>JALAAE010000011.1:0-600000 GCA_022702365.1 Epichloe sibirici | reverse complement strand
CGAGAGCACCGAGTTAGTGCGTCGGAATGATGGGAAATCGTAATAAAATAAGTCGGTCAACGGTAAAGAATGGATTGTGGCCAGACGTATTCCCACAAATTTCGATTGCGACGACGATGTTGGATGGACAAGGCCAGATGAAGCTATCGGCGCGTTAAAAAATTTGACAGCCTAGATATGACACGCTGTCTTGTGGGCTGAGTAGCGAATTCTCGAGGTTTGATGAGGATGGGGAGAAGTAATGGTGAATACGGCGACCGACAACTTTGGGGGCTTAGAAGAAAGGAGTTCGCGTTGCGAGAATTTGTTGTGGAACGGGCGGGATGTAAGTCTGGTCACTTGCAATGGTCTAGTCCGAACGCTAGGTCACATTACAGGTGACGGCCCTGACGGGTCAAGTGGACGAATATTTTGGGGGAGGGGGCTTTGCTTGTTTCCGGGTCCCATTTTAAGTCGGTGGCGGGACGCTGGCCTGGTATGTGCAAAATGAGCCTGATGCTGGCCGGCCTACATTCGTACTGCCAAGGAATGATCGATGATTCTATGCATATTACGAAGTCACTTGGAGGCGTATGGGAGATGCTAGGTTTCTTGCATGGTCTATATGTACGCATTCAGAGATCGCATCATGACGGCGTCATGCCCGGCGACTAAATCATGGTGATCGATTCACTATCCGAGATGAAGATGTATACAAACTTCCATATTTACAAATAGTGCCCAAGCGTGACAACAGCAATAAATACGTTTCAAAGTCATGATGGCTCAACTACCAGAATGACGATCGTTCATGGTGTATTTTGGACGCAAACTCACATTGACTTGATCAGACGTGTTGCCAAATGTCGCCAGCTATTACTGTCACGTAGAGGTTATGTTACATCATCAATGAGACCATGCTCAGTACTAATCTTCATTAGGACAAGACTTGTTCTTACAGATTGAAACGATCAAGTCTGCCATATGAGATTATCCTGCATTACACGCAAGCGATATCTCGGTCGCCTCCATACGATCAAGACTTGACGCTGCTAGTTTCTTTGCCACTCGTAGCATTCATGGGCGGTAGAGTTATAGGTCCACCAGGAGAGTCTTCTTTTCTCGCAGTAAGAATCTCAACGCCGTCTTCCGTCACGAGTAATGTGTGCTCTAAGGAGATGTCAGTACGAAGTTTGTGAAAGCCGCATACCAAATCGTCTTATATGCTAAAAAGACCTATGGCCAAGTTGTGATCACATACCGAATTGTGCAGTTCGCTTCCCGTCTATAGTTGTACTTGTCCAGTTATCCGGCCAAGTGATGTCACGATATTTACCCAAGGCAATCATAGGCTCGATGGTGAACGTCATTCCAGGTTTGCATTCTCCAATCGCCTTGTTTTTGGCATAGTGAGGCACATTAGGGGCGCAGTGAAACAGCTTATTGATACCGTGTCCGCAATATGTTCTAATGACGCTACAATCTTTCGTTTTCGCATGTTTTTCGATAATGTTACCGAACTCTCGAACCAGAACGCCAGGCTTCACGGCTTTGATCGCTTCTTCGAGACATTCGCGGGCTGCCTCAACGACTCGAACGTTTTCGGGGTCAGCTTTGGCCTTTTCGCCAATATAGTACGTCTCGTTCAGATCAGCGTGATAACCTTCGTGATATAGCGAAATGTCGATGTTAAGGATATCGCCATCAAGCAAAGCTCTTTGGTCGGGGATGCCATGACAAATAACTTCATTAACTGAGGTGCAGCAGGATTTGGGGAAGTGGTTGTAGTTCAACGGAGACGGATAAGACTTGTCCCTCAAGGTGTTAGTTATTTCCCAATTGATCCATGTCCGCTAGGGCTATGATAGAGTTCCTTTGGCAAGACTTGATCTCTCCATTTAAGGTTTTCTTGTGCTAGAGCCCAAGAGCGAAATTTCAACGATTTTGGACCTCGCACTCACGTTTCTCTCGATGCAAGCTTTGTGAACGACATCATCAATGTAATCAGTCGTCACACCTGGCTTCGCCACGGCAGCCGCGATATCGAGAACCTCTCGCGCTAATCGACAGCTTTTTCGCATTGCTTCTTTTCCACTGGCATCGAGGACTTCGATCTTGTTTCGGTTGGTCAAGGAACGACTGTATCTCGGGTTCCCATCCTGCCACCAGACGGGGTGTGGAATCGACTTCGGAACGGTACGATGCTTGGAAAGTGGATAGACCGGGCGCAAAGGGCCGGAAAATGGGAAACTCGGGAACGGGTTGTAGAAGCCGGTAGCTGAATTCGGTGAGATTGCTTTCGGGGGTATAATGTGGTGGAGGATATTACTTTGAGATTTATGCACGCCTTTGTGGTTGCTCTGTAGTGTTAGAGGCAAATCGTTAGATTGAACTTCTACTTCAATGTACATATAGCTCTACTGAGCCACAAAGAATTAGTATCCGAATGTTATTGAGGAGTTCTTACCCAATTCTTCTTGAAGCAGTCCTGGGAGCAAAAAAAGCTATCCTTGACCCCCAGCTTCAGGCAAGTCGGACATTGGAGCGAGCCGGCGTCATTCTCGCAGTCCATCCCAAGACACTTCTTCTTTGACGGCGGTTCAGACGCCATGATCTGGGTGGCTAGTTTTCTTCTTTGATTAAGCAGCGGAACATGGGTTGTGTCGTAACTCGCACAATGTACAGATCACTACATAAGTGCATGAATATTTTGCTAGGTCGATCGATGGTTAAAGGGTTGACAAGTGGAGTGGAGCCCGCTGGTCAGGGCAAATTGTCTCGCACACGTGAGGGAAAAAGGCATGCACGTAATACAGTAATTAAAAAGGGCTCCCTAATATTTGGATATAAAGTAAATATATTATTAAATCTAATCTAAGCATATAAAAGAGAGATCAAAAGCATTCCTTTCATACTAACCGGGTGGATGACTAGTCTAATTCAATTGAATGACTAATGTCATGTGGATCGATGACTTACTAAGGCATCGTGACTGCCCTGCAGCTACAACCACAGCTATATCAACTAGACCTAATTAGGAAAATAGGTTACCCTATACCTGATCTTTGACTACGATTTTCTTCATAAATAGAGGTCGAGAAGAGTCTTATATATAGCAAATTAAAGCTATAAGGGAGGGTTTTCAGATTATACATTTATATTTTTTAGGTTAAAAGTAGTGCATATAGGCATCTAGCTAATATAGTGGTGAGTTAGTTTTTTACTTTGCTTGTACAAATGAATTTTACGGGTCACCAAATGCGCATCCCTTTGGCAGTCGTAAGGCCTCAGGCAAGTACCGGACTCACCCGATTGTTAATACAAGCTAGGTACCTCAAGTCAACCGAAACAGCGCGTTAGGGATGCAGCGTGTGATGTACCCCTTTGTACATTAAGAAATTGCTTTAACTTCTATCACTGGCAATTTAAATAGAGAATCAAAGTACCTTTTATTATGGCCTATCCTAATTGGTCTAAACCCTAGTTCAGTACTTGCCTGAGGCCTTACGACTGCCAAAGGGATACCGCGTTTCTAAATGCGCATACCGCGTTAGTCCTAATCCGGAAGGACGGTCCCCACACCTAATTTCAGCGTGGCTCGCGTCTGTTGATTTTCACTATTAACTAAGATGCCTATTTGTGCGATATTTGAAGGTGTTGATCTTATCGAATAAAGCTATCATGACTGCCCTGACAGCGGATTATACGGAATAAACTGTATTTGACTTATTAATAGCTCGGAGAGATTATTATAGAATGCGTTGCGTTGCGTTGCGTTGCGTTATGAGGCCTCGTGATAATAAAAAGTAAGGAAGGAAGGAATTCTATAGAAGAGGTTGCAAGCCTTTGCACACGTTGTATTACGTTGCTATGAGCTGCCTGCATTTGCCACTAAAAAGAGCTAGTATATTTGGCGAGGGATTAGGTGGAAAGGTACTTCTTCCATTTTGGGACTAACGCGGTATGCGCATTTAGAAACGCGGTATGCGCATTTAGTGACCCGAATTTTACAGAAAAGAAAAAATAGCTCCTAAGCCTAATGTACATATGCTGAGTATGTAAACGCGCAGCAACGGATTATTGAATGCGTAGCAGCAACTAAACCCAAAACGAATAAGGTACCCCGCACGTGTTTTTTCCACACAAAGGTACCTCTTTGATTTTACGCATATTTGCACACTCATATTCCAGTGCCTTGAATAGCTTAAAATAATGTGTAGCCTTATCTAACATCACAGGTACCTTAATTTATATATAATTCTAGTAAGAGACTAAGTCCCTTAGCATCTTAAAGTAGTTAATACGTTAGGTTAAGCTAGCCTGCTGCATGGTATGAACTAGCCGCACAGGCGATAAAAGATTTCAGTGTTATTAATAGTGCGCGTGCCTAAATGTGCGTGAAATCAAAGAGGTACCTTTGTGTGGAAAAAACGCGTGCGGGGTACCTTATCCGTTTTGGGTTTAGTTACTGCTACGCATTTAATAAACCGTTGCTGCGCGTTTACGTACTCACATATGCTAGCGACCTGGATCCACCACTAGGGTCAGTGAACCTATAAGAGGTAGAAGTAAAATCTATCTAGCTAGTTCAAGCTAGATCTCTTAATCAACTAGCCGCATTGTCCGCATAATGCAACTAAAATCAATTCTATTGATATATTAGTTATCGTAATAGTGATCTAGATTCAGATTCAGTAGTAATATTTGCACAACCCTACTAGTCCCTGACCGTAGGGCTTGCATTTGTACAGCTGTTGCCAGCTGCCAGCTAGCAACTAGCTCCCTACATTTCAATAACTTGTATGTACCTACCTACGCTAGTAAAAAATACTATAGCTCACTAGTAGATTATGTATACATAGGGAAGATGATGTATTTTGACGGGGAAAAAGAAGGTTTTCCGTAGTTATACTATGAGGTTACATGCAGCATTTGCCCATTTATGTATGTACGCCTCTTATTACACGCTAGGGTAGCTATAGTCACGAAATTTGTAGACATTTGGGTTTTGGCACATATGTAGCTATAGTCTTCCGTATTACAGGCTTGACTATTGGATATCGCTGCATTCCCACGAAGGCGCTTGGGAAGACGTGCCTAACGTTGGATAGCTGTTTTGATGCTTCTCTGGGTACAGCGCTTAAAAAAAACACGAGCCAGGGGCATGAAGGTGTAATTGATATTTTCACAATGATTCCTTTGTTGAGTTTAAACTAATTCAAATTGGCAACACACGTTGTCACTCGCGCACATGTGCAAGGGGCACGGTGGGGCTCCTGGTCTCAAACCCTCCTGGAAGACAATTTAACCAATTAACTGGGTCCATGAGCAGTTTGTTAGAATGAAATGCTTTGGTAACCAAAGCTCTTCGCTAGATGTTTGAAGACTTCTTTCCTCTAGATGTATTCGTTCAGTGGGCTTGTCCTCGACAATACTGATCAAGTCAATCGACTACAAAGTCATGTCTATCCCACAACAAAAGACAGTTGTTGTTGGTGCTGGTCCCGTGGGATCCCTGGCTGCGCTTTATGCTGCGCAACGAGGTCATGACGTAGAAGTATACGAACTCCGGCCTGGTGAGTGAGTACTGGACGATCCCGATAGTCTCTCTCCGTCTTTTTGTCTTCATATTTGCTCCTACTGGTTTGAGGGCGCGTTTCATGGAATTGTTGATGCTGTTGTTCTCAGCGACCACCTGATTGCCACTCGCTCGGCTATCAGAACCAGTCAAAGAAGCTCGTGGTCGCGTCGAATCAAAAAATGCAAGCTGATAGCAAGCAGATCTACGCAATCCTGGTACAATTCCGCTCAACTTTACAAAGTCGATCAATTTAGCTGTATCGGAACGTGGAATAAATGCTATGAGACACGCTGGCCACCCTAATCTCGTAGCGAAAATTATGGCCGGAACGATACCAATGCGAGGGCGAATGATTCACGGCGAAAGTCAAGGAAGGGGATCATATGAGCATGCGCAAGATTATGATGCGAAAGGTCGGGTATGAGTTGTTACTACTTCCGAAAGATTTTACTCAAATGTTAAGGCACTGATATTTCATTGAATCAAGGCAATATACGCTATCGACAGGTCCGGAATAAATAGACGACTTCTGGAGATCTTGGATTCAATGCCAAATGTGAAACTTTTCTTCAATCACAAACTCACCGGCGCTGACTTCCAGTTACGGCGGGCCTGGTTCGAAGCACGCGATACCATTACCACCCCAAACAGTCGGCCTACCGAGATCGAGGTTACCTTCGATTTGATGATTGGAGCCGACGGAGCTCATTCAGCAGTGAGATATCACCTAATGAAATTCACGAGAATGGATTACCAACAGGAATATATCGATACTTTATGGTGCGAGTTCCGCATAGATCCACGAGAGATGGGATCAGGGGATGGTCTTCAATCCAAGTTTCGCATTTCACCAAATCATTTGCACATTTGGCCTGGTAAGGACTTTATGTTCATCGCTATCCCCAGTGAGGTAAGCATCCCAATGCATTAATACCTTCTTCTTTTTTCTATTATATCTAATACAAGAAAAAAATTCTCACTGTAGGATGGATCGTTCACAAGTACTCTTTTCCTTCCTAGTAAGGAATTTGCTGAGCTCGAAAGCAATCCTGCCAAAGTGCCATCTTTCTTCCATGAAAATTTCCCAGGAGTAACAGACCTGATATCTGAGGACAATTTAATTGCCTCTTTCAAACAAAACCCACATCTGCCACTAATTAGTCTGAAATGCCGACCTTATCATTATGGTTCCTCTGTGGTTATTATTGGCGATGCAGCCCATGCTATGGTCCCCTTCTACGGTCAAGGTATGAATGCTGGCATGGAAGATGTTCGAATCTTGTTTTCAATTCTCGACAAACATGCCGAGGCGCAAGAGGACAACAGCCCTGCTGCTGATGATTATAACAAGATTGCGTCTTCTGCACCCGACAGGGCACAAGCACTCGCTGAGTATTCAGCAGTAAGAGCACCGGATGCGTACGCGATCAACGAACTGGCTGTCCAGAATTATGTGGAGATGAGATCTTCGGTGTTATCCAAGCGATATCGTATACGCAAGTTCTTAGAAGAATTCATGAGCGTTAATTTCCCTAGTTTTGGTTGGCACACGAAGTACTCGCGTGTCAGTTTCAGCAATGAGGGCTACAGCGATATCGTTAAAAACAGCGAGCATCAAGGCACCATGCTCTTAAGGGTATTTCTAGCTTTCGTCACCAGTCCCTTCGCCGCGGCTGTCTTATTTTATGGCTACCGATACCATCGATCCGTTTTAATGACTGCTTCAAGGCTCCTTGGCCTGCGTTGAACATGGACTCGAACACGACTCGAACACGACTACATAATTGGTCTCCTCCCTCCTCTGTTTTTCGGGGTGATGGCTGACGGGCGACGAGCAAGCATTTGTGTTCATTGCAATAATATTGCCAAAGGGCCATTGTCTTCTGACAACATTCAACGACCGGCTTTTTTTGCGGACCGGTTGCCGGAGCTTTCTCGGCTTTAAATGCATGGAAATAAAGAGGTAGGCTCAGGATCAATGGAAATATGAAGGGGCTTTTCAGTGCGATATCAGTCAGGGAAATGGTCAAGTATTACAACCGCGAACACAATGAAAAGGCAAATATTATACAATAAAGCCATTACACCGCAGTAATTCTGCAGCAAAGGCCTGTGGCCGAGAATCGAGAAATGGACCGTGCTGTGTTGTGCATTGTTCTGGCGATGGGACGGGCGTGTTTGTAGAGTCCACATTGTACAATGCGTCTACCATTCTGCCTGTCCTAGATGTTCCCCTCGGCAACAGCCCACTTGTTGGAAGGAATCTCCTGTGCGACTTAGGGATGCATATAGGGCTCTCTTAAGAATAAAAATAACACTAGCAGTTATGCTCGTGCTGAGGAGAGTAAAAAAATACCTATAGGGAGAGAAACCGAATATAAATAAATCTTATGCATTAGCTATAATAATTATGAAAAAAAAAAAAACTTTCAGGTATTAATAGCAGTGAGTGGGCTACAATGTCTCATGTACTTTTCAGACCGCTTGGGTACCGTAGATTGTATGGATAGATGGAGTAGTCGTTGGTGAGCAGGGGTAGGTAGGCGGCTAAAGGCTGGTTGACAGGAAAAGATCGTGCCTCCTTGCTTAGTCATGATATAAGCCCGCCCTCTGAATTTTGGGCCAGACAGGCTTTTCAAAGGAAAAACCAAAGCAACGAAATCTAGCAATTTTGAACCGCACAGTTACAATTCTCGTTCCATTCATATATTCACAGCTTCAATCTGCACATTTTTCCCGCCGTGCAGACTTGACACCCACCTTTGCAACTATTCTGGAAGCGTGGCAAAGTAAGCCTGGCTAACCCTCCGCACATCCCAGCTTTCGAGAGATTCTCAATGCGTCTCCTAGAGATTGTTTCCAACCCTGTTGATTCTTAGGCGAATTAAAATCGAATTTCGGCGAGAGCACACTACCAACAAACTGGAGAAGTAAAGCTTGCCCTGGTTTCCACAGCTACACAAGGGTGCTTCTAACTCACGAGTATTGGCCGATCCCTTTGCACAGTCATAGCCATGCCTTCAATTTTGAACATTGCACATATGTGCTCCCACATTCAAAACGCATCAAAATCTCGTCTTGGTATCACATCGGTGCAAAATACGAAATACAATCTACACTTGGCCCTTGCCATGCATCGATCTGGCTTTTTTTCAGCTGTGTATCGTGCCGGCCCTCAGCCACCGACCATGGAACAAATGATATCAGAGGCTCCCGAGCAAGTAACTAGCGCAAACGTTGCAAAAATGAGACTATGGCTTGGGTTGAAGTATTGGGACGGGAAGCCAGTTTTGTCAAAGGCTCAAGTCATCAGTAAGCCGTCGCGATTGATGACGGCGAATATACAGGAACTGGGCAGACTGACTAGAGGATTCCCCGCCAAAATAAAAGGGGGGGTGGTACCAGGGCTGAATTTGGGCGAGTGCATGTTTGTGGCCACATCTCGAGGAGTCCTCGAAGCTAGAGAAGCGCTATCACGGAAGGTAGGCGGACTACTCGTCTGTCGGGTGTCATGATAGAAGCTTGCGGCAGAGGGAGCATTGATCGTAACTTTCTAGACCGGCATCTGTGTTAACATTTCTTGTATGAGTAAATTCAGTTCTGCTGTGAACAGCACAACATCTAAGCATCCGCAATATGTCATCATCCGGTCTCGCAGCTCTGTAATATGATTGCTGATACTCGCGAAGCGACTCAATTCGAAAATTCTTTATTGAAGCTAGTTCGAGCCTACAAAACGCGCCGCCTGAATGATACAAGTAAGAAAAGCAACCAGTAGACGCCGAGGACAAGAAGTACTAAGTCAAAGCAGGTATGCTACGCCGATCCAAATCCTTCATACTAGTAAGAAGTGTCATCGCCTGTAACGAAGCTCAGTCAAAGAGCTGTTCTTCATCGCACTCGGGATTTCTTTCCCGCTGTTGATATTTAGCAAATATCAACGGAGTTTTGGTCGTCGTATTCATCCCTGTCGTCAGCTTTTGTCTCGATTTCCGTTATGAAATTTCCTAGATGGGATTCGAGAGACTGTCGTCTTTCTTGTCTCCTCATTCGAGCATCGCGGGTTCAATTGACGTGAAAGGGGACGGTTGCTTTCATCCGAGACTTTCGTAGGAGTGCTCCCCTTCTGCGATTTGCCCGTCAAAGGACTGTGGTCCACGAAACACGTGTTCGGAAACGTCATATGCCTTCTTGTCATCTCTCAATACAAGACTCTGGGAAGTTGTGGCCGAGAGCATTGTGGCTGTCTCGAAGACTTCAACCATAGGCTTTTGGTGAAGTATATGGGTTATACTAGCAACCTGTCCTTGCAAATTTCCCTTTAAATCAGCATTTTCGACTTCGGTTACTTGTGAAAATATTTCAGAGGTTTGCTCATTGACAGTCGCAAGTAGATCGCCTGCGCTATCTGCGTCCCTGTGAGGTGCAGTCAAAGACACAAGGGCGTCTGGCACTGTGTGCCCTTCAGCTTGACATGCCTGAAATTCTCTGTCTTGAGACGCTAAATCAGGCTCTATACTCATCATATCATTGTGGCCGCACGTTTTGTCGTGGTCTCTCAGCTTGTCCATTTTTGGAGCCATTGTTGAACTGCCCTCGGTAGTGGTTGTGGGAGACGTGTCGAGTACTGTCTCATTGACTGATATAATTTCCGGTGCACCTTCACTCGCGTGGTTGTTTGAGCCGGCTTGAGAAACGTGGACCGTTCTATCCAGAGACTCGTGATTTTTGTATGCGTCTTCAGCTGTGCCAACTCTGGGTTTTGTGACTGCAGCTAGATGAACAGCTTCAATAAGTAGAGGGGAGGTGCGGTCTGATAGCTCGATTGCGGGCGTTTTTTTGGTATGCGAGCCTCTGCTGCTGACAGACCTTGCGGAAGCTCGGTCTGATGAACCCGAATGTTGACGTCCTCCGGAGCGTTGATTTGTCCTTTTGGGCGGCGTCAGGGGCACCCTATCAGCTAATCTCGATGAAGAAGATTGAGTTGGTCGCATCATACGGGCTAGGAAACCTTCGTCGATATTGCTCGCCCTCTTGCTTGCTGCAATGGGTGGCAGGGATTTGCTTTGGGGGGGGCCAAGACTGGGCCTTGGGCTAGAGGCGGTAGAGTACTGGTGATTGCCGCGACCTTCGCTTAGCTTTTGCAAGGATTGAGATGAGGTTGATAGGATAGACCGAGTCCCTTGTTGGATACGATGTGATGAACGTGAGTCGTGGACTTTTGAGACTGAGGAGGCTGTTGGTGCAGTCAAAGATGAGGGAAGGTGGACTGGCTTGGTGGGCGACTTTGGCTTAGGTTTGATCAATCTGTTGTCGCTCTGGTGTCTGACTCCGACCGGTTGACGCCTGCTGGTAGCTCCTGAAGAAGCAGTGTCCGTTTTCGCCAATGAGCTAGATCCCGTAGCAACACCCCTTGGCTTATCGCGAGAGGTCTTGCCATTTGTTGGCCTTCTTGTGGCTCCTTTCGGTTCTCTGATCATGCTCGATGTAGCGGACAATGCCTTACCCGCTCCCGTCATATTGCCAGTTGCTGTGACAGTCGAGGTAGACTTATTGTCTCCGTTGATATGTGAACTCAAGTCGTCTTCCGACTCCATTCCTTTCGCATTTAAAAAACTCGATTTGTCTCTCTCTTTCTCGTGGTGGCGTGCAATCTCTTTATCTCTGTTCATTTGTGCTGTTGCTTCTGGTATCTTGGCTGCAGCGCCTTCAGCACCTACTACTCCTCCATCCCCTGGGAAACCCCTCGCATCTACTGAAATGCTCGGGTGGGTTACCTCTTTTTTGAATGTGTCCATACTGTCTTCCGACGAGATTAGGTTCTCTTTTTGGTCTGTGCCGTTTCTTCCGTTGTTTGAAGTCTCTGGGCTAGGTCCTCTTCTGGAAATACTCGATTCGCCTCTTTCGTCTCGCTTCAAGCCTATGCGACCGTCCTTTTCAACTGCGACAAAGTTCGTACGAACCTTGGAAAGTGGTCGGGGTGAGCCACTTGGGCTGGTTCCTGCATGTTACAACTTTGATTAGTCTATGTCTGGTGGGCTTTGAACAGATTGCTGCCCTGGTTTTCTTGCTCCAGTAGCCCGAGAATAGACGCATCTTTCGCGTATGGTATCATATGGTTGCCAGGCTAAGGCTCGACGTGGGATGGCAACGTGAAGCTTACTTCCAACTTGCTTTCTTGAAGGTGAGATGCCTGGGGATCTCCCTCTATCGGGCGGGCTCGAGTCGCCTTTGTTCTCGAACATGGCTCGCAGGTTCTTGACCTGGCTCATTTTCGTTGTTGCGGCTATCGTGGCAAAAAGAGACTGCACACTTGAATAAGGAAGTGCTGGTTATGGGGCCAGTTTTTTTCTCGGTGAGGGTTCTTGAATGCTAGGTGGAAGCAAATCAATTGTGAGGCATGGCAATTTACTGTCGACGACCAGGGATCTTGCACGGGTACGTTTTATGTACATGCATCAATACTAGTGTCCACCGCTATGAACCCCTTGAGGGTGTCGTATACAATACAACCCTGGTTTTATTGTAAAAATCTACATGCAGGGGGGAATCGCACCAATCAGCAGCTGAAGCGGGAAATGAGCGTGAGACAGAGGTACCTAAAGTCAGCTATAATTTCCACTAAAGAAAAGGTACCTACGGGTAGCGCTCATTCCCCTGCACATTGCTCTAACAAGCTTAGCCTTATCAGCTGCGGGCTAGCTGATAAGCGCTGCCACAAGTGGGGCATGTAGATTCTTACAATAAAACCAGGGTTATATTGTACTTTGTGTTGCTCTGCGGCTGGCATGGGTCGCATGTATATGGGGTCTGTTCACATTTCACGTCGCATCGGATTTGTCCCACCGCTGCCCCTGAGCCACAATTAGGCTTAATAGTGGAAAGATCAAATTGGTTCATGTATCTTTTGAACCCGTGCTGAGGGTGTGATCTAAGTTGGCGCAGTCTCGTAAAAATCGGCGTAGTCTTGTAAAATTCGTTATTTTTAGACCTACTAGCGCGTAATAATTAGTACCTTCCTAGACATATTTAGTAATTTTATATTATATACCGCTTCGATGGTGGACTCTCGAGACCCTTCAAGATTAAAGCGGGCACCCCACAAGGCTCACCCCTCTCGCTAATCCTCTTCCTCCTCTACTTAGCAGAGCTTTACGTACGCCTCTAGGCTATCCTAGGCACAGTAGCTATAGGATTTGCTAACAATATAAACATAGCAGTATTTAGTAAAAACATAGCCTAGACCTAGAAGAGGCTTAAAACTATATAAAAGGTCTATAAAGAATAGGTAAAAAAAGCAGGAGTAAAATTTAACCTAGTAAAAACTAAACTTATACACTTTAGCAAGGCCTACTAGCCCCCCTAGGCTAGGGTCTAGCTTAGAATAGAAGAGATAGCACCTATAGAGTCCTATAGGTTCCTTAGAGTCTAGGTAAATAGAAAACTTAACTAGAGCGCTTATAAGAATATCCTTAAAGGTAAGCTTACCTAGCAGTAGCTTACACTCTCTATATTAGTAGCATTAGCTTAGGGCTATAGCTTTAGAGATGCCTAACTCCTATATATATAGGTAGTTTAACCTATTCTTACCTATAGGGTAAGTACTTATTATATCCTAACTAAGAAGGGTAGAAAACTAAAAGGAATAGTTAGAAGCTTTATAGTAAACTAATTAACCTACCTCTAAATTATAGCTAGCGTGTTTAAGGCTATACCTATTACCTAGCTAGAGGTTAAGACTTATATCCCTCCCCTAGACCTATACCTTAATAAGATAAAATAGAAGTTTAAAAAGAGAATTATAAATAGTAGAATAGTAATAAGGATCTAAACCATAGCTAACTTAGTAAAGATAATGCTATAATATAAGAGAAAACCCCCCTTTATTAATAATAAACCAAAGGTAAAGCTATATAATAAATAGAAATAACGCTAGGAGAACTAGTATAGTAAAGAATAACTAAGGCAGTATAGATATATAAGAGAACTAACTAAGGACTACTTACCTACTTATAATCTAAAGGAAATCTAAAAATTCTATATAGAGCTAGAAAAATATATCTCTTTAATACTAGTCTAATTATATATAGGGAAGATTAGCCTTAATAAGTTCCTATTCTAAAGGGGCATTCCTAGGGTAACTTTACCCCTATATAGCTATAGCTAAGTAGTTAAAGACTAATATTATATAATAGTTAACTATACTAAATATAACTATAAACACCTCTAATTACGCTAGCCTAGAGATATATAGAAAGTAAGGCTAGCCCTAAATAATCCCCTAAAGGCAAGATCTCTAGCTAGATAGTTCCTAGGCATAAGATAACTCTAATACTATACCTTAGCGTAAGACCTAGCCTTTAATCTACGTAGGTAAGCAGAGAACCTAGGGTATTTCTAAAGCACTAGAGTTAATTAATATAGAATAGACATAGAAAATAACTAAGGGGAAACACTAGATTAAATAGTATAGGAATAGAGGTAGGCTAGGCATAGATCTATAATATAGAATCATAATATCTAGAATAGTCTTTAGATTAATTTTAATCACTAACTCCTAGTATTATACCTATACTAACCTACCTCCACCCCCCCCCTAGACTATAACCTAATAGCTATATTACTCCTTCTCTAGAACTAGAATCGCATTCTCTATTATCTTAGCTTATACCTTAGTAGGTAAAGCAGCGGCTAGGAGCTAGTTTATCTTTACTATATAAGCGTCTAAACGCTATAACCAGAAAACAATCTTATTATGCTAATCCTTACTAGCACTAGCCTAGCCTAGACCTACTATAGATATACTCTATTTCTTTTTACTATAGTTCCTAGTATAAAGTTTCTTAATGTAGTCCTAATAGTTATCTAGGACCTAGGGAGACATTAGACCTAGACTAAATACATTACTAAACTAATATAGTAGCACTTATACTACTCCTAGTGACTATAGCTACTTAGATTTTAACTAACTACTAGTGCTTATTCTGCTAGCTAGTTAAGTCTAGCTAAGAGCGGATTAGCGTTAAATTAGACCTAGAATAGAGGCATTTACTACCTTTAAATACCTATAGTTTTAAATCTAATAGTTAAAATAAGCATTAGTAGCTAACCCTACCTAAACTAGTTAGCCTTATCTCTAAACCTAAATTAAACTAACTTACTAATAATATTATAGTATTAATACCCTAGATAATTAATTAACTAAGACTTATAAGAAACACACTAGATCCCTTATAGATTACCTAACTACTATAGATTAAGCTTATAATAGATATAAAATAAGGGTAGAGAGGATATACCTTTAAATCCTTTACTATAGCTTACTCTAGCTACTTCTTAGTTAGGGATTTCCTTAGGTACCGCTCTAAATCTATAGTCTCCTAGGTAGGTTAGAACTAGAATAGCATAGATACTAGAATACTTATAGCTTCTAATGCTATTATACTAGAATTATATATAGCCTATAATAAATATTAGTAATTAAACTAAAACTAGCCTAGGAGAGCCTTAAATAGCTCTAAAGAGAAAAAGAACCTATAGGAAGTTTAATAAAGGAAGAGAAAAGAAGTTAAACCCCTTTAGGGGAAGGAGCCCTCTCTTATACTTATATAAGGGAGGGGGGGATAAATTAGAGATATTAACTAGAAAATAAAAATATAAGATAAAAAATTAACTAGATAATATATAAGTAACCTAGGCCTAGAAATGCCTAGGGCCTAAATTAGGACTATCCTCCCCTTATAAAGGGTAAATAACACTAGGTACTTAGGCTTTATAAGACTAATAGGCTAGAACTAGGCTAGAGATAGCTAAAAAGTAGGGCTATAGAGAAGCTAGCTAAAAAGTAAACTAAAAGTAAATTACTACTATAAAGCTAAGTCTACTACACTATAGGGTAAAGAGAGAAGGTCTAGAATAGAAATAGAGTAAGGTTAGACTAGAGTTAAAGAGGGCTAGGGACCTTATTTTCCCTATTTTTTCTTTCTTTTATTTCTAATAGGATAAGGCTAGCGTAAGCTAGCAATAAATACCTATAACTAGCTACACACAAAGCGACGCAGGCCTAGGTTAGGGTTAGCGTTAGCCTAACCATAGATATAAAGGGGTTTTTCTTCCTAATTAAGGGTTTTCCCTTTTAACTAAGCAGCTAGAGTACTAGTACTAGCTATATATAAAGAGCTAACTAGCGTAAATAATATATATATATTATATACCCTAGGTAATTACTATACCTCTAAAAGCCCTTATTTATAATATATCTTTTAAGTAAGGGCTAGTTAAATAGCTAAAAGAGAGAAGCTATAGAAAAAAAGTTATATTTCTATTACTAATATAATAAAAAAGAGTATACTAAAAATTTTAGTATACTCTAGTTAATTAGTATACTCTATTAGTATACTTTACCTTCTTTCTCTAATATATATTATTATAAAGATAAATATATAATTCTTTTCTTTAAAGTAATTTCTATTTAAATTAGTATAAGATAATAAGAATAATAATAACCTATACCTTACTATTATTATATTAACCCTTTATAATACTCTTTTATATAATAACTTACTATAAAATAATACCTATTCTTTTATAACTAGCCTTATAAGGTATAGTTTATTAATAGCCTTAATAGCTTTTTATAAGATTATTCTTTATGTCGGAATAGTCAAAATCCAGCCGCGCACGGAAAGTGAAGCACAACGCGAGTGCTGCGTTATAATTAGGTACATCGCGCAAGTAGGTTAACCACGTAACCTATAATGCCCTTAATACCTTTAGCCACGTAGCCTATTAGCTAGATTAATCTAAATATCTATTAATAATTATTACTACTTTAACCCTAATTATACTAGTGCTTAGACCCTTATCTTTATAAGACCTCCTAATACTAATTAGTAATTAAAAAACTATAGATAAGCTAGAGAACTACTAAGAAGAGATAATTCTATTAGGTTTAGCTTAGGTTTTAACTATAGAAGTGTGCTAAAGGAAGATTATTAATAGCTCTAGTTATTAGGCTTTTAAGGGATTAACCCCTTCTATCTTAGAGTTATTAAGGACCTCTATATAGAAGAATTAATCTTATTATCTATTATAAGAAAACTAATTAACTAACTAAGAATTATAGCTTTAAAAGTATTCTTCCTAAACTAAAGATTAAATTAGCCCCTTACTAGCTAATAAAAAACATAATATAAAAAAACATAATACCTATAATATTTAGACCTAAAAGACCTAAAAAGTCTAGCCTATTACTATAACTTTAGAAATACTTCTAGATTATTATAACTAATTAGGGGAGCTCTAAAGAGCTAGACCCTTAGATTACTAAGGATTAGTAACTTAATAACTAACTTACTTAGCTAATTAATATCTATAATAGCAGATAGTATAGAGATCTTAAGCTCTAGGAAAACTTCTAAGATAATCTCTAAGATTAGACCCTTAAGACCTTTAAATACACTTCTAGATACTTAGTATATAATCTATAAGATATCCTTTATAAATATAGTATTTATATTATATAAGATAAATCTAGTAAAGTTACTAACTTACTAGTATATATTCTTAATAAAGAAATAAAAGCACTATAGCCTAAAGAAAAAGTTAAAAAGTAACTATTATTAAATAAATTTTTCTCTACCCTTAATCCTATACTTAATTCCTCTCTTACTAAAATCCCTTATAATCTACCTTTAAGGCAACTACTATTAGAAGTTAATACTCTTTTATAACCTTAAGAAATACTATTATTTACATTACTATTAGTTTTATAATAAAAGGATTAGATTATTAGGAAGATTACTAAGCTTATAAAGACCTATAAAGATAATAATTATTATAGTAGAAAGATATATAACTTTATTATACTAAAGATTAATCTCTTTTAGAATAAATATAATAGGCTTAATGTTAGGAGGTCTCACAGAGGCAAGGGTCTGAGCACTAGTGCAATCAGGGTCAAAGTGGTGATAATAATTGATGATCTTCTAGCTAACGGGCTACGTGGCCGAAGGTGTTAAGGGCATCGTGGGTCACGTGATTAACCCACTTGCGCAATGCACCTAATTAAAGCGTAGCACTTGCGTTATGCTTTACTTTCCGTGCATGGCTAGATTTAACTATTCTAATATTAGTAGTTTTCTCTTTTAAAGAAAAGTAAGGAAAAGTAAATAGAGAGTAGGGATAAAAGTAGGGATAAAAGAGGGGTAATAAAATTTGTAAAGTAGGCCTAAAAGAAGAGATCTATAACTCTTATTAGTTAGTTATAATCTAAAGAGAGAGTTAGAAGAGGATTAAAGGAAAAAGATATAAGAGAGATTAGAAGCTCTAAAAGCTTTAAAAAACGCAATAAAATTAAGTTAAGTGAAAATAAACATAAGTGGATCCTATTAATTAAATCCAAGTCTCTTATTAGTCTAGCTATAAGTTCTCCTAGACCCTAGACTTTTTATCTAGCTTATTAGGTCTTAGGCCTCTTTACCTAGCCTTTAACCTAGATTATGGCTTTATTCGAATTAATAAAGGTCTTAAGAGCTTTATTTAGCAATGCCTTTATTATTGCATTAGCAGGGTTATTATTACTATTAATCCATTAGACTTCGTAGATCTCGTAACGCTTATATAATTATTAGAGGGCCATAATGTTAATTATTAGTCGTTTTTCCTTTATTATGCCTAGCTTTATAAGGCATTTATATAATAAAAAAGAATCTATATAGATAATCATTAGGATCTGATTAATTCTTAACCAATCTGTGATTATATTAAGGGTTATGGTAATTGCATAGGCTATATTAGCACCTTAAACCATTGCGTATAATTTAGAAGTAAGAGTGCTATAAGTTACACGCTTACTCTTTATTAAGCTATATATAATAATACTTGGGCAAGCATCGCAGCCGGACCGGTGCTGAGAAGACTAAATAACGAACCTCCCCCCCTCTAGATCCCTAGCAGACAGCATAGGGAAGTACTTATTAAAGGAAACACTATTTAGGAATCGCTCCGGTCTAGAGGCGCTAAGGACACGATAACAGCGGTAAACAGAGCTACTAGCTAAGCCGTAGCAGTAGCAGCTAGATAACTCCCTAGCAAGGATATAATTATTACCTTTAAAGGAAACGCTGCCTAATATAAAGAGGACTAAAAATAGATTACTAAAGCTTTTAGTCTAGAGGTAACCCTCTACCGCTATATACTTAGTGTTATTATTAAAGGATTCCTAATAAAGCATACTTCTATTAAAAACCTAGTAACTAAGATTAGAAAAGCAAATAAAGTAAACATAATTAAGGTAACTATAAGGCGCCCCTAGGGAGAAGGCGCCTAAAGAACTACCCTAATTCTTAGACTAGCTAAGGTTAAAGACACTAATAAGATATACTAAGATAGAATAGTCTTTAAAGCAAAGCTATTCTAAACTAAACTATATAATAAGACCTTATAACCCTAATAATGCTATAATTACTTCTAAATAAGCTATATTATAAAGTTTTATAAGGTAACTCTAAGGTGCGGTAAGTATAGCGCTAGCTAGTATAAAGATAGAGAGATATCCTACCTAATAAAAAGCAGATAAATAAAAGAAAACTATATCCTATACTCTAGCCTATACCTAGCCTAGTCTAGGGACTATCCTATACTAAGAGAGAAGTAAAATATAATAAAGGTAGGATATCTAGAATAACTATTACGTTTTACTATTAACTCCCTAGATAGAAGCCTAATACTACCCTAAGAGAGGCCTAGTATAGCTATAGAACCTATTATTATAATAGGAAGAAAAAGAGGCTACCTTATAAACGTAAAACAAAGTGCTAAATAGCCTAGAGCTAGAAGCATTAGGCAATACATAGAATAACTTAGAACTAGATTAGAACTAGTATAAGATAGTAAAGACCTACTACCCCCCTAATTAACATAATAATATTATAAGTCCTTTTCTAGAATGTAAATAAAAGGGATAGCCTAATATATATTACACTCTATTACTAAACTAATATAGACATAATTATAATCTAAGAGTAGGAACACATAAAGCACCTATAGCCCCTAGCACTAGGCCTTGCCTGGTTTTAACTAGTATACTATAATAGGTAAAACATAGTATATATAAATAAGAAGTATAATATAGGATTATAGTTAACCTAGGGAGAAATTAATTAGTTACTAGTAGAAATAAAAGGAGTTAATATTTATTCCCTTTACTTAGAAGGGTATACTAATAACTAAAACACCCCTATCTATGCTATTAACACAAAAGAGCCCTATAGCTAAAGTGTATTTATAGGTAACTTTAACTAAAAACACCCTCTCTAGGATAACCTAGATAGAATAACTAGAGGAGCGGAGGAACTACTAGACTTTATAAGCTAGTAAAGGCTTAGTCTAGTAATGCCCTAAGGGGAACCTATAAGATAATATAAAGACAATAGAGATAGCATTATAAACCTAGCGTAAGTAACCCTAGATATTTAAGTCTACTATAATAGCATAGAAGACCTTATAGGATCTAACTATATTCCGTAGCTAATTAGTATCTTTACCGCGTAATAAGAAAACGCCCCCCTAGTCCTTAGATATACCTAGAATATAATAAATAGACTATATATAAAGGTAAAGGTAGTAGTATAACTCTAAGCGGAAAACGCACTAAACCCCTAGGATAAGGAAGGGATTAATATATATATAATATAGCTTATTATAAACCTATATTAGATAGCAGAGAAAGCAGCCCTATAGAAGCGCTAGGGACTCCCTAGCCTAAAGGCATAGTGGTTAAGGAAAGTAAAAGAAGTAGTTACTAAAGCTAGATAAGCTAAGAGATAATAAAGATGCTAGAGGATAGACACGAATTAGTAAGCCTATTCTAAGGTAAATAAGGATTAAGAACGCGTTATTAAAGAGGAGAAAAGGAATATATAAAGAGAGGCCCTATAGAAGGCTAACACATAGGAAAAAGACAGTAAGGTATAGAAACTAGAGAGATAGGCTTAGCTTTATAGCTAGGCCCCCCTAGAACTCCCTAGACTTCTAGAACTAGAGAGGACTAATAATAATCCTAACCTAGCCACTACCTATAATAATAAGGCTAGTGTACTAGTATAAAGATTCTTCCCTAAACCTATAGCAAACCTCTCCTATATCCTAAATCTCGCCTTCCTAGAACTTAATAATGCACTATTCCTAGATAAAGAATAATTTAGAATAGAGGATATTATAAATATCCTATTAAACATAGCTAGCTAAAAGGCCCTAAGAGATAATAAACTCTTAGTAAGCCTTATTAAAGCCTATAAGGAACTAGTAAAAGAGGCTATAGCCTAATTACTAAATACTATCCTTAAAGTAAGGTACTTCCTAACCTAGTTCTAGACTATAAGAGTAGTAGTAATTAGAAAACTAGGTAAAATAACTAAAGAGATAAGAAAAGCTAATATATAAAGACCTATCTTACTACTAAATATAGTAGGAAAAATTATAGAAGTAGTAATTATAAGGTAACTTATAGCCTTTACTAAGGCAAAGGGCCTTCTTCCTAAACTATAAATAGGCAATAGGATAAATAGGTTAATAGAAACTATAATTAGAGCCCTTATAGAATATATAAGAGAGGCCTAGGGCAAAGGCGGTATTGCCTTACTAGCGTAAATAGATATTTTATTAGCATTTAATAGAGTTAGCTACCTATACCTAATTAATATATTAATCTAAATAGGTATACTATATTAGCTAATAGCTATAATACGTAGCTTCCTTGCGAATAGAATAAGCTAGCTTAGCTTTAATAGTAAACTCTTAAGACCCTTTAAGATTAAAGTAAGCACCCTATAAGGCTTACCCCTCTTACTAATCCTCTTCCTTCTTTACTTAGTAAAGCTTTACATACGCCTCTAGGCTATCCTAAGTATAGTAGCTATAGGATTTGCTAATAATATAAATATAGCAGTATTTAGCAAAAACATAGCCTAGACCTAGAAAAGGCTTAAAACTACATAGAAGGTTTATAAAGAATAGGTAAAAAAAGCAGGAGTAAAAATTAACCTAGTAAAAACTAAACTTATATACTTTAGTAAGGCCTACTAGCCCCCCTAGGCTAGGGTCTAGCTTAGAATAGAAGAGATAGCACCTATAGAGTCCTATAGGTTCCTTAGAGTCTAGGTAAATAGAAAACTTAACTAAAGTGCCTATAAGAATATCCTTAAAGGCAAGCTTACCTAGCAGTAGCTTACACTCTTTACGTTAGTAGCATTAGCTTAGGGCTATAGCTTTAGAGATACCTAACTCTTATATATATAGGTAGTCTAACCTATTCTTACCTATAGGGCAAGCGCCTATTACACCCTAACTAAGAAGAGTAGAAAACTAAGAGGAATAGTTAGAAGCTTTATAGTAAACTAATTAACCTACCTCTAAATTATAGCTAGCGCGTTTAAGGCTATACCTATTACCTAGCTAGAGGTTAAGACTTATATCCTCCCCTTAGACCTATACCTTAATAAGATAAAACAGAAGTTTAAAAAGAGAATTATAAATAGTAAAATAGTAATAAGGATCTAAACTATAGTTAACTTAGTAAAGATAGTGCTATAATATAGGAGAAGACCCTTCCCTATTAATAATAAACTAAAGGCAAAGCTATATAATAAATAGAAATAACGCTAGGAGGACTAGCATAGTAAAGAATAACTAAGGCAGTATAGACACATAAGAGAACTAACTAAGGACTACCTACCTACTTATAACCTAAAGGAAATCTAAAAATTCTATATAGGGCTAGAAAAATATATCTCTTTAATACTAGTCTAATTATATATAGGGAAGATTAGCCTTAATAAGTTCCTATTCTAAAGGGGCATTCCTAGGGTAACTTTGCCTCTATATAGCTATAGCTAAGCAGTTAAAGACTAATATTATATAATAGTTAACTATACTAAATATAACTATAGACACCCCTAATTACGCTAGCCTAGAGATATATAGGAAGCAAGGCTAGCCCTAAACAATCCCCTAAAGGTAAGATCTCTAGCTAGATAGTTCCTAGGCATAAGATAACTCTAATACTATACCCTAGCGTAAGACCTAGCCTTTAATCTACGTAGGTAAGCAAAGAACCTAGGGCATTTCTAAAGCACTAGAGTTAATTAATATAGAATAGATATAGAAAATAACTAAGGGGAAACACTAGACTAAACAGTATAGGAATAGAGGCAGGCTAGGCATAGATCTATAATATAGAATTATAATATCTAGAATAGTCTTTAGATTAATTCTAACTACTAACTCCTAGTATTATACCTATACTAACCCACCTCTGCCCCCCCCCTAGACTATAACCTAATAGCTATATTACTCCTCCTCTAGAACTAGAATTATATCCTTTATTATCTTAGCCTATACCTTAGCAAGCAAGGCAGCGGCTAGGAGCCGGTTTGTCTTCGCTACGCGAGTGTCTAAACGCTATAACTAGAAAATAATCTTATTATGCTAATCCTTACTAGCACTAGCCTAGCCTAGACTTGCTATAGACACACTCTGTTTCTTTTTACTACGGTTCCTAGCATAAAGTTTCTTAACGTAGTCCTAATAGTTATCTAGGACCTAGTGATGCCCTAGATAATTAATCGACTGAGACTCGCAAGAAACACACTGGATCCCTCGTGGATTGCCTAACTACCGTGGATTAGGCTTATAATAGATGCGAAATAGGGGCAGAGGGGATATACCTTTAAATCCTTTACTATAGCCTGCTCTAGCTACTTCTTAGTTAGGGATTTCCTTAGGTACTACTCCAAATCCGCAGTCTCCTAGGCAGGTTAGAACTAGAATAGCATAGATACTAGAATACTTATAGCTTCTAACGCTATTATACTAGAATTATATATAGCCTATAATAAATATTAGTAATTAAACTAAAACTAGCCTAGGAGAGCCTTAAATAGCTCTAAAGAGGAAAAGAACCTATAGGAAGTTTAATAAAGAAAGAGAAAAGAAGTTAAACCCCTCTAAGAGAAGGAGCCCTCTTTTATACTTATATAAGGGAGGGGGGGATAAATTAGAGATATTAACTAGAAAATAAAAATATAAGATAAAAAATTAACTAGATAATATATAAGCAACCTAGGCCTAGAAATGCCTAGGGCCTAAATTAGGACTATCCTCCCCCTATAAAGGGTAAATAATACTAGGTGCTTAGGCTTTACAAGACTAATAGGCTAGAACTAGGCTAGAGATAGCTAAAAAGTAAGGCTATAGAGGAGCTAGCTAAAAAGTAAACTAAAAGTGAATTACTACTATAAAGCTAAGTCCACCATGCTATAGGGCAAAGAGAGGAGGTCTAGAGTAGAAATAGAGTAAGGTTAGACTAGAGTTAAAGAGGGCTAGGGACCCTATTTTCCCTATTTTTTTTTTTTCTTTCTTTTATTTCTAATAGGATAAGGCTAGCGCAAGCTAGCAACAAACACCTATAACTAGCCACACATAAAGCAACGCAGGCCTAGGTTAGGGTTAGCGTTGGCCTGACCACAGATGTAAAGGGGTTTTTCTTCCTAATCAAGGGTTTTCCCTTTTGACTAAGCAGCTAGAGTACTAATACTAGCTATACATAAAGAGCTAACTAGCGTAAATAATATATATATATATAATAATATTGCCTTATATCATAAAAACATTCTCTTTTTCTTCCTTATTACTAATAATAATAATAAATCTAATCTAGGAACTTAGATCTTTATTATTAGCAAGAGATCTATCTATAAACATAAATAGCTTCGCTTTCTTAAGGACTAAAGGGATATAATAGATCCCTTATTATTATTATTAGATCTGCTATTTAAGTCTTTTATTTAATTAGTTTATATTATTGTTTATAGGGTCTTAGTATTATGCTATAATTAAAAGGTTATATAAAGCCTCTAGTTAACAGATAGTTATAATATAGCTTCTATAAGCTCTTTATTTAACATAATCCTGCCTTATAGTTAGTGATTTAAGGTTAATACTCTTAATCTTTTTACCTTACCCTTTTTAATATAAATCTATAGTATTATTAGCATTTAAAGAAAGGATATAGCTATTAAAGATAAGGGGATTCTTAGCTAAAAGAATTTACTTTAGCTTTGCTATAAATTCCGCTTTCTAGAGCTCTCTTTCTTATTAGAAGAAATCTTAATTACTAAGGCCTAGAGTATTATCCATTTACATTCTAATTACTCTAAAGAGGTTATTATTACTTGCGTTAGTTATTAGTAAGCATAGGTTGTATATTAAGGTTATTATCTAAAGCTTCTCTTTGTAATAATAGAAGTAGGTTACCTACTAATAGGTTCCTGCTTTTATAATTCTATATAATAGCTTAATAACTTCTATTATCATGCTATTAGGGAATAAATAAGCTATTTATTCAGGTAAAGCAGCAATAATAAGTCTGCTAAGTGGCGTGTTTAATTAAACATACGCTTACGTAATGTCTTGTATCTATAGGAAAATTCCTCTAGATCTTAATAATAGTGCTAACGCTATAATTAATCGTTAGCTTACTCTTTATATTATTAGGGATTAAGTTAAGATTAGCTCTTTGCCCTTATTATTATGCCCTTAGATAATAAGTTATGATTTCTTATAGGGCGTTACTATCCCTTTACCTTTAATTTCTCTTACTATATAAGATTTAAAGAGTCTCTTAGTGCTATACTTTATAGGATTAAATATCATGAATTTAAAAACATTACACGCTTATAAGGCATTGATTTTAGCTTAATTAGACTACTTAAAGGGCTTACTAGGGGTTATTATCTTCCCTTCTTAATGTAACTAAAGGGCTAGATTCTAGTTAGCTTCTTCTTTTATAGTAAGAAACGCTTTTTAGAGTATTCCTATAGCTATAAGCTTCTTAATTAAGGCATCTTCTTAATCTTTATTTATAGTAAATAATACTGGATTATTTATATTAGATTTATAACTAGTAGTATAAATTTCTTTATAGTTAGAAAGTAAGAATTAAACTATTAACTTCTTTCTTAGTCTCCCTTACTTCCTCTTAGCTTATAAAGCCTTTTTTTCTTTAGTAATCTTTTTAATAGCTTATATAACTTCCTCTTTCTTTTCTTTAGGCTCTTTTTCACACTCTTTAGCTAGTTCTTAGGGATTAGCATTATTATAATAGTATAGTTTAATTACTATTATTTAGAATCTAGTTAGTCTATGCAGTATTTAGAGAATATAGGCTTTATAGTTAATTCTAAGAAGCTTATAAGGGCTATACTAGCTATCTTTCTCTCTCTAAACGCATATATCTAATTAAAGCGGAAGTTAGTGCGTTAGTAACATATCTAGGCTATTATAGGTATTTAGAGCATTATAAACTTACCGTTTTGCTAGGAATTATCAGACTTTATTAGTAGCTTTTTGGATTAACTTAGCCTATTAAATAATAGATATACTTAGCAAAGACTTATTAGTTATCTATAGGTATACTCTAAAGATAAGAAGCATAGGAATAAGGCTATTTAGTCCTGCTAAATTATTCATAGCTTTAATAGCTATTTAAAGGCATTGCTCTTACGTAAGCTCTTAACCTATTAAGTCTATAATAATATTATACACTCTTTGTAATAGTCTATAATAGCGTTTAACTTTGCTAATACTATTATAAGCTTTTACTAGCACTTTATTAATCTTAATTAACATTAATTATACGTAGTATTTAAATTCTAATAAAGCAAAGTTCTTTCTAGTATTATTAATAATCTAATCTAAAGGACTAAGGTATATATTAATCTAACATTTACGCAGAGCGTTCTAAATGTTATAAGCCTTCTGCTTATTAGGATTAAGGAATTTGTTAGAATCACAGGGTTCCTGACGTCAGGATCAATTGGATAGCCTAGGGAATAGGTATGATTCTTCTATTCTAGGCTTGGTATCTTCTTCGAAAAAAGAGAGGAAAAGAGAGGCTTTTCTGGATCGTGAAAAGTGGCCATAAACGCAGAGCGTTTGTGGGTCACCTAACTTATAGGTCCTTGCCCTATTAGAAGGCAGGCTTATAGGCCACAAGTGGGGCTCCCTACGTTACGCGCGTGCGTGGCCCTATGGCCTAATGTTTTGCTAGGTAATTATAGCTATGTACTGCGATTAATATTATACTTATTCTAATATTAGAACCTCTTTCTTTTTAATATAATTATTAATGCATAATATTAATCTAAGAAGAGAAGAGATAAGGATTAAATAAATATATAATATAAAGGAAGGAATAAATAAAAGAAAAATAATAGGTATAGGCCCTATCCTCCCTTTCTCCTTACTTACCGCTAGTTTTTAATAACTAGCTTTTCTAATCCCCTTTTCTTCTTCCTTATATAATACTACCTATAGTATCTATAGTTACCTTTCCCCTACCCCTTTATTTAACTATAATATAATATTAAATTATATTCCTAGGGAAGGGTTACCTATAATCTCTTCCCTATAGGTATAATATTAGATTATACCTTCTTATGCCCCCTTATGCTCTCTTCTCTTTTCCCCTAGGACTATATTATCCTAGGGGCTTAGGCGCCCTTTATTAGAGGGTATTATCTTACCCTCTCTCTAGGGCTATGTTACTATAAAGACTTAGGAGGGTGCTCTTTTTCCTCCCTCTAGGGCTATATTACCCTAGGGGCCTATAAGGGCGCTATTTTATTCTCTTTCTAGGGTAATATTACCCTAGAGGCCTATAAAGGTACTATTTTATTCTCCTTTTAGGGCTAAGTTTAGGTCTAGGACCTATATAAGTAACCTTATGCATAGGTAACCTATTCTTTTATTTAGACTATTGCTATATTGCTTATAATAAACCTCTCTAAGGCCTTATTAGGTATTGCCTTTATAAATGCATTTGCTAGGTTATCTTTGCTATTAATCTATCTAATCTTATAAAGCTTATAGCGTTTATATAATTATTAAAGGGCTATAATATTAATTATTAGCTGCTTCTCCTTTATAGTCCTAAGCTTAATAAGGTATTTATATAATAAGTATAAATTAGTGTAGACTATAATTAGGATTATAGGGAGATTTAATTAGTCTATGATTATCTTTAGCGTTATTGCGATTACGTAAGCTATATTAATACCTGCTACTATACTATAGACCTCTAAAGCAAGTATACTTCTTATAACTCTCTTGCTCTTTGTTAAGCTATAGTATATAATATTACCTTATACTATAAACTTATTATCTTTGTATTCCTTATTAGCTAGGATTAATACGTAGCCTAGCTATAAGGTAAAGTCTTAGTTATTAGCAAATAATCTATTAATAAACATAAAGAGCTTTACCTTTTTAAGATTAAGTAGTATAAATATTAATCCTTAATCTAGATAATCTATTTACTACTTAATATAGTAATTAAGTTCTTTAACGTTCTTAATAGTTAGCTCTTAGTATTACGTAGTAATAGAGAGGTTAAAGCTTACCTTAGGTTAGTAAATTAAAGCAATATAGGCACCTTAAGCCCTTTGCTTAATATACTTCTTTATTAACTCTTCTAGCGGGATTAATTAAAGCTTATTACTTTACCCTTTTTACTATATCTTAATAGTGTTATTAGTTAGTTAAATAATTTCACTATTAAATATAAGGGGATTATTAGGCTTAATAAATTGCTTTGGTTTTGCGGCGAATTTAGTAGTAATTAATTAATCTTCTTCTAGCTATAAGAATCTCTTATCTAATAGACTAAGAGTATTATTAGTCTATATTCCTATATATCTAAAGTAAAGGCTTTTAGCGGATATTACTAGTAAGTATAGATTATAACTTAATATTATTATCTAGAGATTCTCTCTATAGTGCTTATGGTAAGTTACTTACTAATACGTACTAGCCTCTGTAATGCTATAGAGAGGCTTAATAACTCTTATAATTATGTTCTTAGGGTGTTAATTACAAATTTAGATAGGGAGTTAGGTAAGGATTATTTAATTTAGCGGCGTCTAGGATTATATATATGCTTATATAATGTCTTAAATCTATAGAAGAAGTCCTTTACTAAGAAGGGAGGGAGTAATTATAAGGATTAGATGCTAGCTTGCTCTCTAGATTATTAGGGCCTATATAAGAATTACTTGCTTTGCTTTATTACTAAAGCCTTAGATAATAAGCCTTAATTTCTTATATAGTTAGCCTATCTTTCCTTTTACCTTATTAATAATATAGGAATTAAAGATTTAAATCCCTTAATGCTTTCTCTTATTAAAGGTAGTGAATTTAAATATACCTTAATTAATTAAAGCATTAATCTTAGTTTTTATTAAGAGTTTAAAGGGTTTACTAGGGGTTATAATAGTGCCTTCTCTATGTAATTAAATTATAAGCTTAAAGTCTGCTTTCTCTTTGCTTAATAGGAAAGTCTTAGGGTTATCTACTAATTAATCTGCCTAATTAATAATTACTAGAGGGTTCTTTTAGGGTCTTCTAGGCTTTCTCTTTAGGGGAACCAGAGGCACTGTATTTTTAATTTATACCTCTTAGTTCTCCTCTTTAATTACCTCTAGATTAATACCTCCTTCTAGTAGTAGCTTTTCCTTATTAGGGTCTTTATTATAGGGCTTAATAGAGGTTAATCTAAAGACTTTAGGGCCTTATAGAAGGTTAAGGGTGTAGCTCTCTCTATTTATTATAAGGAGCTTATATAGGCCTTACTATCTTACTTTTTCTTACTATATAAGTATAGGTAAGGTAAGCGGGAGTTTAAGAGTTAGTAAGGTATTAGGGCTATTTCTTATAGTAAGGGCTTTATTAACTTTTTATAGGGTATGTAATCTTTTAATCTCTTTTATTGCCTTTTATACTATAAGGGCTTATTACTTAATATTAGGTAATAGAGGGGATTTATTAACTATTTATAGATAAGCACTAAAGACTAGGAGGGTTAGGATAATGCTATTTAGGCCTATAGTATTATTAAGGGCTTTTATAGCTATTTATAGGGCTATAGCTTTAGGCATTATTAGATATTTACATTAGATAATATTATAGGCTCTTTAGAGCGGCTTATAATACCTTTTAACCTTACTAATGCTATAGTGTGCCTTAATAAGGACTTCTTTAATTAAGATTAACATTAAAGTTATAAATTAGCGGAATTCCTTACTTCTAAACGTTATACTAGCATTAGTTATAATCTAATCTAGAGGACCTTAGTAGGTGTTAATCTAGTATAGTTAAAGGGCTTCCTATGTTGCTTTTGCTATAATATCCTTAAGAAATCTAGCCGCGTTAAATAATGTAGCTATATTAATAGCATAAAGGATAGGGCGGTTACTATTAAGATATATAATATCTATAATTACTTTATAATTAAAGTTATATTTATCCTTAAGGGTGAATTTAAAGCAATATAGGTTATCTATATTTATTTAACATTAGTAGCAGATCCTTGTTAATTATCTAATAGTTTTATAATCTACCTTATGGCCTGATTTAGAAAGCATATTATAAAGTTAGCGGATAGAAGGGTAACCGAATTAGCAATGTAAGCGCTATAGTTTAACCTTAGTTAAATAGCTCTAAGCAATTAATCTTTCTTTTTGTAGAAGTATCTATAGATATCCTTATTTACGGATAATAGGGACTTTAATATTACCTTATTAGAGGATGTTCTAAGAGATATAGAAGTTAATCTTAAGGTAATCTATATCTATAAGATATAGTAAGAAGGGAGTGTTTATAAGCATTATATAAAATAGGATAATACTAAAAGGGGTAGGTATATTAATTAATCTAATAGAGGGGATTGGTTTTCTACTTCTAAATCTAATTATTACCTCCCTAGCTCTAGATTTATTAAGCTAGATCTTAGGGATTAACTACTATAGAGTAAGAAATTAGGGGTACCTTACTAATAAGTAGCCTATAGCCCTAGTATTAGGAATTATGCCTTAGAATATACCTAAAGAGTAGCGGTCTTTAAGAAGAAAGGTAGTTAGAGCTTCCTTTAGTTATTAGAGATTAAATAAATCCTCCTTTATAAGGGCATAGGTAGCTGCTTAATTTGTAAGAATCTTTATAGTTATGTAACTATTAATAGTTATACCTTATATAAAGAAGCTTATAGGTATTTTACTTTCTTTACCTTCTTCCTTAAATCTAAGTTTTATTATATAGGTAGAAATCTTATTTTCTTTAGAGGGAATACTATTATTCTCTTTACCTTTATACTAGTTAAGAAAAGCGTTATAGGAAGGGGTTATTATTTCTATAAGGTAATGGTTCTTAAAGCGTTAATATGCCCTTTTGTATTTCTCTTTAGAGTGTTTAGTTAACTAATAACCTTCTTTACTATATATATAGTATTTCTTAGTACGTGAAACACTTCTAGTGCCTTAGGAGCGTGATTATCTATAATAGGCTTCCTTACTATATTTATTATACTTTTAATTAGTCTAGTACTACTCTTTTGCATTAGGTATTAACAGGAATTAGTGCCTTTTATTTAACTCTTCTATAGTTATTTAGATTAATATCCTTATATATTCGTAGAATTATTATAGATTAGCAGGAGGGTTAATAAGGCAAGTTTTGCATTCCGTAATGCTATAGCATATAGAGATTAATTAATTCTAAAGCGCTCTTTTAGATTAGGTAATATCTAGGACTACTTGCTAAAGATTTATAAGCTTTATAATAAGTTCTTTAAAATAGTTAAGTTTTAACTTCTCTAGGTTCTCTTATATAATTTATTATAGCTTTATATTTTATTACTTAAAGAGATATCTTTGCTTTATATTATTAGTCTTAAACCTTTATTTAATCTAATTAATAAGAGTCTTAAGGTCTTAGGGATTATTTAGCTTATATAAATATTTATAATAGTATATTAGGGCCTTTCCTTTAAGCATAGCCTCTAGAGTATATCTAGCTTTATAGGGTCTAATGCCTAGTATCTTATATTTCCCCTAGAAGATTATTAACTTTAAGTTAAAGACCTTATAGTTATTTACGCTATATTAAATATTACTTATATATAGCTTTATAAGATTAATTATTTACTTTAGGGTAGGTCTTAATATTCTAGGCATTAAGGGAGATTTAAGCTATATTAGGTAAAAGTATACTTATCTAAGGGGAAAAGGTGCTCTAGGAGATATAGGAGGTGGCATATCCTATCTTAGTGTAAGATACCTTTATTAAGGGCTATCCTAAGGGTTATTATTTAGTTAGCCTAATAGTGTTAGGCTAGGGGAATAACGTTAATAGGTTTTAGGGGTCTATTGTTTATGCTATTAATAGTATTATAATCTTAACCTAATTAGAGGGATTAGTAAAAGGTTATTAAGGAAGTCTTGTTTTATAGTGTGTTTTTAGAAGGGTATGTACTTCCTTATAGCTTCCTATATCTCTTCTTCTTACTAATCACAGAATCCCTTATAATTTATAACTTTCTTAAGCATTAAGGTTATCTTCTAGCGGGCTATTAGATTTATATATATACTATAGAAGAAGAGGAAATTATAAAGGTATTTAGTAACTGTTTAGTCTATAGTTATAAATGCCTCTCTTATCTATTAATTAAAGTCTTTGCTAAAGTTAGTAAATAGACTTCTTATAATAAGACCTTCTAATTCATAAGTTACTATCTTAATAAGAATATAAGCTATAATAGCTTTAGGGTTATTATGTTTATTAAGATTAAATAATTTTACTTATTATAGTGCTTCTTATGTAATGTAATTATATATCTCTAGCGGGATATATCTTAGAAGGGGGTTATTAACTTATAGACCTTTGCCCTTCTAGTCTCTTCTAATTTTAGTGCTTTCTTTAGCATTACTAAACTTAGAGTTAGAGAGAGAGGCTTTTAATTACTCTATTTATTAAAGAGCTTTTAATCCTCTTATCTTTATTATAGAAAACTATAGAAGGGAGATATAGGATTAGGGAAATAGGGCTTTTATATAATAGGTTAAAGGATTATAGGCATAGCTATTATCTTTATCCCTTAGGGGTTCTTAGGATATTAGATCTTAGAAGTAGTAAGTTCCTTTCTTATTACAAGAGAATACCTTCTAAGGGTTAGGTGCGTGGTAGAATGCGCTAATTAAATAGTTAAGGATAGGTTAAACTAGTTACTAACTAGGCCTTAATCTTTTAATAGCTTTAAAGTCTTTATAAGGTCTTAGGATATTAGATCTTAGGAGGTATAAACTCCTTTCTTATTATAAGAGAATACTTAAACTTCCTTAGCATAACTATATTGCTTTTAGTGGCTTTCCTATTACATAGAGTAGGTTCACAGTATAGTTATCTCTTTTAATTAACCTTACTAATCTATAGTTATAAAAAACCATGTGGTTATCTATAAAGTTAACCACTAATTAGTATTAGAATTATAGGGTTCCTAACGTTAGGATTAATTAGATAGCCTAGGGAATAGGTATAATTCTTCTATTCTAGGCTTAGTATTTTCTTTAAAAGAAGAGAGGAAAAGAGAGGCTTTTCTAGATTATAAAAAGTGGCCATAAACGCAGAGCGTTTATAGGTTACCTAACTTATAGGTCCTTGCCCTATTAGAAGGCAGGCTTATAGGCCATAAGTGAGGCTCCCTGCGTTGCGCGCGCGCGTGGCCCCGCGGCCTGACGTTTTGCCGGGTAATTGCGGCTGCGTGCCGCGATTGATATCATGCTTGTTCCAACAGAATTATATGGTTTAGAATAAAGTTACTAAATTAACTATATAAAGTACTAGTTAATTATTAATTTAAACAATATTAATAATAATCTTATAGTTAAATTTATGGTTATCTTTAACAGTGAACCTAAATCTGCCTAGAGCTCTTCTATTTAATTAATAATAGTAGTAAATCTTAGTTAACTTCTTAATAGCTCTTCTTTTAACCTTATAACTAGCTCTTTAAAGCAGTCTTATAAGTTATTTAACTAATAGATAACCAAATTAATAATGTAATTAATAAATTTCTATCTCTAATAGATAGAATATAATTATTTCTTTAGCTTCTAGAATCCACTAAGGATATCCCTATCTTCTCACGATTAGCATGGTTTTCTTACCTTAAATTAGCAGATTTCTTAAGTTATTTAACTTAATACCTATTCTATCTATATTAGTAATTAAGAAAAGGAAAGGTATTATAGTCTTAACTATATAGAAGGGTATTATGCCTAATTTAGTAGGTATATTTATTATGCCTTATGTTTTTGCTAATCTAGCACTAAATTTAATTTCTACTTTAGTGCTTAGCTTAATCTTTAGCAATAGCATTAGCTTTATTAATGCCTGTAATTATTTAAGTCTAATTATTAATAATCCTAAGGCTCTTATATCTAGTAAGATACCTCTAAAGACCTTATTAGAGTAACGTTCCTCTAAAACAAAGGTTATGCTTTAATCCTTATATAGATTATGCTTTAGATAGGCATGTTTAAAGGCTTAATCTTATAAGGTTGCGATTACCTTATTATTACTTAGTTAAGGCCTTATAGTAAAGAATTATATAATACTAAGTTAATTAAACTTTAATATTAATACTATTAGTTTATTAGCATTATTACTATTTTCTTCTTTATTAGCCTTAATATAGATTTCTACTGTTTTCTAGGCCTTATTATTATACTTATTATTCTCTTTAATTCCTTAACCTTCTTAAGCTTTATATACTATAAGGTATGCTTAGAATTTTCCTTCTATTAAAGGCATTTAATGCTTCTTGCTCTTTTACTAATATTCTTTTACCTATTAGCGCTCTCTTTCTAAGTAATTTATTAACTAGTAGCTGCTTTTATTATAGATATAGCATCTTCCGCTATTATAGCGTTAATAATAATAGCTATAGCTTTTGCTATAACCTCTTTAATTATATAGTTAATTATAGCAGTAGTCTATAAACATTATTTTATAATCTTTACACTCTTTATTTTACTAATAGAATTAAACCACTAATTTATTAGCTTTAGTAATTAAGATTAACTTATAAAGATCCCCTATAAGCCCTTTAAAACTAGGCAAATAATTATATTTAGCTTACCTATACTCTAGTATACTAGAGATTACACTTAAGGTTTAATAATAAAGCTTTATATTAACTATTAAGGGTGGAAATAACCCTCTATAAACTCTTTTAAGTGTAGTTAATAGGATCTTAAGGCATTCTAGCTTAGTTTTATTAGGGTTCTAGGTAATAATTACCTTTAGCGTTATATTATTCTATTTATAGTAGTAGAATTACTAGTTACTTTCTATTTTAAAGCGTTAATAGATATTATTAATTATCTACTTATAGGAGAGGTTCCTATTTGTTAGATAATTAAGAAAGTATTGCTTAGCATTACCTATAAGTATAATTAGAAGGGCTTTATAAAGGTATTCCTATAGAAGATTAAGCCTATTATATTTATTCTAAAAGAGATTAATCTTTAGTATAAGAAAGTTATATATCTTTCTACTATAATAATTATTATCTTTATAGGTCTTTATAAGCTTAGTAATCTTCCTAATAATCTAATCCTCTTATTATAAAGCTAATAGTAGTGTAAATAGTAGTGTTTCTTAAGGTTATAAAGGAGTGTTAACTTCTAATAGCGATTGCCTTAAAGGTAGATTATAAGGGATTTTAGCAAGGGGGGAATTAAGTATAGGATTAAGGGTAGAGAAAAATTTGTTTAATAATAGTTACTTTTTAACTTCTTCTTTAGGCTATAGTGCTTTTATTTCTTTATTAAGAATATATACTAGCGAGTTAGTAACTTTACTAGATTTATCTTATATAACGTAAACGCTATATTCACAAAGGATATCTTATAAATTATACACTAAGTGTCTTAAGGCGCGTTTAAAGGTCTTAAGGGTTTAATCTTAGAGATTGTCTTAGAAGTTTTCCTAGAGCTTAAGATCTCTATATTATCCGCTATTGTAAACATTAATTAGCTAAGCAAGTCAGTTATTAAGTTACTAATCCTTAGCAATCTAAGGATCTAGCTCTTTAGAGCTCCCCTAGTTAGTTATAATAATCTAGAAGTGTTTCTAAAGTTATAGTAGTAGGCTAGACTTTTTAGGTCTTTTAGGTCTAGATATCATAGGTATTATGTTTTCTTACGTTACGTTTTTTATTAGCTAGTAAGGGGCTGATTTAATCTCTAGTTTAGGAAGGATGCTTCTAGAGCTATAATTCCTAGTTAGTTAATTAGTTTTCTTATAATAGATAATAAGATTAATTCTTCTATATAGAGGTCCTTAATAACTCTAAGATAAAAGGGGTTAATCCCTTAAAAGCCTAATAACTAGAGCTATTAATAATCTTCCTTTAGCACACTTCTATAGTTAGAACCTAAGCTAAACCTAATAGAATTATCTCTTCTTAGTAGTTCCCTAGCTTATCTATGGTTTTTTAACCACTAATTAGTGTTAGGAGGTCTTATAGAGGTAAGGGTCTAAGCACTAGTGTAGTTAGGGTTAAAGTGGTGATAATAATTAATAATAATCTTCTAGCTAACAGGCTACGTGGCTAAAGGTATTAAGGGCATTGTGGGTCACGTGATTAACCTACTTGCGCGATGCACCTAATCACAGCGTAGCACTTGCATTATGCTCCACTTTCCGTGCGCGGCTGGATTTGACTATTCTGACAAAAGCTATTCTAAACTAAACTATATAATAAGACCCTATAACCCTAATAGTACTATAACTACTTCTAAATAGGCTATATTATAAAGTTTTATAAGGTAACTCTAAGGTATAGTAAGTATAGCACTAGCTAGCATAAAGATAAAGAGATATCCTACCTAATAAAAAGTAGATAAATAAAAGAAAACTATATCCTATACTTTAGCTTATACCTAGCCTAGTTTAGGGACTATTCTATACTAAGAGAGAAGTAGAATATAGTAAAGGTAGGATATCTAGAATAACTATTATATTTTGCTATTAACTCCTTAGATAGAAGCCTAATACTACCCTAAGAGAGGCCTAGTATAGCTATAGAACCTATTATTATAATAGGAAGAAAAAGAGGCTGCCTTATAAATATAGAATAGAGTGCTAAATAGCCTAGAGCTAGAAGTATTAGGTAATATATAAAATAACTTAGAACTAGATTAGAACTAGTATAAGATAGCAAAGACTTACTACTTCCCTAATTAATATAATAATATTATAAGTCCTTTTCTAGAATATAAATAAGAGGGATAGCCTAATATATATTATGCTCTATTACTAAACTAATATAGATATAATTATAATCTAAGAGTAAGAACACATAAAGCACCTATAGCCCCTAGCACTAGGCCTTGCCTAGTTTTAACTAGTATACTATAATAGGTAAAATATAGTATATATAAATAAGAAGTATAATATAGGATTATAGTTAGCCTAGGGAGAAACTAATTAGTTACTAGTAGAAATAAAAGGAGTTAATATTTATTCCCTTTACTTAAAAGGGTATACTAATAACTAGAATACCCCTATCTATACTATTAATATAATTATATTAAGATTTCTTCCGCACTGATCTAAAGGTCTGGAATCGCCTCTAAAATACAAACCACATTAATATTCGAATTCTCTACCTCTATTTACCCTCCCCTATAATATCGCATCGCAATAGAGCTAGAGGCAGGCGTAAGGGTAAAATGCTAATAGTAATTAACGCAGGAGAAAGGGGGCTAGTATAGAGCTACTACTACCTAAACATAGGAATAGGATAGTTTAATATCTAAAGAGGCAAGGATAACCTAATAATAGACTAGAACTAATTTAAATATTCTAATAAGACAAAATTCTATAATAAGATAGCTAGCCTTATCCCTAGTAATAAAATTACCTAGGTATAGCGCATTACTAAGGCTATAGCCCGCTAGGCAGCGGACTATGCCTATACTAAGATTAGGATAATAAATAGTAATAATAGTAATATTTACACTACTAAAGAAGCCCTTAAATAAGCCCTTAAGAAGGCTATTAAAGAAGAAGCTAAGGATAATAACACCCTAACTTAGGTAAGTATTATAGCTAGACTAGCGCTAAGAAGACTAAATAATAAACCTCCCTCCCTTTAGATCCTTAGTAAATAGTATAAGGAAGTACTTATTAAAGGAAATACTATTTAGGAATTACTTTAGTCTAAAGGCACTAAGGATATAATAATAGCGGTAAACAGAGCTACTAGCTAAGCTATAGTAGTAGTAGCTAGATAACTCCCTAGTAAGGATATAATTATTACCTTTAAAGGAAATACTACCTAATATAAAGAGAACTAAAAATAAATTACTAAAGCTTTTAGTCTAAAGGTAATCCTTTACTACTATATACTTAGTATTATTATTAAAGGATTCCTAATAAAGCATACTTTTATTAAAAACCTAGTAACTAAGATTAGAAAAGTAAATAAAGTAAATATAATTAAGGTAACTATAAGGTACCCCTAGGGAGAAGGCGCTTAAAGAACTACCCTAATTCTTAGACTAGCTAAGGTTAAAGATACTAATAAGATATACTAAGATAGAATAGTCTTTAAAGCAAAGCTATTCTAAACTAAACTATATAATAAGACCCTATAACCCTAATAATGCTATAACTACTTCTAAATAGGCTATATTATAAAGTTTTATAAGGTAACTCTAAGGTATAGTAGGTATAGCGCTAGCTAGTATAAAGATAGAGAGATATCCTACCTAATAAAAAGTAGATAAATAAAAGAAAACTATATCCTATACTCTAGCCTATACCTAGCCTAGTCTAGGGATTATCCTATACTAAGAGAGAAGTAAAATATAGTAAAGGTAGGATATCTAGAATAACTATTATGTTTTACTATTAACTCCCTAGATAGAAGCCTAATACTACCCTAAGAAAGGCCTAGCATAGCTATAAAACCTATTATTATAATAGGAAGAAAAAGAGGCTACCCTATAAACGTAAAATAAAGTGCTAAATAGCCTAGAGCTAGAAGCATTAGGTAATACGTAGAATAACTTAGAACTAGATTAGAACTAGTATAAGATAGTAAAGACTTACTACTCCCCTAATTAATATAATAATATTATAAGTTCTCTTCTAGAATATAAATAAAAGGGATAGCCTAATATATATTATGCTTTATTACTAAACTAATATAGATATAATTATAATCTAAGAGTAGGAATATATAAAGCACCTATAGCCCCTAGCACTAGGCCTTGCCTAGTTCTAACTAGTATACTATAATAGGTAAAATATAGTATATATAAATAAGAAGTATAATATAGGATTATAGTTAGCCTAGGGAGGAACTAATTAGTTACTAGTAGAAATAAAAGGAGTTAATATTTATTCCCTTTACTTAGAAGGGTATACTAATAACTAGAATACCCCTATCTATACTATTAATATAGAAGAGCCCTATAGCTAAAGCGTATTTATAGGTAATTTTAACTAAAAACACTCCCTCTAGGATAACCTAGATAGGATAACTAGAGGAGTAAAGGAACTACTAGACTTTATAAGCTAGTAAAGGCTTAGTTTAGTAATGCCCTAAGGGGAACCTATAAGATAATATAAAGATAATAAAGATAGCACTATAGACCTAGCATAGGTAACCCTAGACATTTAAGTCTACTATAATAGCGTAGAAGACCTTATAGGATCTAACTATATTCTATAGCTAATTAGCATCTTTACTGCGTAATAAGAAAACGCCCCCCTAGTCCTTAGATATACTTAGAACGTAATAAATAGACTATATATAAAGGTAAAGGTAGTGGTATAACTCTAAGCGGAAAACACACTAAACCCCTAGGATAAGGAAGGGATTAATATATATATAATATAGCTTATTATAAACCTATAATAGATAGTAAAGAAAGTAGCCTTATAAAAGCGCTAGGAACTCCTTAGCCTAGAGGTATAGTAGTTAAGGAAAGTAAAAGAAGTAATTACTAAAGCTAGATAAGCTAAGAGATAATAAAGACACTAGAGAATAGACATAAATTAGCAGGCCTATTCTAAGGTAAATAAGGATTAAGAATATGTTATTAAAGAGGAGAAAAGGAATATATAAAGAGAGGCCTTATAGAAGGCTAATATATAGGAAAAAGATAGTAAGGTATAGAGACTTAAGAGATAGGCTTAGCTCTATAGCTATGCCCCCCTAGAACTCCCTAGACTTCTAGAACTAAAAAGGACTAATAATAACCCTAACCTAGCCACTACTTATAATAATAAGGCTAGTATACTAGCATAAAGATTCTTCCCTAAACCTATAGTAAACCTCTCCTATATCCTAGATCTTACCTTCCTAGAACTTAATAATATACTATTCCTAGATAAGGAATAATTTAGAATAGAGAATATTATAAATATCCTATTAAATATAGCTAGCTAAAAGGCCCTAGGAGATAATAAACTCCTAGTAGGCCTTATTAAAGCCTATAAGAAACTAGTAAAAGAGGCTATAGCCTAACTACTAAATACTATCCTTAAAGTAAGGTACTTCCTAATCTAGTTCTAAACTATAAGAGTAGTAGTAATTAGAAAACTAGGTAAAATAACTAAAGAGATAAGAAAAGCTAATATATAAAGACTTATCTTATTACTAAATATAGTAAGAAAAATTATAGAAGTAGTAATTATAAGGTAACTTATAGCCTTTACTAAGGTAAAGGGCTTTCTCCCTAAACTATAAATAGATAATAGGATAAATAGGTTAATAGAAACTATAATTAAAGCCCTTATAGAATATATAAGAGAGGCCTAGGGCAGAGGTAGTATTACCTTATTAGTGTAAATAGATATTTTATTAGTATTTAATAGAGTTAGCTACCTATACTTAATTAACCTATTAATCTAAATAGGTATACTATATTAGCTAATAGCTATAATATATAGCTTCCTTATAGATAGAATAAGCTAGCTTAGCTTTAATAGTAAACTCTTAAGACTCTTTAAGATTAAAGTAAGTACCTTATAAGGCTTACCCCTCTTACTAATCCTCTTTTTTCTTTACTTAGTAAAGCTTTATATATACCTTTAGGCTATCCTAGGCATAGTGGCTATAGGATTTGCTAATAATATAAATATAGTAGCGTTTAGTAAAAACATAGCCTAGACCTAAAAGAGGCTTAAAACTATATAGAAGGTTTATAAAGAATAGGTAAAAAAAGTAGGAGTAAAATTTAACCTAGTAAAAACTAAACTTATACACTTTAGTAAGGCCTACTAGCCCCCCTAGGCTAGGGTCTAGCTTAGAATAGAAGAGATAGTACCTATAGAGTTTTATAGGTTCCTTAAAGTCTAGGTTAATAGAAAACTTAACTAAAGCGCTTATAAGAATATCCTTAAAGGTAAGCTTACCTAGCAATAGCTTACACTCTTTACGTTAGTAGTATTAGCTTAGGGCTATAGCTTTAGAGATACCTAACTCCTATATATATAAGTAGTCTAACCTATTCTTACCTATAGGGTAAGTGCCTATTATACCCTAACTAAGAAGGGTAGAAAACTAAGAGAAATAGTTAGAAGCTTTATAATAGACTAATTAACCTACCTCTAAATTATAGCTAGTGTATTTAAGGCTATACCTATTGCCTAGCTAGAGGTTAAGACTTATATCCTCTCCCTAGACCTATACCTTAATAAGATAAAACAGAAGTTTAAAAAGAGAATTATAAATAGTGGAATAGTAATAAGGATCTAAACCATAGCTAACTTAGTAAAGATAGTGCTATAATATAAGAGGAGACCTTCCCTTATTAATAATAAACTAAAGATAGAGCTATATAATAAATAGAAATAATGCTAGAAGGACTAGTATAGTAAAGGATAACTAAGGTAGTATAAACACATAAGAGAACTAACTAAGGACTACCTACTTACTTATAATCTAAAGGAAATCTAAAAATTCTATATAGGGCTAGAAAAACATATCTCTTTAATACTAGTCTAATTATATATAAGGAAGATTAGCCTTAATAAGTTCTTATTCTAAAGGGGCATTCCTAGGGTAACTTTACCCCTATATAGCTATAGCTAAGTAGTTAAAGACTAATATTATATAATAGTTAACTATACTAAATACAACTATAAACACCCCTAATTATACTAGCCTAAAGATATATAGGAAGTAAGGCTAGCCCTAAACAATCCCCTAAAGGCAAGATCTCTAGCTAGATAGTTCCTAGGTATAAGATAACTCTAATACTATACCCTAGCGTAAGACCTAGCCTTTAATCTATATAAGCAAGCGAAGAACCTAGGGTATTTCTAAAGCACTAGAGTTAATTAATATAGAATAGATATAGAAAATAACTAAGGGAAAATGCTAGATTAAATAGTATAAGAATAGAGGTAGGCTAGGTATAGATCTATAACGTAAAATTATAATATTTAGAATAGTCTTTAGATTAATTTTAATCACTAACTCCTAGTATTATACCTATGCTAACCTATCTTTGCCCCTCCCCTAGACTATAACCTAATAGCTATATTACTCTTTCTCTAGAACTAGAATTATATCCTCTATTATCTTAGCCTATACCTTAGTAAGTAAGGTAGTAGCTAGAAGCTAGTTTATCTTTACTATGCATATATCTAAACGCTATAACTAGAAAATAATCTTATTATGCTAATCCTTACTAGCACTAGCCTAGCCTAGACTTACTATAAATATACTCTATTTCTTTTTACTATAGTTCCTAGTATAAAGTTTCTTAATATAGTCCTAATAGTTATCTAGGACCTAGGGAGATATTAGACCTAGACTAAATACGCTACTAAACTAATATAGTAGCACTTACACTACCCTTAGTAACTATAGCTACTTAGATTTTAACTAACCACTAGTACTTATTCCGCTAGCTAGTTAAGTCTAGCTAAGAGCAGATTAGCATTAAATTAGACCTAGAATAAAGGTATTTACTACCTTTAAATACCTATAGTTTTAAACCTAATAGTTAAAATAAGTATTAGTAACTAACCCTACCTAAACTAGTTAGCCTTATCTCTAAACCTAAATTAAACTAACTTACTAATAATATTATAGTATTAATACCCTAGACTATTAATTAACTAAGACTTATAAGAAATATACTAAATCCCTTATAGATTACCTAACTACTATAGATTAGGCTTAGAATAGGTATAAAATAGGGGTAAAGGGGATATACCTTTAAATCCTTTACTATAGCTTACTTTAGCTACTTTTTAGTTAGAGATTTCCTTAGGTATTACTCTAAATCTATAGTCTCCTAGGTAGGTTAGAACTAGAATAGTATAGATACTAGAATACTTATAGCTTTTAATACTATTATACTAGAATTATATTTAGCTTATAATAAACATTAGTAATTAAACTAAAACTAGCCTAAAAAAGCCTTAAATAGCTCTAAAGAGAAAAAGAACCTATAAGAAGTTTAATAAAGAAAGAGAAAAGAAGTTAAACCTCTCTAGGGGGAGGAGCCCTCTCTTATACTTATATAAGGGAAGAGGGGATAAATTAGAGATATTAACTAGAAAATAAAAACATAAGATAAAAAATTAACTAGATAATATATAAGTAACCTAGGCCTAGAAACACCTAGGACTTAAATTAGGACTATCCTCCCCTTATAAAGAGTAAATAATACTAGGTGCTTAGGCTTTATAAGACTAATAGGCTAGAACTAGGCTAGAGATAGCTAAAAAGTAAGGCTATAGAGGAGCTAGCTAAAAAGTAAACTAGAAGTAAATTACTACTATAAAGCTAAGTTTACTATGCTATAGGGTAAAGAGAGAAGGTCTAGAATAGAAATAAAGTAAGGTTAGACTAGAGTTAAAGAGGGCTAGGGACCCTATTTTCCCTATTTTTTCTTTTCTTTTATTTCTAATAGGATAAGGCTAGTATAAGCTAATAATAAATACCTATAACTAGTCACACACAAAGCGACGCAGGCCTAGGTTAGGGTTAGCGTTAGCCTAATCATAGATATAAAGGGGTTTTTCTTCCTAATCAAGGGTTTTCCCTTTTGACTAAGCAGCTGGAGTACTAGTACTAGCTATACATAGAGCTAGCTAGCGTAAATAATATATATATAGTATTATTAGCATTTAAAGAAAGAATATAGCTATTAAAGATAAGGGGATTCTTAGCTAAAAGAATTTACTTTAGCTTTACTATAAATTCTGCTTTCTAGAGCTCTCTTTCTTCTTATTAGAAGAAATCTTAATTACTAAGGCCTAGAGTATTATCTATTTATATTCTAACTACTCTAAAGAGGTTATTATTACTTACATTAGTTATTAGTAAGCATAGGTTATACATTAAGGTTATTATCTAAAGCCTCTCTTTATAATAATAGAAGTAAGTTATCTACTAATAGGTTCCTACTTGTATAATTCCGTATAATAGCTTAATAACTTCTATTATTATGCTATTAGGGAATAAATAAGCTATTTGTTTAGGTAGAGTAGTAATAATAAGTCTGCTAAGTAGCGTGTTTAATTAAACGTATGCTTATGTAATATCTTATATCTATAGAAAAATTCCTCTAGATCTTAATAATAGTGCTAATGCTATAATTAATTATTGGCTTACTCTTTATATTATTAGGGATTAAGTTAAGATTAGCTCTTTACCCTTATTATTATGCCCTTAGATAATAAGTTATAATTTCTTATAGGGCACTGCTATCTCTTTACCTTTAATTTCTCTTACTATATAAGATTTAAAGAGTCTCTTAGTGCTATACTTTATAGGATTAAATATTATAAATTTAAAAATATTATACGCTTATAAGGTATTAATTTTAGCTTAATTAGACTGCTTAAAGGGCTTACTAGGGGTTATTATCTTCCTTTCTTAATATAACTAAAGGGCTAGATTCTAGTTAGCTTTTTCTTTTATAGTAAGAAATGCTTCTTAGAGTATTTCTATAGCTATAAGCTTCTTAATTAAGGTATCTTTTTAATCTTTATTTATAGTAAATAATATAGGATTATTTATATTAGATTTATAACTAGTAGTATGAATTTCTTTATAGTTAGAAAGCAAGAATTAAACTATTAACTTCTTTCTTAGTCTCTCTTACTTTCTCTTAGCTTATAAAGCCTCTTTTTCTTTAGTAATCTTTTTAATAGCTTATATAACTTCCTCTTCCTTTTCTTTAGGCTTTTTTTTATACTCTTTAGCTAGTTCTTAGGGATTAGTATTATTATAATAGTATAGTTTAATCACTATTATTTAGAATCTAGTTAGTCTATATAGTATTTAGAGAATATAGGCTTTATAGTTAATTCTAAGAAGCTTATAAGGGCTATACTAGCTATCTTTCTCTCTCTAAACGTATATATCTAATTAAAGCGGAAGTTAGTGCGTTAGCAATATATCTAGGCTATTATAGGTATTTAAAGTATTATAAACTTGCTATTTTACTAGGAATTATTAGACTTTATTAGTAGCTTTTTAGATTAACTTAGCCTATTAAATAATAGATACACTTAGCAAAGACTTATTAGTTATCTATAGGTATACTCTAAAGATAAGAAGCATAGGAATAAGGCTATTTAGTCTTACTAAATTATTTATAGCTTTAATAGCTATTTAAAGGCATTACTCTTACGTAAGCTCTTAACCTATTAAGTCTATAATAATATTATACGCTCTTTATAATAGTCTATAATAGTGTTTAACTTTGCTAATACTATTATAAGCTTTTACTAGCACTTTATTAATCTTAATTAATATTAATTATATATAGTATTTAAATTCTAATAAAGTAAAGTTCTTTCTAGTATTATAAATAATTTAATCTAGAGGACTAAGGTATATATTAATCTAATATTTATATAAAGCGTTCTAAATATTATAAGCCTTTTGCTTATTAGGATTAAGGAATTATATAGCTTAGAATAAAGTTACTAAATTAACTATATAAAGCACTAGTTAATTATTAATTTAAATAATATTAATAATAATCTTGTAGTTAAATTTATAGTTATCTTTAATAGTAAACCTAAATCTACCTAGAGCTCTTCTATTTAATTAATAATAGTAATAAATCTTAGTTAACTTCTTAATAGCTTTTCTTTTAACCTTATAACTAGCTCTTTAAAGCAGTCTTATAAGTTATTTAACTAATAGATAACTAAATTAATAATATAATTAACGAATTTCTATCTTTAATAAATAGAATATAATTATTTCTTTAGCTTCTAGAATCCACTAAGGATATCCCTATCTTCTTATAATTAGCATGGTTTTCTTGCCTTAAATTAGCAAATTCCTTAAGTTATCTAACTTAATACCTATTCTATTTATATTAGTAATTAAGAAAAGGAAAGGTATTATAGTCTTAACTATATAGAAGGGTATTATGCCTAATTTAGTAGGTATATTTATTATATCTTATATTTTTACTAATCTAGCACTAAATTTAATCTTTACTTTAGTGCTTAGCTTAATCTTTAGCAATAGCATTAGCTTTATTAATACCTATAATTATTTAAGTCTAACTATTAATAATCCTAAAGCTCCTATATTTAGTAAGATACCTCTAAAGACCTTATTAGAGTAATATTCCTCTAAAATAAAGGTTATACTTTAATCCTTATATAGATTATGCTTTAGATAGGTATGTTTAAAGGCTTAATCTTATAAGATTATAATTACCTTATTATTACTTAGTTAAGGCCCTATAGTAAAGAATTATATAATACTAAGATAATTAAACTTTAATATTAACGCTATTAGTTTATTAGTATTATTACTATCTTCTTCTTTATTAGCCTTAATATAGATTTCTACTGTTTTCTAGGCCTTATTATTATACTTATTATTCTCTTTAATTTCTTAACCTTCTTAAGCTTTATATACTATAAGGTATACTTAGAATTTTCCTTCTATTAGAGGTATTTAATACTTCTTACTCTTTTACTAATATTCTTTTACCTATTAGTGTTATGGACTCGAGCTTAGAAGCTTGGCTCATGTCTTAGGTCAATCCTAGATCCGGAAAGGGCGCGTAAAGACCGCGGGCTGTGCGCAGCTAGGTTAGGGCTATGCGCAAGCCACGCATAATATATACACATAATAGTATAAAGGCGGATCCTATATAACCTTTAGCTTAGTTCCTTTCTTCTCCTATAAGAATAATATTACTATTTAGAATACTTATAAGTAGTAGCCCTAAGGCTAGTTCTTAATATATATTATCCTTTACTATAGAAATATAATAGCTAGTAAATATACTACTACTACTAGATAGGATAAATACTAATAAGGTAGTAAGGTTATAGGAGCTTATTACTTAGTAATTAAGATAGATCTAGGAACTTACTAATAGGTAGAAGTTAGACTTAACTAACTAACTAGTTAAATATAAGCCCTTACCTATAGGATCCCTATTTAATAATAAAAGAGTCCTTTTTATAGTATAGTAAAACCTTATATTTTATAAGCTTAATATAGATAGGGAATTTATTAGGTCCTAGTAAGACTAATAATGCTTTATTTACTAAAATCTATTACTAAAGGTCTAGGCCTAAGTTACTCCCTTTTTTAAAAAAGGGTACTTAGTATATTATAATCTCTAAAAAATTTTAACTTACTTAAATAAGATATTTAATAATCCCTATTAATAGGAATTAGTAATTATAGAACTTAACTAGATATATATATATATTATTTACACTAGCTAGCTCTATGTAGGGCTAGTACTAGTACTCCGGCTGCTTTGTCAAAAGGGAAAACCCTTAATTAGGAAGAAAAACCCCTTTATATCTATGTTTAGGCTAACGCTAACCCTAACTTAGGCCTGCGTTGCGTTATGTGTGGCTAGTTATAGGTGTTTATTACTAGCTTACGCTAGCCTTATCCTATTAAAAAAAAAATAAAAGAAAAGAAAAAGTTCTAGGTCCTTAACTCTATTTAGCTCTAGTCTAGCCCTACCCTATACCTATTCTAGGCCTCCTATCTTAATACTATAGTATAGTAAGCTTAGCTTTATAATAGTAATTTACTTCTAGTTTACTTTTTAGCTAGCTCCTTTATAGTCCTACTTTTTAGCCTACTCTAGCCTAGGTCTAGCTTATTAGTTTTATAAAGCCTAAGCACTTAGTTTTGTTTATCTTTTATAAGGGGAGGGTAGTCCTAGTATAGGTCCTAGGCATGTTTAGGCCTAGGTTACTTATATGCTATTTAGTTAGTTTTTTATCTTATATTCTTCTTTTTTAGTCTATATCTCTAATTTATCTCCTCTTTTCTTATATAAGTATAAGAGAGAGCTCTTTCCTTTAGAGGGGTTTAACTTCTTTTCTTTTTCTTTATTAAACTTTCTATAGGTTCTTTTCTTTCTTAGAGCTATTTAAGGCTTCCCTAGGCTAGTTTTAGTTTAATTACTAATATTTATTATAAGCTAGTTATAATTCTAATAAAATATTACTAGAAGCTATAAGTATTCTTATATTCTATGCTATTCTAGCTTTAATCTACCTAGGAGACCCTAGATCCTAAGCGTTATCCTAGGAAGTCCTTAACTAAAAAGCAGCTTAAGTAAGCTATAGTAAAAGATCTAAAGGTATATCCCCTTTACCCTTACTCTGCCCTTACTCTAGGTTTAATTTACAGTAGTTAGGTAATCTATAAGGGATCTAATGTATTTCCTATAAGTCCTAATTAATTAATAGCCCTAGGCACTAGTGCTATAATATTATTAGTAAGTTAGTTTAATTTAGGCTTAGAAGTAAGGCTAACTAGTTTATATAAGGCTAGCTACTAATGCTTATTTTAACTATTAGGTTTAAAACTATAGCTATTTAAAGGTAGTTAGTGCCTTTATTTTAGGCCTAATTTAATGCTAATCTACTCTTAGCCTAATTTAACTAGCTAATAGAATAAATACTAGTAGTTAGTTAAAGTCTAGGTAGCTATAATTACTAGGGGTAGTATAAGTGCTATTATATTAGTTTACTATTAACTCTAGTATAGGTCTAATGTTTCTCTAGGTCCTAGATAACTATTAGGACTATATAAAAAAACTCTATACTAGGAACTATAGTAAGAAAAAGAGAAGTGTATTTATAATAGGTCTAGGCTAGGCTAGTGCTAAGGGGGATTAATATAATAAGATTATCTTTTAGTTATAGCGCTTAGATACTTATATAGTAAAGATAAACTAGCTCCTAGCTACTACCTTATTTACTAAGGGGTAGGCTAAGGTAATAAAGAGGGTAATTCTAGTTCTAAAGGAGAAGTAATATAGTTAGCTAGTTATAGTTTAGGGAAGGGGTAGAGGTAGGCTAGTAAGGGTAATAATACTAGGTATTAATAGTTAAAATTAATCTAAAAACTATTCTAAAGTTATAGATCTATACCTAACCTACCTCTATCCCTATACTATATAATCTAGCGCTTCCCCCTAATTATTTATTATATTTATTCTATATTAATTAGCTTTAGTGCTTTAGAAGTGGCCTAGGTTCTCTATTTATTTGCGTAGATTAGTAGCTAGATCTTACGCTAGTAAGTAGTATTAGAGTTATCTTATACCTAGGAACTATCTAGCTATAGATCTTACCTTTAAGGGGTTGTTTAGGGCTAGCCTTACCTCCTATACGTCTCTAGGCTAGCGTAATTAGAGGCGTTTATAGTTATATTTAGGATAATTAACTATAATATAGTATTAGTCTTTTACTACTTTACTATAGCTATATAGGGTAAAGTTACCCTAGGAATACCTCTTTAGAATAAAAACTTATTAAGGCTAATCTTTCCTATATATAATTAGACTAGTGTTAAGAAGATATATTTTTCTAGTCTTATATAGAATCTTTAGATTTCCTTTAGGTTATAGGTAGGTAAGCAGTCCTTAGTTAGTTCTCTTATAAGCCTATATTACCCTAGTTATTCCTTACTATACTAGTCTTCCTAGTATTATTTCTATTCTTTATATAACTTTACCTCTAGTTTATTATTAATAAGGAGGGGTCTCCTCCTATATTATAGCACTATTTACACTAAGTTAGTAGCGGTTTAGATCTTTATTACTATTCTACTATTTATAATTCTCTCTTTAAACTTCTATTTTATCTTATTAAGGTATAGGTCTAAGGGAGGGATATAAGTCTTAACCTCTAGTTAGGCAATAGGTATAGCCTTAAATATACTAGCTATAATTTAGAGGTAGGTTAATTAGTCTATTATAAAGCTTTTAACTATCTCTCTTAGTTTCCTACCCTTCTTAGTTAAGGTATAGTAAGCGCTTGCTTTATAGGTAAGTATAGGTTAGACTACCTATATATATAGGAGTTAGGTATCTCTAAAGCTATAGCCCTAGGCTAATACCACTAATATAAAGAGTGTAAGCTATTACTAGGTAAGCTTACCTTTTAGGATATTCTTATAGGCGCTCTAGTTAAGTTTTCTATTAACCTAGACTCTAAGGAACCTATATAACTCTATAGGTACTATCTCTTCTATTCTAAGCTAGACCCTAGCCTAGGGGGGTTAGTAAGCCTTACTAAAATGTATAAGTTTAGTCTTTACTAGGTTAAACTTTACTCTTGCTTTTTTTGCCTATTCTTTATAGACCTTTTATATAGCTTTAAGCCTCTTCTAGGTTTAGGCTATGTTTTTACTAAACATTACTATATTTATATTATTAGCAAATCCTATAGCTACTATGCCTAGGATAGCCTAGAGGCATATATAAAGCTTTACTAAGTAAAGGAGAAAGAGGATTAATAAAAGGAATAAGCCTTATAGAGTGCTTACTTTAATCTTAAAGGGTCTTAAGAGTTTATTATTAAAGCTAAGCTAGCTTATTCTATCTATAAGGAAGCTATGTATTATAGCTATTAGCTAGTGTAATATGCCTATTTAGATTAATAAGTTAATTAGGTATAGGTAGCTAACTCTATTAAATACTAATAAAATGTCTATCTATACTAATAAAGCAATACTACCTCTGCCCTAGGCCTCTCTTACGCATTCTATAAGGACTTTAATTATAGTTTCTATTAATCTATTTATTCTATTTCCTATTTATAGTTTAGGGAGAAGGCTCTTTACCTTAGTAAAGGCTATAAGCCACTTTACGATTATTACTTCTATAATCTTTCCTACTATATTTAGTAGTAAGATAGGTCTTTATATATTAGCTTTTCTTATCTCCTTAGTTATTTTGCCTAGTTTTCTAATTATTACTACTCTTATAGTCTAAAACTAGGCTAGGAAATACCTTACTTTAAGGATAGTATTTAGTAGTTAGGCTATAGCCTCTTTAGCTAGCTCTTTATAGGCTTTAATAAGGCCTACTAGGAGTTTATTATCTCCTAGGGCTTTTTAACTAGCTATATTTAATAGGATATTTATAATATCCTTTACTCTAAATTATTCTTTATTTAGGAATAGTGTGTTATTAAGCTTTAGGAAGGTAAGGTCTAGGATATAGGAGAGGTTTACTATAGGTTTAGGGAAGAATCTTTATGCTAGTGTGCTAGCCTTATTATTATAGGTAGTGGCTAGGTTAGGGTTATTATTAGTCCTCTTTAGTTCTAGAAGCCTAAAGAGCTCTAGGGGGGCCTAGCTATAGAGCTAGGCCTACCTCTCTAGTCTCTATACTTCTCTATCTTTTTCCTATATATTAGCCTTCTATAAGGCCTCTCTTTATATATTCCTTTTCTCCTCTTTAATAATACATTCTTAATCCTTATTTGCCTTAGAATAGGCCTGCTAATTTGTGTTAGTTTTCTAGTGTCTTTATTATCTCTTAGCCTATCTAGCTTTAGTAACTACTTCTTTTACTTTTCTTAACTACTATACCTTTAGGCTAAGGAGTCCTTAGCGCTTCTATAGGGCTGCTTTCTTTATAATCTATTATAAGTTTATAATAAGCTATATTATATATATATTAATCCCTTCCTTATTACATAGGTCTAGTGCGTTTTCCACTTAGAGCTATACCATTGCTTCTACCTTTATATATAGTTTGTTTATTATATTCTAGGTATATCTAAGAATTAAGGGGGTGTTTTCTTATTACTTAGTAAAGATACTAATTAGCTATAAAATATAGTTAGATCCTATAAGGTCTTTTATACTATTATAGTAGACTTAGATATCTAAGGTTACCTATGCTAGGTCTATAGTGCTATCTTTATCTTCTTTATGCTATCTTATAGGTTTCTCTTAGGGTATTACTAGACTAAGCCTTTACTAGCTTATAAAGTCTAGTAGTTCTTCCGCTCCTCTAGTTATCCTATCTAAGCTATCCTAGAGGGGGTGTTTTTAGTTAAGTCTCCTATAAATATACTCTAGTTATAGGGCTTTTCTATATTAATAGCATGGATAGGGGTGTTCTAGTTATTAGTATACCCTTCTAAGTAAAGGGAATAGATATTAACTCCTTTTATTTCCACTAGTAACTAATTAGTTCCTCCCTAGGCTAACTATAATCCTATATTATACTTCTTATTTATATATACTATATTTTACTTATTATAGTACGCTAGTTAGAACTAGGTAAGGCTTAGTGCTAGGGGCTATAGGTGCTTTATGTGTTCCTACTCTTAGATTATAATTATATCTATATTAGTTTAGTAATAGAGCGCTATATATATTAGGCTATCCTTCTTATTTATATTCTAGAAGAGGACTTATAATATTACTATATTAATTAAGAGGGTAGTAGGTCTTTACTATCTTATACTAGTTCTATTCTAGCTCTAAGTTATTTTATATATTATATAATACTTCTAGCTCTAGGCTATTTAGCACTTTATTCTATATTTATAGGGTAGCCTCTTTTTCTTCCTACTATAATAATAGGTTCTATAGCTATACTAGGCCTTTCTTAGGGTAGTGTTAGGCTTCTATTTAGGGAGTTACTAGTAAAGCGTAATAGTTATTCTAGATATCTTACCTTTACTATATTTTACTTCTCTTTTAGTATAGGGTATTCTCTAGACTAGGCTAGGTATAGGCTAGAGTATAAGATATAGTTTTCTTTTAGTTATCTATTTATTATTAGGTAGGATATCTCTTTATCTTTATATTAGCTAGCGCTACACTTACTATACCTTAGGGCTACCTTATAAAACTTTATAATATAGCCTGTTTAGAAATAGTTATAGCACTATTAGGGTTATAGGGTTTTATTATATAGTTTAGTTTAGAATAGTTTTGCTTTAAAGACTATTCTATCTTAGTATATCTTATTAGTATCTTTAACTTTAGCTAGGCTAAGAATTAGGGTAGTTCTTTATACGCCTTCTCCTTAGGGATGCCTTATAGTTACCTTAATTATATTTACTTTATTTGCTTTTCTAATCTTAGTTACTAGGTTTTTAATAGAAGTGTGCTTTATTAGGAATCCTTTAACTATAATACTAAGCACGTAGCAGTAAAGGGTTACCTCTAGGCTAAATACTTTAGTGATCCATTTTTAGTCCTCTCTGTATTAGGCAGCGTTTCCTTCAAAGGTAATGATTGTGTCCCCGCTAGGGAGTCGTCTTGCTGCCACGGCTGTGGCTTGGCCGGTGGCTCTGTTTACCGCTGTTATCGTGTCTTTGGCGCCTCGAGGCTAGAGTATAAGATATAGTTTTCTTTTAGTTATCTATTTATTATTAGGCAGGATATCTCTTTATCTTTATATTAGCTAGCGCTATACCTACCGTACCTTAGGGCTACCTTATAAAACTTTATAATATAGCCTATTTAGAAGTATTTATAGCACTATTAGGGTTATAGGGTTTTATTATATAGTTTAGTTTAGAATAGTTCTACTTTAAAGACTATTCTATCTTAGTATATCTTATTAGTATTTTTAACTTTAGCTAGGCTAAGAATTAGAGTGGTTCTTTATATGCCTTCTCCCTAGGGGCGCCTTATAATTACCTTAATTATATTTACTTTATTTACTTTTCTAATCTTAGTTACTAGGTTTTTAATAAAAGTATGCTTTATTAGGAATCCTTTAACTATAATGCTAAGTATATAGTAGTAAAGGGTTACCTCTAGGCTAAATGCTTTATTAATCCATTTTTTATCCTCTTTATATTAGGTAGCATTTCCTTTAAAGGTAATAATTATATCCTTACTAAGGAGTTATCTAGCTACTATAGCTATAGCTTAGCTAGTAGCTCTGTTTACCGCTATTATTATATCTTTAGTGCCTTAAGACTAAAGCATTTCCTAGATTATATTTCCTTTAATAAGTACTTCTCTATACTATTTACTAGGGATCTAGAGGGGAGGGGATTTATTATTTAGTCTTCTTAGTGCTAGTCTAGCTATAATACTTGCCTAAGTTAGGGCATTAACTTCCTTAGCTTTTTCTTTAATAGCCTCCTTAAGGGCTAGTTTAAGGGCTTCTTTAGTAATGTGAATATTATTATTATTATTATTTATTATTCTAATCTTAGTATAGGCGCGGTCCGCTGCCTAGTGGGCTATAGCCTTAGTAATATACCACACCTAGGTAACTTTATTGCTAGGGATAAGACTAGTAATCTTGTTATAGTATTTCATATTATTAGGATGTTTAAATTAGGTCTAGTCTGTTATTAGGTTATCCTTACTTCTCTAGATGTTAAACTATCCTATTCCTACATTTAGGTAGTAGTAGCTTTATGCTAACCCCCTTTCTCCTATGTTAATTACTATTAGTATCTTACCCTTATGCCTACCACTAGCTCTATTATAATATAATATTATAGGAGGGGGTAAATAGAGGTAGAGAATTTGAATATTAATGTGGTTTGTATTTTAGAGGCGATTCCGGACCTTTAGATCAGTGCGGAGGGAATCTCTTTAACTTAACTAGATAGTATAATAGCCTAATAAATAATTTAGTAACTTCTATATTTATTTTAAATAAAAATTAGCGCTAGCTAAGGGATTAGATTAGGAAGACTCTATAAAGCTTACTAAGCTATATATAGTACTTAATAAGTAAATAAGGGACTATAGCATTAAATAGGATATATTATAAATAGATTATATAGTAGTAATAGCTTGCTATTATAGTATTTTATTAGATATTAAGTTATATTACTTAGAGAAGAAGAATTATATATAAAAATAAGTGTATATACCTAAGGCCCTAGCCTAGGATAAGGATACTTCTATAATAGATATATAATCTATATATATAGTAAGGGCCTAAAAAGGATATAGGAAGTTACTAGGATAATAGCATAAGGTAAAGTTAGGTAATAAGGCTAGTAATAAGTAAACTAAGTAGGTTACCTAGGCTATATATAATATATATTATAATAAGGGTAAGTATTTATATTATAGCTTAGGGAAGTATTTTATTTATACCTATCCTATACTCCCTCTAAGATATTAGTAAGGGAAAGTAGCTATTAATATATATATATATATTATTTACGCTAGATGGCAATTTATGCTCTTTACTAGTACCTCTGCGGTGATAAACGCTTTGTTATAGGAAAACCGTACTAGGTTACTAGTTATCTAGATAGATAACTAGTTAGTTGCCTAGTTGGGTGAAAAACCTACAACGATTTGTTACGCTACTTACATGGTTCCAACTCGTAGGTGTTTGATTCCTATAATACCCTTTATAACGATTTTTTTCCCCTCCAACTATCCCCGTCTTCTTCAATCTGGTTCCCAAATCCCTTATGCAATATAGTTGCAAACCCTAGCTCAAAATTAGACCCTAGAGCTCTGGGTATTCTAGCTAATTTATATAGCGAAGTAGCTTGTTTAATTCGCTTGCAATACAAGGAAAAGTGGGGGCCGCGGACCCACTTTTTCCTTGTACTGCGATTGGTTCAATTTTTAGAGGTGTGACCAAGACCTCTAAAAACTGTGCCCCGTGCGGGATTCGAACCCACAACCTGCGACCCGGAACAGGTCTCCACAGCGTGTAACCACCACGCCACGGGGTTATTAATATATATAATATAAAGGAAAAGAAGGAGGACTTTAGGGAAGAGAAGAATATAGACTTATTAGAAAAAAAAGAACCCTAGTATTAAGTTATTTAACTAGGGTTATAGGGAGGATAAATAGAGAGGCTTTATAGCAAATAGTTATTACTAATAAGGACTTTAAATAGATCTAATTTAATATAGATTCTTTACCCTTTTTAGTTCTTACTTTAATTAATAAGACTACCTTTAAAAATACTCTAGTTAATATAGGCTATAACTACTATACTACTATAAGTAAATACCTTATCTAAAAACTCTAGTTAAAATACCTCTCTCTCTTAAATAAGAGGTTAGTTTATATTATAGTTAGTATAAAGTAAGGGGGAAAAGAGAGCTATAAGAAAAGGTTATATATAATATATATTATCTGTTTTTAAGTAGATTTAAATAGATAGGAAATGCCTATAGTTACCTATATAATCCCTAGGTTAATAAGGTAGCTTATCTTAGGGATACTATAAATAGAGCAAAATAAGATTAATTTAGATATAGTATATTACTAGCTTTACATAGGATTAGCTAATAACCTATAAGTTTAGGCATTAGCTAATAGGAAGGTAAAATAGCTAATAATATCTATCCTAGGCTTTACCTTTATAGGTATAGTATAGTATATAAAGAAATAGAAGGAATATATTTAGCTTTATACTACTAGCCTATAAGAAATTATAGTAATCCTATAGATAGATATAATACTAGAGGTTATAAAGCAAGACCTATTATTCTCTTTATTAAGTATATTATAGGATTTTACGGATCTTTTCCTAGAGAGTAAAGCAAATACCTTACTATTATACTAGGGATAATTAGAATACTATATTTAATTAAAATATAATCTAGATAGGACTAAACTAGAGCTTCTATAGGTACTATTATATAATATACCCTAATATTATCTTTTTAAAATTTAGAAGTAAGTAATAGACTTAATAGATAAAGGCTAGATATAAGCTAGCTTCTCTTTAGTAATAGCCCTAGTCCTATTAGTAAAGAAACCAGGAGAAGGCTAGTGGTTTTATATAGACTATTAAGCCCTTAATAAGATTATAGAATAAAACTATTACCTATTACCTCTAGTAAAGGAGATACTATAGTTATTATTAAAGGTAAAGTAATTTATAAAGCTTAATATATAAGTAATATTTTACTATATTTCTATTACTAAGGGCAAAGAACACTAGATAGCCTTTTAGATATGTTTTAGGTTATTTAAGTAGCTTATATATCCCTTTAGTCTAGCTAGTATACTTGCTACCTTCTAGAGATATATTAATAGGGTACTTAGTAGAATACTAAGGGACTATATAACTGCTTATCTTAATAATATCTTAGTTTACTTAGGAGGGTCTTAAAAGGACTATAAATAAAAGGTCTAAGTAATATTAATAAGATTATAATAAGTAAGGCTAAACCTAGATATAAAGAAATATATTTTTATAATAAAGGAAGTTAAGTACCTAGGGTTTATTATTTATATAGGAAAGGAGATTTGCTTAGATAAGGAGAAGATTACTATAGTTTAGGACTAGGAGGCACTAATAAGGGTTTAGGGAGTTTAAGGTTTTCTTAGATTTACTAACTTTTATTAGGATTTTATACTATATTTCTTAATAATCATAGGCCCTTTAATTAACTTTATAAAGAAAGGGGTTTTATTCTAGTAAATAGATAAATATAATATAGCTTTTAAGACCCTAAAATTAGCCTTTATATTATACCTTATCTTAATATAATAGAACCCTAATAAGGATATAGTAGTTAAGGTAGATTATTTAGGAATAGCACTAGGGGGGTATCTCTCCTAGTTTAATAATAAGAGTATATTATACCTAGTAGCTTACTATTCTACTTACCTATAGCTAGCTTAATAGAATTATACTATATATAATAAGAAGCTATTAGTAATTATATCCTATCTAAAGGTATAGTTAGTAGAGTTATATAGTATTAGTAAGCTATTTATAATACTTATAGATTATAAGAACTTAGAATATTTTACTATACTAAGGGAGATATTAGAATAATAGGTAAGATAGGTAGAGACACTAGCGCTATTTAACTTTAATTTATAATATAGGCCTAGACTATAGGTAGTAAGGCTAAATACACTATTAAGATGCTTCTAGGAGGAGGTATATAAGGGAGGACTAGAGAAGCTAATTATGCGTTTAGTAATAAGGCTAGCCTAATACTATTATAAATAAACTATCCTAAGCTCTAGTATAAGCCCTATCTTATTATTAGGAAATAGTAATATAGAGGACACTATAGCTATGCCTATAGGCTTACTAACTAGAGTAATAATATTTATAGATAAGTATCTCTAATCTTTATAGGACTAATCCTTAGTTTATAATATAACTTATAGGATATAGCTTAATATAGTTAGGGTAAGGGCCTAGAAGTTTCTAAAGGCTACTAATATAAGGGAGTAAATAGCGGATTATTAGATTAGTACTAAAGGTATGCTTTAGTTCTAAGGCTAGACTTAGATCTTTACTTAGGAACCCCTTACTATAACTTTAACCTAGTAAGTATATAATTTACCCTTACTAGGCTACCCTAGCTATAATATAACCTTTAAGACACTTTAAAGGGACTTTTATTAGGATAGTATATTATAAAGCATTGCTTAGTTTATAAGGAACTACTACTATTATAAGGGGTAGAGAAGCTATTAACTAAGATAAGGCTTACTAAAACTAATTCCCTTACTAGACTATTACTAGTTATAAATCTCTATTAACTTTATAATAAACTTACTAGCTTAATACCTAGATAACCTATAGTTCCTTATAGTTATTATAAATAAACTCTTTAAGTATATCTAGCTAAAGGCTATAATATTAATAGGGGCTAAAGCATATATAGAATAGTTTAAATAGTATTAGTAGTAGTTTTATAGCTTTCCTATATAAATTATTATAAATTATAGTTTAGACTAGTTAAGTAACTTTTAGACTATACTTTATAATTAAGTAAGTATATAATAGTTACTATTAATAGCCTATTATCTATAGATAGATAGTGGTATAGAAAGGGCAAATTAAGAGGTATAGGCTATCTTATAGGTAATACTATTATTTTTATAGTTTAAATAGCTAGATTATCTCCCTATATATTAGCTTATATTAAATAATAGGGACTTATTAGTAATAGGGATTAGTATGAATATAGCCCTATATAGTTATAACTTAGTAATAATTTAGGAACTACTAGATAAGTAAGTATCTTATACCTTATTAAAGGAAAGGGCTTAAGTATTTCTATAATATCTTAAGAAAGGCTTAGATTTAATATAGGCTACTATAGTGTTTATTTAGTAATAATAATAGGAGGAGATAAATAGTAGTTAATGTTTAGTAAAGCGTTTTTAGGTTAGGGACTATATATAGTTAAACCTTTAAAACTTTAAGATAAATGGACTATATAAAAAGTTAGATTAGGTTATAGCTAAATATAAGGTACTTAAGGTCCTTATGCCTTTAACTATTAAACTAGATATACTAAGGGAACTATACCTTATCTTCTATATAGACTTAGTATAATATATAGCCTTTAACCTATTACTAAGTTAGATACTAGTAGATAAACGCCCCTTACTAGAACTTATAATAATAGATACTAACCTTAATCTCTTAGAGTATTAGGTAAAAGAGATACTTATAGCTAAAAACATAAGAGAATAGGGGTTATAATAAGATATACTAGTTAAGTAAAAAAGATATATATAGCTAACTTAGGAACCGCTAGAAAGCATATAAGATATAAAGGTATTAGATAGATTTAAAGTATAATAAGGTGATATAATAATATATAATAGGCCTAAGAAATTATGTTTTTATTTAATTACTAAAGCATAGTAAATCCTATTCTTCTCTATTATATATATAGCCTAAAGCTAGTATTCTATAAAAAAAGAAATTAAGCTATAAGGGGTAAGGGAGAGGGGTTAGTTACTCTATTCTAGTTTTATCCTAGGGGATAATAATTATAAGTAATATTTAGCTAGTGGATAAGGGCCTTATTAAATATACATTGCTTAGTAATAATAGTCTCCTAAATAGAGATAATATAAAATAGATTCTTATTTATTATAGCTATGCTATAGAAAAACTCTATTACTATATTATTACTATAATAGGTAAGAGATAGTTACTAGGCTAGGGTAAGGGCCTAGGACTTAGTAATGCCTTAGGTATAAGCTATGCTAGTAAGAGATAATAAAAAGAGTATTACTATAGTAGGATTAATTTAGGTAGTAGCTAAAATAGTATTAAAATATTTTTAATAGTAAATAAAAGTTTTTATTAGGATAGTATAGTATTCTTTTTTAGAAGTAATATACTTTATAGCTAGAGTCTTAATAGCTTTACTAATAGCTAAAAGGTTTATTAAGTACTTATATATATATTATAACTTTAGGTTACCTAAATATAAATATAGCTCTTAGCTATATAAATAATAGGTATGCTAATAGGGTAAATAAGCCTAATAAGACCCTAGGATATACTTTTATATTCCCTTATTATAAAGATTATTTATATATTAAATATATAGAATCTCTTACTCTTTACTATTAGAGTTATTAGAGTTATTAAAATTACCCTCTAGGATATAGCTACTAAGGTAGTTTAGTTTTTTAAGGAGGAGAGAAGGTAGTAATAAGGGAGGAGGAGTACTACTAGTAGTAATAGTAGTAATAGTACTTAAGGTAATAGTAGTAAATATAATAGTAAGTAAACTAGGTATAGAAAGGGAGTAAAAAAGGAGATTAATAGGATAATTTAATTAAGGTAAGTAGTAGAAAACTAATAAGATAGAGAAAATAAGGGTATAGAATAGAAGAAAAAAAGAAAAGAGTAGGGAATATATAGGAGTATTTATATTCTAATAATAGCACTAGGGGGTTATAACTATATACTTACTTTAAAGGAGAGTAAAGAGGGGATATTAAATAATTAGCTATAAAGGGGTTAGAGAGATAGATAATAGCGAGGGAAAGAAAGGGAAACTTAATAGGTAAAGAATAATATATAAAAAGAAAGTAAGGGTAGCTAAGTAAGTAAAGTATAATATTAGCTAGTAATAATATAGAAATAATTTAGGTTAGTATTATAAGGGAGAGAGTTAGTAAGGAAGGCTATTTTTTAATAAGCTAGGGGTAAGGTAGCCTATAGGGAAAAAATTTCTTAGCTTACTAGGCTATATATAAGACCTGTATAGGCCCTATATATACATATAATACTAGCTACGTAATATATTACTTACTTATAGGTTTACTAAGGGAGCTATGCACTAGCCTTATATAGGGCATAATATAACTATATAATAATAGCTATATACGTATGCTACTTACTTATAACTTAATAACTATAAAAAAGAAAGGGAGGGGAAAGGCCTAAGTAAGGGGGTATATTATAGACTTAAGCTTAGAATCTTAGGTTATATCTTAGGTTAATCCTAGATCTAGAAAGGGCGCGTAAAGACCATGGGCTATGCGTAGCTAGGTTAGGGCTATGCGTAAGCCACGCATAATATATATACATAATGGTATAAAGGCAAATCCTATATAACCTCTAGCTTAGTTCCTTTCTTCTCCTATAAGGATAATATTACTATTTAGAACGCTTACGAGCAGTAGCCCTAAGGCCAGTTCTTAACAATTAGCGCTCTTTTTCTAAGTAATTTATTAACTAGTAGCTACTTTTATTATAGATATAGTATCTTCCGCTATTATAGCGTTAATAATAATAGCTATAGCTTTTACTATAACCTCTTTAATTATATAGTTAATTATATTAGTAGTCTATAAATATTATTTTATAATCTTTATACTCTTTATTTTACTAATAGAATTAAACCACTAATTTATTAGCTTTAGCAATTAAGATTAACTTATAAAGATCCCCTATAAGCCCTTTAAAACTAGGCAAATAATTATATTTAGCTTACCTATACTCTAGTATACTAGAGATTACACTTAAGGTTTAATAATAAAGCTTTATATTAACTATTAAGGGTAGAAATAACCCTTTATAAACTCTTTTAAGTATAGTTAATAGGATCTTAAGGTATTCTAGCTTAATTTTATTAGGGTTCTAGGTAATAATTACCTTTAGTATTATATTATTCTATTTATAGTAATAGAATTACTAGTTACTTTTTATTTTAAAGTATTAATAAATATTATTAATTATTTACTTATAGGAGAGGTTCTTATTTATTAGATAATTAAGAAAGTATTGCTTAGCATTACCTATAAGTATAATTAAAAGGGCTTTATAAAGGTATTCCTATAGAAGATTAAGTGTCGGAATAGTTAAATCCAGCCGCGCACGGAAAGTGGAGCACAACGCAAGTGCTACGCTTTGATTAGGTACATCGCGCAAGTGGGTCAATCACGTGACCCACGATGCCCTTAACACCTTTAGCCACGTAGCCTATTAGCTAGAAGATCATCAATTATTATCACCACTTTAACCCTAATTACACTAGTGCTTAGACCCTTGCCTCTGTAAGACCTCCTAACACTAATTAGTGGTTAAAAAACCATAGATAAGCTAGGGAACTACTAAGAAGAGATAATTCTATTAGGTTTAGCTTAGGTTCTAACTATAGAAGTATGCTAAAGGAAGATTATTAATAACTCTAGTTATTAGGCTTCTAAGGGATTAACCCCTTTTATCTTAGAGTTATTAAGGACTTCTATATAGAAGAATTAATCTTATTATCTATTATAAGAAAACTAATTAACTAACTAGGAATTATAGCTCTAGAAGCATCCTTCCTAAACTAGAGATTAAATCAGCCCCTTACTAGCTAATAAAAAACGTAACGTAAGAAAACATAATACCTATGATATCTAGACCTAAAAGACCTAAAAAGTCTAGCCTACTACTATAACTTTAGAAACACTTCTAGATTATTATAACTAACTAGGGGAGCTCTAAAGAGCTAGATCCTTAGATTGCTAAGGATTAGTAACTTAATAACTGACTTGCTTAGCTAATTAATGTTTACAATAGCGGATAATATAGAGATCTTAAGCTCTAGGAAAACTTCTAAGACAATCTCTAAGATTAAACCCTTAAGACCTTTAAACGCGCCTTAAGACACTTAGTGTATAATTTATAAGATATCCTTTGTGAATATAGCGTTTACGTTATATAAGATAAATCTAGTAAAGTTACTAACTCGCTAGTATATATTCTTAATAAAGAAATAAAAGCACTATAGCCTAAAGAAGAAGTTAAAAAGTAACTATTATTAAACAAATTTTTCTCTACCCTTAATCCTATACTTAATTCCCCCCTTGCTAAAATCCCTTATAATCTACCTTTAAGGCAATCGCTATTAGAAGTTAACACTCCTTTATAACCTTAAGAAACACTACTATTTACACTACTATTAGCTTTATAATAAGAGGATTAGATTATTAGGAAGATTACTAAGCTTATAAAGACCTATAAAGATAATAATCATTATAGTGGAAAGATATATAACTTTCTTACGCTAAAGATTAATCTCTTTTAGAATAAATATAATAGGCTTAATCTTCTATAGGAATACCTTTATAAAGCCCTTCTAATTATGCTTATAGGTAATGCTAAGTAATACTTTCTTAATTATCTAATAAATAGGAACCTCTTCTATAAGCAGATAATTAATAATATCTATTAACGCTTTAAAACAGAAAGTAACTAGTAATTCTACTACTATAAATAGAATAATACAACGCTAAAGGCAATTATTGCCTAGAACCCTAATAAAACTAAGCTAGAATGCCTTAAGATCCTATTAACTACACTTAAAAGAGTTTATAGAGGGTTATTTCTACCCTTAATAGTTAATACAAAGCTCTATTATTAAACCTTAAGTATAATCTCTAGTATACTAGAGTATAGGTAAGCTAAATATAATTATTTGCCTGGTTTTAAAAGGCTTATAGGGGATCTTTATAAGTTAATCTTAATTACTAAAGCTAATAAATTAGCGGTTTAATTCTATTAGTAGAATAAAGAGCATAAAGATTATAAAATAATATTTATAGACCGCCGCTATAATTAACTATATAATTAAAGAGATTATAGTAAAAGCTATAGCTATTATTATTAATGCTATAACAGCGGAAGATACTATATCTATAATAAAAGTAGCTACTAGTTAATAAATCACTTAGAAAAAGAGCGCTAATAGGCAAAAGAATATTAGTAAAAGAGTAAGAAGCATTAAATACCTCTAATAAAAGGAAAATTCTAAGCATACCTTATAGTATATAAAGCTTAAGAAGGTTAAGGAATTAAAGAGAATAATAAGCATAATAATAAGGCCTAGAAAACAGTAGAAATCTACGTTAAGACTAATAAAGAAGAAAATAGTAATAATACTAATAAACTAATAGCATTAATATTAAAGTTTAATTAACTTAGCATTATATAATTCTTTACCACAGGGCCTTAACTAAGTAATAATAAGGTAATCGCAACCTTATAAGATTAAGCCTTTAAATATGCCTATCTAAAGCACAATCTATATAAGGATTAAAGTATAACCTTTATTTTAGAGGAATATTACTCTAACAAAGTCTTTAGAGGTATCTTACTAGATATAGGAGCTTTAGGATTATTAATAGTTAGACTTAAATAATTATAGGCATTAATAAAGCTAATGCTATTGCTAAAGATTAAGCTAAGCACTAAAGTAAAGATTAAATTTAGTGCTAGATTAGCAAAAACATAAGGCATAATAAACGTACCTACTAAATTAGGTATAATACCCTTCTATGTGGTTAAGACTATAATACCTTTCCTTTTCTTAATTACTAATATAGATAGAATAGGCATTAAGTTAGATAACTTAAGGAATCTGCTAATTTAAGGCAAGAAAACCATGCTAATTGTAAGAAGATAGGGATATCCTTAGTGAATTCTAGAAGCTAAAGAAATAATTACATTTTATCTATTAGAGACAGAAATTTGTTAATTATATTGTTAATTTGGTTATCTATTAGTTAAATAACTTATAAGACTGCTTTAAAGAGCTAGTTATAAGGTTAAAAGAAGAGCTATTAAGAAGTTAACTAAGATTTACTATCACTATTAATTAAATAGAAGAGCTCTAGGTAGATTTAGGTTTACTATTAAAGATAACCATGAATTCAACTACAAGATCATTATTAATATCGTTTAAATTAACAATTAACCAGTGCTTTATGTGGTTAATTTAGTAACTTCGTTCTAAGCCACATGATTCCTTAATACTAATCCTTAAGAACTAGCTAAAGAGCATAAAAAAGAGCCTAAAGAAGAGGAAGAGGAAGTTATATAAGCTATTAAAAAGATTACTAAAGAAAAAGAGGCTTTATAAGCTAAGAGAAAGTAAGGGAGACTAAGAAAGAAGTTAATAGTTTAATTCTTACTTTCTAATTATAAAGAAATTCATGCTACTAGTTATAAATCTAATATAAATAATCCAGTGTTATTCACTGTGAACAAAGATTAAGAAAATGCCTTAATTAAGAAGCTTATAGCTATAGGAATACTCTAAGAAGCGTTTCTTACTATAAAAGAAAAAGCTAACTAGAATCTAGCCCTTTAGTTACATTAAGAAGGGAAGATAATAACCCCTAGTAAGCCCTTTAAGTAATCTAATTAAGCTAAAATTAATACCTTATAAGCGCGTAATGTTTTTAAATTTATAATATTTAATCCTATAAAGTATAGCACTAAGAGACTCTTTAAATCTTATATAGTAAGAGAAATTAAAGGCAAAGGGATAGCAGTGCCCTATAAGAAATTATAACTTATTATCTAAGGGCATAATAATAAGGGCAAAGAGCTAATCTTAACTTAATCCCTAATAATATAAAGAGCAAGCTAACGATTAATTATAGCATTAGCACTATTATTAAGATCTAGAGGAATTTTCCTATGGATACAAGACATTATATAAGCGTATGTTTAATTAAACACGCTACTTAGCAGACTTATTATTACTACTCTACCTAAACAAATAGCTTATTTATTCCCTAATGGCATAATAATAGAAGTTATTAAGCTATTATATGGAATTATAGAAGTAGGAATCTATTAGTAAGTAACTTACTTCTATTATTACAAAGAGAAGCTTTAGATAATAACCTTAACGTATAACCTATGCTTACTAATAACTAACGCGAGTAATAATAACCTCTTTAGAGTAGTTAGAATGTAAATAAATAATACTCTAGGCCTTAGTGATTAAGATTTCTTCTAATAAGAAGAAAGAGAGCTCTAGAAAGCGGAATTTATAGCGAAGCTAAAGCAAATTCTTTTAGCTAAGAATCCCCTTATCTTTAATAGCTATATCCTTTCTTTAAATACTAATAATACTATAGATTTATATTAAAAAGGGTAAAGTAAAAAGATTAAGAGCATTAACCTTAAATCACTAACTATAAAGCAGGATTATATTAAATAAAGAGCTTATAGAAGCTACATTATAACTATCTGTTAACTAGAGGCTTTATATAACCTTTTAATTACAGCATAACACTAAGACCCTATAAACAATAATATAAACTGATTAAATAAAAGACTTAAATAGTAGATCTAATAATAATAATAAGGGATCTATTACATCCCTCTAGTCCTTAAGAAAGCAAAGCTATTTGTGTTTGTAAATAGATCTCTTACTAACAATAAAGATCTAAGTTCCTAGATTAGATTCATTATTATTATTAGCAATAAGGAAGAAAAAGAGAACGTTTTTATAATATAAGGTAATATTATTACGTATAGCTTAACGAAGAGCAAGCGTATAACTTATAGCGCTCTTGCTTCTAAATTGTACGCAATAGTTTAAGGTGCTAATGTGGCCTATGCAATTACTATAACCCTTAATATAATTATAGATCGGTTAAGAATTAATTAGATCCTAATAATTATCTATATAGATTCTTTTTTATTATATAAATGCCTTATAAAGCTAGGCATAACAAAGGAAAAACAACTAATAATTAACATTATAGCCCTCTAATAATCATACGAGCGTCGCGAGATCTACGAAGTCCGATGGATTAATAGCAATAATAACCCCGCTAATGCAATAACAAAGGCATCGCTGAATAAAGCTCTTAAGACCTTTATCAATTCGAACGAAGCCACAATCTAGGTTAAAGGCTAGGTAAAGAGGCCTAAGACCCGATAAGCTAGATAAAAAGTCCGGGGTCTAGGAGAACTTGCAGCTAGACTAATAAGAGACTTAGATTTGATTGACGGGATCTACTTATATTCATTTTCGCTTAACTTGATTTTATTGCGTTTTTAAAGCTTTTAGAGCTTCTAATCTCTCTTATATCTTTTTCCTTTAATCCTCTTCTAACTCTCTCTTCGAATTATAACCGACTAATAAGAGTTACAGATCTCTTCTTTTATCCTCACTTTCCTTTAAAAGAGAAAACTACTAATATCGGAATAGTCAAATCCAGCCGCGCACGGAAAGTGGAGCATAATGCAAGTGCTACGCTGTGATTGGGTGCATTGCGCAAGTGGGTCAATCACGTGACCCACGATGCCCTTAACACCTTCGGCCACGTAGCCCGTTAGCTAGAAGATCATCATTAATTATTATCACCACTTTGACCCTGACTGCACTAGTGCTCAGACCCTTGCCTCTGTGAGACCTCCCAACAGCTTTACTTTAAAAACTATTCTATCTTAGTATATCTTATTAGTATTTTTAACCTTAGCTAGTCTAAGAATTAGAGTAGTTCTTTAGGCGCTTTCTCCCTAGGGATACCTTATAGTTATCTTAATTATATTTACTTTATTTACTTTTCTAATCTTAGTTACTAGGTTTTTAATAAAAGTATACTTTATTAGAAATCCTTTAATAATAATGCTAAGTATATAGTAATAAAGGGTTATCTCTAGACTAAAAGCTTTAGTAATCTATTTTTAGTTCTCTTTATATTAGGTAGCGTTTCCTTTAAAGGTAATAATTATATCCCTACTAGGGAGTTATCTAGCTACTACTATTATAGCTTAGCTAGTAGCTCTATTTACTACTATTATTATATCCTTAGCGCCTCTAGACTAAAGTAATTCCTAAATAGTATTTCCTTTAATAAGTACTTCTCTATGCTATCTGCTAGGGATCTAAAGAGAGGGAGGTTTATTATTTAGTCTTCTTAGTGCTAGTCTAGCTATAATGCTTACCTAAGTTAGGGCATTATTATCCTTAGCTTCTTCTTTAATAGCCTTCTTAAGGGCTTATTTAAGGGCTTCTTTAGTAGTATAGATATTACTATTATTACTATTTATTATCCTAGTCTTAGTATAGGCATAGTCTACTACCTAGTAAGCTATAGCCTTAGTAATACGCTATACCTAGGTAACTTTATTACTAGGGATAAGGCTAGCTATCTTATTATAGAATTTTATCTTATTAGGATATTTAAATTAGTTCTAGTCTATTATTAGGTTATCCTTACCTCTCTAGATATTAAACTATCCTATTCCTACGTTTAGGTAGTAGTAGCTCTATGCTAGCCCCCTTTCTCTTACGTTAATTACTATTAGCATCTTACCCTTACGCCCGCCTCTAGCTCTATTATAATATAATATTATAGGGGAGGGTAAATAGAGGTAGAGAATTTGAATATTAATGTGGTTTGTATTTTAGAGGCGATTCTAGACCTTTAGATTAGTGCGGAAGAAATCTCGAAACTTTTGCTAATAATACTATAGATTTATATTAAAAAGGGTAAAGCAAAAAGATTAAGAGTATTAACCTTAAATCACTAACTATAAAGCAGGATTATATTAAATAAAGAGCTTATAGAAGCTATATTATAACTATCTATTAACTAGAAGCTTTATATAACCTTTTAATTATAGTATAACACTAAGACCCTATAAATAATAATATAAACTAAGTAAATAAAAGACTTAAATAGCAGATCTAATAATAACAATAAGGGATCTATTATATCCCTCTAGTCCTTAAGAAAGCAAAGCTATTTGTGTTTGTAAATAGATCTCTTACTAATAACAAAGATCTAAGTTCCTAGATTAGATTTATTATTATTATTAGTAATAAGGAAGAAAAAGAGAACGTTTTTATAATATAAGGTAATATTATTATGTATATATTATTTACGCTAGTTAGCTCTTTATGTATAGCTAGTACTAGTACTCTAGCTGCTTAGTTAAAAGGGAAAACCCTTGATTAGGAAGAAAAACCCCTTTGCATCTGTGGTCAGGCTAACGCTAACCCTAACCTAGGCCTGCGTCGCTTTATGTGTAGCTAGTTATAGGTGTTTGTTACTAGCTTACGCTAGCCTTATCCTATTAGAAATAAAAGAAAGAAAAAATAGGGAAAATAAGGTCCCTAGCCCTCTTTAACTCTAGTCTAACCCTACTCTATTTCTATTCTAGACCTTCTCTCTTTACCCTATAGCGTAGTAGACTTAGCTTTATAGTAGTAATTTACTTTTGGTTTACTTTTTAGCTAGCTCCTCTATAGCCCTACTTTTTAGCTATCTCTAGCCTAGTTCTAGCCTATTAGTCTTATAAAGCCTAAGCACCTAGTGTTATTTGCCCTCTATAGGGAGAGAATAGTTCTAATTTAGGCCCTAGGCGTTTCTAGGCCTAGGTTACTTATGTGTTATCTAGTTGATTTTTTATCTTATGTTTTTATTTTCTAGTTAATATCTCTAATTTATCCCCCCCTCCCTTATATAAGTATAAGAGAGGGCTCCTCCCCTTAGAGGGGTTTAACTTCTTTTCTCTTTCTTTATTAAACTTCCTATAGATTCTTTTCCTCTTTAGAGCTATTTAAGGCTCTCCTAGGCTAGTTTTAGTTTAATTACTAATATTTATTATAAGCTATATATAATTCTAGCATAATAGCATTAGAAGCTATAAGTATTCTAGTATCTATGCTATTCTAGTTCTAACCCGCCTAGGAGACTATGGATTTAGAGCGGTACCTAAGGAAATCCCTAACTAAGAAGCAGCTAGAGCGGGCTATAGTAAAGGATTTAAAGGTATGTCCCCTTTACCCCTATTTCGTATCTATTATAAGCCTAATCCGCGGTAGTTAGGCGATCCACAAGGGATCCAGTGTGTTTCTTGCGAGTCTCGGTCGATTGATTGTCCAGGGCATCAATGCCACGATGTCGTCGGTAAGTCGGTTCGATTTAGGTTCGGAGACGAGGCTGACTGTATTATTATGTATAGCTTAACGAAAAGTAAGCATATAACTTATAGCGCTCTTGCTTCTAAATTATATGTAATGGTTTAAGGTGCTAATATAGCCTATATAATTACTATAACCCTTAATATAATTATAGATTAGTTAAGAATTAATTAGATCCTAATAATTATCTATATAGATTCTTTTTTATTATATAAATGCCTTATAAAGCTAGGCATAATAAAGGAAAAACAACTAATAATTAATATTATAGCCCTCTAATAATTATATAAGCGTTGTAAGATCTACAAAGTCTAATGGATTAATAGCAATAATAACCCTGCTAATGTAATAATAAAGGCATTGCTAAACAAAGCTCTTAAGACCTTTATTAATTTTAACAAAGCTATAATCTAGGTTAAAGGCTAGGTAAAGAGGCCTAAGACCTAATAAGCTAGATAAAAAGTCTAGGGTCTAGGAGAACTTATAGCTAGACTAATAAGAGACTTAGATTTAATTAATAGGATTTACTTATATTTATTTTTACTTAACTTAATTTTTATTACATTTTTAAAGCTTTTAGAGCTTCTAATCTCTCTTATATTTTTTTCCTTTAATCCTCTTCTAACTCTCTCTTTAAATTATAACTAACTAATAAGAGTTATAAATCTCTTTTTTTAGGCTTACTTTATAAATTTTTATTACCCCTTTTTTATCCCTACTTTTATATCTACTCTCTCTTTACTTTTTCCTACTTTTCTTTAAAAGAGAAAACTACTAATATTAGAATAGTTAAAATCTAGCTATATATAGAAAGTAAAGCATAACGTAAGTGCTACGTTATAATTAGGTGCATTGCGTAAGTGGGTTAATCACGTGACTCACAATGCCCTTAAGACCTTTGGCCACGTAGCCCATTAGCTAGATTAATCCAAATATCTATTAACTATTATCACCACTTTGACCCTAATTGCACTAGTGCTCAGACCCTTGCCTCTGTGAGACCTCCCAACAATAACCTTATAAGATTAAGCCTTTAAATATACCTATCTAAAGCATAATCTATATAAGAATTAAAGCATAACCTTTATTTTAGAGGAATATTACTCTAACAAAGTCTTTAGAGGTATCTTACTAGATATAGGAGCTTTAGGATTATTAATAGTTAGACTTAAATAATTATAGGTATTAATAATGCTAATGCTATTACTAAAGATTAAGCTAAGCACTAAAGCAAAGATTAAATTTAGTGCTAGATTAGCTAAAATATAAGGTATAATAGATATACCTACTAAATTAGGCATAATACCCTTCTATATAGTTAAGACTATAATACCTTTCCTTTTCTTAATTACTAACATAGATAGAATAGGCATTAAGTTAGATAACTTAAGGAATTTACTAATTTAAGGTAAGAAAACCATGCTAATTATAAGAAGATAGGGATATCCTTAGTGAATTCTAGAAGCTAAAGAAATAATTATATTCTATCTATTAGAGATAGAAATTTGTTAATTATATTATTAATTTAGTTATCTATTAGTTAAATAACTTATAAGTCTGCTTTAAAGAGCTAGTTATAAGGTTAAAAGAAGAGCTATTAAGAAGTTAACTAAGATTTACTACTACTATTAATTAAACAGAAGAGCTCTAGGCAGATTTAGGTTTACTATTAAAGATAACTATAAATTTAACTATATATATATATTATTTACACTAGCTAGCTCTATGTAGGGCTAGTACTAGTACTCCGGCTGCTTTGTTAAAAGGGAAAACCCTTAATTAGGAAGAAAAACCCCTTTGTATCTATGTTTAGGCTAACGCTAACCCTAACTTAGGCCTGCGTTACGTTATATATAGCTAGTCATAGGTATTTATTACTAGCTTACACTAGCCTTATCCTATTAAAAAAAAACATAAAAGAAAAGAAAAGTTCTAGGTCCTTAACCCTATTTAGCTCTAGTCTAGCCCTACCCTATGCCTATTCTAGGCCTCCTCTCTTTATACTATAGCATAGTAAGCTTAGCTTTATAGTAGTAATATACTTCTAGTTTACTTTTTAGCTAGCTTCTTTATAGTTTTACTTTTTAGCCTACTCTAGCCTAGGTCTAGCTTATTAGTTTTATAAAGCCTAAGTACCTAGTTTTATTTATCTTTTATAAGGGGAGAGCAGTCCTAGTATAGGTCCTAGGCATGTCTAGGCCTAGGTTACTTATATACTATTTAGTTAGTTTTTTATCTTATATTCTTCTTTTCTAGTCTATATCTCTAATTTATCTCCCCTCTCCCTATATAAGTATAAGAGAGAGCTCTTTCCCTTAGAGGGGTTTAACTTCTTTTCTCTTTCTTTATTAAACTTTCTATAGGTTCTTTTCTTTCTTAGAGCTATTTAAGGCTTTCTTAGGCTAGTTTTAGTTTAATTACTAATATTTATTATAGGCTAGTTATAATTCTAATAAAATAGCACTAGAAGCTATAAGTATCTTATATTCTATGCTATTCTAGCTCTAATTTACCTAGGAGACCCTAGATCCTAAGCATTATCCTAGGAAGTCCTTAACTAAAAAGTAGCTTAAGTAAGCTATAGTAAAAGATCTAAAGGTATATCCCCTTTACCCTTATTCTACCTTTACTCTAAGTCTAATCTATAATAGTTAGGTAATCTATAAGGGATTTAATATATTTCCTATAAGTCCTAATTAATTAATAGCCCTAGGCACTAGTGCTATAATATTATTAGTAAGTTAGTTTAATTTAGGCTTAGAAGTAAGGCTAACTAGTTTATATAGGGCTAGCTACTAATACTTATTTTAACTATTAGGTTTAAAACTATAGCTATTTAAAGGTAATTAGTGTCTTTATTTTAGGCCTAATTTAGTGCTAATTTACTCTTAGCCTAATTTAACTAGCTAATAGAATAAACACTAGTAGTTAGTTAAAGTCTAGGTAGCTATAGTTACTAAGGGTAGTATAAGTGCTATTATATTAGTTTACTATTAACTCTAGTCTAGGTCTAACGTTTCTCTAGGTCCTAGATAACTATTAGGACTATATAAAGAAACTCTATACTAGGAACTATAATAAGAAGAAAAGAAGTATATCTATAGTAAGTCTAGGCTAGGCTAGTGCTAGGGGGGATTAATATAATAAGATTATCTTTTAGTTATAGCGCTTAGATACTTATATAGTAAAGATAAACTAGCTCCTAGCTACTACCTTACTTACTAAGGGGTAGGCTAAGGTAATAAAGAGAGTAATTCTAGTTCTAAAGAAAAAGTAATATAGTTAGCTAGTTATAGTTTAGGGAAGGGGTAGAGGTAAGCTAGTAAGGGTAATAATACTAGGTATTAATAGTTAAAATTAATCTAAAGACTATTCTAAAGTTATAAATCTATACCTAACCTATCTCTATCCCTATACTATATAATCTAGCGCTTCCCCCTAATTATTTATTATATTTATTTTATATTAATTAGCTCTAGCGCTTTAGAAGTAGCCTAGGTTCTCTGTTTATTTACGTAGATTAGTAGCTAGATCTTACGCTAGTAAGTAGTATTAGAGTTATCTTATACCTAGGAACTATCTAGCTATAGATCTTACCTTTAAGGGGTTATTTAGGGCTAGCCTTACCTCCTATATATCTCTAGGCTAGCGTGATTAGGGGCGTTTATAGTTATATTTAGGATAATTAACTATAATATAGTATTAGTCTTTTACTGCTTTACTATAGCTATATAGGGGTAAAGTTACCCTAGGAATGCCTCTTAGAATAAAAACTTATTAAGGCTAATCTTTCCTATATATAATTAGACTAGTATTAAGGAGATATATTTTTCTAGTCCTATATAGAATCTTTAGATTTCCTTTAGGTTATAGGTAGGTAAGCAATCCTTAGTTAGTTCTCTTATAAGCCTATATTACCCTAGTTATTCCTTACTATACTAGTCTTCCTACCATTATTTCTATTCTTTATATAACTTTACCTCTAGTTTATTATTAATAGGGGGGGGTCTCCTCCTATATTATAGCACTATTTATACTAAGTTAGCAGTGGTTAGATCTTTATTACTATTTTACTATTTATAATTCTCTCTTTAAACTTCTATTTTATCTTATTAAGGTATAGGTCTAAGGAAGGGATATAAGTCTTAACCTCTAGTTAGGTAATAGGTATAGCCTTAAACACACTAGCTATAATTTAGAGGTAGGTTAATTAGTCTATTATAAAGCTTTTAACTATCCCTCTTAGTTTCCTACCTTTCTTAGTTAGGGTATAGTAAGCGCTTACTTTATAAGTAAGTATAGGTTAGACTACCTATATATATAGGAGTTAGGTATCTCTAAAGCTATAGCCCTAGGCTAATACTACTAATGTAAAGAGTGTAAGCTACTGCTAGGTAAGCTTGCCTTTTAGGATATTCTTATAAGCGCTTTAGTTAAGTTTTCTATTAACCTAAACTCTAAGGAACCTATATAACTCTATAGGTACTATCTTTTCTATTCTAAGCTAGACCCTAGCCTAAGGGGGTTAGTAAGCCTTACTAAAATATATAAGTTTTAGTCTTTACTAGGTTAAACTTTACTCTTACTTTTTTTACTATTCTTTATAAACCTTTTATATAGCTTTAAGCCTCTTCTAGGTCTAGGCTATGTTTTTACTAAACGCTACTATATTTATATTATTAGCAAATCCTATAGCTACTATGCCTAGGATAGCCTAGAGGCATATATAAAGCTTTACTAAGTAAAGGAGGAAGAGGATTAGTAAAAAGGGTAAGCCTTATAAGGTACTTACTTTAATCTTAAAGGGTCTTAAGAGTTTATTATTAAAGCTAAGCTAGCTTATTCTATTTATAAGGAAGCTATATATTATAGCTATTAGCTAGCGTAGTATACCTATTTAGATTAATAAGTTAATTAGGTATAGGTAGCTAACTCTATTAAATGCTAATAAAATATCTATTTACACTAATAAAGTAATACTGCCTCTACCCTAGGCCTCTCTTATATATTCTATAAGGGCTTTAATTATAGTTTTTATTAATCTATTTATCCTATTTCCTATTTATAGTTTAGGGAGAAGGCCCTTTACCTTAGTAAAGGCTATAAGCTACTTTATAATTATTACTTCTATAATCTTTCCTACTATATTTAGTAGTAAGATAGGTCTTTATATATTAGCTCTTCTTATCTCCTTAGTTATTTACCTAGTTTTCTAATTACTACTACTCTTATAGTCTAGAACTAGGCTAGGAAATACCTTACTTTAAGAATAGTATTTAGTAGTTAAGCTATAGCCTCTTTAGCTAGCTCTTTATAGGCTTTAATAAGGCTTGCTAAGAGTTTATTATCTTTTAGAGCTTTTTAACTAGCTATATTTAATAGGATATTTATAATATCCTTTACTCTAAATTATTCTTTATCTAGGAATAGTATATTATTAAGCTTTAGGAAGGTAAGGTCTAGGATATAGAAGAGGTTTACTATAGGTTTAGGGAAGAATCTTTATGCTAGTGTACTAGCCTTATTATTATAAGTAGTAGCTAGGTTAGGGTTATTATTAGTTCTCTTTAGTTCTAAAAGCCTAGGGAGCTCTAGGGGGCCTAGCTATAGAGCTAGGCCTACCTCTCTAGTCTCTATACTTCTCTATCTTTTCCTATATATTAGCCTTCTATAAGGCCTCTCTCTATATATTTCTTTTCTCCTCTCTAATAATATATTCTTAATCCTTATTTGCCTTAGAATAGGCCTGCTAATTTATATTAGTTTTCTAGCGTCTCTATTATCTCTTAGCCTATTTAGCTTAGTAACTACTTCTTTTACTTTTCTTAACCACTATGCCTCTAGGCTAAGGAGTCCCTAGCGCTTCTATAGGGCTACTTTCTTTATAATCTATTATAAGTTTATAATAAGCTATATTATATATATATTAATCCCTTCCTTATTACATAGGTCTAGTGCGTTTTCTGCTTAGAGCTATACTATTACTTTTACCTTTATATATAGTCTATTTATTACGTTCTAGGTATATCTAAGGATTAAGGGAGTGTTTTCTTATTACTTAGTAAAGATACTAATTAGCTATAGAATATAGTTAGATCCTATAAGGTCTTCCGCACTATTATAGTAGACTTAGATATCTAAGGTTACCTACGCTAGGTCTATAGTGCTATCTCTATTTCTTTATGCTATCTTATAGGTTCCCCTTAGGGCATTACTAGACTAAGCCTTTACTAGCTTATAAAGTCTAGTAGTTCTTCCGCTCCTCTAGTTATCCTATCTAAGCTATCCTAGAGGGGGTGTTTTTAGTTAAAGTCTCCTATAAATACACTCTAGTTATAGGGCTTTTCTATATTAATAGTATGGATAGGGGTGTTCTAGTTATTAGTATACCCTTCTAAGTAAAGGGAATAGATATTAACTCCTTTTATTTCCACTAGTAACTAATTAGTTCCTCCCTAGGCTAACTATAATCCTATATTATACTTCTTATTTATATATACTATATTTTGCTTATTATAGTACGCTAGTTAGAACTAGGTAAGGCTTAGTGCTAGGGGCTATAAGTGCTTTATGTGTTCCTACTCTTAGATTATAATTATATCTATATTAGTTTAGTAATAGAGCGCTATATATATTAGGCTATCCTTCTTATTTATATTCTAGAAGAGGACTTATAATATTACTATATTAATTAAGAGGGTAGTAGGTCTTTGCTATCTTATACTAGTTCTATTCTAGCTCTAAGTTATTCTATATATTATATAATGCTTCTAGCTCTAGGCTATTTAGCACTCTATTTTACGTTTATAGGGTAGCCTCTTTTTCTTCCTACTATAATAATAGGTTTTATAGCTATACTAGGCCTCTCTTAGAGTAGTATTAGGCTTCTATTTAGGGAGTTACTAGTAAAGCATAATAGTTATTCTAGATATCTTACCTTTACTATATTTTACTTCTCTTTTAGTATAGGGTATTCTTTAGACTAGGCTAGATATAGGCTAGAGTATAAGATATAGTTTTCTTTTAGTTATCTATTTATTATTAGGTAGGATATCTCTCTATCTTTATATTAGCTAGCGCTATACTTACTATACCTTAGGGTTACCTTATAAAACTTCATAATATAGCTTATTTAGAAGTAGTTATAGTATTATTAGGGTTATAGGGTTTTATTATATAGTTTAGTTTAGAATAGTTTTACTTTAAAGACTATTCTATTTTAGTATATCTTATTAGTATCTTTAACTTTAGCTAGGCTAAGAATTAGGGTAGTTCTTTATATACCTTCTCCCTAGGGATACCTTATAGTTACCTTAATTATATTTACTTTATTTACTTTTCTAATCTTAGTTACTAGGTTTTTAATAAAAGTATGCTTTATTAGGAATCCTTTAACTATAATACTAAGTATATAGTAATAAAGGGTTACCTCTAGGCTAAATACTTTAGTAATCTATTTTTAGTCCTCTTTATATTAGGTAGCGTTTTCTTTAAAGGTAATAATTATATCCTTACTAGGGAGTTATCTAGCTCCTATAGCTATAGCTTAGCTAGTAGCTTTGTTTACTGCTATTATTATATCTTTAGTGCCTTAAGACTAAAGTATTTCCTAGATTATATTTCCTTTAATAAGTACTTCTCTATGCTATTTACTAGGGATCTAAAGGGAGGGGGATTTATTATTTAGTCTTCTTAGTGCTAGTCTAGCTATAATGCTTACCTAAGTTAGGGCATTAACTTCCTTAGCTTTTTCTTTAATAGCCTTCTTAAGGGCTAGTTTAAGGGCTTCTTTAGTAATATAAATATTATTATTATTATTATTTCTTATTCTAATCTTAGTATAGGCATAGTCTACTACCTAGCGGGCTATAGCCTTAGTAATACGCTATACCTAGGTAACTTTATTACTAGGGATAAGACTAGTAATCTTATTATAGTATTTTATATTATTAGGATATTTAAATTAGGTCTAGTCTATTATTAGGTTATCCTTGCTTCTCTAGACATTAAACTATCCTATTCCTGTATTTAGGTAATAGTAGCTCTATGCTAACCCCCTTTCTCCTACGTTAATTACTATTAGCGTCTTACCCTTATGTCTGCCACTAGCTCTATTGCGGTATAATATTGTAGGAGGGGGTAAATAGAGGTAGAGAATTCGAATATTAATGTGGTTTGTATTTTAGAGGCGATTCCGGACCTTTAGATCAGTGCGGAGGGAATCTCTTTCCTTAGATTTAAATTTAACTATAAGATTATTATTAATATTATTTAAATTAATAACTAACTAGTGCTTTATATAGTTAATTTAGTAACTTTATTCTAAGCTATATAATTCCTTAATCCTAATAAGTAAAAGGCTTATAATATTTAGAACGCTCTGCGTGAATATTAGATTAATATATACCTTAGTCCTTTAGATTAGATTATTTATAATACTAGAAAGAACTTTACTTTATTAGAATTTAAACACTATATATAATTAATATTAATTAAGATTAATAAAGTACTAGTAAAAGCTTATAATAGTATTAGTAAAGTTAAACACTATTATAAACTATTACAAAGAGTATATAACATTATCACGGACTTAATAGGTTAAGAGCTTATATAAGAGTAATGCCTTTAAATAGCTATTAAAGCTATAAATAATTCAGTAGGACTAAATAGCCTTATTCCTATACTTCTTATCTTTAGAGTATACCTATAGATAACTAATAAATCTTTACTAAGTATATCTATTATTTAATAAGCTAAGTTAATCTAAAAAGCTACTAATAAAGTCTAATAATTCCTAGCAAAACAGTAGGTTTATAATACTCTAAATACTTATAATAGCCTAGATATATTACTAATACACTAACTTTCGCTTTAATTAGATATACACGTTTAGAGAGAGAAAGATAGCTAGTATAGCCCTTATAAGCTTCTTAGAATTAACTATAAAGCCTATATTCTCTAAATACTATATAGACTAACTAGATTCTAAATAATAGTAGTTAAACTATACTATTATAATTATACTAATCCTTAAGAACTAGCTAAAGAGTATAAAAAAGAGCCTAAAGAAAAGGAAGAGAAAGTTATATAAGCTATTAAAAAATTACTAAAGAAAAAAAGGCTTTATAAGCTAAGAGAAAGTAAGGGAGACTAAGAAAGAAGTTAATAGTTTAATTCTTACTTTCTAATTATAAAGAAATTCATGCTACTAGTTATAAATCTAATATAAATAATCTAGTGTTATTTACTATAAATAAAGATTAAGAAAATGCCTTAATTAAGAAGCTTATAGCTATAGAAATACTCTAAGAAGCATTTCTTATTATAAAAAAGGAAGCTAACTAAAATCTAGCCCTTTAGTTATATTAAGAAGGGAAGATAATAACCCCTAGTAAGCCCTTTAAGTAGTCTAATTAAGCTAAAATTAATGCCTTATAAGCATGTGATATTTTTAAATTTATAATATTTAATCCTATAAAGCATAGCACTAAGAGACTCTTTAAATCTTATATAGTAAGAGAAATTAAAGGTAAAGGGATAGTAGTGCCCTATAAGAAATTATAACTTATTATCTAAGGGTATAATAATAAGGGTAAAGAGCTAATCTTAACTTAATCCCTAATAATATAAAGGGTAAGCTAATAATTAATTATAGTATTAGCACTATTATTAAGATCTAGAGGAATTTTCCTATAGATATAAGATATTATATAAGCATATGTTTAATTAAACACGCTACTTAGCAAACTTATTATTACTACTCTACCTAAATAAATAGCTTATTTATTCCCTAATAGTATAATAATAGAAGTTATTAAGCTATTATATAGAATTATAGAAGTAGGAATCTATTAGTAGGCAACCTACTTGTATTATTATAAAGAGAAGCTTTAGATAATAACCTTAATATATAACCTATGCTTGCTAATAACTAATATAAGTAATAATAACCTCTTTAGAGTAGTTAGAATGTAAATAGATAATACTCTAGGCCTTAGTAATTAAGATTTCTTCTAATAAGAAGAAAGGAGCTTTAGAAAGCAAAGTTTATAGCAAAGCTAAAGTAAATTCTTTTAGCTAAGAATCCCCTTATCTTTAATAGCTATATTCTTTCTTTAAATACTAATAATACTATAGATTTATATTAAAAAGGGTAAAGCAAAAAGATTAAGAGTATTAACCTTAAATCACTAACTATAAAGCAGGATTATATTAAATAAAAAGCTTATAGAAGCTATATTATAACTATCTATTAACTAGAAGCTTTATATAACCTTTTAATTATAGTATAACACTAAGACCCTATAAATAATAATATAAACTAATTAAATAAAAGACTTAAGTAGTAGATCTAATAATAATAATAAGGGATCTATTATATCCCTCTAGTCCTTAAGAAAATAAAGCTATTTGTATTTATAAATAGATCTCTTACTAATAATAAAGATCTAAGTTCCTAGATTAGATTTATTATTATTATTAGTAATAAGGAAGAAAAAGAGAATATTTTTATAATATAAGGCAATATTATTACGTATAGCTTAATAAAGAGTAAGCGTGTAACTTATAGCGCTCTTACTTCTAAATTATATATAATAGTTTAAGGTGCTAATATAGCCTATATAATTACTATAACCCTTAATATAATTACAGATTAGTTAAGAATTAATTAGATCCTAATAATTATCTATATAGATTCTTTTTTATTATATAAATGCCTTATAAAGCTAGGCATAATAAAGGAAAAATAACTAATAATTAACATTATAGCCCTCTAATAATTATATAAGCATTATAAGATTTACAAAGTCTAATAGATTAATAGCAATAATAACCTCACTAATGCAATAATAAAGGCATTGCTAAATAAAGCTCTTAAGACCTTTATTAATTTAAATAAAGCTATAATCTAGGTTAAAGGCTAGGTAAAGAGGCCTAAGACCTAATAAGCTAGATAAAAAGTCTAGGGTCTAGGAGAACTTATAGCTAGACTAATAAGAGGCTTAGATTTAATTAATAGGATTTACTTATATTTACTTTTACTTAACTTAATTTTTATTATATTTTTAAAGCTTTTAAAGCTTCTAATCTCTCTTATATCTTTTTCCTTTAATCCTTTTCTAACTCTCTCTTTAAATTATAACTAACTAATAAGAGTTATAGATCTCTTCTTTTAGGCTTACTTTATAAATTTTTATTATCTCTTTTTTATCCTTACTTTTATATTTACTCTCTCTTTACTTTTTCCTACTTTTCTTTAAAAGAGAAAACTACTAATATTAAAATAGTTAAAATCTAGCTATGTATAAAAAGTAAAGCATAACGCAAGTGCTATGTTATAATTAGGTGTATTGCATAAGTAGGTTAACCACGTAACCTATAATACCCTTAACACCTTTAGCCACGTAGCCCGTTAGCTAGATTAATCCAAATATCTATTAACTATTATCACCACTTTAACCCTGATTGCACTAGTGCTTAGACCCTTGCCTCTGTGAGACCCCCTAACAATATTATTTATAAGAGAATTCTTATAATAAAGAAAGGCTAAAAATAAGGTTTAAGCTCTTTAATCTCTAGTATACTTACCTTTAAGTTATAGTTAAAAAGCTTTTTAGGCTTTATAAGTAAAAGTTTAAGATAATTTACTATAGTACTACTAAGTATAGTTTTCTAGATTAGGTAAAGATTATTTATACTATAATAAGCCTATTTAACTTTATTTAGTTAGCTAGTATTATACTAGAAAAGCAAAATAGGTATAACTTAAAGGCTTTAGATAAGAAAGAACTCTAGCTTATTAAAGAGACTTATAAGCTAGTAAATAGCTTTAATATAAGAGAAGGTCTAGTAGTATAGTAAAGTATTATTATAAGGAGAGGCTTTTATTATTATTAGTAATACTAGTAAGAGAATAGTATTAAAATCCCTAAGAATAGAAGTCTTTAATAAGGGAGAAATTAATAAAGAAGGGAGGAATTAATAAGGGCGGGAGGAAGGAATTAATAGGTAGGTAGCTATATCATTAGGCAAATAGCTATAAGCTAAAAGGGAGATGCTTTAAAAGTAATATAAATTTATATAGGTAAAATGCTAGTAATCTTTATACCTAGTTAATTCTACTATAACCTTACTAAATTCTTACTTTAATAATATAAAAAGCCTTTTTCTTTACTCTTTTCTTTACCCTTTTCTTTACCCTTTTCTTTACCCTTTTCTTTACCTTTTTCTTTAATCTTTTCTTTACTCTCTTTAATAATATAAAAAGCTCTCTTTCTTTACCTTTATAAGCTATAGCTAAAGTCTATAATTATAAAAGCTACTTTATTCTTACTTCTAAGCTTATTCTAAAGCACTATATTCTTTAGATCTTTCTTAACCTAATTTATTACTTTTAATATCTAAACTATACTAGTACTTTTATAATATAACTTATAGTTATTTAATACCTTTTTAAACTTACTTTCTAATAGGTTACTTTACTAGTTAACTATAGTATATATATAAGTATACTCTTACTTTTAAACTTAATAAAATACTAATTTAAGTGCTATACAAACCGCTTCTATTATTAATTAATTTATATTCTTCTTCTAAGTCCTTTAAATTAGTATACTACTTAGGGTAGATTTACTAAAAGGTAATAATACCTCTCTAGAACTTAATAAGCTTATAACCTAACTAAATTTATTCTAATATAAGAGAAGTAGTAAATTTTATTAATTATACTAAGGCTAATAAGGGATTATCCCTATTAGTTAAATTAATAGTAATAGGTCTAACCTAATAATTAGTATTATTCTCTTTTATCTTAGAAAGCTCTTATTAATTATTATCTTTATCTATTAGATCTCTAAGAGGCTAGGCTATTACTATAAAGCTTATATTATTACTTACTTCTAAAATAATATTACTAGCTAGTAAGTCCTTATAAAAGATCTTAGCCTAAGAATTATAGGTAATATTATTAGTAACTAAGAGTAACTAGGTTATAACCTTTTTTCTAATTATACTATACTTCTTTTTAATTAGCTTAGTATTTATATTACTTATTTTAAGTATATAATTTATATTATTATATTATATACCTAAATAACTTTTAGCCTTTAAAAATACTTATTAGTAATTTTATAAGCTATAATACTTTTACTTAATTAATTTTATAGTTTATTTATACTAAGACTAGTATTCTTAAATATTAGGGGTAATATCTTATATAGTTACTTAAGTTATACTATACTTTATACTATTTAATTTACTATTAACCTATACTTTATAAAGCTTTTATAATAGGTAAAGTATTTACTTATTAGTTTATCTTATACTAGTATTATACTAAGAAAGATTAACCTTATATATAGGTAACAAAAAAGATTTCTTCCGCACTAATCTAAAGGTCCGGAATCGCCTCTAAAATACAAACCACATTAATATTCAAACTCTTTACCTCTATTTACCCCCCCCTATAATATCGCATCGTGACAGAGCTAGAGGTAGGCGTAAGGGTAAAATGCTAATAGTAATTAACGCAGGAGAAAGGGGGCTAGCATAGAGCTGCTACTACCTAAATGCAGGAATAGGATAGTTTAACGTCTAGAGAGGCAAGGATAACCTAATAATAGATTAGAACTAATTTAAATATCCTAATAAGACAAAATTCTATAATAAGATAGCTAGCCTTATCCCTAGCAATAAAGTTACCTAGGTATAGCACATTACTAAGGCCATAGCCTGCTAGGCAGTAGACCATGCCTATACTAAGATTAGGATAATAAATAGTAATAATAGCAATATCTATACTACTAAAGAAGCCCTTAAATAAGCCCTTAAGGAGGCTATTAAAAAAGAAGCTAAGGATAATAACGCCCTAACTTAGGCAAGTATTATAGCTAGACTAGCGCTAAGAAGACTAAATAATAAACCTCTCTCCCTTTAGATCCCTAGTAAATAGTATAGGAAAGTACTTATTAAAGGAAATACTATTTAGGAATTACTCTAGTCTAAAGGCACTAAGGATATAATAATAGTAGTAAATAGAGCTACTAGCTAAGCTATAGTAGTAGTAGCTAGATAACTCCCTAGTAGGGATATAATTATTACCTTTAAAGGAAACGCTACCTAATATAAAGAGGACTAAAAATAGATTACTAAAGCTTTTAGTCTAGAGGTAACCCTTTACTGCTATATACTTAGTATTATTATTAAAGGATTCCTAATAAAGTATACTTCTATTAAAAACCTAGTAACTAAGATTAAAAAAGTAAATAAAGTAAATATAATTAAGGTAACTATAAGGCGCCCCTAGGGAGAAAGTACCTAAAGAACCACCCTAATTCTTAGACTAGCTAAGGTTAAAGATACTAATAAGATATACTAAGATAGAATAGTCTTTAAAGTAAAGTTATTCTAAACTAAACTATATAATAAAACCCTATAACCCTAATAGTGCTATAACTACTTCTAAATAGGCTATATTATAAAGTTTTATAAGGTAACTCTAAGGTATAGTAGGTATAGCGCTAGCTAGTATAAAGATAGAGAGATATCCTGCCTAATAAAAAGCGGATAAATAAAAGAAAACTATATCCTATGCTTTAGCCTATACCTAGCCTAGTCTAGGGACTATCCTATACTAAGAGAGAAGTAAAATATAGTAAAGGTAGGATATCTAGAATAACTATTATGTTTTACTATTAACTCCCTAGATAGAAGCCTAACACTACCCTAAGAGAGGCCTAGTATAGCTATAGAACCTATTATTATAATAGGAAGAAAAAGAGGCTACCTTATAAATATAGAATAGAGTGCTAAATAGCCTAGAGCTAGAAGCATTAGGTAATATATAGAATAACTTAGAACTAGATTAGAACTAGTATAAGATAGCAGAGACCTACCACCTCCCTAATTAATATAATAATATTATAAGTTCTCTTCTAGAATATAAATAAGAGGGATAGCCTAATATATATTACACTCTATTACTAAACTAATATAGATATAATTATAATCTAAGAGTAAGAACACATAAAGCACCTATAGCCCCTAGCACTAGGCCTTACCTAGTTCTAACTAGTATACTATAATAGGTAAAACGCGGTATATATAAATAAGAAATATAATATAGGATTATAATTAACCTAGAAAGGAACTAATTAGTTACTAGTAGAAATAAAAGGAGTTAATATTTATTCCCTTTACTTAGAAAGGTATACTAATAACTAGAACACCCCTATCTATGCTATTAATATAGAAGAGCCCTATAGCTAAAGTGTATTTATAGGTAACTTTAACTAAAAACACCCCCTTTAGGATAACCTAGATAGGATAACTAGAGGAGTAGAGGAATTACTAGACTTTATAAGCTAGTAGAGGCTTAGTCTAGTAATGCCCTAAGGGGAACCTATAAGATAATATAAAGATAATAGAGATAGCACTATAGACCTAGCGTAGGCAACCCTAGACATTTAAGTCTACTATAATAGCACAGAAGACCTTATAGGATTTAACTATATTCCGTAGCTAATTAGCATCTTTACTGTATAATAAGAAAACGCCCCCTTAGTCCTTAGACATACCTAGAATATAATAAATAAACTATATATAAAGGCAAAGGTAGTGGTATAACTCTAAGCGGAAAACATACTAAACCCCTAAGATAAGGAAGGGATTAATGCATACGTAATATAGCTTATTATAAACCTATAATAGATAGTAGAGAAAGTAGCCCTATAGAAGCGCTAGGGACTCCCTAGCCTAGAGGCATAGTAGTTAAGGAAAGTAAAAGAAGTAGTTACTAAAGCTAGATAAGCTAAGAGATAATAGAGACACTAGAGGATAGATATAAATTAGTAAGCCTATTCTAAGGTAAATAAGGATTAAGAATGCGTTATTAAAGAGGAGAAAAGGAATATATAAAGAGAGGCCCTATAGAAGGCTAATATATAGGAAAAAGATAGTAGGGTATAGAAACTAGAGAGGTAGGCTTAGCTCTATAGCTAGGCCCCCCTAGAACTCCCTAGACTTCTAGAACTAGAGAGGACTAATAATAACCCTAACCTAGCCACTACCTATAATAATAAGGCTAGCATACTAGTATAAAGATTCTTCCCTAAACCTATAGTAAACCTCTCCTATATCCTAGATCTTGCCTTTCTAGAACTTAATAATGCACTATTCCTAGATAAAGAATAATTTAGAATAGAGGATATTATAAATATCCTATTAAATATAGCTAGCTAGAAGGCCCTAGGAGATAATAAACTCCTAGCAGGCCTTATTAAAGCCTATAAGAAACTAGTAAAAAAGGCTATAGCCTAACTACTAAATACTATCCTTAAAGTAAGGTACTTCCTAACCTAGTTCTAAACTATAAGAGTAGTAGTAATTAGAAAACTAGGTAAAATAACTAAAGAGATAAGAAAAGCTAATGCGTAAAGACTTATCTTACTACTAAATATAGTAGGAAAAATTATAGAAGTAGTGATTATAAAGTAACTTATAGCCTTTACTAAGGCAAAGGGCCTTCTCCCTAAACTATAAATAGGTAATAGGATAAATAGGTTAATAGAAACCGTAATTAAAGCCCTTATAGAATATATAAGAGAGGCCTAGGGCAGAGGTAGTATTGCCTTGCTAGCGTAAATAGATATTTTATTAGCATTTAATAGAGTTAGCTACCTATACCTAATTAACCTATTAATCTAAATAGGTATACTATATTAGCTAATAGCTATAATATATAGCTTCCTTATAGATAGAATAAGCTAGCTTAGCTTTAATAGTAAACTCTTAAGACCCTTTAAGATTAAAGTAAGCACCCTATAAGGCTTACCTCTCTTACTAATCCTCTTCCTCCTTTACTTAGCAAAGCTTTACATATGCCTCTAGGCTATCCTAGGCATAGTAGCTATAGGATTTGCTAATAATATAAATATAGTAGTATTTAGTAAAAATATAGCCTAGACCTAGAAGAGGCTTAAAACTATATAGAAGGTTTATAAAGAATAGGTAAAAAAAGTAAGAGTAAAATTTAACCTAGTAAAAACTAAACTTATACACTTTAGTAAAGCCTACTAGCCCCCCTAGGCTAGGGTCTAGCTTAGAATAGAAGAGATAGCACTTATAGAGTCCTATAGGTTCCTTAGAGTCTAGGTAGATAGAAAACTTAACTAAAGTGCCTATAAGAATATCCTTAAAGGTAAGCTTACCTAGTAGTGGCTTATACTCTTTACGTTAGTGGCATTAGCTTAGGGCTATAGCTTTAGAGATGCCTAACTCCTATATACATAGGTAGTCTAACCTATTCTTGCTTATAGGGTAAGCGCCTATTATACCCTAACTAAGAAGGGTAGAAAACTAAGAGGAATAGTTAGAAGCTTTATAGCAGACTAATTAACCTACCTCTAAATTATAGCTAGCGTGTTTAAGGCTATACCTATTACCTAGCTAAAGGTTAAGACTTATATCCCCTCCCTAGACCTATACCTTAATAAGATAAAACAGAAGTTTAAAGAGAGAATTATAAATAGTAGAATAGTAATAAGGATCTAAACCATAGCTAACTTAGTAAAGATAGTGCTATAACACAGGAGAAAACCCCCCCTATTAATAATAAACTAGAGGTAGAGCTATATAATAAATAGAAATAATACTAGGAGGACTAGCATAGTAAAGGATAACTAAGGCAGCATAAACACATAAGAGAACTAACTAAGGACTGCTTACCTACTTATAATCTAAAGGAAATCTAAAAATTCTATATAGGGCTAGAAAAACATGTCTTTTTAATACTAGTCTAATTATATATAGGGAAGATTAGCCTTAATAAGTTTCTATTCTAAAGGGGTATTCCTAGGGTAACTTCGCCCCTATATAGCTATAGCTAAGCAATTAAAGACTAATATTATATAATAGTTAACTATACTAAATATAACTATAAACGCCCCTAATTACGCTAGCCTAGAGACGTATAGGAAGCAAGGCTAGCCCTAAATAATCCCCTAAAGGTAAGATCTCTAGCTAGATAGTTCCTAGGTATAAGATAACTCTAATACTATACCCTAGCGTAAGACCTAGCCTTTAATCTACATAGGTAAGCGGAGAACCTAGGGTGTTTCTAAAGCACTAGAGTTAATTAATATAAAATAGATATAGAAAATAACTAAGGGGAAACGCTAGATTAGATAGTATAGGAATAGAGGTAGGCTAGGCATAGATCTATAACATAGAATCATAATATCTAGAATAGTCTTTAGATTAATTTTAATCACTAACTCCTAGTATTATACCTATGCTAACCTACCTCTGCCCCCCCCCTAGACCATAATCTAATAGCTATATTACTCCTTCTCTAGAACTAGAATTATATTCTCTATTATCTTAGCCTATACCTTAGCAGGTAAGGTAGTAGCTAGGAGCTAGTTTATCTTTACTATATAAGTGTCTAAACGCTATAACTAGAAAATAATCTTATTATGCTAATCCCTACTAGCACTAGCCTAGCCTAGACCTACTATAAACACACTCTATTTCTTTTTACTATAGTTCCTAGTATAAAGTTTCTTAATATAGTCCTAATAGTTATCTAGGACCTAGGGAGACGTTAGACCTAGACTAAATACACTACTAAACTAATATAGTAGCACTTACACTACCCTTAGTAACTATAGCTACTTAGATTTTAACTAACTACTAGTGCTTATTCCGCTAGCTAGTTAAGTCTAGCTAAGAGCAGATTAGCATTAAATTAGACCTAGAATAAAGGCATTTACTACCTTTAAATACCTATAGTTTTAAACCTAATAGTTAAAATAAGTATTAGTAGCTAACCCTACCTAAACTAGTTAGCCTTATCTCTAAACCTAAATTAAACTAACTTACTAATAATATTATAGCATTAATACCCTAGATAATTAATTAACTAAGACTTATAAGAAATACACTAGATCCCTTATAGATTACCTAACTACCACGGATTAGGCTTATAATAGATGCGAAATAGAGGTAAAGGGGATATACCTTTAAATCCTTTACTATAGCCTACTCTAGCTACTTCTTAGTTAGGGATTTCCTTAGGTACTACTCTAAATCCGCAGTCTCCTAGGTAGGTTAGAACTAGAATAGCATAAATACTAGAATACTTATAGCTTCTAATGCTATTATGCTAGAATTATATATAGCCTATAATAAACATTAGCAATTAAACTAAAACTAGCCTAGGAGAGCCTTAAATAGCTCTAAAGAGAAAAAGAACCTATAGGAAGTTTAATAAAGGAAGAGAAAAGAAGTTAGACCTCTCTAAGGGGAGGAGCTCTCTCTTATACTTATATAAGGGGGGGGGGGATAAATTAGAGATATTAACTAGAAAATAAAAACATAAGATAAAAAATTAACTAGATAATATATAAGCAACCTAGGCCTAGAAACGCCTAGGGCCTAAATTAGGACTATCCTCCCCCTATAAAGGGCAAATAATACTAGGTGCTTAGGCTTTATAAGACTAATAGGCTAGAACTAGGCTAGAGATAGCTAAAAAGTAAGGCTATAGAAAAGCTAGCTAAAAAGTAAACTAAAAGTAAATTACTACTATAAAGCTAAGTTTACTATGCTATAAGGCAAAGAAAGGAGGTCTAGAATAGAAATAGAGTAAGGTTAGACTAGAGTTAAAGAGGGCTAGGGACCCTATTTTCCCTATTTTTTCTTTCTTTTATTTCTAATAGAATAAGGCTAGCGTAAGCTAGTAATAAACACCTATAACTAGCTATACATAAAGCAACGCAGGCCTGGGTTAGGGTTAGCGTTGGCCTAACTATAGATATAAAGGGGTTTTTCTTCCTAATTAAGGGTTTTCCCTTTTAACTAAGCAGCTGGAGTACTAGTACTAGCTATACATAAAGAGCTAACTAGCGTAAATAATATATTATACTAAGAAGATTAACTAGGCTATAAAGCTTTTTAATAATAAGAAAAGGGTATTATAATAAGAAAAAATAAGTAATTTACTTTTTGTCGGAATAGTCAAAATCCAGCCGCGCACGGAAAGTGGAGCATAACGCGAGTGCTGCGTTATGATTAGGTGCATTGCGCTAGTGGGTTAATCACGTGACCCACAATGCCCTTAATACCTTTAGCTACGTAGCCTGTTAGCTAGATTAATCTAAATATTATTATTAACTATTATTACCACTTTAACCCTAATTACATTAGTGCTTAGACCCTTACCTCTATAAGACCTCCTAACACTAATTAGTGGTTAAAAAACCATAGATAAGCTAGGGAATTACTAAGAAGAGATAATTCTATTAGGTTTAGCTTAGGTTCTAACTATAGAAGTGTGCTAAAGGAAGATTATTAATAGCTCTAGTTATTAGGCTTCTAAGGGATTAACCCCTTCTATCTTAGAGTTATTAAGGACCTCTATATAGAATAATTAATCTTATTATCTATTATAAGAAAACTAATTAACTAACTAAGAATTATAGCTCTAGAAGCATCCTTCCTAAACTAGAGATTAAATTAGCCCCTTACTAGCTAATAAAAAACATAATATAAGAAAACATAATACCTATAATATCTAGACCTAAAAGACCTAAAAAGTCTAGCCTACTACTATAACTTTAGAAACACTTCTAGATTATTATAACTAACTAAGGGAGCTCTAAAGAGCTAGACCCTTAGATTACTAAGGATTAGTAACTTAATAACTAACTCACTTAGCTAATTAATATCTATAATAGCAAATAGTATAGAGATCTTAAGCTCTAGGAAAACTTCTAAGATAATCTCTAAGATTAGACCCTTAAGACCTTTAAACATACCTCTAAATACTTAGTGCATAATCTACGAGATATCCTTTGTAAATATAGTGTCTATATTATATAAGATAAATCTAGTAAAGTTACTAACTTATTAGTATATATTCTTAATAAAGAAATAAAAGCACTATAGCCTAAAGAAGAAGTTAAAAAGTAACTATTAATAAATAAATTTTTCTTTACCCTTAATCCTATACTTAATTCCCCTCTTACTAAAATCCCTTATAATTTACCTTTAAGGTAATTACTATTAGAAGTTAATATTTCTTTATAACCTTAAGAAACACTACTATTTACACTACTATTAGCTTTATAATAAGAGGATTAGATTATTAGGAAGATTACTAAGCTTATAAAGACTTATAAAGATAATAATTATTATAGTAAAAAGATATATAATTTTCTTATACTAAAGATTGCCCGGTTCCGGACCGCAAGAGTGGTAGTGATCAGAAAACCAGGCAAAACGACCAAGGAGATGAGAAGAGCTAACGCGTGGAGACCTATCTCACTACTGAACATAGTAGGAAAGATCATAGAAGCAGCGATCGCGAAGCGGCTCATGGCCTTCGCTAAGGCAAAGGGCCTCCTCCCTAAACTATAAATAGGAAATAGGATAAATAGATTAATAGAAACTATAATTAAAGTCCTTATAGAATGCGTAAGAGAGGCCTAGGGCAGAGGCAGTATTGCTTTATTAGCGTAAATAGATATTTTATTAGCATTTAATAGAGTTAGCTACCTATACCTAATTAACTTATTAATCTAAATAGGTATACTACGCTAGCTAATAGCTATAATACATAGCTTCCTTATAAATAGAATAAGCTAGCTTAGCTTTAATAGTAGACTCTTAAGACCCTTTAAGATTAAAGCAAGCACCTTATAAGGCTTACCCCTTTTGCTAATCCTCTTTCTTCTTTACTTAGTAAAGCTTTATATATGCCTTTAGGCTATCCTAGGCATAGTAGCTATAGGATTTGCTAATAATATAAATATAGTAGTGTTTAGTAAAAACATAGCCTAGACCTAGAAGAGGCTTAAAGCTATATAGAAGGTTTATAAAGAATAGGTAAAAAAAGCAGGAGTAAAGTTTAACCTAGTAAAGACTAAACTTATATATTTTAGTAAGGCTTACTAACCTCCCTAGGCTAGGGTCTAGCTTAGAATAGAAAAGATAGTACCTATAGAGTTATATAGGTTCCTTAGAGTCTAGGTTAATAGAAAACTTAACTAAAGCGCCTATAAGAATATCCTAAAAGGCAAGCTTACCTAGCAGTGGCTTATACTCTCTATATTAGTAGCATTAGCCTAGGGCTATAGCTTTAGAGATACCTAACTCCTATATACATAGGTAGTTTAACCTATACTTACCTATAGAGTAAGCGCTTACTATACCCTAACTAAGAAAGGTAGGAAACTAAGAGGGATAGTTAAAAGCTTTATAATAGACTAATTAACCTATCTCTAAATCATAGCTAGTGCGTTTAAGGCTATACCTATTGCTTAACTAGAGGTTAAGACTTATATCCCTCCCTTAGACCTATACCTTAATAAGATAAAACAGAAGTTTAAAGAGAGAATTATAAATAGTAAAATAGTAATAAAGATCTAAACCGCTGCTAACTTAGTATAGATAGTATTATAACGTAGGAGAAAACCCCCCTTATTAATAATAAACTAGAGGTAAAGTTATATAAAGAATAGAAATAATACTAGGAAGACTAGCATAGTAGGGAATAACTAGGGCAACATAGGCTTATAAGAGAACTAACTAAGGACTACTTACCTACCTATAACCTAAAGGAAATCTAAAGATTTTATATAGGACTAGAAAAACATATCTCCTTAATACTAGTCTAATTATATATAGGAAAGATTAGCCTTAATAAGTTTTTATTCTAGAGAGGCATTCCTAGGGTAACTTTACCCCTATATAGCTATAGTAAAGTAGTAAAAGACTAATACTATATTATAGTTAATTATCCTAAATATAACTATAGACGCCCCTAATTACGCTAGCCTAGAGACATATAGGAGGTAAGGCTAGCCCTAAATAACCCCCTAAGGGCAAGATCTATAGCTAGATAGTTCCTAGGTATAAGATAACTCTAATACTACTTACTAGTGTAAGATCTAGCCGCTAATCTACGTAGATAAACAGAGAACCTAGGCTACTTCTAAAGCACTAGAGCTAATTAATATAGAATAGATATAACAAATAATTAAGGGAAAGCGCTAGATTATATAGTATAGGGATAGAGGTAGGTTAAGTATAGATCTATAACTCTAGAATAGTCTTTAGATTAATTTTAACTATTAATACCTAGTATTATTACCCTTACTAGCCTACCTCTACCCTTTCCTTAAACTATAACTAGCTAATTATATTACTTCTCCTCTAGAACTAGAATTACTCCCTTTATTACCTTAGCTTACCCCTTAGTAGGTAAGGCAGTAGCTAGGAGCTAGTTTATCTTTACTATATAAGTATCTAAGCACTATAACTAAAAGATAATCTTATTATATTAATCCCCCCTAGCACTAGCCTAGCCTAGACTTACTATAAATACACTTCTCTTTTTCTTACTATAGTTCTTAGTATAAAGTTTCTTTATATAGTCCTAATAGTTATCTAGGACCTAGAGAAATATTAGACCTAGACTAGAGTTAATAGTAAACTAATATAGTAGTACTTACACTACCCCTAGTAACTATAGCTACCTAGACTTTAACTAACTACTAGTATTTATTCTATTAGTTAGTTAAATTAGGCTAAGAGCGAATTAGCACTAAATTAGGCCTAAAATAAAGGCATTAATTACCTTTAAATAGCTATAGTTTTAAACCTAATAATTAAAATAAGTATTAGTAGCTAGCCTTATATAAACTAGTTAGCCTTGCTTCTAAGCCTAAATTAAACTAACTTACTAATAATATTATAGCACTAGTGCCTAAGGCTATTAATTAATTAGGACTTATAGGAAATATATTAAATCCCTTATAGATTGCTTAATTACTATAGATTAAACTTAGAGTAAGAATAGAATAGGGGTAAAGGGGATATACCTTTAGATCTTTTACTATAGCTTACTTAAGCTACTTCTTAGTTAAGAACTTCCTAGGATAATGCTTAGGATCTAGGGTTTCCTAGGTAAATTAGAGCTAGAATAGCATAGAATATAAGAATACTTATAGCTTCTAGTGCTATTTTATTAGAATTATAACTAGCCTATAATAAATATTAGTAATTAAACTAAAACTAACCTAGGGGAGCCTTAAATAGCTCTAAGGAAGAAAAGAACCTATAGGAAGTTTAATAAAGAAAGAGAAAAGAAGTTAAACCCCTCTAAGGGGAAGAGCTCTTTCTTATACTTATATAGGGAGGGAGGAGATAAATTAGAGATATAGACTAGAAAAGAAGAATATAAGATAAAAAACTAGCTAAATAGCATATAAGTAACCTAGGCCTAGACATGCCTAGGACTTATACTAGGATTACCCTTCCTTTATAGAAGATAAATAAAACTAGGTACTTAGGCTTTATAAAACTAATAAGCTAGACCTAGGATAAAGTAAGCTAAAAAGTAGGACTATAAAGAAGCTAGCTAAAAAGTAAACTAGAAGTAAATTACCACTATAAAGCTAAGCTTACTACGCTATAGCATAAAGAGAGAAGGCCTAGAATAGGCATAGGGTAAGGCTAGACTAAAGCTAAATAGGGTTAGGGACCTAGAACTTTTTCTTTTCTTTTGTTTTTTAATAGGATAAGGCTAGCGTAAGCTAGTAATAAACACCTACAACTGGCCACACATAACGCAACGCAGGCCTAAGTTAGGGTTAGCGTTAGCCTAAACATAGATATAAAGGGGTTTTTCTTCCTAATTAAGGGTTTTCCCTTTTAACAAAGCAGCCGGAGTACTAGTACTAGCCCTACATAGAGCTAGCTAGTGTAAATAATATATAATATATACTAAAGATTAATCTCTTTTAGAATAAATATAATAGGCTTAATCTTCTATAGGAATACCTCTATAAAGCCCTTTTAATTATACTTATAGGTAATACTAAGTAATACTTTCTTAATTATCTAATAAATAGGAACCTCTCCTATAAGTAAATATTTAATAATATTTATTAACGCTTTAAAATAGAAAGTAACTAGTAATTCTACTACTATAAATAGAATAATATAATACTAAAGGTAATTATTACCTAGAACCCTAATAAAACTAAGCTAAAATACCTTAAGATTCTATTAACTATACTTAAAAGAGTTTATAAAGGGTTATTTCTACCCTTAATAGTTAATATAAAGCTTTATTATTAAACCTTAAGTATAATCTCTAGTATACTAGAGTATAGGTAAGCTAAATATAATTATTTGCCTAGTTTTAAAGGGCTTATAAGGGATCTTTATAAGTTAATCTTAATTACTAAAGCTAATAAATTAGTAGTTTAATTCTATTAGTAAAATAAAGAGTGTAAAGATTATAAAATAATATTTATAGACTATTACTATATATATTATTTACGCTAGCTAGCTCTTTATGTATAGCTAGTACTAGTACTCCAGCTGCTTAGTTAAAAGGGAAAACCCTTAATTAGGAAGAAAAACCCCTTTACATCTATGGTTAGGCTAACGCTAACCCTAACCTAGGCCTATGTCGCTTTGTGTGTGGCTAGTTATAGGTGTTTATTACTAGCTTACGCTAGCCTTATCCTATTAGAAACAAAAGAAAGAAAAAATAGGGAAAATAAGGTCTCTAGCCCTCTTTAACTCTAGTCTAACCCTACTCCGTTTCTATTCTAGATCTTCTCTCTTTGCCCTATAGCATAGTAGACTTAGCTTTATAGTAGTAATTCACTTTTAGTTCACTTTTTAGCTAGCTCCTCTATAGCCTCACTTTTTAGCCATCTCTAGCCTAGTTCTAGCCTGTTAGTCTCGTGAAGCCTAAGCACCTAGTGTTATTTGCCCTCTATAGGGGGAGGACGGTCCCGATTCGGGCCCTAGGCGTTTCCGGGCCTAGGTCGCTCATGTGTCATCTAGACTATTACTATAATTAACTATATAATTAAAGAGATTATAGTAAAAGCTATAGCTATTATTATTAATACTATAATAGTAGAAAATACTATATCTATAATAAAAGCAGTTACTAGTTAATAAATTACTTAGAAAGAGAGTGTTAATAGGTAAAAGAATATTAGTAAAAGAGTAAGAAGTATTAAATACCTCTAATAGAAGGAAAATTCTAAGTATACCTTATAGTATATAAAGCTTAAGAAGGTTAAGGAATTAAAGAGAATAATAAGTATAATAATAAGGCCTAGAAAATAGTAAAAATCTATGTTAAGGCTAATAAAGAAGAAGATAGTAATAATACTAATAAACTAATAGTGTTAATATTAAAGTTTAATTATCTTAGCATTATATAATTCTTTACTATAGGGCCTTAACTAAGTAATAATAAGGTAATTATAACCTTATAAGATTAAGCCTTTAAATATGCCTATCTAAAGCATAATCTATATAAGGATTAAAGCATAACCTTTATTTTAAAGGAATATTACTCTAATAAAGTCTTTAGAGGTATCTTACTAGATATAGGAGCTTTAGGATTATTAATAGTTAAACTTAAATAATTATAGGTATTAATAAAGCTAATGCTATTACTAAAGATTAAGCTAAGCACTAAAGTAGAAATTAAATTTAGTGCTAGATTAGTAAAAACATAAGGTATAATAAATATACCTACTAAATTAGGCATAATACCCTTCTATATAGTTAAGACTATAATACCTTTCCTTTTCTTAATTACTAATATAGATAGAATAGGTATTAAGTTAAATAACTTAAGGAATCTGCTAATTTAAGGTAAGAAAACCATGCTAATTATAAGAAGATAGGGATATCCTTAGTGGATTCTAGAAGCTAAAGAAACGATTATATTCTATTTATTAAAGATAGAAATTTGTTAATTATATTATTAATTTAGTTATCTATTAGTTAAATAACTTATAAGACTGCTTTAAAAAGCTAGTTATAAGGTTAAAAGAAAAGCTATTAAGAAGTTAACTAAGATTTGCCACTACTATTAATTAAATAGAAGAGCTCTAGGTAGATTTAGGTTTACTATTAAAGATAACCATAAATTTAACTATAAGATTATTATTAATATTATTTAAATTAATAATTAACTAGTGCTTTATATAGTTAATTTAGTAACTTTATTCTAAGCTATATAATTCCTTAATCCTAATAAGCAAAAGGCTTATAATATTTAGAACGCTCTGCGTAAATATTAGGTTAATATATACCTTAGTCCTTTAGATTAGATTATTTATAATGCTAGAAAGAACTTTACTTTATTAGAATTTAAACACTATATATAATTAATATTAATTAAGATTAATAAAGTACTAGTAAAAGCTTATAATAGTATTAGTAAAGTTAAATACTATTACAGACTATTATAAAGAGTATATAATATTATTATAGACTTAATAGGTTAAGAGCTTATATAAGAGTAATGCCTTTAAATAGCTATTAAAGCTATAAATAATTTAGTAGGACTAAATAGCCTTATCCCTATGCTTCTTATCTTTAGAGCATACCTATAGATAACTAATAAATCTTTGCTAAGTGTATCTATTATTTAATAAGCTAAGTTAATCTAAAAAGCTACTAATAAAGTCTGATAATTCCTAGTAAAATAGTAAGTTTATAATGCTCTAAACACCTATAATAGCCTAGATACATTGCTAATATACTAACTTCTGCTTTAATTAGATATATATATTTAGAGAGAGAAAGATAGCTAGTATAGCCCTTATAAGCTTCTTAGAATTAACTATAAAGCCTATATCCTCTAAATGCTATATAGACTAACTAGATTCTAAATAATAGTAATTAAACTATACTATTATAATAATACTAATCCTTAAGAACTAGCTAAAGAGTGTAAAAAAGAGCCTAAAGAAGAGGAAGAGGAAGTTATATAAGCTATTAAAAAGATTACTAAAGAAAAAGAGGCTTTATAAGCTAAGAGGAAGTAAGGGAGACTAAGAAAGAAGTTAATAGTTTAATTCTTACTTTCTAACTATAAATAAATTCACACTACTGGTTATAAATCTAATATAAATAATCTAGTATTATTTACTATAAATAAAGATTAAGAAGATACCTTAATTAAGAAGCTTATAGCTATAGGAATACTCTAAGAAGTATTTCTTACTATAAAAGAAGAAGCTAACTAGAATCTAGCCCTTTAGTTATATTAAGAAGGGAAGATAATAACCCCTAGTAAGCCCTTTAAGTAGTCTAATTAAGCTAAAGTTAATGCCTTATAAGCATATAATATTTTTAAATTTATAATGTTTAATTCTATAAAGCATAGCACTAAGAGACTCTTTAAATCTTATATAGTAAGAGAAATTAAAGATAAAGGGATAGTAACGCCCTATAAGAAATCATAACTTATTATCTAAGGGCATAATAATAAGGGTAAAGAGCTAATCTTAACTTAATCCCTAATAATATAAAGAGTAAGCTAATAATTAATTATAGCATTAGCACTATTATTAAGATCTAGAGGAATTTTCCTATAGATATAAGATATTATATAAGCATATGTTTAATTAAACACACTACTTAGCAAACTTATTATTACTACTCTACCTAAATAAATAGCTTATTTATTCCCTAATAGTATAATAATAGAAGTTATTAAGCTATTATATAGAATTACAGAAGTAAGAACCTATTAGTAAGTAACTTACTTCTATTATTATAAAGAGAGGCTTTAGATAATAACCTTAATATATAACCTATGCTTACTAATAACTAATATAAGTAATAATAACCTCTTTAGAGTAGTTAGAATATAAATAAATAATACTCTAGGCCTTAGTAATTAAGATTTCTTCTAATAAGAAAAAAGAGAGCTCTAGAAAGTAGAATTTATAGTAAAGCTAAAGTAAATTCTTTTAGCTAATCCCCTTATCTTTAATAGCTATATCCTTTCTTTCCACGCTATAGGGCGAAGAGAGGAGGTCCGGAACAGAAACAGAGTAGGGTTAGACTAGAGTTAAAGAGGGCTAGGGACCCTATTTTCCCTATTTTTTCTTTTCTTTTATTTCCAATAGGATAAGGCTAGCGCAAGCTAGTAACAAACACCTATGACTAGCTACACACAAAGCGACGCAGACCTAGGTTAGGGTTGGCGTTAGCCTAATCACAGATGTAAAGGGGTTTTTCTTCCTAATTAAGGGTTTTCCCTTTTGACTAAGCAGCTGGAGTACTAGTACTAGCTATACATAGAGCTAGCTAGCGTAAATAATATATATATCCTTTCTTTAAATACTAATAATACTATATATTTATATTAAAAAGGGTAAAGCAAAAAGATTAAGAGTATTAACCTTAAATCACTAACTATAAAGTAGGATTATATTAAATAAAGAGCTTATAGAAGCTATATTATAACTATCTATTAACTAGAAGCTTTATATAACCTTTTAATTATGGTATAATACTAAGACCCTATAAATAATAATATAAACCAATTAAATAAAAGACTTAAATAGCAGATCTAATAATAATAATAAGGGATTTATTATATCCCTCTAGTCCTTAAGAAAGCGAAGCTATTTATATTTATAAATAGATCTCTTACTAATAATAAAGATCTAAGTTCCTAGATTAGATTTATTATTATTATTAGTAATAAGGAAGAAAAAGAGAACGTTTTTATAATATAAGGTAATATTATTATATATAGCTTAACAAAGAGCAAGCATATAACTTATAGCGCTCTTACTTCTAAATTATACGTAATAGTTTAAGGTGCTAATATAGCCTATGTAATTACTATAACCCTTAATATAATTATAGATTAGTTAAGAATTAATTAGATCCTAATAATTATCTATATAGATTCTTTTTTATTATATAAATGCCTTATAAAGCTAGGCATAATAAAGGAAAAACTGTTACGGTGCAGCCCCACAGGGGCCATCGCGGGTGTCTGCGCGCACGTACGGGTAGAGTGCCCGATCCAGTTGCGCCATAGGCATGGGCAAAAGGATACGTATTGAACAAGTCACCCCAAGGTCATAGGTTCGAGTCGGCTGCGTGCAGAGAAGGTCATGACAGGGCTCTTCCTAGGCTTATAGGGACAAGAGAGGGGTCCCTAGGGGATGCGTGGTATTGCTAGCTAATAGAGAGAGAGAGAGAAGAGAGAGAGAGATTAGGTCACATAGGTTACATTGGAAGAAGAAGGCCACTGCGGGAAAGAGCCTATGTGATGATCTAGGCTTTGCCTAGACCTAGCAATATAGGTGTCAATTGAGCAAGTCAGAGGGACTTGTTCAATACGTATCCTTTTGCCTATGGCGCAACTGGATCGGGCAATCCACCCGTGCGTGCGCGCTTGACACCCGCGATGGCCCCTGTGGGGCTGCACCGTAACAAAAACGACTAATAATTAACATTATAGCCCTTTAATAATTATATAAGCATTACAAGATCTACAAAGTCTAATAGATTAATAGTAATAATAACCCTACTAATATAATAATAAAGGTATTACTAAATAAAGCTCTTAAGACCTTTATTAATTTAAATAAAGCTATAATCTAGGTTAAAGGCTAGGTAAAGAGGCCTAAGACCTAATAAGCTAGATAAAAAGTCTAGGGTCTAGGGTCTAGGAGAACTTATAGCTAGACTAATAAGAGACTTAGATTTAATTAATAGGATCTACTTATATTTATTTTTACTTAACTTAATTTTTATTATATTTTTAAAGCTTTTAAAGCTTCTAATCTCTCTTATATCTTTTTTCTTTAATCCTCTTCTAACTCTCTCTTTAAATTATAACTAACTAATAAGAGTTATAGATCTCTTCTTTTAGGCTTACTTTACAAATTTTTATTACCCCTTTTTTATTCTTACTTTTATATTTACTCTCTCTTTACTTTTTCCTACTTTTCTTTAAAAAAGAAAACTACTAATATTAGAATAGTTAAAATCTAGCTATATATAGAAAGTAAAGCATAACGTGAGTGCTACGTTATAATTAGGTGTATCACGCTAGTGGGTTAATCACGTAACTCACGATGCCCTTAATACCTTTAGCCACGTAGCCTATTAGCTAGATTAATCCGAATATTATCATTAACTATTATCACCACTTTGACCCTGATTGCACTAGTGCTTAGACCCTTGCCTCTGTGAGACCTCCCAACACTTTTCTTAATAATCTATTATTAACTTATATATAGGGAAAAAGCTTTAAATAATTAAATTAAGGGGTTAGGGTAGTAAGATTTTTTTACCCCTAATAGTATAAAGTAATCTCTCTATCTATCTCTATACCTAACTTATACTAAGTCCTGTCTTAAGTGCGCTAGCGTTACAAGACTGCGCCGACTTAGATCACACCCTGAAGGTAGGCATTATCAAAATTAACGCTGTTCGGCATCTTCTGACTGTACTCCACGTTCACTGTCATTCAACCTCCACATTTGGCAGATCTTAGCTTTTGCTTAGGGTGTGATCCAAGTCGGCGCAGTCTCGTAACGCTGGCGCACTCGAGATAGGACTCGGTACAAGTTAGGTATGGAGACAGGTAGAGAGATTACTTTATACCATTAGGGGTGAAAAAATCTCACTGCCCTGACCCCTTAATTCAATTATTCAAGGCTTTTCCCCTACATAGAAGTTAATAATAGATTATTAAGGAACGCGAATTACTTACTTCTTCTTATTATAATGCCCTCTTCTTATCATTAAAGATCTTTATAGCCTAGTTAATCTTCTTAGCGTAGTACTAGCGTAAGGTAGACTGATAAGCAAACACTTTACCTACTATAGAAGCTTTATAAAGTATAGGTTAATAGTAAATTAAATGGTATAAAGCATAGCGTAACTTAAGCAGCTATGCAAGATATTGCCCCTAATATTTAAGAACGCTAGCCTTAGCGTGAATAGACTATAAAATCAATTAAGCAGAAGTATCACGGCTTATAGGACTACTAGCAAGTGTTTTTAGAGGCTAAAAGTCGTTTAGGCACGTAATATAATAATATAGATTATATGCTTAAAATAAGCAATGCGAATGCTAAGCTAATTAAAAAGAAGTATAGTGTAATTAGGAAAAAGGTTATGACCTAGCCACTCTTGGTTGCTAATAATGTTACCTATAATTCTTAGGCTAAGATCTTTTATAAGGACTTACTAGCTAGTGGTACTGTTTTAGAAGCAGGTGATAATATAGGCTTTGTAGCAGCAGCCTAGCATCTTAGAGATCTAATAAATAAAGATAATAATTAATAAGAGCCTTCTAAAACAGGAGAGGATAATACTAATTATTAGGTTAGACCTACTACTATTAATCTAACCAATAGGGATAATCCCCTATTAGCCTTAGCATAATTAACGGAATCTACCACTCCTCTTACGTTAGAACAAATTAGTTAGGTTATAAGCTTATTAAGTTCTAGAGGGGTATTATTACCTTCTAGCAGATCTGCCCTAAGTAGCACACTAATTTAGAGGACTTAGAAGAAGAACGTAAATTAATTAATAATAGAAGCGGTTTCTATAGCACTTAAATTAGCGTTTTCTTAAGTTTAGAAGCAAGAGTATGCTCACATATATACTATAGTTAACTAGTAAAGCAACCTATTAGAAAGCGAGTTTAAAAAGGCATTGGATAACTGTAAGTTATATTATAAAAGCTATAGCGTGGTTTAGATATTAAAAGTAATAAATTAGGTTAAGGAAGATCTAAAGAATGTAATACTTTAGAATAAGCTTAGAAGCAAGGATAAAGTGGCTTTTATAATTGCAGACTTTAGCCATGGCTTGTGAAGGTAAAGGAAGAGGGCTTCTTGTGTTATTAAAGAGGGTAAAAAGAGGTTAAAAAAGAGGGTAAAGAAAAGGGCTTTTTATGTTATTAAAGTAGGAATTTAGCGAGGTTATAGTAGAATTAACTTAGGCATAAAGATTACTAGCATTTTACCTATATAAATTTACACTACTTTTAAAGGTATCTCCCTTTTAGCTTATAGCTATCTGCCTAATAATATAGCTACCTACCTATTAATTCCTCCCTCCTTTATTAATTCCTCCCTTCTTTATTAATTCCTCCCTTATTAAAGACTTTTATCCTTAGGGATTTTAATGCTATTCTCTTACTAGTATTACTAATAATAATAAAAGCCTCTCCTTATAATAATACTTCACTACACTGCTAGACCTCCTCTTGTGTTAAAGCTATTCGCTAGCTTATAAGCCTCTTTAATAAGCTAGAGTTCTTCCTTATCTAAAGCCTCTAAGTTACGCCTGTTTCGCTCTTCTAGTATAACACTAGCTAACTAAATAAAGTTAAATAGGCCTATTATAGTATAAACAATCTTTACCTAATCTAGAAAACTATACTTAGTAGCGCTATAGCGAATTATCTTAAACTTTTGCTTATAAAGCCTAAAGAGCTTCTTAACTATAACTTAAAGGCAAGCATACTAGAGATTAAAGAGTTTAGACCTTGTTTTTAGCCCTTCTTTATTATTAGGATTCTCTTGCAAATAATACCAAACGCTTGCAAAGGGTATAAGCAACCTAGCTTACATATAAAATCCTATATCTATAAGGTAAAAACGCTTTCTTAGTATTCTAAATAACTAAGTAAGAGCAATTTAAAGCAGTGGACTATCACAAATCAATCCCTTAGTGCCTGCTAATATATATATAAAGATATTATTATTAAAGTTTATAGCTGCTAGCATATTCTAAGATATATTACTCTTTTAAGAGAAGAATTGCTGCTGCTTTGCTACTAGGATAAATACAGGTATGTGTGTACTATTAATTACACTAATTATACTATAGAACCCGCGTTTGCTTTTATCTAACGTAATACATATAGAAACATAATCTAGCTCTGGTTAATAAACAAAAGTGGTATGTAAACGCCTTATTAGATTAATTAGCCTATGGAATATCCTTAATACTAATAACTATGCTATTTTAAAACGAAAAGCTACGTTTTGCTATAGCTTATTAAACGCAATAATCTATAGGAAAACCATTACTATTTACTTAACTAACTAGTACTTAGTAGGCTTAACTCCTATATTATTTTAAAGCCATTAATAGAGATTAAAAAACACAGTCTTTAGCATATAAAAAATCTCTTTAAAGAATAAATTAGAGGAGCAAAGAATGGTCTTATAGAAAGCTATTAAGGCTATTAGTGAACTATGCCTTGTAAGGCTAGTTATAGGAGGATAGGCATTGTTTTGTAGTAAGTTATTATATAAAAGAGTATTATAAAGGGTTAATATAATAATAGCAAGGCATAGGTTATTATTATCCTTATTATCTTATACTAATTTAAATAGGAATTACTCTAAAGAAAAGAATTATATATTTATCTTTATAATAACACGTATTAGAGGAGGGAGGTAGAGTGCGCTAATAGAGTGCGCTAATTAACTAGAGCGCGCTAAAATTTTTAGCGTACTCTTTTTTACTATACTAGTGGTAGAAACATGACTTTTTTTCTATGGCTTCCCTCTTTTAGCTATCTAACTAGCCCCTACTTAAAAGATATATTATGAATAAGGGCTTTTGGAGGTGTGGTAATTACCCAGGGTGTGTAATGTAAAATTGCTGAACGCGTCTGGGAAGGTGCCAATCATTCCGCGCTAGTGGGTCTAAAAACGACGAATTTTACGAGACTGCGCCGACTTGGATCACACCCTTAGGAGGGACTCATGGCATCGCGGCAGCCAAAGTAATACATAGCTTCTTCTTGTTCCCACATCGGGCTGCTTTTTTTATCACTGCGGTACTGTCAATCGGTTGTTAATTGTTGCACTGGCTGGGTGTTGCCAGTAATTCTTATGTTGTGTGTGAATTTTAGATGCATTGGCCACTGCCGATGAACAAAAAAATTATAAAAATTATAAAAATCATACATAGCTTCTTTATCAAGTCGGCTAGTGGAGCTGTGTTTCCAAGTTAATAAGCTGCGCCGAACCTGATACTCATCAGGCACCTCAGGTAAACATTGGTGCTGAAAGTGCTTGCCCCACGCGGGTGCGGTGAGCTACTACGCTAAAGCGATATTTCAAGAAAATGACCTCCAATCTCCGGTTTTCGGCTCACCTTACGTCAGCTGTAAATGCACTATATCTTGCAGACTCATCCCCATTGTGTCAAGAAAGCATCTCCTCTTGCAACGAGCGTCCTCGCAGATCACCGTCTACAATTATGTCCGTTCGCACTCTAAGAATTGGTAAGAAACATTACTCACTCCTTCTGGAACACACCACAGATCCCCTCCCCCCGGGAGAAGAAAACACAGACAAAATCAAATCGTGTATGACTAGCACACTGAAGCCAGATGTATCGCAGGCCTCATACCGGGGGATGGCATCGGAAAAGAGGTGATACCAGCCGGCCGTCGTGTCCTAGAAGCATTGCCTAGCTATCTGAATCTGAAATTCGACTTCGTTAACCTCAAGGCGGGCTTCGAGGCATTTGAGCAAACCGGCAACGCTTTACCAGATGCTACGGTCGAAGTCTTGCGAAATGAGTGCGATGGTGCTCTTTTTGGAGCCGTGAGCTCTCCTACCCACGCGGTCAAAGGCTACTCCTCGCCAATCGTTGCACTTCGCAAACGCCTCGACCTCTACGCCAATGTCCGCCCAGTCAAAACAGTTATGAATGCACCGAAGCCCATTGACATGGTCATTGTCCGCGAAAACACAGAAGATCTGTATATCAAACAGGAGAAGACGACTGAAGGACCAGACGGCAAGGTAGCAGAAGCCATCAAACGAATAACCGAAAAGGCATCTTTCCGCATCGCCGCTATGGCTGGGGATATCGCCGTTCGCCGGCACAAACTTCGACTGTCGGGAGCTCCTAGTATCCACAAGGAACCCACCGTAACTATCACACACAAGTCTAACGTATTGTCCCAAACGGATGGCCTGTTTCGTGAAGCTTCCAAGAGAGCGCTTGCCGACGCGAAATTTGCCGCCGTGAATGTTGAGGAACAGATTGTTGACTCCATGGTGTACAAGCTCTTCCGCCAACCAGAGGATTATGACGTTATCGTCGCTCCCAATCTCTACGGAGACATCCTGTCGGATGGTGCTGCAGCTTTGGTTGGTAGTCTCGGACTCGTGCCCAGCGCAAATGTCGGCGAGGGGTTTGCGATCGGCGAGCCCTGCCACGGAAGCGCGCCAGATATCATGGGCAAAGGCATTGCAAACCCAATTGCTGCTCTGAGAAGTGCAGCTCTTATGCTGGAGTTTCTTAAAGAACCCGCTGCAGCTGCCAAGATCTATGCTGCAGTCGATGCCAACCTTGAAGAAGGCAAGTTTTTGAGCCCAGACCTGGGAGGCTCGGCTTTAACCGAGCAGGTCGTCAAAGACATCCTCAAAAGATTGTGAAGGGATGCATTCATAGGGCTGCCTTACGGCAACAGATAGTTACGGCACCCACTTCAGCGCAATAGTCGCCAGGAATTTCCAGGTGCCGATAGAGTTGTCATATATGGAATGTACTGACTGTTGCCACAAATAAAGAGGTTGAATTCTAATAGCACATTGAGGTGTACGAAGTACATAGTGAATAGTAAATATATTATTTTGTCACAACCTAAGTGACCTGCCTGCCATTTCGTGATCTGTATGTCACCAAATGGAAGCACTGCAGGCTGTCATGCAATGCCATTTACTCTACCAAGCAACCCGCCTCAGCCGAGGGATTAGTTTTGATGGTGCAAGGCGAAAGAGCCATTGATTGCATTAATTGTTCACCCCAATCATATACATTATGACATTCCATGATTGTGACTGAATGAGGATGTGGCAACGACTAGGTTGCGGTTATTTTAAATTGCTAGTCTACACATTTATTGTACAGAAAGATGTGGTGGTGTTGCATTCTGACGTCAGTTAGACATCAGATCATGTTATTCTATCTAACCTTATTACGTTACTTTGTTCTTTTTGCCTCAAGTTCTGACTCATACTTTGCTACAAGCTCCTTTCTATACGCTGGTTAGTGTGCTTTATTTGATAAGCGCGACTTAAATATAATACGTACTGCAAGTGAGGTGGTGCGGGAGCATAATGACTGAACTCCATGCTAAACTCTCCTTTGCCCTGGGTTGCGGCCCTCAATTGCGAACTGAAGCCAAACATGGCGTTTAGACTACAGTCACAAATCAAGGTGAATTCTTCGCTGCCTATTTCGGTGTCATGAATAGTGGCGTTCCTCTTGTTCATAAGCATGAGTATGTTGCCTTGAAATTCGTTTGGAGCCGTGATGGTCGTTTTCATCAGAGGCTCTAAGACCTGACCTCCTGCATCTGTGAATGCTTTCCGAAATGCCATCTGGGTGGCCAGGCTGAACGCATAATCAGATGAGTCAGTAACGTGGGTAGCACCGTCGTTTATGACCATTTTGGTCCCTATCACTCTGTGGCCTAAAAGCGGACCCTTTTCGCATGCCAAGTCAAAGCCCTTGGCGCAGGCAGTCAAGAATTTGTCGGGAATATGTCCACCTACGACCTGGCTTTCGTAGTGATTATTTTCTGCACCCTTATTAGGTTCAATCCATCCAGAAACTCGTGCAAAATCACCAGGACCTCCGCTTTGACGGCGAAGAAGATAGTCGAATTCCGCTCGCCGGGAAACAGTCTCTCGATAGGCAACTCTTGGCTGGCCAGTGATGCAATCTGTCTTGTACTCTCGTTTCAGACGCTCGACATAGACTTCAAGGTGTAATTCACCCATGCCAGAAATAATCGTCTCCTCGCTCTCAGGGTCCACATGGACCCGGAACGTCGGGTCTTCGCGCTGAAATCTGTTCATGGCTTTACTAAAATTGTCCGCGTCCGCAGTGCGTTTCGGTCTGATGGAAAGCGACATGACAGCATCAGGCACAAACATTGAAGACATGGTATATGGCAAGCCACCATCAGTGAAAGTATCACCGGATGCGCAATCGACACCAAATACAGCACAAATTTCTCCAGCACCAACTTCAGAAACGTCTTCCATTTCGTTAGAATGCATGCGAACAATTCTAGGAACCCGAACTTTTTTGTCTGTTCTCGAGTTGAATAGGTAGCTACCTTTCGTGAGCGTACCCTGATAAACACGGATATATGTAAGTTGGCCATAGTTGTTTTCTTCCAACTTGAACGCCAATCCAACAAAAGGCAATGAGTTGTAAGGAACTAATTTCACCTTCTTCTCGTCCTTGGACTTGTCAAGAGCCGTGTTTTCGATCTGTGAAGGATTCGGTAGGTAGTCACAGACAGCATCGAGCATAGGCTGAATTCCTTTATCAGCTAGAGCGGAGCCCATCAAAACAGGCGAAAAGCTACGGGCAATGGTAGCGCGGCGAATCGCAGTCTTGATCTGATAATTTGTTGCTTCCTGCTCTTCCAAGAAAATTTCGGCAATTTCATCATCAACGTCAGCCAATTTTTCAATCAGCGTCTGGCGTTTCTCTGCTGCCAAATCTTGCAAGTTGGCTGGAATTGTATCGGTCACTCTGACTTTGGTTCCTCTAGGCCCTTCGAAGTACAGGGCCTTCATCTCGATCAGGTCGACAACTCCCTCGAACTCGTCCTCAGATCCGATGGGAATCTGAATAGCAGCTGCAGGCATTTTGAGTTTTGAGTTGATCTGCTCCACAGCTTTCCAAGGGTTTGCGCCCATGCGGTCCATTTTGTTGACGAAGGAAATTCGGGGGACATTGTATCGTTTCATTTGACGATCCACCGTAGTTGTTTGTGACTGGACTCCGCTCACGGCACATAGAATCATGACAGCGCCATCGAGGACACGGAGTGCACGCTCTACTTCAATCGTGAAGTCAATGTGTCCTGGTGTGTCAATCAAGTTGAAGTGATAGGTCTCTTCTGCCTCATTCTCCGTCTTCTTCCAGTCGCAGAATGTCGCCGCAGATTGGATTGTGATTCCCTTCTCTCTTTCTAGTTCCATAGAGTCCATCTTTGCCCCGACAGCATCTTTCCCTCTAACTTCGTGTATAGCCTTGATTCGACCGGTGTAAAAGAGGACACGTTCCGTCACTGTCGTCTTGCCGCTATCAATGTGTGCCTACAGTACGGTGTTAGATGACGGATTTGGAGCGCTGCCAGTAGAGAGATTTTCTGACTGCAATGCCAATATTTCGAACTCTGGATAACCTTTGGGCTTCTTCAGGCGCCATGTTGGCCTCGACGTACTCAGGAGTTAAGCTGGCGGCATCTTCCTGAGCCTTTTTTAGCCTATGCCAACATCAGACAAGGTCAGCATAAAGTCACAAAATACCAATGCGTTCAAGTCTGTATCAGGCAAAGATGTCGTCTCACGCTTCTTGGGCAGCCGTTCCATAGCGCGACGGAGTTCGGCTTAAATATCTTATATAAGGAGAGTCTGGGAATAGCCCAAACTTAAAGCATCGCGAGGGCTTCCGTTGCGAGCTCGGTAGGATATGGCGTCTGAGCCATCTGGCTGTTCCTGGTATGCTCATAACGAAGTACGTCCTCACAGGAGAATTCAGATGCTGACAATTGGACTTTTTTTTTCCAGGGCCCCTAGTCTGTCGCCAGAAATCACCACCTCACGTGGTTGAGTGGAGAGTCTGTAGACGTTGATTGGACACTGCGTCTGCTGGGTCCGCGCCGCCATTTGTTACACGCAAAACATGTGTAACAGTAAAATCTCTACATATATAAGCAGGGTTATAGTTTATATTGAGATAACCATCAGGCCAAAAACAGGACGCGCACGCACCCTTAGTAGGACTGCGACTATAAACCCTTTCATATTCAACAGTTTATATAAGATTCTGCAGCAATAAAGATAAATATTGAATTATTAAGTATCAGGTATACTTTTGTTATAAAGGTATAAATAGCAAGCAGTCATAACTGTTCGAATCCTATACATCAAGTGTCTAAGCTATATTTTAGGGGTAGACGTGTTCTAATACGTAATTATCTAGCCTCTCTAATGCTTCTCGTAGCACATAAGTAGCATAGACATATCCCACTCGAATAAATCCCTTGAAATCTTTGCCTCCGCCGAAGCAAAGAGAACCCGGGCACAACAGCACGTTTGACTTCCTGAGCACATCTTTGCAAAAGACGACATCATCTACGGGCTGGCCATTTATGCAGAACCGAATGAATGCGGTTTTTCCTGCAGAAGGCTGCTTCCAGGAACAGATTTTGCTGTGCTTCTCAACAAAGCCTTTCAGTAGAATCAGATTGCCTGTTGCTAGCCTTATGTTCCTTCCCAGCAGCCGTTCTTTCACTTCATTGGACAATGCGTAGCTGGCCACGTAGTCGTCTAATTAGGAGACACTAACAGTGGTGTAGTCTCGAGCAGCTGCTAGCTTTTGCAGAATGGCTTTGTCTCTTGAAGCCACCCAAGCCACCCTTATCCCAGCAAGCGAAAACGCCTTGGACATAGAGCTCGTGACGATAATCTCACTATAATCCAAGCAAGCAGCTGATGGTGGCACTGAAGTACTTTTAGGGCCTCCATGGAATAGCGGACGATAACTTCATCTGATAATAAGATGAGTCCTTTTTTATTTGCCAACTGAGAAATTCTTTGAAGTATTCCGGTTGGAATTATAGAGCCAGTTGGGTTGTTTGGATTATTGATAATAATCATCTGTGTTTTGGTCAATATTAGTGAGTGACCGATCTATCGTGTGCCGATGTTTCGATTCTGATTCTGCTTGCCTTGGTGTTTTATTGAATCATGGCCTCTGAATCAGGCAAATGAGGTATATAATTCGCGTCATCATTCAGCTTGTATAGAGAAACTTGAGCTCCAAAGCTGGCTGGAACGGAGTAAAGTTACTGGTATGTTGGGTAAATACACACAACATGATCCTCAGGTTCGATATAGCTATATAGAGCAAGAAAGTTGGCATTTTTGGCACCTTGCGTAATAATAATATCATCAGCGTCCAATTTGTTTCGATCTTCCTCGCTGCACATATCTGCCACTCGCTGCCGCAAGATGGCTGAGCCTTGTGTAGAGCCGTAAGTGAGCCGATTGGATGTGGGAATAGCAGCTGGTTTGCCATTGCCAGCAGAAAACTGCGAGAGCTCTTCAATGGATACGGAAAAACAGCAGGTTTCAACAATATTCAAAACATTTGGTGTCGTTTCATAAGCATCCATCCACTGTTCTACTTCGAAGGGTTGGAACTGAACCATGTTTGCCACCGACTGTGAATTCTGATAACCCAGTCATGTTATAAGCTTGAACACGCCTGTGGATGTTGCATATGTAATGACAATTTCGTCGCTTTATCAAGAGGGACTCGTCGAAATCCTTGGTCTCCTCCAAAGTGGTGGGTGATGCGGGGCTGTTGTAGGTCTGGTGTTGATTGCAAGGCACGGCACACTGGTTCAACGAGCTGAGCTCAGCAACCTTCAATTACCGGACCCACTTCAGCGATTTAGAAAACAGGGCGACGTCACGAACGCAGCGCTGTACGGAGAACACCCGCGACCATATGAAATAAGTCCCCTGTCTCAACTCTTTCGCATCTATCTATAGCCGCTATGGCTCCGTCAAGCTGGAGAAGCTTAGTTGCCGGGGCTGTGTTTTGTGTACCACTTCTAGCGACGGCGTCCATCAATTCAACGTCCCAGAACCTTGATGTTCTGCGGTCCAAGTTGGCGTTAATGAAAGATAGACCCGACAACTGTCCTCCTTGGTCAGTTTGAAGCTTCAATCCTTGTGTTATCCAGTTACTTACAATTTCTAACGTCTATCACTCAGTTTTAACTGCCTTCTGCCCTCCCACGTCTGTGCCCAGTATGCAGGCTGCAACGAGTTCAATGGGAAATGTGACTGCCCTGAAGGTTTCGGTGGCGATGATTGTCTCCAGCCTTGTAAGTTTTTATTATCGCGCTTCTCCCAGCCCTTTGAAACACTCGATGGACACGAATTGAATAACCTACTCACTCCTACAGTGTGTGGCTCTCTGGCCAGAGGCCGAGACAGGCCCATGCGACCCGGAAGTACATGCGATTGCGACGCGGGCTGGACTGGGATAAATTGCAACGTTTGCACTGAGAACCAAGCATGCAATGCGCTTGTGGATACCGGCACCGGCGGCGTCTGTTACAAGAATGGAGAGGTCGTGTTCCATAATCACCAGGCTTGTACAGTAACCAACAAGAAAATCACCGATCTTCTTGGTGAACAACGACCCGAAGTCACTTTTACCTGCCAGAAAGACCAAGGCACATGTGATTTTCAATGTAAGTTGTCTATACTAAGTTCGAAGCCTTTGCGCACCTTCGGCTGCTAACACGCATCTAAAGTCTGGGTTGATGCTATCGAGTCTTTTTATTGCCATCTGAGTGACTGCGAATCGAGTGCTGAGTTTGACGAAGCCACGAATACTACTTCTTACAAGTGCGACGAAATACGTTGCAGCTGCATATCGGAACGGATGCTGTGCGGGAAAGATGGTTCCATCGACCTCAGCGAGTTTCTTGACCAAGCCATCCGCGGTCCTGGTGGCTTTGAATGCAGCCAAAAGAATGGCGGTGCTCATGACTGTGCTTTCAAAGAACCCGAGATGGACAAGCTGATACGCAGTCTCATTGGCGACTCTAGCATCCTCCTTGACTGCCAATCTGGCGAATGTCTGCACGAAACTCAAGTTCCTGGTTACACGAGACCAGTAAAGCAAATTAACACACCTCTAATTGCCGGTGTGATTGCCATTTGCGCACTCTTTGTAGTTGCGATAATCGTTATCACATGGGTCTTGTCACGACGCAAACTGAGGTACGGCGCAATTCGCCTTGAAGATTCAGATGACGAAGCTACCAGGTTAATGGCTGAACACAAACCCGCCATCCTATACTTTGAGAAGGTTGCTTATCAATTGAATGGCAAGACTATACTCAGTAATATTCAAGGAACCTGCCATCCGGGAGAAGTGACTGCAATTATGGGCGCTTCTGGTGCAGGAAAGACCACTTTTCTTGACATCTTGGCGCGAAAAAATAAGCGCGGCTCGATAGAAGGAGACTTCTTTGTCAACGGAGAAAAGGTCAACGACGCGGAGTATAAGAAAGTTGTTGGGTTCGTTGATCAGGAAGACACAATGTTGTCAACTTTAACCGTTCACGAGACAATTCTGAACAGTGCTCTCCTGAGATTACCACGCGATATGGGTCGTGCAGTTAAGGAACAGAGAGTGTTAGAGGTTGAGAAGGAACTTGGAATCTACCACATCCGTGACTCTTTGATAGGTTCTGAGGAAGGAAAAGGCCGTGGCATTTCCGGTGGTGAAAAACGTCGGGTTGGTATTGCTTGCGAACTTGTCACAAGCCCATCTATCCTTTTTCTTGATGAGCCTACAAGTGGTTTGGATGCCTTCAACGCGTACAATGTTATCGAATGCTTAGTTACGTTGGCAAAGAGCTATCAACGAACTGTGATATTCACGATTCACCAACCACGGTCTAACATCGTGGCCTTGTTCGACCGGCTCGTGCTATTGGCACAGGGGAAGGCTGTCTTTTCTGGCCCGTTCTCACAATGTCAGTCGTATTTTGGCTCAATCGGCTACGAATGTCCACTGGGTTTCAACATTGCAGATTATCTAGTCGACTTGACTATGCATGCGGGTCGCAGAACCTCTTCTGATGATGGGATTCTTGCCACAGATGTTGTCAGTCTGGGTCCCAGTAGCACCAAGGCGGTAAAGTCGATTGCCAGTATATCAGGGAACAGCGTTGGAGATGATAGTATTGCAGAGACATCAGCATCATCCCGGCCGAGGAATTCCAGAAAGGACTCGATCCGGCTCCGGCAAGAACGCGAGCTCTTCACCCGTCGGAAACAAACTGCAGATACGGCATCATCTTCTGATGCTGGGGCAGAAATTCACGGGACTTTCAAACTCCAGGTGAATCCGTCAAATGCCATACCTTCGCAACCACGGGAAGACTTGCACGATCTTCCCCCTTCGGCGACAACTGGTACAGATCTTGATTTTATGACACATGCCTTTGCGCAATCTGATATAGCTGAAAATACTCGTCGCGAGATTCGGCAGGCAATAGCCGCTGCCACGGAAGCTAACGGCATAAACAACAATGACTACAGCCTTGAGGGGCCAAACATCAATGCTGGCGCCGTTGGTCGAGGCTATGCACGGATAAGTTACTGGGACCAATTCATGATCTTGTCGCAAAGAACTTGGAAGAATTTATATCGGGACCCCATGCTCATGCTTACTCATTACGCGATAGCTATCATTCTGGCTGTCTTTTCAGGATATCTCTTTTACGGTCTGACGGACGATATTCCAGGCTTTCAGAATCGTTTGGGCTTGTTTTTCTTCCTTCTTGCATTATTTGGATTCAGTACTCTCACAAGTTTGACTGTCTTTTCTGCAGAACGACTTTTGTTTCTCCGGGAGCGAGCCAATGGTTACTACTCTCCGATTACGTATTTCACTGCCAAGGTTCTTTTCGACATTATACCGCTACGAATCGTGCCGCCAATACTAATGGGGTCTATTATATATCCTATGACCGGCTTAGTGCCTGATTCGACACACTTTTTCAGATTCATGCTAATATTGGTTTTGTTCAACCTGGCTGCTGCATCCATCTGCCTCCTGGTTGGCATTCTGTGCAAGAATGCTGGAGTCGCTAATCTAATTGGAAGCTTGGTCATGCTTTTCAGTCTGCTATTTGCTGGCTTTCTGCTAAACCATGATGCTACGCCTAGCGGCGCCCTTTGGCTGCAGATGCTATCTATATTCCATTATGGCTTTGAATCGCTCATAGTCAACGAGGTTGTTGAGCTGACACTTGTCGACAAGCAATACGGGCTGGACATAACCGTACCCGGTGCAGCTATATTAAGTTCCTTTGGATTTGATAATGGTGCTTTGTGGGCAGACATCCGCTATCTGGGTATTTTTTCTATAACTTTCATAATATTGGCATACATGGCCATGCACTTCCTTCTCATAGAGAAACGGTAGAAAGGCAGGAGCACAGGAGAGTCTTATATTCTACAGCCCACACAGGCACAGACAGAAACATGTAATCCGAGTCATCATCTATTTCTGTGCTATTTCTCAATTTTTTCGTTGCTTTCAATGGCTATGCTGCGATAGAATCCATGCAACAGACTTGACACAAAACCCTTCGAGAGGGTATGTGGTAGACCCAACAAGTAATAATACGTAGATGTACAATGGAATATACGAGAAACAATTTAGCTAGTATACACGAGTAAAAGACTGCTTATTCCATCTTGCCCCCTGTGAGATCCTCCGCTATTATCTTTTGACGTTTGACAGACCGATCAAACTCCGATTCATCGAAGTCCATGACTTTCGTCGATGCTCCGGTTGATGTCTCCATCATATTGGCAATAGATGGAGGCTTACCATATATACCCCACGTGTTTTCGGTAGAACCATGTCGATAAACTGTCTGACTTTGTTGTCGAAAATAATCTTCGGCAAACACTTTGTCTATTTCTGCCTTAAGCTCGTTCTCGTGGACAATGAAGTTCGAGGCGCTGATGTAAAGTTCCATGATGGCATCTCGCCTAGCCTCACGCTTCGAATTTTCCTGAGCCAAAACTTTCGTGCGACTTTTGTCAGCTCGAGAAAAGCGGCTGGGATCAGGATAGACTCTAGTGTCCAATATGGATTGCAAGATAGTAGGTCGAGTTAATCTATCATCTTCCCTCTCTGGCGCTGCGCCAGCTTTTTTATGCTGTTGAAACTTCCTGCTGACTCGGAAATTTCGAGCTTTGTCAATTTCTGACCGCCTAGCCCACAGAGCGTCCAGGCCATCCTTCAAGTTCGCTCGTCTGCTGTCGGACAATGCAGCTTTCCATCTCTGCGCGTTGGTTTTCCCCTCCTGCGGTTTCGTAGAACGTGGGGCTGTTCTCTCAATGTAATGCGGCTGAACTTTCTTGTCTCCCCCAGGACGCGGAAATATATCACGCGGGACAGGCAGATGGCCACGAACGCGGGCAGGTTTCGTTTCGTTTGATTGGGGCGGCGTAGGTAGACGGATATATGAGGGAGACTCAGGGGGCACAAGGTTAGACCCAAGAGGCCGCGAGCCCGAAATTTTTCGAGAAAAGTGCAATCCTTTGCGAATTGGTAGTCGAGCACACGGGCCAGGAGCTCTCAGAGGCATGACTGTAGACTGTGTGAACCAATTGATTGTGCGAATCGTATGAGTGCCTTACGCCGTGAAGAGCTCAAGAAAAATAGACGAGTCGTTCGACCGGATTATTTTCTTCCGAGGAAGGGACCTATTAACGCTTGCTTTCCAGCCACTCGAAGCAGCTGGCGGCGTGATAGTGGGGCGTTCTTCTAGCAGGGTTTTTAAACTGGGAATTTTGAGGGAAAAAAAAGTTCACCCTCACCCACTCTCCTTCGCAACTGCTTTACTACGCCCGCGAGGGCTATATCATTCATCATGGGCACCGGGAAAAAGGAGGCTGCTAGGCGCGTTCGCCAAGGCAAGTCTGGAGATAGGCTTGGCAACGTACGTGTCAAAGGCGAGAACTTTTACCGGTTAGTATAGGACTCAAGCTACGATGATGCCAAGTTAACATATTGAAGCAACGCGAAGAAAGTCAAGACCCTAAATATGTATAAAGAAGGGAAGGTGCAAAGAAATGCAGATGGGAAGATAACGAAAGCAGCCTCCTACCAATCTCGAGATGTTCCGGATGCGCGAATCGAGCCAAATCGAAAATGGTTCACCAATACCCGTGTCGTATCCCAAGATACACTGAAAGCTTTTCGCGACGCCATGGCTGAAAAAGCAAGTGATCCCTATCAGGTCCTTTTGAAATCAAATAAACTTCCTATGAGTCTCATTAGGGATGGGCAAGATACCAACGGTATAAAGCAACATAAGGCGAAGATGGCAGTCGAAACCTCTCCATTTGCCAATGTCTTCGGACCCAAGGCACAACGCAAACGTGTTAAACTCGGCGTGAGCAGTCTTTTAGACTTTGCTGACGACACTGAGAAAAGTATGGACACTTATCAGGATCGCTTGGAACAGGCAAGGTTACTGAGTGGGTTGTCTGGACGAGAGGAGCAAGAAGGTCCCGTCTCCATGGCTATTGAACCTGTTTTTGATAAAGGTCAGAGCAAACGTATCTGGAACGAGTTGTACAAAGTCATCGACTCATCTGATGTTGTTATACACGTCCTGGATGCCCGAGACCCCGTCGGAACTCGATGTCGTAGTGTGGAGAAGTACCTGAAGGAAGAAGCACCGCACAAGCATTTAATATTCGTGTTGAACAAATGTGACCTTGTTCCCACGAGCGTTGCAGTAAGTTCATCTTTTCGCTTGTCATTTATTTCCTTGCATTTTTTACGAAGCCCCAATGTGGCCCCAATGTCTATTGTCAGGACTCCTCCTTTCGTCTCACGGGGGCTGTCTGTTACAGCGTTGGGAGATCAATTTCACCACTCTCGACTGTTGCCAACTTGTTGGCGACTGATGGGGCCGTTCTGGTCACTATCATGAGGTGGTCTGTGTGTTTGAAGAGTTGAAGTCTACACTGGTACATTGTGTCCACTTACTGTAGACTTCTTAGTGAAGACGCACACATGTATTCCACCAAAATCCTGGAGCACAAGGGCCTTTTAGTTAACGTGGGTCTAGGCCGGATGGGTTCGTTCCTTGTCGAAGGAATATCCTACGTTGGCTTTCCATGCCAGCATCAACAATTCGTTTGGCAAGGGATCTTTGATTCAGCTCTTGAGGCAGTTTTCTACGCTCCATGCGGACAGAAAACAGATTTCCGTTGGTTTAATTGGAGGACCAAATACCGGTAAATCTTCTATCATCAACACTTTATTGAAGAAGAAAGTGTGTACTGTTGCTCCCATACCAGGTGAAACAAAAGTTTGGCAATATGTGAGCCTAATGAAGAGGATATATCTCATTGACTGTCCTGGTGTTGTACCTCCATCCAGCACGGACACACCTACTGACCTAGTACTCCGCGGTGTGGTCCGGGTGGAGAAAGTTGAACACCCGGAGCAATATATATCTGCAGTTCTCGGTCGAGTAAAACAACACCATATGGAAAAAACATATGATCTCAGGGGTTGGACAGGTGCCACCGAACTTCTAGAGCTTCTTGCGAGGAAGGGTGGGCGTCTTCTTCGGGGCGGAGAGCCGGACTTGGATGGTGTTGCCAAAATGATTTTGAATGACTTCATGAGAGGAAAGATCCCTTGGTTCACGCCTGCTCCGTCATCTGTTGACGGCGCTGGTGGTTTTCGCAATCGTGATGGCCGTCTCGGCGAAATGCCCAGGAAGCGAAATCAGGATGAAGCCCTAGCACCATCACTCAGCGATAATAAGGAACAGCCAAGCAGTGGAATTGACGACATGGAGGAAGAGTTCGAAGGTTTTTCAAGTGGTCAAGGGGCAGAACCTGACGAAAACACTACTTGCAAGGATGGCGACGAGCAGACAGGAATGCTTGACAACACGGCGATCAACAGAACGAACACTAGCTCGGCGGCGGGATCTCGTGACGCGAACGGGAGCCCTGTGGTTCAGATAACAAATCAGTCCAGTAAAAGGCGGAAGATGACTTGACACATTCATGGACGCGCGGCTTCCTAGCGCCGTAACTTGCACGCGGGCCATTCTATGAAGACGCTTCGTCGATCGCCGAGAGCTCTGCGGAACCGCGAGCATCCGCACTCGAGGCACCCCGAAGTTGATATTATGGCTCTACGAACTCGCAGCTGAAATTCAAGCATCGTGCCGGGGAGCACGTGGCCTCTTGAATCTCACTAGGCAGCGTGCATTGTGGCTTTGGTCAGGGCTTTGGGACACGGCGCGTTTTGTCGCGCTGCTGGCCCAGCGTCAAACTCTCATGGTGTATATTGGTGGCGGATGTAATAACTTAGCAGGTAGCTAGCCATATAAATATATACTCGCACCGCAAATGCAGCACTTGAACTGCCTTGCCTCCACGATACGGTAGACATTTGTCATTCGGTTATATTGCTACGATTCGTCGTGGGGGGGGGACCCTGGACAGCACACGCGTTTAGGGACGTATTTTTCTTTCTTTCGTCCACGGTTTCTTCTATTGCAGCAGGTCCTGAATGACGAAGGTCCTAGCGGCTTGAACTCTAACATGTATTATTCCTTTCAAAATAGGTGTGGAGGAACCTCTTCTACCAGACACTTAATGAAACCAACATGCGCAAACGCCCGTCGAGGACATCACCAGACTAAGTCGCCGCCAGATCGCCCCTTCATATCAGAGACAGTTGACGAGGGCCTACTGCTTCTCTGCTGAATGTGCATCCGCCGTTAGTCCTTCCGTCAGAACGACTCACCCACACTATTTCAGTGTGGCTTGTGTTCATGATTCTCATTTAAAGTCAAAAGTCAATTATGATGCCTACGATAAGTGCGTTTTCTATGTTTTTTGAAGATGTTGATTTGATAGGAGGTAGTCACGAAAATGCTTGCGTAGGCAACAGCAGAATTAGTGGTCCATGTGGCTGTCAAATATAACTATGTAGATATTCTGTTAATACCAACATTTCAAAGTCGGCGGGCGGCAATTGCAGGAAAGGCCAACCGACGAGCTTATTGTGTAAGGCTTAGCGTGAGGTGAGGTGAGTGGGTAACAAACTGTCTCTCCATGAGATTCACCACTTGCACGCGTCTTGGGGGGGGGGGGGGGGGAACTTTGTCATAGACAAAGTTTGTGTGCGCCTAGCATGGGTTCGTCGACATCTAAAACTGCTGCTTCAGCTACGCGGAGATTCCCGACTAGAGACTTAAGGCACTATGATTGTTTTAAGCAACGCGGAGGACGTACAAGGGACGAAGGTAGGTCCGAACCTAAATATAATAATTGTCATGAGATCAAGCACTGATTTCCAAACATTAGTCACCAACGAAGATGGGCAAGAGCTCGACTTTGCACGCCGTTTACGAGACATGGGCACGTATCATCCCCCTTCGTCAAATAATAGCGTCTCCGCACGAAATTCCCCTTCCTACAATGCAACGCTTTCAGTTCTGGAGGCTCGGGAGACTCTGCAACAATTGGCGAACGACGATGTATTGGGATCTGGCCGATCGGAACGAGACGTCAAACGATTTGCCGACATGAGAATGGCGATCGACGCCCTCAGGATGCGAGACAAGGGGTGGTCAGATAGCGTGATAGAACAGAGGCTCAATCTTGAGACTGGGGCAATGAAGCGAATTGGATCTGTTAGGATAATTTCCCACATTGCCCAAAACTGAGCTGTATCAAATGTCTAATTGTACCAGAGATACTTAAGCACATAAACTTAAAATTAAACAAACGTATGTCTCTAGTTTTGAATCCACTGTACTACTGTGACCGAAGTAGTGTAGACCATCGCAACCAGACCGATGACTATTAATACAACATCGAGACTCTTATCCCAAGTCGATTCTGCTATGCCCTTGAAATGCAAATAAGCAGGATATATATATACCAGTGGCACACACGCAAAGCTCCCGATCAAGGCCACAAACTTGTCCAAATCACTTGCGCCAACGATGCTGATACCAACGCAGATTGCCATGACTGCCGTGCGGACGGCGTTCTTTTGCCACTTAATTGCGATACTCTTTTTGCCAGTCGCCCGAGACCCAAATAATGAGGTTTCTAGAATACGCACAGCTGGAAATAACTGCACTGGCTCGCCAGCGAGGACAGCAAGGGAGTACAAGAATTGCACAGCATTGACCAATGCCGAATCTTGCGGAAAATTCGATATGATCTGGATTTTGGTCTTCTCCCCGAAAGTTGCATAACAGAGTGCGCCTACCGATGTAAAGATAATGGTAATAAGTAGCATCACAAAGTAAAGAAGACTTCCAAATTGCTCCGGCTTCTTCATACTTGATTGTATGGGCAATATGAGACCTATGCCCTCAAAGGTGAAAATTGCCGAGCCAATAGTTAGAGTGAAGGAGGCGGGATTGAAGAGCCGAACGGAAGGATCTATTCCATCTTTCGCCAAAGACAACACGTCGTATTGCCAAATGTACAGAAGTCCTATGAGAATAAAAACATCCGCCAGAAGTGCCACAGGGCCTAATTTCGAAATGTTTCTAATCAAGGCGAGTGGCACCAGAGGTGCAAGCTGCAACGCGATGAGGCTGGGCACATTGAGACTGAAACCCTCGTGACTTCTTGATATCGCGGATAAGAAGGCATACAGGTTTTCGGCGGTAAAAATAAGTCCGGTGCAAACGAAGCCCAGTTGGGATAAAGCAATAGAGCCGAGAATGAGATTGCGGAACCTCTGCCCGACAATGGCGGCCCCCAGTTCTCCGTACCCACCCCCATACCTTTGCCTGCAGTCTAGCAAAAGCCGAAAACACAGACAGTTGACTAGGGACACTGCAATGAGCGTCAGGGACGACAACAGGATACCGCCGTTGCGGAAAGCCTTCGGCAGGAACATGATGCCGGTGCCAATGAAAGCTTTGATGAGTGTGAAGAACGTCTTTACCGTGCTAGCGTCACCCTCTCGCCCGAGTCGCCGAGAGCTCCTCCGCCCCAGAGATGGACGCCTGATCAATGAACGCTGCTCATCAGGTTCACTTGAATCTTCATCATCGATCGCTGATTCGTCTTCTGAGGTGTCTTCATCCTCCAAGTCTTCGCCAGCAAAACTGCCATACAAATCCAAGAAATCAATAAAGTTCCTAGCGACGATTAGGGTGCCGCTCATCCTGCGTTGCCTCGCTCGTCGTTGCACGTGCTGACGTCTGAAACCACCTGGAGTACGTTGCTCAGGATAAGAGAGCTCACCGGCTGGGCTTAATCGTGGCAAGGGCTGGTGAGAAAATGTAGCAGCTCGTCGAAGAGAGTTTGCTCGAGCTTTGATCTTGAACATGTCACGGTGGATATCCCCACCTTGCAGTTTCAGAGACGATTCAAGACCGTCCGGTAGTACATCCTCTGATATATCTCCAGAGCTGGATGCCGCAGCCTCTGATGGTATCGCTGTCGGCAGTCGGGAATTCGAGTCGAATGGCTTTATTGGTTCTGCTGAAGGTTGGCTCGCGAGGCTTACCTCAGGATCAGCCGAGTAGCCTTCCGGTAGGAACTTGTCGAGAATAGCGGCATGACGCGGGGTTTCAGTGTTGTCGTCCATGACGTCGGGTTGAGTGAGAATCGATCTTCGAGCGCAGGATGTACGTACGTACGAGGAAGATCAAGTGCTCCAGGTCTGGCCAGATCACGGGATCTCAGACGCTAAGGAAACAAACAAACAGGAACATGCTAGTTTAGTAAGTAGTGTGAGAGAAACTATCTGTATCCCCTGGGGCCTTAGAGAGATTACGTTAAGTTCGCAGATTGCTTTTATTTTTGTATTTCATAATTCTTTGTAAAACAATTTAATTGTTCCGGGCTAATTTCTTTGTTGAGAACTGCCGTCTAAAAACCACTGAATGTGTAGCCGAAAAAATATTTTTGGCGGCTTTTTTAGCGGCGAAACCCGAATAAAAGATTAATATTACTTCGCGCAAAAAAAAAACGGGATCTACCACTACGGTCCTTTTCACAGAAATCAATCATGTTTTTATTTTACCGTCACACGGCCGTTCCTTGGTATTTATTTTTAAACAATCATTTTTTCTTTAGATGGCAGAGTACATTTATTTACTTGTGTGGAACGCTTTTTTTTTTGGAAAAAAAAAACCCCTTGGAATGTATTTCTCCTTTTCCTTTTTTTTTTTTTTTTTTTTTTTTTGCACAAACAAGCTCCCGTTATTGCATAACCTAATTCAGCAAGTTGCCGAGTCAGACAGGGTCCGAACCATTGGTGTAGTGTAGCCCATCATATCGGATTCGTCCCCGGGGGAATCTTTACCCTCAACAGAACTACTGAGCCATCGATTCAATCATAGGCTACGATGGACGACAAGAAGAACGAGAACTACGTCGTTCAGATGCCTGATGACGGGCGTGATTGTGACGAGAAGGATGCCTTCATGGCCAGGAGGCCATCACAGCGTCCTCGTGGACCAAACGACATCGGCCAGTCCCTATCGAAGCTGGATAACAATCCTCCATTGTCCGTCTTGGCATATTGCTTGTCTTCCATAAGCATGACTGTCGTGAACAAGTACGTGGTATCGGGAGCCTCCTGGAACCTCAATTTTTTCTATCTTGCCGTTCAGGTATGTGCGAACGCGTCCGGCCATTGACGGACCCTCCACTCACATCGAATTCCCATTGAACAGGCCATTGTTTGCATTGCTGCAATCTCAGCGTGCAAATCTTTCGGTCTCATCCGAAATCTAGCCCCCTTCGACTCGGACAAGGCTCGAAAATGTACATAGGACAATTTCCTTCCCGAAAACATAAGACATCAGGACTAATGAGCTCCCAGGGTTCCCGATATCGTTACTCCTCGTTGGCATGATTTATACTAGCACGAAAGCTTTGCAATTTTTATCGGTGCCGGTGTATACGATATTCAAGAATTTGACAATTATTGTGATAGCCTATGGCGAGGTTATGTGGTTCGGTGGCAGCGTCACCCCAATTGCCTTGCTGTCGTTTGGGCTAATGGTGCTGAGCTCAATCGTGGCGGCTTGGGCGGACATCCAGAGTGCCATTGCTGGTGACTTCGGACATGGCGACTCTTCAACCGCTATGTCGACTTTGAACGCTGGGTACGCTTGGATGGGGTTGAATGTTCTCTGCACAGCTTCGTATGTGCTGGGCATGCGCAAGATCATTAAGAAGATGAATTTCAAAGATTGGGATAGTAAGTGTTAAACTCACGGCAAATGATACGTGGGGAAAAGGCTAAATAATATGACAGCCATGTACTACAACAACCTTTTGACAATCCCCGTCTTGTTCGTCTGCTCATTGCTAGTAGAGGATTGGTCTGGTATCAACTTCGCCAAGAACTTCCCCGAAGAATCACGGAATCGGATCATTATCGGCATGATCTACTCCGGTCTGGCGGCCATCTTCATCTCTTATTGCTCAGCCTGGTGCATCAGGGTAACCTCATCGACCACATACTCGATGGTGGGCGCTTTGAACAAGCTGCCCATCGCGATTAGTGGCTTGGTCTTTTTCTCTGCACCTGTCACATTTGGCAGTGTATCTGCCATCTTAATTGGATTTGTTAGCGGCATCGTATATGCCTGGGCCAGGGTACGACAGTCAAGCGTCTCGAAAGATTCACTTCCCACCAGCAAGCCGGCTATGAGCGCCAGCTCCCAGAGCAATAGGGACGCCGCCAACTCTTAAAGAGACGTCTTGGGGGAGACGGAGACGACGAAGGGAGATTGTTGGCATTGGCATGAGGGATTATAGTCCTGACGCTCTCGCAAACTCGAAAGACAAGTGTACAACTATATCTAGAATATTGGCTGTAAATTTGATGTGCATTAGTGGCCCGAATAGTCTTCCGGCTGGGACCTGCACTTACTCATAATAGACCATGACACCACGAACCACGATCCCAATCCAAGCTATGGGGCCAAATTGGCCGGCGTGACGTCGTTCTTAACACACAAATGCTCATATTTTGTTGTCCAATTGGCAAGCCGTGCTGAACGTGCGGCACAAATCACACAATAACGGGCTGCCGGCATCACAAATTCCTAGCTCTACATGACTGGTCAGTTATTGCGGGGTCATATCAACCAACACAACCTCGAGATGGACTTGGGAAGTTCGCACTGGGCTACGGAAGTACCAGCGCTCCTGGCTAGCTCGTACCCACCGCCAAGCCCGGGCCAAGGCCACACATATCGACGCGAGAGAGTTGTCTCTCAATTGTCTTATCTGCACGTGCCAGGTGGAGAGGTCATTTCGGTAATCTCAGTCCAGGTAATATTAGATTGGAAACCAACAACTACGTAGGTGCCTAGGTGCTTCGGTCGGGTCACTAGGACGATACTGACGTACATTCAGCTCCTTAGTGGCACCGGCGAACATCTCCAACACATCAAACTGTGACAGTTGGGCAACGCAACACGACAGACCGGGCTACCAGCTCATCAATTCCAGAGCAAGGACGCTATACCTCCCCGAAACGATTAGTCGAAAAATGCTGCCAAAGTCAAGATAAGGATAATGTCTTTCGAGCCTGTCATGCCGCCCTACAACGCTTCGGACCCATCAGCAACCTTCCTATCATCATCATGTCTCGACTTTCTCCTGATCGAACTTGTGCCTCTCGCCCATCGCATTGCGAGTGAGCGAGACTCATGTCATGGTTTGACAGAGGCCAAAGTTATATCAGTCGCAGAGGCAACGTCGGCAGGCCATCGCGCAGTCAGCTCTGGATCACTTCATCCTGGCTCTAGCTCTGAAGCGCGAAAGCCAGACGACGACGAGGAGCTTGATGCGGTACATTTTAGACTGGACTCACTTGGATATCGTGTTGGACAAGGTTTGGTGGAGAGGTAATTCACGGTCCAATCTCAATTCAAGTCATTCGGCGGTGGCAGATACCTAACATAGTGTCGACTTAGGTTCTCCATCGCTCGACCTCGATTCAATGACACATTGGACGTCATCAAGTTTTTGTGCAAAGACCTTTGGTCACTTGTTTTTGGCAAGAATATCGATAATCTGAAAACAAATCATCGAGTACGTTTGTGCTTCGCTTCTACGAACTTCGACTTGCTCCTAATTTGTCAATATTTAGGGAGTTTACGTCTTAACAGATAACGCATTTCGGCCGTTTTCACGAATGAGTACTGACGCAGGCGGTCAAGCGCTTGTGCGAGCACAACCAGTAAGTCGTTTTATTTCCAGATGGACATATCACAGCAAATTGACCGCGCCTAGTTTCTTTGGTTTCCCTGCGGCGTCGTACGAGGTGCTTTGGCAGCGTTAGGCCTAAATGCTACGGTACAAGCAGAAATCAACGAGCTTCCCGGCGCCGTATTCCAGATCAAGACCTTCAATTCCAAGTCATGACTGACTCAACAACATACCTTGAAGTCGCAAAGTGAAAGCTTTCGTGTTTGCAGATTAAATACTCATTCCGAATAGCAATCACGACCAACTTGCAAATCCGACGGCATTTTCGTAATTTTCTCTAATTGACAGTGGCGTATCGACAATACATACGCCCTCAAGGTTTTCTTGGGTAATATGGCGCCATGGCACTTCACAGCCTATGAAAAGAGTCCAATATCAGCAACAATCGCCTTTTCTCATATATTATGCTAGCTGCTTAGCTATGCTATCGTCTCATACGACAAACATCATCGAATCAAATGGCAGCACTTTTGGGGAAGGGGGTTGTTCACTTTTGTGGGGTGTTGTGGACGAAGTTAATGCCCTTGGTGATATTGCCCTTGAGGCCCTCAACAGCCTTACTCAGCAGTTCCTTCTCTTTCTCGGTCAAGCTTTTCAAAGGATTGGTAGCATTTTCAGCGCCGTTGGGCTAAAGCAAAGTCAGTAGTTATACAGTAGAGGTGAAGGTAACTCAGCGTTGGTGAACATACTCCAAGCTCAATTGGGACAGAGAAGAAGTCGCAACCAGTCTCCTTGGCGATTTCGTTACCCCCTGGCACGCCTGGGAGATAAACGTAACTTGGCTCAACAAGGCCCTTCTCGCCCTTGACAGCTCTCAGAAGCTTCTCGGCGAATCTATATCAACTCACTTAGTATGAAATACATGTAAACTTGCTTTTACTGTGCCGCGTCAAGAAAACCTACCGGTAACCGGCATAAGCCATGGACAAAGTTGCGGATCCAGCCCCGTCCTTGGCCTTGACGACCTCATCGCCACCGAATTGAACACGGTTAACGAGAGCGTCGTACTTGTCTGCCGGAATATTGACCACGGGCTTGGCTTGGCTGAGGAGGGGCACAATTGTTTCTCCGGAATGACCACCGACGACAGGGATTGTGAGTTTCTGGGGTTCCTTCTGGCCAACGATCTCAGCAACAAAGGTCTCGGCTCGAACAATATCGAGCGTGGTGACACCAAACAGGCGCTGGGCATTAAAAACACCCTTGGCTTTGAGAACCTCTGCCGAGATGGGAACAGTAGAGTTTACAGGGTTGGAAATGACCAAAATGAAAGCCTTCGGGGCAACCTCAGCAGCAGTCTCGATCAAACCCTTCACAATGCCGGCATTTATATTGAAGAGATCATCACGGGTCATGCCAGGCTTGCCTGTATTTCATATGTTTAGTACTCAACACAAGAGAGCAGCCCAGGATGGCGGTTGGATATTAGACGCAGCAACTGAGCTTTGGTGAAAGAGCTCATCACTTACGAGGAATTCCAGCAGGGATGACAATTATGTCCGCATCTTTGAAGGCAGCCTTGGCACCATCGTTGGCGGGAAGATAGCCACTGGTTTTCTGTGTAATGCAGACTTCCGATTAGTTGAAACGGCCTTCATCTTACTGCTTTTTTGAAGAAAGAAAAAATATTGGCGTTCTTAGAGACTGTTCAGGACGTACTGCAATCGAAGAGATATGAGAAAGATCGGCAGCAACACCAGGTGTGTTGACAACATCGTAGAGGGCAAGCTCATCCACAAGAGGGCTTGTCTTCAAGAGTAAGGACAAAGGCTAAGAAAAGTCAGCACTGGTAACTACAATGCACGAGCATTGACACAAGAATCACTCACCTGTCCAATGCCACCAGAGGCGCCGGCAACAACTTTTTATTGTAAGCCGTCAGCATACGTGTTGGCCACAGAAGCTCAACCGTGATGCGGGGTTGAGGGTCCGAGGGGCATCTGCACATACCAGCTTTGACCATTACGGCTGTGATGGGGAGGTTTGTTGTCGGAGAGGCTGAGAGTTTCCGAGTTTCAGAAATGTGTGATAGTTTGAGTGATAAATAAGGAACAAGTAAGCCGGGTCCCCGACTCTCAACAATTTATTTTGAGGAGTGAAGAGTCAAAGAATGGGAGACAAAGAAAGGCCGCTAGGAAGTTTCACGAGGAAATAAATGGTCTGGCTGACGCACCTGCCCACATTAGCCCGAGCTATGTACATGAGGGGGCACAGAGGAGGGGCAACCGACACCAATGGGAAGGGCTGTTTTCCCCGACGAGACCTGGGATGACGTGAGGTATCTATCCAAGTTACCAACCTACCGGGTACGTGCCTAGCTAGGTAGGTAGGTGCTGAAGATGCTCCCTGAAGTTTATTGCTGCTGACTTTTTCGTGCGTCGTGCAATCATCGCTTACGTGCAGAAACGGTCAACCGATCCGGTCCATGCAAGTCACTCTCATATAGAAAATGGTCAGGCTTGAGGCGATTCCCTGATATGGAGGGGTCCGCTCGCCTGTAGCCCGGCCCCGTCAAGTCCCGGTCGTAGGTTACAGCTTGTGAAAGGCCAACCATCAATTCCGAGGTTATTGCCTACCTAGGTAGTATATTAGGTGGATAGAATGAGCATCCTACTGCCAGGGAACGTTCAACGTCACTACCCGACCCAATCTCGTGACTGAGCAGTTTTGGCCTTGCTTGGCAGCTTCGGCAAGCAAAGACGCATGTTTTCGTTTCCACAAAGCCATTGCAGGAAACGATCATGCCAGAATCGAATTTCAAGGACCTAGTTTAAAAAAAAAAAAAAAACTGCATGACAAGTTCTTGCTTTCAGATACTTCAGTGTGGGAAACCATACTGCAGAAAGCATTTGACTTGGGAGGAACAATTTCGTCCAACTTGGTGCCGAAGGAAGTACTCGAAAACCTCGTCGACTACCAGGATGTATAAGTTCCCAAAATATTGAAGTTTGTCCTGTTTGCTTCAGCTTTGATTTTTATCCGTGACGCAGTAGCTTCCAAAAAACAAGACTGGCGGCATGTAGATAGGCCAAGGTCGGGTTCATAGTCATCTTACAAACCTGGCTCTAAATACCTCCTTGCGATTTTCATCGATACTATCAACAGCCTGACATATTATCCGCAGGCCTGCTGGTGGTTCCCACTACCTAGTAAGTAAACCCACGGGAGTCCTCAATCACCACGGATGTTGAACGTCGCACTTCCAATGAATTGATACTCTGACTTTTTATCCTGTCCAAGGGGCATTGGCTAATATCATGGACAAGAGTTCGTATTTTTTTGCGGCTTGACAGCTAAGCTTCAGCCATTGTGACAGTGGTTACTCAGGATGAGATTTCTCGATCTCAAAAGATAGCCTTTCCTCCGCTTTTCCAGCGCTGGCGGCTTCAAGCCTCTATCACTGATCTCTTTTTGCTCGCATCGTATCACCTCCTTGCTCTCTATGATTAGGAAGACTCCTCGGCCTTTTTGGCCTTGTTTCCTCGGAGCTTAGGCTCGGGCTCGGCCTGAACAGGTCGCTGAGATTGACGGATGGCAGAAACACGTTCGACAGCGGCAGATCGCAGATCAGGGCGGTACCCAGACTTGGCAGTCAGGTTAGCAACGGCCTTGTAGGTCCTAGGATAGTGGCGTTCGGTTAGCTCGTTTCGCTCAAGGCAGATAATGCACATTGTCTCTATTCCTTCTGTTTCCGAGGGGTCGCGTAACTCACTTTCGGCTTGTCTTGTTCCCACCATGGGTGGTCTTGATGAAAGCTTTGGCGGGCTTGGTGGCATCAGTGGTCTTCTTGCTGATGACAGTAACACCACCCTTCTCGTTAGGGATGATACCGACAGCCTAGATTCCATGGATCAGTGTTCCTGCTCGTTCGTATATAGGGGGAGTTTGCGGTCTGCTTGTGGATGAATTGTACCTTGGCGTTGACGAAACCGGCGTGCTGTTTGTTCGAGATGTCAGTATTCGAGATTTTCGACAGCGAATCGACCAATTTTGTAACGGGTGACGGAGTCAAGAATAAGCCATACCTTTCGGCTGTTCTTGTTGGTCAGGTTCAGGGGGTCATGAGAGAACTGAACACCACCATTACGGTTGCTCTTGGAGAGAAAGCAGTTGTTGTTTCCTTTAGACATGATCGTCAATATATCATCTCACAGCACGTCCAGCCAGCACCTGTGCAAACTGCACTACTTACGGACAATTTCCCAGACAAGGTCCGAGGACATGTTAGAAAGCGCGGGGGTAGCCATTGTGACGTTTCGATTGATTTGCGACGACGTAACGGGTATCAAAAAGGATCTGCTTCAATGCAAAATTGTCGAGGTGCTCTTACAGTGTGGGCTCGCTTAACTGCCGCATTATGGCTTAGTGCGCTGCTGTTCTCGGGTTGTGCCTATTGGCGTTAATTGAATGGAAGGCGTGGTGGCTGTGGCTGTGACTCCAATGGTGAGTGGCTTTGAAGACAGTGCGCTCCTGCTCAGAGGCTGACAGTGAATACTCCGTCATACCTCCAGCCTCCAGATACACTGTGGTGGCATTATGTGCCTGCCATGCCAAAGGAGTAAACCTCTGTGTGCTCAACAGCCAAACTCCCAATACAAAAAAAAAAACCCAGCCGGTAGTGCGACAATCATTCCACCGCATCCAGAGTCATCCGCCACGTCGCCGCTACAAGCACAATCGCTTTATCGCTACTCGAGTTTCAACCAGCATCGATCTCCCTTGAATCTCACGATCCAGCGGACAAGACTGGATGTCATTATGGCATACATTCTCTTCAGCATCTCCATATTATTTATAGTGGTTGCCACAGCGCTCTTCTTCACGCGATCTCGTTGGCGCCACCACGTGCCCGAAATTCACCTGCCTGGTGCCGACTACATATACTCTCGATTGCCTAATAGCTTCGCTGGTGACATTGAGGCTGGTCTCTCCAGTAATACCTTTGATTTGGCTGGCAACTTGGAGGGCGACAGCCGCGCCGGGCTCGACGATGCTAGCAAAAAAGAGATTCTCAAAATCATGAAGAAGAAACGAATGACATTCGATCAAGCTAGAAAGACCTACATGGATAGTCGATTTAAAGCCAATGGCATCGGACCAGATGGACGGCCGAGGGATCCAAAATTTGTGAGCTTTTCTTGATAACTCTACTAGAAAGTGATCATAAGCTCTCCCTCCTTTATCGCAGTTCAATAAATAATCCAAGTCTATTCGATTTGCCCCCCCCGCAAAAAAAAAAAAAAAAAAAAAAAAGGGCCATGATGGTGATCTCTCCCACCCTGGACGTGTTGATTATTTCTCTCAAACGCAAATGTTTGACACCCTCATTTGCTGCTTTCTTTTCTAACACTTTACTCAACATCCCTCCATACTAGTCTCAGTCGCCGAGTTCGTCTTTTACACAGCAACACGGTAATTTCCATGTCATGTATGAATACTAAATTTACAATACAAAACTGTCCCAAGTGCACTGTTCGCATTGATTCATAGCAGACCTGTGCCGCCTCGGGGCAAGCTTCAACGCAGCCGGGTTGTTCACTACGCCGCCAGCAAACTTTTGGGCAACCATCGCTCCACGGATGGTGAGCCACTCTGTCGCCAGGGATACCACATGGTCATAGTAGTCAGGCTCCCACTCATTCCAAGCCGCCAGGATGCCCTTGAGCTCCGGGATGAACTCGTCTGCGTGACTCATCGCGGTGGCTAGGGTTCTGCCGGCCGCTGTAAAAGCCCGTTGCAGGACGGCGTCATTAAGGTAGTTGGAAACCCCAACGGTTCCCTGCATTGACCCGAGCACTTTTTCAGTGCCTCTTCGTCTCCTTTGCTTGCCACTTTACCCAGCAGATTCCTGAGAATTGTTGACGGTGCCGAGTGGGGAGTTGCCCATCATCAACGTTCATTTGAGGAGGTTGAGCCGCCCGGGTAGGAAAGTCACGCCCTCGCGATAGGCATACGACCCGATGGTTCGAAGACGCGGTCGTTGGGTGTGACCGGTAGGATGTAGTCGACCACGTTACGGATGGTCAGGCCGATTCGCGGAAGGCCGACGTCGTATACTTTGTTCCAGCCATGGTACACCGCCATGGGATCGAGCTAGTTCTTGATGTCGACACCAGAGAAGAGCTTACCGGCCAGTAAGCTTCTTACAAAGTTGTCGATCATTTCGATCTCACGAAGGTGTTCCAGCTGGAACCCCGTCTTCGGGAGTTCTGCGGCAGGAATGAACTTCATTGCTGTCGAACCGCACGTGTCTTTCAGCAGATTGTAGCCGCCGCGGATAAAAAGCGTGTCCGACCCATCACCTGAAAGGCTGTCTAATCCGGGCCAGTAGGGCCGGCTTTTCACGACCAATTCCTTGCCTTTATAAATGGCAGATCCTGTCAGCTTGACCAGCGAAAGGAGCTTGGGTCGTGCCTGTCCTGGCAAGGCAGCTCGGGCCTCGAGATGCTTCTCGTACTCCTCTGTCACACCACCATCTTCATAGGTCCAGAGCGTCTGACCGTCGCCAGTGACGTATGAAGAACGTCTGAGCAAGCTTGTGTAACCCTCCTCATCATGATAGCCAGATTCGTCGTCACATGCAGCCCGGTTCTCGATCAATTTGCAAAAGTCATAGTCGCAGGTCTCGGTTTGAAGCGCCTGTGTGTTTGGCGTGCAGCAGAGAGCTCGCTTTCGTCCCCCTATTTGCAATGTTAAGGTATTGTAAAAAATAGTCGACCGAAGACAGGTGACGGCGAAGACTTACAAGCGCAGCCGGTGTACGAGTCTCCTCGTTCATCTGTCAGGAGAATGACCTCTGATCCGCCACACGTGTTTTCCGCGCAATCACCCTTACCGACCCAGTGACAGTCCAGCAGTGGTGGGGGATCGTCCTTGAGACAACAGAACTCGTTGCCGTACTTGAAAATTGTGCCCCAGCCCGTTTTGTCCCATGTACACGCGATCTTTTGCTGCTCACTATTGCACGAGCTTCCACTGTAACGGGATCAGCCAGCGCTCGAAGAACCAAAGACCTCATGCTCGAACTTACACTCCATCGGACCAATTGCACTGGCTGAGGGTGTCATTGAATATACCCATTTCACAACAAAATGCCTTCTGGCCTCTGGTACAGTGAGCCGTCTCAGAGGATTCTCCTAGTGAACCGCCATAGCCAGACATTGTGATTTTGACCTCGCCCGCGTGGCATTGTCCATTGCAGTCTCGTCCGGCATTTGTGCCACTGGTGCCACCTCTCCATTGGCATTTGGTCATGCCGCTGCCCTTGGGGCAGCAAATAGACTTGTAATCTTTCGACAGTCCCGATCCAATTAACAACACCTTTTGAGACAGGAGAGAGGGTTTGGATTGTCAACTTACCCTCCCAGCTTTGATAGCTAACCTGGTCATCACCTGACTTGCAAGAAGTGAGAGAGTCCTCTTGGACGTAGCAGTCTTTACGGAGATATGAGTTCAGATCGTCTTTCGTCATCTGGCTGGCTTGGAGCGTCTTGTTCCACCATAGGAGTTAGCCAGACAGGCTGTGAGTAGTGAAGAGGTGTTGGTGTTCACGCGTACCAAGATCGGACGCCCAGATCAAGGAGCCCGAGAAGCCAACATCATTTGCCCTTTCGACCTTTTGTTTGAATGTATCCTTGTCATCGTATGAGACCCACTGATTTGTGTCAAAGTGAGGTACTTCACGGCTGATTCCTGATCATGGATTATTTTGATGTTGGGGTTCTTCTTCAAGAAGTCCTGCACCTCATAATACGCAAGATCTGTCACAGTTTTAGCAGAGACCATATCCAAAGGTTTGGATCAAGACCTACATCCGCTTGTCTTGGTGCACACACCTGGTTTTGCACCTCCTGAGAAAGGGCACCCTGGTGTTGTACAGCTGGGAATAGCAAGTGTGAAAGCCCGACCGTACAACTCGAAGCCCAAGGTGATTTTGTGAGCTGGGATCTTCACGCGCCAGAACAGCTTTGCAGCCAACTTGATCTCTGTCAAATTGGTATGGCCTTGGTCAGATTGTAGCACGCTTTGGTTGGGGTATACTGTCTGCATTGGAGAGTAGAGGGTTGGTTTCAGTGCCATTCCGACGTTGCTAGGTTTCTTCCGCAATATATTCAGCGGTAGTCTAGATTGCAAGACTTCTGACCTGAAACGGACCCAAACCGCAAGACTGCTCCTCCACCCATGAGTCGCATGTTTCCTCGCTCACGATATTAAAAGATGATTTTATATCAATGGCGACAGCAACTCTGAATATGCCCGTACCAATTCATTAGCAATATGCAAAACCGAAAGCAAATTCTGGGGTTTTGCGCGATGCCACCATCGTGTCTAGTTCACACGAAGTGTCTCGTCAGCTAGAGACAAAGCTCACTCGCAGCTTAAGCCTCCTCGCTTAACGACTCCTGCCTCCAATATCCTACAAATTCACTCTTGTCCTCGGTTCCGTCAATTTATGGGTGTCTCACATACTGGTCGTCCCAGTCACCTTTTCCAAGCAAGTCATACTTGTGTAGGTACTCCTGCAGCGGCATGTACATCCAGCCCACTTCTTCCTCCTCGTACTCGGTGGCATTATCATGGAATGGGGACTCCCAATTCTTGCGCAGAAGCTTCACGACTGGCGAGTTAACACCGGAATGGTCCACGGACTCAAGACAAAGATCATCCACAAAGAGACAATATTCATAAGTATTGCTATTCGTGCGGCCAGAAATTGCTATCGGTGCGGCCGCCCCACTTACTTCCGGATTAGTAATTTTTTTTTTACTAGACACCCCCTACTATTTTACATATAGATGCTTCTAAATTATTAAAGTAATCAATTAGAGTACTAGGATACTGCGAATTTAACCATAGCTATAAGGCCTCTTAAGCTAGTTTACTTAAAATATAATTTCTAATGTTTTCTTTTAAAGTATATACTTTACCTAGCCTAACTAGTTATTATAGGGTATTAAAGGCTACTAAGAAGCCTGCTAATATAATTTAATGCCTCTTACTACTTACTATATTATAGGAATAACCTCTATAATATTAACAGATAATAAGGCTATTAAATTCCTATAACCTTAACCTTTTTATATTAACTTTACTATGCTATTCTTATTACTACTTTATAAGCTAGCTATATACTCTATCGAGTTAAAATCTTTACTATAGTAGCTACCCTATATTATTATATATTATGCTCTTAAATCATGTGTGAATTTTAGACGTATTGGTTACTGCTAATGAAAAAAAAATTATAAAAATTATATATTATGCTCTTTATAAGAGATTAAATTAATAATAATCATAGTATAATTAATAACTTTATTAATAAAGAGGGTAGAATTAAGGTATATATAATAATACTACTAATAAATTTACTTATAAAAGAGAAAGAGAATATAGGTAAACTCTAGCCTAGAATCTAGTTTCTAGGCTTTTACTTTGTGATGATCTAGGCTTTGCCTAGACCCAGCAATATAGGTGTCAATTGCACAAGTCAAAGGTGACTTGTTCAATAAGTATCCTTTTGCTTGCATATGGCGCAATTGGATCAGGTAATCCACCCGTACGTGCGCGCAGACACCCGTGATGGCCCCTGTGGGGCTGCACTGTAACATACTTAATACTTCTAATAATCACACTTGACTCTATAAAGCTATATATTACTATAGTAGTAAGCTATAGCAGAGGGGGTAGATTCAAAATTTTTCGCTGCTCTCTAAAAAAATATAGGCCGGCCGCACGGATAGCAATTTCTGGCCGCACGAATAGCAATACTCGGATGTTGCGTGTACCCAGTCCACGTCGTCCTAAATAGGAGATAGGGCAGACAAGGGCTAGGATTAGTAAGTACCTTAAATCATTAGTGATTTACAAGGAGAAATATATATCTTTTAGTGGTGTTTAATACCCTATGTATCCCCCTTATAACGCTTTACATAATAGCGGCCCTATCTAACGCACCAGCGGGCAGCTATTAGTGGTCAACCTGCCAGCTGCCCCAAGTGGGGCAAGTAGATTTGTAAAATAATTCAGGGGTTGTACATAGCTTACAGTCCAACCTCTAAATGATTTTACAACGACTACAAGCCTCACGCAGGGCGGCCGCTATTAGCTCTCAGTGCCTATAGTAAGTAGAGCTATTAGGAATGCTATAGGGGTATATGCGCTAGTAGGAGATACTGTACAGTCTACCCCCTGTTTGATTTTACACGACTACAAACCCCACATTGACTAGCCATTAACAGGTCGCAATGAGTTGTAGGAGTGGAGCTGCTAGGGGGTTTTATAAGGCACTTACGCTAGTAAAGAATACTACATATAGCTTAGTAAATTGTAGGGAAGGTAATGTATCTTATCTCCACTTATTATTACACCAACTCACGGGAGGGCTTATGATTGGCCTCATAACTCTTGTACCTGTGTAAAATCAAACAGGGGCTAGACTATACACTACAACCCCTGAATTATTTTACAAAGATACATAACAGGATAACGAGCCAATTAGGCGTTAGATAGGGGTGGGGCAGACAGGGGGCTAGGTACCTTGAATCATGGGCAATTTACTAGGAAAAAAATGTACCGTCTAGTACCCTGCATATCCCCCTTGTGACGCTCTAATAGCATACCCCACCCTAAGCGGGACGCATCTACGGGCAGCTGTTATTGGGCAACCTAATGTGGGGCAAGTAGAGTTGTAAAATAATTCAGGGGTTGTAGTGTATGTCCCCTGCACCCACCCGGTTGCCTTGGGTCTTACTACCGTCTTAGCGCCCCGCCCGTCGCCCGCCGTGCTTGAAGTCCACCGTGCTTTATTCGTAGAGTCTCGCTTCCATAGCCCCACTAATCCAAACCCATCATACCCAGCCACGCTTTGCTTCCTCCATCGCCTTCTTCCCTCTTCACTTTCTTCTTCCCCCTACCCACTGTCTCCACCGCGGCCAAACATCTCAACTTGCAACCCTTACTGTTGTCATTCGTCATCTGCGCGACGCCGGGGGAAGAAGTGTCAACTGGCTGCCAGCCTTCCGCGAGAAGCTTCGCCCCTAACAGCCTTACGTCACTGAGTGAGCTCTCTCCGTCAGCGCTTGGCGTTGGTTGGCGCGCGCGAGTGTCGTTGCCTCGACTGCCTATCTGCAATCTGAGAAGGAAACTTGCGGCGCCCGCGACGTGGCTACAAATCCGAGCCTGTCTTGGAAAGCAATAACTAGTGGCGCGCTTCCATCAAATTTCATTTTGCGACTGTGCCATTCTGTCATATCTAGATTTTATCATGTCCATGTATTCTCATCGCGGCATGGGGGCCGTTCCCCCAGGCAACTCTGCACGTCTGAACGAGCTCCTGGACCAGATTCGAGCCGAGTTCGAGACTCAGCTTCGACAGACCGAAGGCTTTGAACACCAAAGTGAGTTGTTCCGGTGATTTTGCTGGCTTTGCGATTCAATGGCAAAATTTGTTCACTAACGTGAGTGCGTAACTACATAGTTTCTGCTCAGGTCAGTGAAATGCAATTGGTCCGAGAGAAGGTATACGCAATGGAGCAAACGCACATGACTCTCAAGCAGAAGTAGGTTCAGTGACTGGTTGCACTTGGATTAACAGTACACAGGATTTGTACTGACGAGCCCTTTGCCCAGATATGAAGAAGAAATCAGCATGCTCCGTCACCAACTCGAGAATGCCCGCAAAGGAGGCCCCGGCATGCCGGGTCCCCCACAGCATCCAGGACCCTCGCAACAGCCTCCTTCAATCGCGCCAGGAAACGGTCTTTTCAGCGGCATAATGGCTGGTGGTAATCAAGCTGGACTTGCCCCTCCTCAGCAACAACAGCATGCTCCTCCACAAGAGCAACAAATGGGACCTCAACATCAGATGGCCCAGGGACCACCAGGACTTCCTGTTCCCCCACCGCATCCCAATGCTCAACAGCCTCCCTACCAAGGAGGCTACCCGCAAGGACCCGTTTCGAACGGAATGGGTCCTCAACCACCTCAAGGTACTGCCTCTCCAGGTCCGGGCCGACGTGGCGTTGGTCGTCCACCAAATGCCGTCGGTCCTGCTACTCCTCAGATCAATACTCCCGTGCCGTACCCTGGCAATGCTCAATCGCCTCAAGTCAGCCATCCCACACCGGATCACGGCCGCATGGGTGGACCTCGTGTGCCACCTGTTGGCAATGCTTTGGGCGAATTGGAGGTCGAAGCGGTCGCACCACATAATAAGAAGACTGGTACCGACTGGTATGCTATCTTCAATCCTGCTGTTCAGCGGGTTTTGGACGTGGATTTGGTCCATTCCCTCACTCACGAGAGCGTCGTTTGCTGCGTACGGTTCAGTCATGATGGCAAATATGTTGCCACAGGTTGCAACAGATCCGCGCAAATTTTTGATGTGCAGACGGGGGAGAAAGTATGCGTTCTGGAGGATCATAACGCTCAAGACATGACTGCCGATCTGTATATAAGAAGCGTGTGCTTCAGCCCCGACGGACGTTATCTTGCGACTGGGGCCGAGGACAAGTTAATCCGAGTAAGTTGCATCTGCCTATGGGCCAAACCTGAAGAAAGAAATTTTTGAGGAGACCACGAAGATGAGTTGAACTAATGAGTAACTTTTCTCAATTAGGTATGGGACATCGCATCAAGAACGATTCGCAATCACTTCTCTGGCCATGAGCAAGATATTTACTCCCTCGATTTCGCACGCGACGGACGGACGATTGCATCCGGCAGCGGCGACCGAACTGTTCGACTATGGGATATTGAGCAAGGCACGAACACGTTGACCCTCACTATCGAAGATGGCGTCACCACTGTTGCCATTTCTCCCGATACCCAGTATGTTGCTGCTGGTTCCTTGGACAAGAGTGTACGCGTCTGGGACATCCACTCTGGATTTCTGGTTGAACGCCTTGAAGGTCCCGACGGACACAAGGATTCTGTCTACTCTGTAGCATTTTCGCCCAATGGCAAGGACCTCGTCAGTGGCAGCTTGGACCGAACCATCAAAATGTGGGAACTTAGTTCCCCACGAGGTGGACAGAGTGCGGCGCCCAAGGGTGGCAAGTGTGTTAAGACGTTTGAGGGTCACCGTGACTTTGTGTTGTCCGTAGCCCTTACACCCGATGCCAATTGGGTTCTCTCTGGATCCAAGGATCGAGGTGTTCAATTTTGGGACCCACGAACTGGCACAACTCAGCTTATGCTCCAAGGTCACAAGAACTCTGTCATCTCAGTGGCGCCCAGCCCGCAAGGCGGATATTTCGCGACAGGATCTGGGGATATGAAAGCACGCATCTGGTCATATCGTCCATACTAAACTATTCCTATCGCGACAACAAAATATTGATTGGGATCCAGAGGAAATGAGGAGCTGAGCAGATATGACAGTTCGCAAGCGAGATAGAAATTTGAACATCGATGAAGCAACGGGTAGTGACCACGATGCTCATTTGGAAACAGAACGATACTGAGGGCGGCGCACAGGCACCGAGCAAGGAACTGAAAGGCTCTGTATGGGTTTCGGGGATGTGTGCATATAATCTGTTGGTAGTGCACTGATGTTGTCGTGTCCTTAAATTAGTCTTGTTATTATATTCCATTGTCTGATGATGAGCCGAGCATTTCCGATCATCTTACAACCACCTGCCTGAATCATGAACATGTATTGCGTCGTGAGCCGTAGTGAGTTCCTTGTGTCCATGATATCTTCTTCAAGTGTAACCTGGTCTTGCTTGATTGCTAATCCAGAGAGCCAAAAAGACTTGATAGTGCATCCTCCACCCTTTTCTTCTTCTTTTTTTTCTGCTTCTTAACTTGTCCCTCGTCATCTTCTCTAGTATCCTTCGCAGTGGACGTAGCAATTCGTTTGCTTGTTTCGTAGCATTGATTTGTCGGCGACGGTGCCGCGCTATGCGCATGGATTTTAATACCACGAATAGTCTCTCTAGAGATGATTACACCTCTATCTATGGTTTCGGCATTAGAAGTAGCTGGGTTGCGGAACTTTTGTCCTTGTCGTGGTATCTGCGATAAATGCTCTGGCTGGGTTAAAAGCCTGTGCTGTGGTAACCATTTTGCGAATGAATCATGCACCTGACCGAGAAGGGCGAGCAGAAAGAGACCAAGTGGCGCATGCTGGTTATCTGCCGTCAGTTGGCTGAAAGCACTACATTCATAGGAAAGTTAATTTCGATACTGTTCAAAATCCATGTTTCATAATTTGCATCACTTACATAAAAGCTTGCGGCAGCATGTGACCTTTCAACCAGGCAACACGAGTGCGGACATTGTCAATGATATGGCGCGTGCTGCCTGAACCATGGCATTCCAAGAGAGCAGCAAGTTTTCTCAACGAGCGACGGGCTGTTCCAAACGTCGACCACCAAGGCTCGACTCGATGCTGGTTTCGATGACGGTGATTGAAGGCATCTAGCAACGGTAAAATGGTAGACAACGTGGCGCGCAGTTGATTTGTCAATGATGCGATTTGTTCACTGTTATTAGATGAGTCCGAATATGACGGCAGAGGCGGTAGTGAAACTCCGTGATGGTTCTTTTGCAGGGTCATGTTGTCGCAAGGCTGTTCAGGGACAGAAAGAATTGATTAGGGAGGGTAGCGTGACGAATAGCAAGAGTTTCACTCGCCTTATCGTTGAGAATGATGAGAGGGTTGCATGGTCTTTTGACGGGCAGCACACGCAGAGGAGAGCATGAGACGCATCTAAAAAGAAAGGAGGTCATCCAAACTATTGCGGTTGAAACAGTCGATACATTCGAGTAGGCCTTTTCTTTTTCTTCCTTTTTTTTTCGTGCCGGATCGCAAAGCTAGGTGGGAATCAATCGGTAGTGGCCCGCCCATATTAGAAGGTTCAGAAGGATCTGGTTGTAGTGGACTCAGGCCATTCGCCAGACTCATTGGTTCGTGACCCCTCCCTCACCTTGTGCAGGTAGGTACCTAGGCACTCCGTACTGATACTCCGTCAATGGTTGATGAGGTGATGATATCCTTCAGCATTGAACAGTTACTAATCCGCGTATTTTAGGCGTCTCTGTAGTTCCGGTGCTTTGCATCCAGATGATCCGGAATTTAAAAAGCTGAGGGGCAGTATTAACGCTGTTGCCAGGCAAGTGGCAAGCAAGCTAGGCTGGCACGGGCTCTTTTTATGTACCAAGCTCCGCCCTCCGCCCCCCGCTCAAATATTTCAGTCCTGGTGAGCTTGTTGCTACTGCTAGAAAGATAGCTTTGACCTTGGTGGCCCTTGTTGGCCTGCTCCCACCTCTGCCGATCTGTCGTAGTAATCTACACGTTTGACATTCTTATTCCATTCGTCCCTTCGTTGCTAACGAACAACTTTTACACAAAGTCTTGTAAGAATAGCGGAAATTTGCCAGTTCATTGGCAGACTGGTGAGTTGCTTGCGCCGCAACAGCAAAACTAAGGATGTCTTCAACGTCGCGAAACCCAACTTCATGGGATGAGTACGACGGGCGACTGTCACCTTCTGGAAGTCTCAGGTCAACCGTCATAGATGAAGAGGATGTTGTATTCGATGGCAGCGGTGATGATGGCCAACGTCTAATCCTGGGCCAAGAGCGCAGAAGGTGCGTGGGTTACTGCTCATCTCTAACTAAGTCAATTCCCCTCTAACTGATGCGTCTAGATCTTCTGTTACGAACCGCCTGGCCGCCATGGCGGATATTGGTGGAATAAACAGCTTCAGGTCATTCGCTAGAAGTTGGCAACGTGCCGCGTCATTCGCTGAGGTTATACCACGCCGTCCAAGCTTCGTTCTCGCCCCTGAAGCAAATGATATTGATGACCTAAGCAATCGGGGCATTAATGACGGCAGGAGCCACGCTGATAGCAATCCTCAACGCTCCATGGGACTTCTGGGACAGCATCTGCGAGACTCATCTTCGCAGAACAATGGTGTGGGGTCTGTTCTTGCAAAAAGATCCTCGAAAGACGACCTTCGTGAAGGGGACCGCGAAGCTTTGGATTCTGAAGTGGAAGCTGGCTCTCTCCTTGCCGAGTCGCCATCTACTCGGTCTAGCATCTTCGCTGTTCCTCCCCGCCTAGCCGTCCCTGATGCCGTTAGTAGCTATGGCCCACATTACGGTACGATGAGTACTGGGAGATATCGTTCTCAGTCCTCGGCAAGCTGTGACAACTCATGGAACGTCCGTGATGAGGTCAGGGATACGGAAGGTATCGATATGGCAATTGGAGAGGAAAATCCTATCTTAGTCAAGGAAGTCAAGCAAGGAGACAGAGTTGTCCTAGCCGTTGAGGGACGAAGCACTCTGCCTCAGTCTGTCTTTAACTCCATTAACGCAATCATCGGTGTTGGACTGCTTAGCTTACCATTGGCATTCAAGATGAGCGGCTGGATTATCGGATTGGTCATCCTAACTCTTATGGCCGCCGTCACAGCTTATACGGGAAAGCTCCTTGGGAAGTGTATGGAGTACGATCCAAGTATCATAACTTATTCAGATCTTGCGTATATTGCATTTGGGACGCGAGCTCGGGTCATCGTATCTGCGCTTTTTACATTGGAACTTATTGCAGCATGTGTGGCTCTTGTCATTCTCTTCTCCGATTCCCTCAACCTGTTGTTGCCACATATTGCTGACGCCAACATTTGGAAATGCATCTGTGCCGCATTGATCTTGATACTAAATATGCTTCCTTTGCGTTGGCTTAGTTATACAAGTGTCTTAGGCATTTTTTCAACATTTTGCAGTGAGTAAACTTTTGTTCGCTTATGATAACTTACATACTTGCACACGAACTGATCAAGTCTCTTAGTTGTTTGCATTGTTATCATTGATGGGCTCATGAAGAAGGACGCGCCGGGTTCTTTGTGGGAGCCAGCCAAAACTTACCTGTTACCTTCCAACTGGCTTTCGCTTCCTCTCGCCTACGGACTCATGGCCAGCCCATGGGGGGCACACTCCGTTTTCCCATCGGTGAGCCTGCCTCACTCTCTACATTTATAATTTGAAGATATAAAAGAAAACAGTGACACTAAGTGTTATCAACAGATCTACAGAGATATGCGCCACCCGCATAAGTGGAAACAAGGCGTCAACATTACATTTTCATTTTCTGTACAGTTCTACCCAGAATCATTATTCCGAAAGACTTTCTATGTCAATTAATCGAGAAATCGCTCACTAACCCATGGACTCGATGCAGTACGTCCTCGACACCTGTCTGGCTGTAATTGGCATTCTCATGTTTGGGGATGGCATCAAGGAGGCTATCACATCCAACATTCTGCGAATGTCTGGCTATCCTGAGTCTCTCACCGTGATCATGTGTATTTTCATCACCATCATTCCTCTCACAAAGATTCCGTTGAACGCCCGGCCTCTCATCACCACAGCTGATGTTGTATGCGGGGTTCACAAGGATCATTCACATCATCCAGCTGGCTCGGCCCCTCCACCGTCAGCTCTCGCGACTGGATTGAGAGCAATGATTCGGCTAGTTGTCGTTTTGGTTCTTCTTAGCATTTCCGTTCTATTTCCTGCCTTTGATTCCGTGTGTGCATTCCTCGGAGCCGCACTCTGCTCTCTCATCTCCATCATCTTGCCAATCTGTTTCTACCTCAAGTTATATCATCAGGAAATCCCAAAGCGTGAGCGTATCATTTCTTGGCTTTTACTGGCGACCTTTTCCATCTTCGGATTGGTGGGCACAGTTTGGACATTTTTGCCAAAATATCTCGTTGGCGGCTAAGACTATGCTGGCAGGAATGAAGATGTATGTTGTAGGCTTTCGAGCAGGCAGGCAGCGTTAAACTTGATATCTTGCTAGCTTTAATGACATGCACGTAAGATGTGTGTGTCAGCTTTGAATAGCCAAGAATATACTGGCTGGCAACGATATTTGCAATGTCCCCATTAACATTGACATGAGACACAAAGCTGATTGCCTCACCAACAGCAACGACTCCCGCCTTCTAGTTAATTACGCTTTACAGAGCTTGAGAGCTTCTGGAGCTCATACCGAATCGAACATGTCACCAATTGAATTCACATTATTAGCAAATTGCCTCCTAACATATAGCTGCCTAACTTTTTTAATTAGTTTCTCACATTTGGCAACATACTGTTCGCGAGTTTGAGTGGGTAACTTCTGGTATTATCTTTGCTACTTATGGATGTATCCGATACACAGAAAGCGAGCCAAGGCTCATATCTACACCCTCATCGCTGCTGCACGTATGAAAACATTTCACAGCGGCTGCAGCATTTTATTTGAAGTTTGATGAAGACGATTATGACCTTGACCACGATTGACGATTATAGAGGCCTAACCTCTACCAACCGCCAACCCACTCAACATCCCCAAGATCGGTGCGCTTGTGGTCTCGCCGCCAATTCCAATCTTTACCTTTGTTCCGGGGGCATTCCTTTGTACGATCTTTGCCCCAAGTTTTGTTTGTATTGTTGTTGTTGTTCGCTGAATGATCCCAGACGCCTGCTTCATGAGTCCTATATCCAAAACCAAAAAGACGTCGCGATTTCGAGCCAGGCGACTTCTCTTCTTCCGTGGATGTATTCTGACCCCTACGTCGCTCACCCAGAGCAGCCCACTTATCGTGGTTGAATCTCTTCGAGGGGGGAGAGTATCGAGGCGTCGCCAGTGGAAGGGTTTTGACGACATGCGAATCTTGAAAAAAGAAACCATCGGCAACAAAATCATCATCGACATCGCCCTTGATCGTGACTTGAGAAGCGGGACCGATGTCAATGCTTTCGGTTTTCTTGGCCTCAGTTCCGCTCTCATGACTCCACGTCCTGTAGCTATGTTGTTGGAGCGCCTTCCTTTGCTCCTCCTGCTCCTCTTCTTCATCCTCATCCCACATATCGCTCCAGCTTTTGGAAACGACGTCCTCGCGGCGACCAAGCTGAGTAGACATGGACAATGCCAAAGGCTTAGCCATAGCGATTGGCAAGGAGCCTGCAGCTGGTGAGACATCAGGACGACATGGCTTGCCATTAATTGCAAGTGATCTCATTGAGACGTCCAACTGAGACCCAAGAATGGAAGACATGGAAGGAGTCTGAATGCTAGCAAAGCACCAGTCAACTGTTTCACCAGACTTCGAAAACAAATCCTCAGTGTAGCTTTCATTATCGGGTATGGCACTGAGTTGGCGGGTGTAGTGATGAGTCGCATGCAAAGCCTTCGCCCAAGGAAATGCACCCGGCTGATGGTCAATGTGAGGACTCTGAATGGAAGGAGTTCGAAGTGGTTCACGATTCGCAGATGCAACGGTAGCTGTCTCTGCTCCACAGAAGTCATCAAGTGATTCATCCTCGGTGGTAAAGCTTACCACACGAAGAAGAGCATCTTTAGCGCCTTCAAGTGAGCGTCTCCTGGGATCCAAGTTCATACACTGAACAATCACTTCGTATGTATCTTGCGACATGTCGGGGAAGACGTCGAATAAGCTCTGCTTATCTCGGGAGAAGTCCAGGAAAAGTGGATCCGCCTCGGTCGGAGTGGTAAAAGGGTTTCGAGAAAAGAGAATGTTAAGTAGGCATATACCGATAGCCCAGATGTCAGCCTCAGCTGGAGAGTATCCGGCTCCAGCAGAATCAAACTGCTCAGGGGCCATGTAGCGATCACTGCCTACGGTCATCTCATATGACCACTTGTCTTTAGTTGCCAGACCAAAATCCCCAAGCTTCATGGCACCATCCTGGGTGAGGAAAATGTTCTCGGGCTTGATGTCGCGGTGGTAGACCCCTTTCGAGTGGATATAGGAAACAGCGTCAACGAGCTGAAGCATGAATTGACGAACATGCTCGGTTTGCAGCGGCCCATGGCCATTTCTGATTGCTTCATACAGGTCACCCTGCGAGCAGAACTCCATGACTAAGTAAATATGGACATCGGTCTCGAACGAACCAAGAAGATTCACGATGTGCTCCTGATTGCCAAGACTGCTGTGCAAAGCGAGCTCTTCAGACTTCTCGTCCACAGCTAGCTCGAAGCCGCTGTCATATGGTGCGGACTTCTTGGTCATACATTTGATAGCCACTGTCTGATTCGTCATCAGATCTTGGGCCATGAAAACCATGCCGAAGGAGCCATGGTTCAGGGGTGTAATCGTCTGGTAACGACCATCAAGCAAAACACCTTCAACAAACTTTTCCCTGAAGCATTCCATGCTGCCGGAGCGTAAACAAGAAAATTCGTTATAAGAAAAGAGAGAGAGAGGGGAACAAGCAAAGTGAATGAAAATGATATAAATGTACTTGTACAGTTGAATTTTGTTGATATATGCAATTGGGCCAAATTCCAGATTCAATTTCGTCGAGAGCAAAACAGGGTTCAAGTATTCGGCCCTGGGCACTAAGTCCAGGTAGATTGTTTGTTTGCTCAGAACTGGTGATGGCGAGTGTAGAAAGACAGGTCGTTGGAAATGTACAAATATTGCGAACAGGTTCAAAAAAAAAATTGACGATGCACCCACGGAGAATGGTGACTTTGTGTTGGAGTAAAAATCAACGGCTCATTTGCGAGAATAGAAGATGAGGAACAAAAGGAATCGCGTATTATCAAATCGTCGCGGCGAAAACGCAGTAAGAACCAAGTGGCTCGAACGTCAGCAGATAAGAAGCGGGAGAGATCGTTATAATGACATGGATAATCGTTTTATGTTTATGCGAGACAAAAAAAATTGATGATGATGGATCGGAACGTGAAGCGATGCAAATTGCATGTGGCCCGAAGGCTGTGGTGTCGCGTTTCGTTGTCAAGTAACCAGAAACGCAAGGGTCAATCAAGCTGTAGATGGCAGTCGACTGGGACTTGAAGTTCGAGCAATTGTACTTTGATGAGTGGAGCCAAGCCCGCTTCTTGATATCGTCTCGACAGGTATCACCGTCTGATGATTACCGGACAGGCCAGTTCAGGTGGTTGAAAATCTTGAGCTAAACGTGCCGCACGGGGAGAACCCCAACGACCCAATGCAAACAGGAGATTGTGGTATCAGAATCCCTCGAGGACGAGCTTTGTCAACTGGCCGATGATGACAGAGGCAATTTGATGGTAATTGGACAGGTTGGAAGAAATCGACTGAGGTCAGGGTTGGTTTGGTTGTCTTCGGAGTTCTCAGTCGTGATGAACGTCTTTCTGTTGCAGGTGGATGTTGTCCGGGGATTTCGGCAAAACAAAGGATCCTTCTTTCTCTCGATATTCACTGATGGAAAGTACAGGTCAATCAACGGCGATGGAGATTGAGAGGCGCGGGCAGTGGGCGGCGGACGACGGATTGAGTCACGAGCGCCGGGAGTGACCGAGATGGCTGCCTGTCGAGATGAATCGAACTACGCAATATCGAGAAGAAAGAAGGCCTTGCCTGGAAGAAGTGGGCGTAACGAAGAAGGGAAAGGGGAGCGGAACGAGAGAAGTGTACGAGCAATGGAAGATAAAGGGCGAATGATGACAGGAAGAATGAGAATGGCGGTGATGAGAAGCAGATGCGATGGGATGGAACGAGCTGGAAGCTGGAAGGGGAGGGAGGGGGCGTGCGTGTCACTGGGCGGGAATCGGGGGAAGTCGAGAGAACGAGAACGTGCGAGTGGGAACCACGTCGAGTCTTTGAGGGAATGGCGGTACGATGGGCAACGAAGCCAGCAATCCTCCCCACTCCCACTCAAACTGGCCGCGGCCTACAGAGTACTCCGTACATGGATTCGGAGTGCCGCCAGATCATAATCATTGGCTGGGGCAGCAGACAATAATAACAGTGTCACTCACACTAGTAGAGTGTGGACGTTGCCAGAGTCAACTGGTTGCCGGTGTCGCACTGGGCGCTTCGTGGCAGCAACGGGGAATTTGTCATTATTTGCTCAGCTGCGGCTATAGTGCATTTTGGGATCCAAACTGTACGTGTAAATACCTCACGAGGTCTGTCACCGTTGTCTAAAACATGCCTACCCTTTATTAAGGTGACAGCCATTGCCAGAATACCAAAATACAAGTATCTCCTAAACGCTCCACTTATAACAGACCTGGCCAAAGTGACAGATCAGTGCATTGCTGTTCCAGGAGGGTGGATCGCCAGCCAATGGTGCAATAGGAGATTGGATGTTATTGGCCCATGGTGAGAATGTCCCATACGCAATGAAATAACAGCCGACCAGCGTGACCGCACGGTATGAGAAGGAACCGTTCACACTGTATTGTTAGAGAGCATGGTCTGGATTGGACCAGTCGAGGAATGTAGCAGGCGGAGGAAACATATGGGAGACTCTGGCCTGTCTTGACGTGTAATAGAGACTGGCCAGAGTCTTCTCTTGTAATTTTCGCCTCCGCTTATAACATACCTACCCAGGTACCTAGGAGGTAGGTAGGTCAATACCAAAAATTACTGTATCTAGACAAGTACTCAAGTACTCCGTGCTGCATGCGGCAGCTGGACAGTTTTGTGCAAGCGCCTACACCGCCAGGTACGAGCAGTTGAGGTAGTTAGTAGTACAGATGTCCGCAGCATTCTACTATGCATTTAAGTAACTCCCTCCCCCATTAGCGTCTGATTTGGATGAGATCCCAGGATTAGACAAAAGGCTCACGCGCCATTGGCGACATGGCCTACTAGTAGGTGCTGAAATGGGGAGCACGGCCGCCATCACTAGATTGACGCGAATCGAGTTGGTTGATGAGGGGCTCAAACTGCGCATGTTCTTCATATTGGCCAACATGTTTGAGTACGAAATAGTCTAACGCTTGCTTGATATTACCTTATCTATAAAATGTTGTGCGACTTCGTCTTTGGTGTCGCCATAGGCTCAAAGCGCTAGGAATGAGCATACAGGGCTTGGCGTAATAAGTCGGTATTAATATTTTCAATTCAAGGATGCCTTCAATTCAGGGTCGGTCGACCGGATGGATTGCAATCGGACTGTGTGGTTCAACTTTTGTTTGTATCGATCGAGTTTGCCATCCTGCCATCCTGCTGTGATCCACGTAATACAGCAAAGGCGACAATACAATACCACCACCCCCTATTCTTGTCTCCATTTGTGTTAACAAAAGCGCACTAGAAATGTAGGGAGATACACACTCAATATGTATATACTGATATAGGTCTTGCAGTCCACTATCTTGATCATAATTTCCTCCGATACTCCGCCACCGACTTTATGATTATCTGTGATCGTCTGCTCATCGATCCCTTGGGCGCCGAGAGGCCTAGAACTAGGAGCATGTGTCGACAGTATCAAAAGAGGCGCCTCTCCATGACTAATATAATCCCTGACATTGCTCAAACGTCAAATACGAGTATGTACATAAACGCGCAGCAGCAAGTACCTCAGCTCCCATCTTGCTAGAAAAGGTACATCACAGCCTATTATACCTAATGTTAAGACCCTCCACCATCAAGACCTTCAATCACTAAAATAAGTCTTCGTCGATCAAGGTCGCAACCTTCGTTAGAGACCACTACCGTAACCCTTGTCAAAAACCGGTCCGCTAGTCCACTTTGCTGCTGTGGCTGCGCGTTTACTCCGTACGTAATACTCGTCAAATACCGCTACAAGTGCGAAGATTCGGTCTATGCGGTGAATTGTCCAACCATGGGCAAAAAATTTCAGTGCCAGCTTAAGCTTGTTAGACACTATCATCCCGGAAAGTATAGCATAAAACAGAAACAACATGCTCCATCTCCTTGATTGTCATTCGACTCTCTTATGCACTGAGCTTCGGTTGTTCATGCATGGCCTGGATCTGTTTGCAAGATAAGAATGCTAAGATAAGAGGTTGGGCCTTGACCGATTTCTTTCCTGCAGTTTGGCGCTTCATGCACCTGTACGACCTGCATTAGGTTGGCTTCGCCCCACCGCTCCCGGCAGTCTGTAAGCAAGATGGAAGGCAAGCTAGCAGGTAGACTGGCTGACTGGTAGGTGGCATGAAAGAGAAAATATTTTTTAACGAAGACGGGCTAAGAACGGTCAAAGACGTGTCAAGACGACAACCAAAGCCACGTTTTCTTCTCCATTCCACCGTCCATTGAGACACCCCTCCAAACTTGGCGTTCACAGTATTGTCATTAGTCCACTGCGTTGTTCGAGGCAACACAGAAATCATATCACATCCTCGTGTACTCGCTGCCTGACCTTCATGAACAATAGACGGCCATGCTTGCCAAAGCATTTGCAGAATTTGACGTCCTCGTCCTCGACATTGGTAAGCATGCAGTTGGACTGTCTCCACTTATATTACTGGCACTAATGTTGTTGGTAGAAGGTACTGTTTGTCCGATTACCTTCGTTCGCGACGTTTTGGTAAGTAGCCCCTTCCGGTCTCCCAACCCCCACGAATTGCATGTTACAATGATGTCTCTGTACTTTTCGTTTGCCCCTATTCGCCGCCGTCTGCATCGTTTTGAAGATGGTCCGACTTCTGCGCCGCTCTGCCTGACCACGCATTGACATTTCGTGGTCCCTCAACCTGGTCCATCTGGAACCGCAGTCGATACTCTTGGTATCCCGTTTTTTAACGGCATTATACTTCCATTTCCATGACATACATTCCACATGTGATATACACCCCTTGCACTTGACATACATCTCTAATGTTGGCCGTTTCTGCCGTGGCCATCCCAACGTACCTCCACCAAAAAAAGATACCAACTGACCACACCTGTCCGGTAGTTTCCCTATGCCCTCAGCGCGCTGCCTTACTATCTCGAGCAGCACTGGGAGAGCAGTGACTTCGCCACGTATCGGGAAGCATTTCCTGAAGATTGTAGGATAGACCGCGGCACATTCGAAACTCATGTCGAAGATCTGGTCGCCAGGGATGTTAAGGCACCGTATTTAAAAGCACTCCAAGGACTTTTATGGCAAGCAGGTTACGCAACAGGGGAGCTCAAGGCTCCTCTTTTTCCTGATGTTGCTCCTTTCATCACAGCGGCACATGCAGCTGGCAAAAGAATCTGCATTTATTCTTCAGGGTCCGTCAAGGCGCAGAAGTTGCTGTTTGCGCACACAAACGGAGAGCCGTCTGATTTAACAGGATGCATCTCAGGATGGTTTGATACTGTTAACGCAGGTCCAAAAACAGAAGTTGGCAGTTACAACACCATTCTTTCTAGTCTCGGTAGCTCTGATGCCTCACGATGGTTATTCTTGAGTGACAACCCAAAAGAGGTCGAGGCTGCTTTGTTATCAGGTATGCAAAGCCTTCCAGTCATTCGCCCTGGAAATGCTTCGTTGCCGGAAGACGATTATATGTCCCAAATCGCGATATATGATTTCTCCGCAGAATCTGATGAAAGAATTCAGCAGTGTTTAGCAACTCTGGGGAAAGCAAGCCGGCTCCTGATTCCAAATTGTTGTAAAACCTGCGATCCTGACATCGTGGCTTGATTCACATAAGAAGTAACCAAATAAAAAAAATAGAGGAACCAAATTTCGTCAGCAGAAGGCATAAGTGAATATGGTGGCAGCTGGATTGACAAGAAAGATCTCAAATTAAGCTTGAAGTTGCCACGGAGTGTCAATGCAAGTGCACTGGGAGCCAAATGGATGTCGCATTCAACCCTTGTCGTTCATGACCCCTATAGAATAATCAATGAAGGACGTATGACGAGCAAATGTGAAGCCAGATGCCATCCTTGTCGCATGATGCAGTTATCTAGTACCGACGAATTTTATGCGCTAAAATATTGATTTTTAATAAATTTTTACTACTTTCTTTTCATTAATGGTTGTGGCCAACACATCGGGTTTCTAGTAAAAAGTTTTCGGCATTGCTAGCTATACCCAGCCAGTGGGATATTGACTTCCTTGTAAACATTGCATTAAAGGAGTATGGTTTGGAAAGGCTTTGACAGAGTCCGGATTTGATTGCATCTTTAGCAGCCATGGAGATCTGTGTCATCAGCCATAGCTTAGGCCACCTCCGATAACGTGATAGAAAAGTTATTTCTTGAACGGCCAGGATTTATCTCCACCTTCGGAAAATGCAGTTTGGTAAGGTCTGTGACTAGATCTCTCACCCATGAGCTATAAGACAGCTTTTGCGTTTTCTTGCAGCATTGCATAGAGTATCCCAAGGCTTCCATGAGAGACTTCAGTTTTGAGTCTGTAAAGTAGCGGGAATTGTCCACGCAACTGCGAGGTAATACGAGAAACAACAAAGGAAAAGGGAGTTCGGCCATTTCTCCCGCTCCGTCATTTTTCTTGCATCGTAAAAATGAAAGTGTTCGTAGAAGCATTTGCCCGCGACTCTCGGCGTCAGGAACGAAGTTCAGGACTAAGCTCAAGGAAATAATGTCGAACTTGTCGGACGTCAGCTCTGGAAGTGGACGCTGCATAAAATCTTGCTCCAGTATTCCTGGGTCTTGGCTGTTCAGATCAATGTGTTCCATTTCGAAAAGACCACTGGTCGAGCATGCATTTTGAGTACTCAGTGCTCCAACTTCAAGCATTCGGGGCTTTTGAGGAAATTTCTTAATGCTTGCAATAGGAAGCCATTGTAGCAAAATTTTCGAGGTATCGCCACCTCGGTCGATGCTCTGGCCTTGTAAGCTTGCTTGTTGATATCGCTTGAGTCCGCCCAAGCTGGAGATCTCCTTTCTTATGGCAGCCTCCGCTTTGTAATCGCCCTCCACGATTGCTTGCCGCTGTTTTTTTCTTAAATGGTGATGTTTATTTATGAGCGTCCGACTTGCCTTACGCGACATAGACTGTCGCGCTGATTTGGCTGTTGGCGGCCTACCAGCCTGTAAACTCTTGCGGGTTCTCATTTCATTCATCAATGAATTGTCGACGCTGGTTTGAATGGTGTTTACAGTCAAAACGTCAACACAGGACTTTCGAAACCACAATTGGAGAAATTGCGGTTGTCAAGTCACCATCCTCTTCCACGTCAGATTCAAAAGTATGGAGATCTTTGGCTGGAGATCTCTGGCAATGAATGTTACACCTAGAGATAATACCTAGGTACTCAGCAACAAGGGCATGTCCTAGCAGATACTTGTTCGGTAAGTGGATCACGTGAACTTCCGCGTGAATGCGAGGCGTGGGCCCAACTGTCAGTAACCCTAATCGAAAAAGCACCCACACCTTGTCGAAACATTTTCCAGAGTTAAACCACAACCTGGCAATCACGGCAATTACCCCTCGCGTGCGACACCAAAACTCGACACAATGGCTGCCGGCAAGGATGGAAAGAAAGGTACAGGCTAATGGAGTCCGGTGCGCAATGTATCGACGACGATGAACAATTATTTTACTCGTCCTCGGGCATCATGCAGCAGCAGATTTTGCGAGTTCTATCTACAGAGCGATTGCTGATGCTTTCTGTTTATAGCTGTTCCCAAGGGCTCCAAGCAGGCCAACGCTGCTGCCAAGGCTGCTTTGAAAGGCGTAAGTCATATTGGTCCCCTTCTGTGCTGCCATTTTCCTCCAAATACGAACTGGCTCTAACAAGCAGCTATACAGACTCATGCCCACAAGCAGCGTAAGGTGCGAACCAGTACCTCCTTCCACCAGCCCAAGACTTTGGTCTTGTCCCGAGCGCCCAAGTACCCGCGCAAGTCAATTCCTCACCAACCCCGTCTAGATGAGCACAAGGTAGTCATTCATCCGCTTAATACCGAAAGTGCGATGAAAAAGATGGAAGAGAACAACACCCTCGTATTTATTGTCGATGTCAAGGCCAACAAGGCCCAGATTAAACTTGCCTTGAAGAAGCTATATGACATCGACACTGTTAAGATAAACACTCTCATTCGGTATGTGTTCGCACCTGATACATCTGGCTTTATTTAACTAACGGTAAACTTTAGACCAGATGGTTCCAAGAAGGCCTACGCTCGCCTGACTCCTGACGTAGACGCCTTGGACATTGCCGCGAACAAGCTCTCCCTCGTATAAGCGGTGAAAGGTTTTTTTGAGTTTGAGTTTGAGTTTGTTCAACAATGCCGGTATGGTTCAGGCTGTGGAGGAGCAATAGCATCGGACTCGGCGCATCAAATTTTGTCAACTAAATCAACATGAAATTTCTTTTTAATCCAAGACCATTGTTGAACGATGCATGAATTGCGATGGGTTACTCGGAATGTCATCTGATGTTTCAACATCGGCTCAGATCCTTCACATATTGCTATTCCTCATAATAGTAATGCCATAGTAACTCAAAACACTATTATCTCAGACACCAGATCAAATACTATCGTAACGTCCCCTGTTAAACTTGAAATTTCGTTTTTGCTGAGCCGATTTATAATGCCTTATGATGATCGCATATTGTTGAGGTGCTTCATTGTAAGAAAGTTCATATCAAGGAAGCGATCGACGCAATTTGCCAAACAGCCCTCTTCCGTGCGGTCGAGCTTCGAATTTTTGATGTTTCCCGTAACGCATTTTTTCCAGCATATCTGTGTCAGGCTATGGGTCTCTAGGTGTGAATGTCAGAATATCATCATGTACAACATATATGTTGCGACAAGGCTAGATAGGACTACCACAACAGACGAATGAGAGTGGATTGCCAAAGCAAGGTCCAAATCACTGGACGGGATTTCATGAATTGTGTTGGAATGTAGAACGCCCTATGAACATGAAAAGGGACAAATCGACATACGTGATTGAATCTGCGATCTTTGCTGTTCATTCGCGAGAAATTGGCGCAGTTCCGCCTTATCCTTATCGTTGAGTCTTTCAAGGTCGAGATTTTCGACACCTGTCTGGGCGGCGTTCATGACGAGTATCGTGGAAGCCAATGCTTGTGGTGTTGCAATGCTGGATAGACATGCAGAAAGCAAATTAACTGGCGCCAAATGAACGGCAGGAGCCGTAACGTAATATCTCCCAGGCTATCATGGTGGGCTAGGAGCGGCCAATGAGATGGAAGCGACCCCTTGAATGAAATGTCCAACGCACCCTGACACAGAGTTCACATAATCTAACCATGCCCTAATATGGCGCAACTGAATCGGGGACATCACCCGTACGATGCGCGCTTGACACCCGCGTTTGCCCCTGTAATTAACACCTAACATCATATACGGAGTAAGTATATAATTTCTAAAGTTATAAGATTTATTACTTAGTAAAATACTTAGTATTCAGTGTGTGTTTTAGGCTTAGAATATTACCTATAATAATAGGTAAGGGTAGTTATAAGTTAAGTAACTTTGCGAGGTCTTTATTGTTTCTAAAGCGATAGATTTGATACTATAAAAGGTCATGCAAAGTTGTAAAGGACTTGGGCTTTGCCTAAGCATTAGAGGTACATGTAGTGCATGGGAAGAGGGGGCTGACATAAGACAGCCAGGGGATATAAGGGGTACATAGGGGCTCTGTGTCCTACTCTTCTTCCTTTCCTCCTTAAGTTTCTTAATACTGACAAAGCAGCTAGGCCAAACGGCCAAAATCGGAGGGCGCACCCCTAATAGTAGCTGCGATAAATGAGCATACAGTGTAGTACCCCTCGAATGATTTTACAAATCGACATGACAGGGGGAATTAAGCGAATTAGGTGCTAGCAGGGAAACAAGGTTAATGGAGGCTAGAATTAATAGGTACCTAAAATTACTAATAATTTATGTAGAAAATAGTGTATATTTTAGTAGCGTTTAATACCCTATAGAATATATTCTCCTTGTAACTTTCTAGTAATAGCGTTACTTACATCTGATCACAGCTGTTAGAGAGTAACAAAAAGTGGGGCATGTAGATTTGTAAAATCATTCGGGCGGGGTAGGGATTATTATATGCTCAATAAATACCATATCGACGCCCAACAGCATTTGCTTAGGGGCCAGTCCAAAACAAAAGTCACCTCACTAGATCCAAGGGCTATGAGGTTAGGGTTCGAAATTATAGCCTTACTGTCTTCAAAGAGATGGTATAATACACCCCTAACACAAATGCTTTAAGATTCCAGTTGATTCTTACGCTAACGGTTGAGCAAAATACCTAGAACAGGCAGTGAGGTAATAATCCCACAACGTATGAGTACGACTCAGCCAAGAACAATTCAGTTGGCTGTATGGGTTAAACTCTTTATACCGCTAGGATCGTAAGGCCTCGGAAGTCTCTGGAACTACAAGCACCCTCCTTCACTAGATTCAGTCACCAACAAAGTGAGTAGCCAGTAGTTGTGCTGTTAGATTTTGAGTAAACATAAACCCATCTTGTGACCGCCACCAAGTCTTACAGCCCCTAAGAGACTTCCGAGTTCCGGAGTCTATAATTGCTCGTTCAGTGCCCACAGCAGAAATATCGAATGCCGATAGTCAATTTCTCACCACTGTTGACGCTGTGCCGTGAAGGTTACAAATTTATTAGAAAAAAAAAGAGACAGAGATTTTGTGAGATCCTTGCATGTCCAAAACTTAATTACACGTCAACAACAAGCTGGCAGCTAACTGCGGCTGTACCCAAAACCTTACATGGAGCGCAAGCGGCTCCGACTCACCATACGTCCGTCATCCACTAGGATGTCATATATACTTCTTCCAGCGAGCCCACCCTAGAATCGTCGAGCAAACAAACACCATGGTTCCAATGATACCGAAGAAAGCTGCCAGGCTACCCGTGGCTTGGAAAGGCACCGTCACGTTCATCCCAAAAACACCACTGATGAGGTTGAGTGGTACCAATACCGACGCTAGAAACGTAATTTTACTCAAAACGCGATTGGTATCTGTGCCCTGTGATATGCTGTTGATGGAAAGAGTTGCCAAGTAGTTGCTGTGTGCTCGGGAGAGCATCTTCTCAAAGTGACCAAGGTTTGTGGCCATTGTTACCACGTGGTCTTGGATATCACCCAGATACATACCAATGTCCATGTGCGGAGTGACCTGATAATTTTCATTGCATCGCTTGGTGAAACCACGCAGAACGTCAGCCTTGCCGCCAAGTAATCGCAACAAGGCCATGCAGTTTTTGCGAACTCGACCAATAGAACGTAGGAAAGAGCTTGAATCATCTTGGCGCATAACAAATACTTCATCTTCGATAGCATCTGCCTCAAGCTCAATCGTGCGGATTGCTGGTGCAAAACAATCAACGATGTTGTCACTAGTTATCAAAATGTATTAGTCTTGCATTTCAAATGTCAAACAGCATAAAAGAGTCAAGTCTCACATCAACGCATAGCAAATCCAATCACTGCTAAGTGACATGTATTCCTTCAGAGCCGTAATTCTTTTCCGAACCTGCGAGGCGTGTAAATTCGGAGCGAAGCTGAAGCTCAGTGTGCCCTCACGGAAAACCAAAACATATATGTTGAAAGGCTCGTATTCGATTCCGTCTGGTTCTTCAACAACATTGAAGGACCTGAAGCAGGCAAAGTAGTAGGAAGGGAAAAGTTCGATTTTTTCACGTGCTTCTTGTGTGATAATATCTTCGATGGTCAAAGGATGCACACCAAATGCCTTGCAAATGCCTTGGACCTCCTCCTTGGATGCTCGATTCACATTGAGCCACCATACACCATCTGCCTCATCCTTAGGTAGTTCAAAGAGGCCTCGTATGTCTTCTCCGGGAAGAACAAGGTCCCCCATTTCGGCAGCGTGAATGGTAGACTCCCACGCGGATGAGAAGAAGCTGAACCTGTTGTTGTCCAGCGGCTGGACTGCAGGTTTGGTCGAAACCTCAGCAGGGGCTTTCTCTTTGATAGATTCGTCCGATGGCATATTTAGTATATCTCCATCAACCGTAGCTACCTGAGTTTGATGGGTAGTTGACGGCTCCAGTCGTAAGTCGTCAAACGACGGAGGCATCATTTGTCGACTGTCTAGATGGGCCGCACGTTCAGCATTGATAAAACTCTCCAGGTAGTCGAAGTCGATGCGCAAGTCGTGATTTCGACTGCTTTTTTGCAGCGGAAAGCACACGTCCTCTTCTGCAGCGTTGTCCGTCAAGAGACTCCTGGCATCTTTCTCTATCGTTCTCGCTTTACTTCTGTAGCTTCGGCGGCTGGATATGGACATGGATCGGCCATGTCCATCCTCATGCTCGCGATGTGGCTCTGAGAAAGACATATCTCTCTCACGCCGACGAGCCTGCGCGAAAGCTTTGACAGAATTTGGCGGGGATATTGATCTGCTATCGTTTGGGGTCTCAACAGTTAACCGGCGGCCATGACGAGCTGTTTGCGGCACTTCCGAAGTTTCCTCATCTATTATAGCCTCTTCGAAGTCTCGCACTCTGATATCAGGAGTACGAGCTCCTGCATCTATAACAATTTGACGTGAACCATATAATGAGTCAAAAGTGCCTCGTCGTGGTCGCTCTAGACGATATGATGCAGTGGAGTCATGTCGGTGATCGTCAAGTTCAGGAACGGGCGTAGCATATCCTTTATCGGAAGCCGTTCCTTCTTGGTCGGACATGCTGGAAACGGGGACGTTCTTCCCGTTGACGAGAAGAGAGAAAATGGAAAACGGGATCGTGGTTTGTAAGCTACAACAAAAGTTTCGGCAGAGAAAGAAAGTTGAGCTGTACAACACTCAGGTATCCTCGGGCATAGTCGATGTCGATCGGGTTCGGCTTTGATTCACCTGTAAACAGATATAATTGTGCGCTGACCCGGCGCGCATCTGCGGCGCCGAGTAGTGTGGTATGGTAGCAAAACTGTGGCCACCTACGCATCTGCCGATTAAAGAAAGGCGAAGTGGGCAGCCTCAAGCGGAAGTTGTACAGCAATCAATTTACAGCCAGTTATGGAGGCTTTTTGTTCATTCCGCTGTAGACCCAGAAACCAGGCCAAGAAGCGAAGATGTTGTTGCGCTCGTGACAGTGAGTTGAGCTCACTTGACGAGTTCTAGGTAATGGGGTTTCGAAAGTTCGATTCGTGTTAGAAGCTCCCAACAAGTATGTTGACAATTTCTTCGATGGTGTTGCTGCTTAACGTGCGACTCTAACCGCGGTTGGGAGTAGCGAGGTAATTCGCATTGAAACAATGGGATTAGACAATAGTTAAACAAAGATAACCAAAGAGGGCACAGCGAACTTCCTTTTCAGTGTAGTAAATTGATAGTAAAGGGCATAGACAGAAACTCTTGAGCCGTGGTAAGAAGGAGAGGGAAGTTAGGACTACGAGGGATATTTACTTTTCTCGGGCTTACTTTGAGTGGGCGTTGAAAAAAGTGGCACCTTCTTTCTACTCGGAGGGGCCGCGTTTGGCCAATGTGGGACCGCACCTTCTCTGGGCGACTTGGTCACTGGATGCGCATGCGCCAAAGTGCACAACCATGTAGCTTGACGTGGTCACTCTGTTACCATCGCAACTTCAGACCCAACTATCCGACCCCCAATCATTCTCATATGTGGCACCGTCTCATCCGTATCTGACGCCGACCTCGATTTATCTTTGGAGTCGGACCTCCTGGCTTTTCTAGAACTGTTGCAACATTGTTACTTGGGTGCAGAGCCTACCGCAACCGTCATCCACAGCTAGCGTATCGAGCTCAGCTTGACCCCCGTTGACCATGGCGGACGAAATTCTCGACAGAGTTCGCGATGTGGCAGAAGGACAGATCGTATGATTACTCTCAACATCTTCCAGCTTGCGAAAAGCTGTACTAGCCTCCCGTGCGTAACACTGTTCTAGCCCTTGCTGATATTTGAATATTAGGACTTCGACGGCCAGAGACGCGCGGAAGGATTGGCCACTCTATTACTTGCACTTTCTGCGGTAGGTTGCACCTCAATTGCTTCTCACTCGACACAGTCTCGCTAATATTGTTTTTAAACAAGCTCGTGGCATTCAATGTCGGCTACCAGTACCAAGATATACAGAAAACCGTCTACATAGGATTGGGGGGGACTATATTGACGTTCATTCTTGTTGTGCCTCCTTGGCCATTCTACAAGACCAAACCTGTCAAGTGGCTGCCGGCTGGGGCGGGGTGGCAATAAGGCCGCTGTACATCTTCCAGTTTGCAATGATTGGTGAAATAAATAGATTGAATCTTTCCGGCTGCCTAAGCTTTATTCTGCCTCTATGTTATTCGTCTGAACGTGAAACCACTGCCCTTCGTTCATGCTGGTGGTTTTTCCTCCTCCCTTTGATACAACCCCTCAGCGACCATATTTTTGGAATTCCCAATCGCGGTTATCCAAAGGGCAAACAGATCTAGCTTTCAACCATCGTGAGATGCAATGAAAATGAAATGCGTGCTGGTAAATGTTAGTGCTGCACAGGCCAAGGGGTTTCAGATGAAGCTCACGTTGCAAATTCCCCAGGCCACAGTGCATTCTTCACTGGTAGCTGATGCTTGGTTGGCTTGGCATTCGATGCCTACGTGAAAATTGTCAGTCACTGGCCACAACAACATCGAAAGAGCTGAGACGTTAAAGCATCGTGACTACTTACAAAGATCCATGATATGATTGCGGCAGATAGCGCAGTTATCGACCACGATATCCCATGCCCAAAGGGCAACAGCATTCCACTATTGAAAGATCAGAGATGAGCAGTTAATAGCGATGAGGCCTTTCACATCGTGGGCATTGGTTTTTTACAAACCTTCTTTACTTCAAATTTTCTCTTGCCATTAGCACTAGCATCGGCCCTCTTTTCTGTTGAATGGGCGTCATTCATTTCAACATCCGCCATGATAGACTGTGGTCAAGCGAGTTGATGCACAAGCCTGGGTAGACAGGTCGGCACACTTCAATGGGGTTGTGCTATGTTGAGAGCCGACGCCTGAGATCAGAATGAATCGGCGATCTGGCTCTATCAGAAGTCAGCCAGTTGGTTAAGAGGTCCACCGATATGGTGCCAAGTCTATAGTTGCGCGTTTGCTGTGCCGTGAAGTATGTCATATATATGCTTACCTTGATAGCCTTGTAACACAATTTGCAAGTGAGGCCAATGTACCTTGCACTTGAAAAGGTTCTATAGAAACCTTAGGTCAGATTTAAAATATTTATTTTGCCGCAAAGACAATAGGTCGTTTCCACGTACATTAGTAGTTGGAGCGCTGCCTGGTTGTGCATGTTTGTAGTCTCACAAATCATCACCACGTTGCTAAGATCAGCTAAATCGCCCCGCAAGTATCTTTGCAAACAACGGTAAGTGCGACTGGATTTATGTAACTATCGGGTCCCCTCCCACCCACCACCATGTCTGCCATCGTCACTATGACCAATAGGATAGACAAACCGTCTCGAGTAATTAGGCTGGACCATCCTCCTCAACATCTATCAAACATATAAAGCCTCTTGCGATAATTCACTCAGATCCTACAGTTCATTCGACTCACGTGTAGCCACATGACCCCATCGCGCTTCTGATATCACACGCGGCTACAATATATTTCATGCATCGTCCTGGGTTACACTTCGTCATTCACACTTGGGTCATCTTCGCCCATTAATTTAAACTTTCACGATGAGCGAAACGCCTTCGCAGCGAAGGGTGACTTCGGTACGCCGGAAACACGATCGACAAATCACCAGACCAGCCGCCCACAAAGCTTATGCTTCCGAGAATGATGCTACTACACTGGAAGCAACCCGAATACTAGACACTCCTCAAACCCCAAATAAAGTGGACATCGATTCAAACATAGCGAATGAATACTCTTCGACAAAAGCTCCGAGTACTAAGAGCAGATCCAAAAATAAATCCAAATCGAAACATGGCTTCACGTCTCCCGACTTTGCACCTGTTGGTGGCCAAACTCCTCCTCAGCGCACCTTATCTATCAAACCTGGTACGAGCACAGCGTTCGCAGGTGCTACTTTTCATGCGTCGCCCGCTCCTTCAGCACTCCCTCTTCCCAGTTTTCTTTCCAAATCTTCGGCAGAGTCGCCCGTTCCGGCCGCAAAGGCTTTTACTCAAGTGCCATCACCACCAAGTACTGACCATGATGTACCCACGCCCTTTCGGCCATCATCACTCCCGAAAACAAGTGAGTCACCACTTGACTTCATGTTTCGTGCACATCGAGAGGAGAAGGAACGTCATTTGCGAGAAAACGCGCCAGGGTCGCACATACCTCGAGTGGAATCACCAGGAGCTCCACCTCCATTCGACATGAATGTATTTTCAAAATCTAGAAGCCTGCCACATTCAAGACGGAGCAATTTGAGACCACAGTCAGGCGGAATAGGTGCCACCGAGCTGGATGGAACGCCGAGTAGGCCGATGGGTCCGCCATTCTCTACGCCATATCAAGAAAGAATTAAGGCAGCTCGATCTGCAATGAAACCACATTCTCCATGCAGCCACCCGCAAAGCGAAGCCTCCTTGCATGATTCTCAAGCCGATGACTCGACTGATGCGCTTAAAAAATTCCTTTTCGGCAACCCAGGCCCCCTCTATAGGAATTCCGTCAGTGCGCCGTCCGATTCTCACCTTCCGCCGCAAACTGCCGCAGAAAGCTCTAATCACGTACCTCGTTTCAATGAGACCAGGTCCGTGGAGTCTCGTGGTAGCAATATTGAAGCTATGGAGAACGATCTTCGCCGAATCTTGAAGCTGGACGTATCATCGAAGTCGTCTTCTACAGATCAAATCTTTTGAAGGGACACCTTGCCGGTATGTACAATCTCGAAATGTCCTTTTTGCCAACGTTTTGGGGACTCAGGCGATTTGCCAGTCGATTGTAAATAAGGGATGGAGCATATATTCACATGGGCCTGTTTGTGCCAATACTACCTAGTCTATTTTCGGATATATTTGTGGACGAGCGTATGTGCAGGATTCATAATATAAGCAACAAGAAGAAGACGAGGTCACGATATTGGGAATCATTTTGAATCAAATTTATCTTTCACCCCAATTACATTACAGCACACAAACGCCACCATTGTAATAATCTCTTTTTTCCGTGATGAGCTAAAGTCGAACGGTACTGTTGGGTGTGTGCTTAAAGAATTTCTGTACCATTTTTATATGTGAGTAATGGCTTATGATATTTATGATATCGGGATAAATCCCTCTTGTCTCCTGACATTCCTCCTCACTTTACTCTGTTGTTTCAATATATTTCGCTGACACGTACTCGCACATAACAAGACAGGCCTTCAAGTTCTTGTTCTTGCACAGTGTCAGCGAGAAGTCAGCCATTCTCCGTTTGTGGTGCAGATTGACGGGTCCATGGTGAGCCAGAGCTGAACTATGACACAACCTTTTGCGCAACCTTGAATTCATTCTATGCGTTGCAACTATGACGTTTCCGTTGCTCTCGTCGGAACATTATCCCATGTGATAAGAGAAGGTATTTTGCAAAAAAGTCGGTTGCAAAGTCATCAAATTCTGAATATTCAGCACCTAGACGGTATGCAGCAGCAACTCCACTAACGCATGCAAGTTCATGCATATTCTTGACATCTTAGTTAGCGTGGCTGATCTGGTGTAGGTTATAGTTGGCAATGATTATTCCCGTCCGAACGGAATGGTTCACTGCGTGGGTCGTTCAGCTGCATGTCTTATAAGAATCACTTACCACTAGAGTCCATGATCCGGCAAATAGTGTGTGATTCCTTCCATTGAGAAACATCATTCCTGGGACGACGCGCAAGTAATGTTGCCATCGATGGCCAAGCTGATGCCACCAGTTGCGTTTAATTATTTTGTGCTCTTTGATGTCTCCAATTGTCCACAACTTTTGCTTGCGTTTATCAAGAAAGATTGTCTGATACACAGGGTCGAGCTCTCTGTCGGCTTTCGTATTCCCTGCAACGAGTTGATGCTGATAGTTGCTGCAATTGAAAGACATCTCAATGAGACGAGGGTCCTCATCGTATGTATGTGTGAAGTACATGGGCCGAAAGCCTTTCGACTTAGTTTCGGTGTCTTTAGCGAAGGAGATTTGTTGTCTTTGGGTATCGTCTGTTGGCTGGGCACAAAGATCAGGATGAAACTGGGTTTCATATTGCCTCTCGAAATAGTCTTGGTCACTGTGCGTCACGGTTATGTCATCGTAAAATGCCGCGCCTTTCAAGACGAATCGCTCGCGCCAGGAAGCCTCGGCGCCGAGGATCTTGAGACTCTCATCTGCGAGTGTACAAAGAACAATCTCATCAAATACCTCTTCAGTGTCGATTCCAGTATGAAGGTCTTTCACTTGCAATCTGACTTCGTTGCCCGATCTTGACACGACCCTACATACTTCTTGGCGAGTTCGTATTTGGACACCATTGGCTGTAAGACTCTCGCCCCATTTCGCATAGAACTGATGCAGGTTATCGAAGGTGTACATTGTCGGTAAATTTGGCAGTAGGGTAGTTTTATCATAGTCCCAGAGTTTCATATTCGGATCGTCGAATAAACGCTCAACGATGCCACATGGAACATTGGCGGTCTGGTTACCCGTCCCCAGAAAAAGTGCAATGAGCGGATATACCATCTTATCTCCAAATCTTTTATCAAAAAGAAATACTCGCAGCATGATTGATATTGGTATAAGTCCCAATATTGGAAGTGTCCACTTCACAACTTTCAAAAACAAGCCGAACCGCTTGATGTCCGTGGCAAACTGTTGCAGCAGGACACTAGGGAAGACATTTGTCCAAAACCCATCTTGAGATTTGCCAAACGAAACTTGCAAATGAACTTTTTGAGGCGGATAGCCGTGCTCCTCGAAGAACTTAAAAGTGTGTTTGAAGATCTTACATGTACTGTTAGTCGCGTTGCAATCTCAGGGGAGCTTGAGGAATTTTAACTTGCTTGTGAACCGCCCTGGACTCCGTTATTCATCCAAGACGCACCGTACTTGCCGTCGTCCAATTGGATGGAGCTGGCCTGACCACCAAGCACTTCGTTTCTCTCCAGTATTGTGACTCTGAACTTGTCGGGGTGTTTTGCTAATGTTGCAGCGCAGGCCTATGACATGTTGTCAGCGTGTTGATTTGCGATTCAACCCAGACGGCTTCAAGAGCATAAAACTGACCATGCCGGCGGCACCACCTCCAATTATTGCTATACGCCTTGAAGGCGACGGCGGAAACTCAGTCATATTACTACTTTGTTTGCCGTTACGACTGCTGACTATAATAATTCGAAGAGGGCAAAATAATGCTTTCAAAACGTAAGTGTTTTCGATGTTTGGGCTGATGCGACGGTTTAGTAGGATCGTGCCCTAAGCCCAATTTTTACATGCGTCCAGGCTCACATTGGTCCACGAGCGATCGATGCTCTGGTTAGTGGACGTCATTGACTCGGCTTCGCATCGAATCTGTTGAATAAAAAAGATCATAGTCGTAGTCCTTCCTAAGCCCAAGGGGGGTGCGCATCCTGTTTTTGGCCTAGTGGGTTTCTCTCCAGGATCGATCACGTAAACACCGCGAGCCACATGTGGAAGTGGTTGGGATCAATTTGCCGAGCACCTCCGTGTAGAATCATCATGATTCATCTCGCATATTTTTGACTTGCTATCGTGATGCTTCTCGCCCCTTTTATCTCCCGGTCACGCCAGCTCGTCTCGTTTGTCGTGATCTATTGCAGTACAAAAAACGGTATGAAATAATTGGACATGTCACCAGCGACGACTTCGTACAATCAAGCTCACGTGCATTTCATGTTCAGCGATACTCAAAGCCAAGATTTTCCTTGACACTGAGAATGGCAGGTAATAGTGTTGCCAAAAAGTATTGCACCGGCATAGGGTAGCCATCATGACTTGAACAATAGACGACAGTCACGTGAGGTCGTGTCCCGGCGGAATTCACGTTACGGCACTGTCCGGACTCCAGAACATGGTGATTTTGATTAAGTTTGAGCTCCTGCGACCAGCTTACAGCAACACACAATAGAGCAGTATTGTCACAAGTCTCCTCGTCCACGCAACTTCACGAGCACAGATCATTGGATATATTGCCGCTTTCGGTGCTTTATTTCAATTACCATGGATTTCAATGACGATTCAGAAGACGAACAGCTAAGATACGCCATTGCACTGTCTTTACAACACCACCAATCTAACACCGACGAACGGGACGAGGCCTCGAAATCCAACCATTCTAAGTTGGAAGATGCTTCTTCTAATCCACTATTGATGAATCGAAAGAAGATGGAGGAAGAGCGCCTTGCAAGACTTGCTGCCAAACGCTCTTATACAACCCGTGAAGAGGACGATGTAGCGGATATGTCTGTTTCCAAAAAAAGGATGAAATTACCCACGAGCCAGTTACATAACCACGTACTGGTCCCATACCCCGACGGAATAGTCAAACGAACATGGGCTCGAGGATATGACAGATCGAATGACGACATCAAGATCGAAGAAGTTCTCCAAAGAGACAAATTACTACTGGCTCTTTTTTCCTCCTTTCAATGGGACGAACCATGGTTACTAGGAAAAATTGATTCATCACGAACGAAGGTTCTATTGGCAGCTTTCGCGGCAAATGAGTCTCAAGTAGGTAGCAGTTGATAAAGTATGAAAGGACTATCCAGGAATTTCTAATGGTCTCGTAGAAAGAAGCGATGCGCAGCAATGCTCCAGATAACATCAAATTCTGCTTTCCTGAGATGCGTGGACCCGGCTCCATGCACTCGAAACTGCAGATACTCAAATTTCCCAACTATCTGCGCATCGTAGTCCCTACAGGCAACCTCGTCCCATATGACTGGGGCGAGACAGGCGTCATGGAAAACGTAAGTCTTCCACGACTGACTCCGAGATCAGTGACGCTGACTATGCAATAGATGGTGTTTTTGATTGACCTACCGCTGTTAAATTCTGCCAACAAATCCCCTACGTCGACTCTGTTCTGCACGCACCTACAGCTGTACCTTCAAGCCATGGGTGTTGAGGATGGGATGATAACCAGTTTGTCCAAGTACGATTTTACTAAAACAGCGAATCTAGGCTTTGTTTACTCTATGTGAGTGTTTCGCAGTTCATACCAAATACTTTGCTTCACTAACCCCGACTAGACCGGGAGGACACATGAACAGCTCGCTGTCTCAAATCGGTTCGTTCATGGGCCTAACCCCAGGATGGCACGGTAATGTTTGACGCATTAATTTAGGCTTTGCTGGCCTGAGCACGACCATAGCAGCCCTGGGACTGGCCACTTCCAAGCCGATAGAGGTTGAATTTGCTGTGCGTGCATCTTCCAGATTAATCGTATGTATATGTTGACTTCAAAAACAGTGCGCTTCCCTTGGGGCTATCAAGTACAACCTAGTGCAGTCTATCTATAATGCTTGTCAAGGTAAGTTCAAGTGTAGATGTGGAGTTTGTCCCATTGCAAAGAGGGGAACGGGGTGACAAAATACTGACAACTCCTGGGTCGGTTAGGAACCGTTGACAAATACCTGCTCAAAAGGAACCAGAATACCGGGTCTGAAAACGAGCAGCCCGTTGCTCCCCAATTACAGCAGCATTTTAGAATATACTTTCCGAGCCACGAAACGGTGATTTCTAGCCGCGGTGGCAAAAATGTGAGCCAACCAGCCCGTGTTCACGTCAACGAGCAGTTCACTCATGCTCACGATGAGCTCAGGCGGCAGGTACAATATGCTTGCAAGAGAAATGGTGGCACGCTTCGACATTCCCAAAAGAACTGATGCGCGACTGCGTCAACACGCGCAGCGGATTACTGATGCACAGCAAACTTATTCTAGTGCATCAGACAGGCACCACAGCAGTAGATACCTCAAAAAAGGTGGCATGGGCCTACGTCGGGAGCGCCAATTTATCCGAGAGTGCTTGGTAAGTCAATAGCCCTGCAGATGCCAGAGGGCGTTTCCAAACAACTCTAATGGTACTAATTGCAGGGGCCGCGTTGTTCGAGACAAGGCATCAGGTCAGCAAAAGATTATGTGTCGTAATTGGGAATGCGGAGTTGTCGTGCCGGCCCGTACTGCTTCGGAACAAAACTCGCCTATTGACATGAATATTTTCAAAGGAACGATTCCAATACCAATGCAAGTTCCAGGTCGGCGGTATTCACAACAAGAGCATCCCTGGTTCTTTCAAAAAACCTGAAAAGACGAAGCAAGAGGAGTCTGTGCAAAGCCAAATGCTGGGACGACATCTCCGACATGGGAAGTGGACTCTTCAACGCACGCAAAAGCATGGATTCAGCAGAACATGCTTCATTAATCCGTAAGAGGAGTAAATAAACGCGCAGTAGTAAGAAAAAAATATGCGCAGTAGTAACTAGGCCTGAAATAGGAGAGGTTCCTTTATACATATTTTATAAGGAATGATACGACACGACGCGAGTACATCATTTGGTTGGAACAGGAAATCTCGGGACGGGCTATAAGCTGGGTCGGGGTACTGGGGTGCAAGCAATCGAAGACAGACAAGAAACACACACGTGTGGTGAGCTGCGGTTAGTTGTTTGCATCCAACCCTTGGTGCCTGGGCATCATTATTATGGCAGTCACTCAGATAAATGCAACAGTTTTATCTAATTATACCTTACTAAGTAAATGTACTAATAGCTCTATTAATCATGGGCGCGTGTAGATATAGCTTTAATTGTTAGATGTCAAATTCTCACGATCCCCTGTAGTGACCTGTAAGGCTGTGTGACGGGACTCACAAGTCTTAAAAAAGCAATTGTAAGGTGCAATGTTAGCAGCGGCTAGCATTGACGGATCTTTTGGTCTATTGGCCCTATCGTTTCCAAAGAGACAGGAATTCCGCTGCAGTAACACAAATTTAACTTTTCCGTCTGTAGACGATGAGTCAAATCTTCGAGTCCTCTCGTTAAATGCATCCTCTTACTGCCGAAGCTGCGAGTGTAGGTAAATGAGCCTCTTTATGATCCTAGCTGACTTAGTGAACCAACGGTCACACGGTGACTGCAAATTTCTAGTTGGAAAATCTCAATCCGCGACATGACGCTCAAGCATTATTCTCCATCTCCGAATCGTATCAAATTTTTTCCATCAGCATCGAAAGCCGTGGTACGGACCAGGTTTCATTTCGACACGCACACGTAGCGTAAAGCAACGCACATAGCCTAGATATTCCCAGAATGCTACGGAGTACTCCGTACGGATCCGTAGATCTACGGATAAGAGGAGATCCGCAATTTAATATGGAGACAGAAGGGATCCATGCTAGAAGATGGGTCAGATTCAAGGTGCATGATCGGTTCCTGCGTGTGGATGCTGCTGCAGGGTCCTACATACATGTACATAGGCGACACGCCAGCCATTGACGACCAGCCAGGGCCGGCTTTGGTGGCTGTGGCTGGCGTCAGTGCGTTGCATGTACTCAGCACATAGAAATATTGCGAAAATAGTTGAGAGACTAGGATTTCGGCAACCCATTGTCACTAGTGATGTTGGTGTGTTGATGGTGTGTTGATGATGATCAGGGCAACAGGCACCAAGTTGACGCCTTTCAGAGGTTGACCCTTGTGATAGAGATGGCTGTGGGCGTTGACCAGCCGCTGTCAGCTGAGACTGTGAACATAGGGGAATAAATGCCTCCTACGTATTACCTGAAAGGTGGGCAGTGCGCCACGCTAGATCCTGTTTATCCTAACTCCGCGTCGGCGGAGTACCTCCAAAGCACCCGCGTGTAGTTATGAATTGGCGTTCGCTCGCATTGCCAGTCCTAGAATGAGCACGATTCCCCAAACTTGACGCTGAACATCGAGTGAATGAACTGGATGCTCTATAATGTCAAATGGAGCAGGGAGTGGACGAGAGATGTATGGTGTTCGTTCTCCTTGGCGCCATCAAGTCGCGACTTCATTGCTCGGCATATGACTTGACTTGATACCTGCATACTTAATCAACTACAGAATCTGAGTGTATAGTGCATATCGAACCGACCGTCAAAGCTGGATTTGCCGTACTCCGATAACATGCCCTGGAGCCAATAGGCTGAGCCTTTCGATGGCAAGCGTGCCACCCAAGGGTGTGGAGGAAACGAACAGGGAATCGTGTCTGGGCTAGCAAGATACGAAATGGATGGTGGGTATTTCCACTGCTTATGTAGGGCTTAGATGTTTTTGATACATACATACACATTTATATATATATATATATATGTATTTATGATTTAGCCTTGACCAGACGGAGCTGACCAGCTTCTTCGCCCTTGCATCTCTCCTTCCGTATGAAGCGCCGCTTAGACGCAGCTGTCATCATTACCTGCGTCAATCTGATGGTTTTTCGGCAGAGACACGGGCCCAGACTCCCCAGAAAATCGTGCCCTTACCCCTCCACCCCTCCCTCACCCACCAAGTGGAGACGTACATAGACAGATACTTTTGCGGCGCTGTGGCGCTTGTGTAGTCTCCTCCACTCTGTTTATGGTGGGCATCTTTACATTGTACTATGGAGAACCACTCCGTATCCGTATAGCAGGCACCTACATGTTAGTTTTCGTGGCGCTTGCAGGGCAAAGTGCGTAGTGAGTCGGGGGGCAGCACCATATTCCATAGTCGATGCTGAGCTGGGCGACACGTTCAGCCGGCAAACGGATTGGATCATTGCGAGTGGTATCCCGAAGACGTCTGCGTGAAGTATCTTGTGTTTTGGCGCCATAGCTATAAGCATACTAATTACCGCCACAGCCACAGATACAGTGCAGACATGAGGGTAGGACTCAAGGCCATTATCAGAACAATCAGAACAATCAGAACAACTCTATCCTACCGAAGAAAGTTTTGGTCCTGAATCACTTTCAGGAACCTGGAACCGATCTTCCTGACGGAGCCGACAAGCGAGCGGCCCGGAAGCCTAAATTTTGAAGGGTTTGCATGGCTGGATACTTCCTGCATTATTGTCCATTGTCACCAAAAGTTTTTGAAGTCGTTGCTGAACTAAACAGCTCTCGATGCACACTGTCTGTTTCTGTAGACGCGATGAGGGGCACTTCCTACTATCGCAAATATTGCTTCAAATATTGTCTGGTTCAGAGCCAGGCGCGCAAGAGCGTCCAAGACACGAATCGCGTTCATGCCTGGGCTCAGCTCCAAGGCAGACCGCCTTGCCCATTTACCCGTTCATTATGACTCCGCACTAAGACTGGTTATATCACCATACATACTAACTAATTACGTGAGTGCCGTGAAGCTTGGCCAGGGCATGGGGTTTGGCTCTTTACTATTTCGCAACCCACCATAAACCGCTAGCCTCGAGTGCGACATTCAGTACGACGTTGCGGTGCTCTGACGTGACGCATTGTTTTGTCAGATTTCAGATCTAGTCTTGTCTTCATGTGGACACACCAGATCTCAATTACACGCCGCTAAATGTGTCTGGTGTCACACGTCCCGGCGTTAAAGCAAGTACCTGCATAATAGGTAGGTACCTAGGTACCTACGGTATGGTGCGAGCGATGTATCTCAGTCATACAGTATCCCTGGGAATCAAGCGCCCCACGCATATATTGTGCCCCTATTAGTATTAAAGGTGTACTTCGTACTCCGTAAAGGGTAATTGTTCAAAGCCTAGATAGTCCTAAATAATAATGTTCTGTCCTATCCCTTTGGATGTGGTAAGGGAGCAAGCATGTAGAAGACCCAATTTTTTCTGGGTACGCGAGAGGTACCTCGCGTTAGCTAGAAAAACACGCCATAGCTGCGACGTGTATAATGTAGCGATTTGTACCTAGCTAAACTGTCAGTACTTCTGTCATAGGCTGAATAAGGAGCAGAATTAGGTAGCTCGAATCCACCTTTGTCCTGATTGGCCCACCTCCCTGGGCCCCGTGGCGCTTAATGGGACGGACAATTTTAGTGCACCAGTCGTAGTCCAGATTCGACAAAGATGCTTGCCCCCCTGTTCTGCCACAGAAACCCTCATCTGTGTCTTTTCCTGATATCAAGATCCTGCTCGTGGTCCATCCAAATTTGTGTCTTGTGCATCGTGGTGCAACCTTCTCACCTCGTTTGCCTGCTCTGGTCTGAATTTGGGTACTTGGGAAATTGAACGCCTGCAGTCATTCCTAGCTAGGAATCGATCTTAGCACTCTTTAAAATTAGCTGCAAACATGCTCAATTGTTGGGAATTGGGCAGATCCATTGCCAGAAAGCAAGGAAATTTTGGACAAAAAACACGTCAACCCGGAGAGCTTGCTCCTGTTGCGCCTTTTAGCAGCATTGGGCTGTCTGCTGTTTCTGTGTCTAGAGTGACGTACCATAGCTCGTCACGTGGACACGCACTTTTCACCACCTTTTGTTTCCTTGCTTTCTAGCAATTGGATCTGCTCAATTCCTAATAAAAGGCGCAACATGAGCAAGCTCCACGGGTGAACGCGTTTTCTCCCAAGAGCGTAAATACAACAACAATGTCAGATGATACATGAAGTATCGTGATGCATCATGAGTTGCACGGAGCGACTGGTTATGGAGTATGTAGTTGAAGGCCCAGTTCGGGAATGTCTGAGTACACCCCCTACTGCACTATTGGCACACCCCCCATTTTTCAAATCCTCTACGCCCTTTCCGGCATTCATGGGCCAGGACGACGCAGTATTACTCCGTATTACCGAGTCCGTAAGCATAATCGCTGTTTCCAGCAGTAGTTAGCACTGCTCAAATGTTGATGGGGCTCTCTGTTTCCTCTCGGCGGTCGCGACCGCTTTAATGAACTAAATTGATCGGTTGTCGACTAGGGCCATGCGTGGCCTAAGCCTAACCAGTCTTGCAAACTTTACAGCACTTGCCTCGAAGCCTCTTCAAGCCACACACAGCTTCTTGGTCCTGTTATCCCGCCTCTGCCTCGCATTGTGTGACTCGCTGCTGATCTATTCTTCTGCGCTTGTCGACTTCGGCGACTTTCTTTTAAACAAATTCTTTCAAATTCTTTCTCTTACAGCATTGCATTTCTATCACTTCATCCTTCCAGCCAAGACAGTTTCAGACATTTTGAAAGACAACATAGCATTGATCAGCGCCTTTTCAAGCTTGGAAAACTCCTGAACCGACACTCGAACTCCGTGGATACGGGGAAGCTAACCCGGATTACTCCAGGAGCCTGTTTGCCTTCGCCCTTCAAGGTTAAAATTCGTTGGTGCAAGACTTAATCACAACCATGTCGGATCAGTCCAACCCTCTTAACTCGACGTTTGAGGGTCATATAGCCTCGACATTAGATGCCCTGGTCTTATTCGAGGCTTGTTTATCCGGTCATCTCAATCATGTACCTCGTCGTCCTCATGACAGGGAGCGTCAAGATCTAATCAAGAGCGGCAACGTCTTCATATACGAAGAGCATGCTTCGGGCATCAAACGCTGGACAGATGGTGTGTCCTGGAGCCCCAGCCGCATTCTGGGCAACTTCCTCATCTATCGTGAGCTGGAAAAGCCGTTCCCACCAGGAGAGAAGAAACGAGCCTTGAAAAAGAAGAAGTGTCCTTCCGGCGGAATTGGAAAGCCAGAGATAGGTTCTCGCTCCAGCATGAGTGGTTTCCCATTGGCTGGCATGGATACATCTGTCGGCAGAGATGCCGAAAGAGCCTTGATTGGATCTTTGATCGATTCTTACCCTTTCAAAAACGATGGTTTGATCAAGAAAACTATCAGTGTAACATACCGGGGGATTCCGCACCATTTGGTCAGCTACTACAACGTCAATGATGTAGTATCTGGCTGCCTGGCTTCGCCATCCAGACATCCTAGCACTCGAAATATTATACCTCGAACCGAACTTATCTCTCAGAACTTTCGCGCACCTATCGACGAGGTGGAATACAGCGTAGACGAACGTTATGGCCATCCCGCCCTACTTACTACGTTGTCGAATGCCCACGACTTCGGAAACGCTTCGAGCAACGCACTACAGCGAACAATGACGCTCCCTAGCTTTCAGCCTTTGTCTGTATCATCCGCATATGGCACCACCCCGTATGGGTACCCTCCGCAGCAGCATTATATGGCGTCGACTTCCTCTATGCCACCGCCGATGTCGCAACAAGTATCGTCTTCGATACCGCCGCCGCATATACATCACTCAACACCCTCTCTACATCCATCCGTCCCAACGCCAGTACCATCACTCACGAGTCACATGTCGTATGCTTCTCATCAGCAAGGAAACTATTCATTAGATCCTCGCAAGACAGCCCGTTTCAGCTCTGACTCTAGTCTCGTGCACGAATTCCCTCGAAACATGCCGACTCACAATCCTTCTCGTCGAATCTCGACTTTCGAAGCTTCCCCCCAGCCTTCAGACTTGTCTTCCATTTCTCTTGGTTCTGTCACAGACGGGCAACACTCATCTAATGGCAGTGCATACATGAGACAATCATCTTATTATCTTCCATCCCAAATCGCTCCAGTGGCCAGTCCAGAAAACCACGCCTTCGCTCATCCCCGTCCGGTCAAGTCAGAAACAGAAATACCCTCCGTTGAGAATGGACCTCAGCACTACGGCCTGGATGAAAATAACCCAGCATGGGGATACGAGGGCATTGACAACTCCCAGGGACAACAATACTATGGAAACCAAACGGGTGAGAACCCTCCGACTTGGCATGGAGGACCAAACGGTGTGGGCCGTTCATGACGGATAACGAACGACTCATGATTTTTTGCCGTCCTTCTCTCTTGTTCGGGAGATGAATTTTGCCCATGCTCACGCAAACCCAGGACCCTTCTCTGCTGATATCTTGTTTTCTTATTTATCGCATTATCCCTACTCCAGTTTTATGTTTTTTTGGGTATGGCTGTGTTCAATCGGTAATTCAGTATTTTATATTTCTTCGTTGCATCCAGGAATGGGCGAGAGTCGAATTATTGGTGGCGCATTGGTGTGGTCTCCCTTTATCGCACTAGCTACGTCGCTTTGGTGTAAGCCTTCATGTTACTTCTCGGAGTGTTAGGTCTCTTCATGTTATGTTCGGGGCGTGAGGTTATTTTCAGTGGTATTGAGTTTCATGGATAGGATATAGTCAGGCGCGATGTTATAACCCGCTATCAGCAAGGCGCTCAGGATGCATCATCATCAGAGCAATTGCAATTCGCCGGGGGTTTGGGCCAATAAACGGTGGCCTAATTACAGTTTTCGAAGACAGGTCCGCAAGGGAGTTTATACTGGATTTCAATAAACCGAATTTTAAATTTATCTGGCGATGACAGAGTTATTGGTAAAACAGTGACATAACAATACCTTTCTCCCACGTGCATAGGGTAGGCCGTATGAGCAGACAGCCCAATGGTGGGTCCATAGTCGCAGCAGCCAACTTCGTAAAGACATTGCCAACATATAACAGTCCTACTTCGAACCATAACCGGCCTGCTCAGAACGATAGAACGTGGCATCTACTTGCACTCTAAAGCCATTCCGGTAACTATAAAAACCAAAGGCATTTGCAAGCGCCGTCGACAAGTGTGTAGAATTGCATCATGTCGACGATTTTTTTGGCATCACGAGCAGCAGCAAAACATACATGCCACCGTAGCTATGTCAGCTTTGGCCACGCCGCAAATAACACCTTACAAAGGGCAGGTCAGTATAAATTGCTCATTAGGAACCGCAACAACTGCCTGCCCCAGTGGACCACCTATTTTCCATTCAGAGCTTATCAGGTTCGGGGAAACAGGTAAGACGGAAGAACACATGTAGTCGAGAACTTTGTAAACGTCTAAACAGTGTGACGTACAGAATGAGCGGCCAAGAAACTGACAAACTGGAATCGCACAGCTCTGCACAGAAACAAGCAGCAAATACTAAATTCGATCGACCGAGAAAAGGATGTACAAATCAGGACGGCCAAGTCACGACAAACTCTCAAGCGAAATCTGCCACTACTGAAGCCATCGTACACGAAGACATATACACGATCCCCAATTTTCTCACCCTGACACGGCTCGTGGCTGCTCCTGTAGTGGGCTACCTGGTACTTCACGACTCTCATGCATGGGCCGTGGGGTTGTTTGCGTACGCAGGAATCACTGATTTGCTCGACGGCTGGATTGCTCGACGATGGAATCGTAAAACGGTAGTTGGAACCATCATAGATCCAATGGCGGACAAGGCTCTTATGACCATACTCACCGTATGTCTAGCAGCCAAAGGAACATTGCCATGTACGTGCTTCAATTATGAGAATGACTGGTGTCGTGACAAATTCTGACATCTCAAACCTTTGCTACCCACTACCCACTGCTTTTCAAGATATGTGCCTCTTAAACAAAATGTCATTTTTAAGACTGGCCAAGCGAATTCGCTCCATGATTTAGTGAACAACGCTGACTTGTTATTCGTCTTTATCGCTAGTATGGGTAGCAACCATAGTTCTAGGAAGAGATGTTGGGCTTGGAATTGCTGCCATTTACTATCGATGGATCTCGCTTCCTCCACCCAAAACTTTCAGACGGTATTGGGACTTTTCACTACCATCTGCGGAGGTTCGTCCTACGACTATCAGCAAATACAACACATTCCTTCAACTTGGGCTGGTAGGCCTGACAACAGCGGCGCCGCTAGTACATGCCGATATTTCTTCAATGTTGGCACTACTACAGTAAATCCCCCCTCCCCCCTCCCCCCTCCCCGGCCATTGCCGCTGAAAAAGAGCAGATGATGGAACGCTTCGTAGTCTGACTGGTGACTAGGTATACTGTGGCAGCGACCACTGTGTGGAGTGGCATAAGCTATATCTTCAGCAGAGATGCTGTCAAAATTCTGAAGTAGGAGTGTTCTACACTGATTTCCTGGCGAGCCTGCCTTAAGACTTGCACAGCTTAATAGTAGTCTGCACCGATATCAAATGACTCAAATCAAACGTCTAACATTGATAGCTCCCCCCCAACCATCAATGATGGCCAACGCATCAGATTTCTACTCATGTTTACTAATCTATTATTACCAGCAATACCCAGCCAGGGGGGATAATTAATATCCACGTAATAGACCACCAGTTATATACTCCTAGTGTGACGTGGAATGTGACCTAGCGTGGGAATTTCGAGGCTGCGGGATGCTGCGAGGTCAATATCAAAGTTGGCGAAGATTTTCAATTTTAAGAACATACATCCTTGTGCATCTGCGAAAGTCAGCGTTATGTGGGTTGTAGAGTCGTCACTGCCAAAGCGAACTTTATCACATTCCATGGCACTCTGCGGCTCTTAACTCTGTTCTAGGCCATCTCGTATTACGCAACATGTTATCTTCTAAAGTTGGTTAATTTTCACCTAGCTAGGTATAGCTAGCATATTTATACATAAAGAATACGTATATTCAACTCTAATATGGTAATAATAACCACTCAACAGCTCACAAAAAACTTTAAAATTAATGGTGAGAATATACATAAATAAGTACGCCGAGGTTAAGACATTGGTATTGCTACGGAGAAAAGCTGTATCGTTCATTGACAAAACCTCCATATACCCCTAGTACCCTCTGATAGTATGCATATACATTGGGTGTATGTACATGGGAAGACTGGCGTGTACCGCAAACGGATGGTGTGATACTGTTCTGTGCGATCGTGGCTTGTTGCTCTTGCATTTTGAACTCCATCCAATGCGAACAGGGCAGCCAAACTCTTTTCACCTGTTGAAAAAGTCCAAATATTGCAACATCCTCAGCACCCAGAAGCCTCATTGCTGGTCCAATTCTGTGTTCCTGCTTGCAGATCGTCTCCGGATATAAGCTAGCAGCCTAACAGTCCCGGCCGGAGTCACACCTTCGATTCGACGAGCTTGTGCTAGGGTCTCAGGGCGTGTGACGTTTAATACTTCCTTTTCGGACAAGGCAAGTCCCGGAATGGCATCATAATCGAGGTTCACTGGAAGGCGGTAACTCTCGTCATGAGAAAACTGATGTCTCTCCGCAGCTTGCATCTGAACATAGGGCGCGTATGTAGCCTCAATGACCACGCGATCTCTGATGCGAGGAGAAAACTTTTCAAAATCAGGAATTAAAGCACGCAGTCTCTCCATATCTATACGAGCGCCAGTATTTGACAGTCGCAAGATATCGAGTCCCGTTCGACGGCGCGAGTTTTTTCTTACGTCATAACCATATTCGCTCCACTGAGCTGACGTCAGGCACACTGATTCCAGAGACTTCATGAGGTCTTTGATCTGCCGATGTTGATCTGAAAACAAAGTCCAGCGTTTGTCAGACACTACGCCCCAGGCTCGACCTTTTTCGGTGAGTCGAAGGTCAGCATTGTCAGCTCTCGCAGCCATCCGAAACTCACTCCGGGATGTAAACATCCTATATGGTTCCGTTACACCCTTTGTGATCAGATCATCAATCATGATCCCAATGTAACCATCAGACCTAGAAATCGATGCCTCACTCAAATTCTGAGCTGCCCGGCCTGCATTGATACCCGCCACAACTCCTTGGCCAGCGGCTTCTTCATATCCTGTAGTCCCATTGATCTGGCCGGCAAGGTACAAGCCCCGAACAGTCTTTGTTTCGAGGGTCGATCGAAGTCCCCTAGGGTCAATATAGTCATACTCGACCCCATATCCTGGTTGTAACATTTCGACTTGTTCGAGCCCTTTAATGGTTCGCAATGCCTCTTCCTGCGCCTCAGCAGGTATAGTCATTGACAGTCCGTTTGGATAAATGACCGGACTGCAAAATCCCTCGGGCTCGAGCCAAACAATATGTCTATCCTTCTCTGGAAAACGAATGACCTTCGACTCCAATGACGGACAGTACCTTGGTCCCTTTATCGTCTCGCGGATATGGATAGTTTTGTTGAGGTTCTTCCGCACGACCTTATGTGTTGCCTCGTTTGTATGCGTAATACTGCAAGTAAGCTGGTCTACAACGGAAACGCCATTGTTCAAGAAGGAGAATGGGGTAGGTGATTCATCCCCGGTCTGAATCTCCAGTTCTTCAAATTTGATAGTGGATCTTTTGAGCCGTGGGGGCGTTCCAGTTTTGAGCCTCCCAAGACTAAAGCCAGCTGTAAGTAAAGACGTGCTTAGGGCAGATGTGGCTTTCTCCCCCAACCGACCAGCTGGATAGCTCTCGAGGCCGATATGTATCTCACCACCCAAAAAAGTGCCTGTGGTGATGACGACTTTGTTTGCCGGAAGAGTTTCACCAGATTCAAGCCGAATGGCAGTAATGGACTTGACTCTCCCACTCCCTGAAGGATCATCGAGCTCTGATAATACCACATTTGACACGCTTCCGAAAATGATCGATAAATTCGGATACGTTTCTAGCTCCTCTCTCATGTACCGTTGATATAGATCTCGATCGATTTGAGCGCGGGGACCCTTGTGGTAGTTAGTATGTTGCTAAACTCAAGTCTTTGTCGAATCGCACCCTACCCAGACAGCCGGCCCTTTTCTGCGATTTAGCATATGAAATTGAACGCCAGATTTGTCGATAATTTTTCCTGCCAGTCCATCAAGGGCATCAATCTCTCGAACTATAGTGCCTTTGCCGATGCCTCCAAAGCTAGGATTACAAGAACAGGTTCCGATATTCTCGATTTTCGGGGTTATCAGCGCCGTCCTTGCCCCTGTTCTTGCGGCAGCCGCACATGCCTCGGCTCCAGCGTGACCGCCACCAATTACAATAACGTCATATGGTCTGTTGGCAAACAGGTTAGCACAATGAAATGAAGGTGAGTGAAGCAAATTCAGGTATGAGAATGCCGAACCTGCCACTAGCTACCGTAGCGAATTGTCGAAGGCAAACTAGCAACCGTTGTCGCACGGAGCGAGCACATGCTGTTCGGAACGGGGCACGCATTGAAGAGTGATTAATAGTAACAACCAAAAGCTTCGTAACTTAGAAACGATCGCTGTATATTTGATCGTCTGACATTGCAGGCGGAATCTTGTGTGACGCAGAAATTGACGTTGGTCAGTATGAATTATGGGTCCACAGTGCACACTCACATGGTCTCCCCTCCGAACCTAGGATCAACTATTATCACAGCCAAAAGTCAGCATAATGAGAGGTTTTCCTTCCCTTTCTGTCGCTGTCGGTTGTGGATGATCTAAGTTTGGTTTCTTTTTCGATGGCCACGCAAAAGATACAGCGTGTGGTGCCTTCCATCTATTAATTTTTAATATTTCCCCCTCATCAATGGTTGCGGCGAACGCATCGGATTTCTACTAGCAAACTGTACTCAGCGTTGCTGGCCATATCCAGCGAGCGGGACAATTGACATCTGTGGGAAAAAACGCATAGACTCCCGGTATGACGCGGGATGTATCGTCCATCTATTGGGAGTCCTCAAGCTTTGTCACTGCTGTTTCTACTGTGCAATGAATACATTTAATTGGGTAAAGCTGTTGGAATCCTATGGCTTCTTGGTCTTATCGCCGATGGCCCCTTCGTCCCGGACTACAAGGTAAGCGTAAGCTTTCTTCTCTATTTGCCACGCCTGTCTGCAACCCTGCGTGTTCATTTACCTGCGCATCATCGAGCATCGGGCCAGGAGCTGACTGCATCATTGACCTCCTCCAAGAAGGTGGCTGCATTGTGAATTGATGTGCCACCCAACACAACACGTACGCCAGGAGTTGTGGCATTGATACCAGCAATCATCCTAGCCTCTTCGTAGGTTGCGCCTCCTATCATGAAAACCATTACATCTTGCGGTTTGTCTCTCGTAGAGCCACCACTTTCTAGAAACGGATACTGCTGCTCCCTCAAACGACCTTTTATGAGATTTTGTAAGGTGCTTTCTAAGAGTGAAGTATGTTGTGTATAGACATTCTCTACACCCTTCAAGCCTCGGAATCGACTCGAAGCCCCTGAAAATATGCCCACCGAGTCGAACATATCGGTGATTCCGCTGTGGGAGGGTGACGTATGAAGGGAAGAATGGTAAATTAGAATCTTGTGGACTAAATCGGCCTGCTGTGGCAAAACTCCTCCTGCTGCGACCAGCAATTCTACAAGCATCGGAATGGCGTTTGATTGGTGCTTGTAGTATCGTAGTGCATACAGTGCTGTCAGACCTACTTTGGCATGGGCTGTGATCCTTGGGTTTTGAATGAGTTTTTGGATATTCTGTTATGTTCTTAGCCGTCCAAATGTACACAAACGTTTTGTTATCAGGCGATGACTGACCTTCAGATCCACACTGTGATTATCATTGCAAGCTAAGCTTTGCTCCACCTCACTTACCTCCAACAAAGATTCTGCTGCAACCTTGCGACTCAATTCAGAAACTAGGGTAACATGCTTGCTAACATTACCAGACAACTTCCTGAACTCCGGGTATTCTTCTATAAATCGCTTCATATCAGAGATCGACTCTATATTAGCGTTGTTCTTGGTCTTAGACTGGTATTGTTCCACGTAGTCTTTAATAGTACCGCCCAAGTCGCCAAAATTGAGAAACATGTTTTTCTTGAAGAATGGGTCTTGGTCTTGAGATAGAACGATTTCTTTTAGCTCTGGCCGTATGTCAGGTACATCACTCAGGTCAACACGACCATTTTGAATACCGATAAGGTGATGAACCATGGCTTGATATGTCCACTGAGTAAGTAGCGGCGTCACGGAGTCCTCTCGTCTGTCCAAAACAAGAAGAACCGGTGGGGTATCAACTTTTCGAAAGTCGAAAAGTTGCTCTTCCTGTGACATCAAGTAACGCACTTCTGATGCAAGTTTCTTGGCCATCGGGCTATTCTTCTCATAACGTATGACTGGCCGTTTTTTCAAGGACAATAAAAGTGCGAGCAGACCATCCGCGCATCTTTGAAGAGAATCCGGGTTCCAGTTGTCTGGGTTTGAGCCCCATATACGTCGCTGTGGCAGCGACACTGAGAGGGAAAACAAATCGGGATTGATGACGGTGTAATCGGCGAAATGCTCCTGAACGACCTTGACAATTTCATGGTCGTCTGCTTCCGCGAGACGCTCCAAAGACGATTTTTTGACCACGTTGGTGAAAAACAGATGATACTCGCCGTATCTAGGTTCCCGAAGCTCATCTATCAACAGCTGTATGGTGTTGGGCGATGGACGCACTAGGCATATACAGCGAAGGTGACGCATCCTCTCGCGGCTCGCGTTGTCCAGGCGATCAATAAGATACACCTCATGATTCAGAAGCGATGACTGAGTGACGGCAGTCGATACAATGGACACTGTTTCATTATCCAACAGCAGTATCTTCATCTTGGGAGAAGAGGTTTCTCCAGCAGGCATGACTATTTTTGAAATATAGTTGGCCACTGCCTGTGAGATGTCCATATCGGCTGTATATACGCCGCAGCGTTCACCAGACTCGCTGGGTCATAACAATATTTCCCAGGTCAAGCGTCCGTATTCAGTCTTGAAGAATTTTGAGGAAACTATGCGTAGAATACTAAGTGTCCCAGGAAATTCACCAGAAAAGGGGTCGGAGCAATGAACAAGCAAGGCAGGGAAGACGAGTGCGAAAGCTTTCGAAAGGGCTTCTTTTGCGCAATTCGCGGTGTACGTCACGGACTCACCTATGTGTTCGGGTATCTGCATACGACCAACCCGCTATAATCATAAACGACAACCGGACCCCTGTCAACATCCTCTCTACATGTTATGCATTATTGTAGCTCAACACCCAACTCGACTATCTGGGGACTTAAAATCCCAACCTTCAAATGCGCTCTCTCTAAATTGTCAAGTACATATTTGCCCGGTAGTGAGCACAAAAAATGACACCGGATATCTGTCCTCCCAGATCAGAACCAACGTTAGTGCGTGTCTGATTAAAAACAACATAATGGATATGGAAAGCTGATGTCTTTACAGACTTTCATTTACCCAGGGCCTTGTAGTCGGCCAGCTGTCCGTTGTTCTGATACTTGCAGCGTTCATAAAATTTTTCATCTTCGGGGATCCGCCATCGCCAGACGAAACCGCGTCTTTGCGGGCCACAGAACGACGATCCAGGACTCTCACGCATAAGCAATCTCTATTGAGACTGCGAAGCTCTAATCAAAGACAAGAGCAGACACTGAAACGAAAAAAATCAAATGTGCTTCGAAATCCACCAGCACTGACCATAGGCTCAATACTAAGCAAGACCTACTACAATGTGGACAGTCACCAACCAGAGAGTCTTGATTGGTTCAATGTACTTATTGCTCAGACAATTGCGCAGTTCAGAAGCGATGCGCAACATGATGATGCGATTCTCAGTTCTTTGACTAAAGCACTCAATGGAACATCACGTCCCGACTTTGTAGACGACATCCGCGTAACAGAACTAAGTTTGGGTGAAGACTTCCCTATCTTCAGTAATTGCCGCATTATTCCAGTGGACGAAGACGGGTTGACTCTTGGGAACGGCATCAAATTTGACGCTGCCACTGCTGCCCGAGATGGGACGAGACTGCAAGCCCGCATGGACGTGGACTTGAGCGACATGCTTACGCTTGCTGTGGAAACGAAACTCCTCCTCAACTACCCAAAAAGACTATCAGCTATTCTGCCCGTCGCGCTCGCCGTTTCGGTCGTCCGGTTCAGTGGAACATTATCGATATCATTTATCCCTAGCAATCCGTCTCAGTCGACACCAACTATGATGACATTTAGTTTTCTGGATGACTATCGACTGGACTTCTCCATCCGGAGTCTACTCGGTAGCAGATCGCGTTTGCAAGATGTCCCTAAAATTGCTCAGTTGGTTGAGGCTAGATTGCACAGATGGTTCGATGAACGTGCCGTTGAACCTCGCTTCCAGGAAATCGCACTTCCGAGTTTGTGGCCTAGAAAGAAAAATACTCGAGGACCGGATGACTCGGTTCCCGATGGAGGGCTATCCATCGGGCGATCTAGAGGTAAGGATATCAGTCGTGATACGAGGGATGATCCAACAAGGCGACGAGATAATTCTCTCGAAGATGACAAATTTGACTCGACATTACTGAGGCATCGCCGCCCCGTTAAGGATGAAGATGAACCAGCAATGACATGGTCAGCTCCAATTACGAAACCAAATGCGTAACACGAGACACTATATATGTAGACGGCGTCTTCAACTAGCCTCGGCCCTGTTCCGGGGTCGGCCCATGTTGGCAACATAGGTAAACTTTAATGCCGTGACGCAACATCGCTGTGGCTATACAAAGTAATAATGAAGTCTCATCATATCTTGATCCATATGTATGCAAAATTAAATCAGAATACGATCAGTAACAACATATCATGTCTACATATGTGTATAGCGAGCGTCCTGTGGAAGCTGTGGAAGGTATCTGCTCCACGACATTGACTTAAATTTACAACTAAAGGGTAAATAGAGCGTTTGAGGACGTAGTTAATGATAGCAAAGTTTGCCACCATAGAACTAAGCCACCCAGAAGCAAAACGTAATACGGTATAGTCCACTTCAATGCCGATATCTTCTGATGATTACTCCCGCCAAGTAGCCAATACGGTTCCAAGAGGCCCCAAACACGGGGAAGGCCCATAGAGTTGCAAAACGTGTGAACGGCTACGACAGCTAGCAGGGACCCAGTACGCAGGAATAAGAACGTAGCGTAGGCTCCGAATACCGTTGTATATGAGAGCTGAAATACAGACCGTGCAACAACTACGCCTAGTTGAGTCCGGGGATGTGTGACACGGAATTCGTAGAAATGATGAAGATGCGCGAGACCAAAGACCAAGGGTGAGAGGAATATGATGCTTTTCCTATTGCATCCAGCCATTAATAATAAGGGTACAGCAGAAGAGCGGAAGAGACATTCTTCCGTTACAGGGCCCTGTTCAATCGACATTAGTTGACAGAGCTCGCATGGTTCAGGGGGTGATGGGTGGTCATACTGCCACCATATTCCTCCATACAGCCAAGTCAGACCAGACCTGCTTCAAGGGATCCAGAGATGACCAACTTCTCCAGTTACCTTCAATGAGGAGGCACTCATATAAAGGTCCTAAGAACAGAATACCTGTCAGGAGCACTGACTTGCCAGCCTCGACCATTCCGATGGGCCAATAACCCATCAAGTTCCATGGCGAGACGTTGAGAGAAATCGGGGACCTTTTTACGAGAACAAAAGTGACCAAGGAGCATAAAGCGGTAGAAAGGGATACTGAACGTATCCTAGCACGGATGGCTTCTGGTGCATCTCGAGGACGACCTGCGACGGCTCTAGTAGCAGGGGATGCGTAAAGCGGTAACACATATATAAGGCAGTAAGTAATCTGTTAATCACCAGAGGCGCAAACGCGTTAGCCCCGTACAGCAAAAATTGAAATGGTATTTGTTTCGGGACACCAGACTCTTGCATGACGCTACAATGTTCATTGACTCACCAGCAGGCCAAATGCACGAACTTGTGAAAGGTCAGGCTCGTGCAAAGAGGCATCCAACCCTCTGTCCATTGACGCGACAAAGTTTGGGATGTAATCCCCCTTTCTTTGATATGCTGCCAGGTGTTCCAACACAGACGAATGGATGGACTGCGGGAGGTGATTTTTGAAAAGCTCCTGGCCTACGATGTTACAGTTTGCGCGCGGCTAGCCAGCCCGAACGGGGTGGGTTGGATGGGCGAAGTGGGCCGCTGAGCATGCAATACGACTTGACAGATAGTATTGTCTCTGTCCCCCCCTCATTAAAAGTTTTGGATGTGCCAAAAGCTTTATTTAGTAAGTTACGGATCAAACAAACATATCTTGCACTGCATTCCAAGGGGTCTGCAAAAACACCGTTTCTAAGCGAAGCGAATGGAATTAAAGCGGGATGCCTATGAGCAGGAGAAGGACGAGTTGATTGGTGCAACGTAAGGCTGTGTGAATATAATAAGGCCTGTCTTTGATTGGACAGCCAGCACGCGACGCGCCGTCCCACTTATCGCGAGAAAGTTGGCCTTGCCAAGGTCTGGTCTGGACCAGTGTCTCACTCTGCGTAACGGAGCAGCTTTTAGTCCGTGTTTCGGTATCATAGATCAGATCAACCCTTTGCCCTTCTGCCCCGCCCATACCGCAGAGCCGAGGAAAGCGGTCACAAAACTCTGACAGCTCGTCATGCACACCATGACAATGTCGAATCAGACAGATGTGGCTCCATCTCAGGAGTCCGACCGACCTTCGTACTTAGGTATTACTCGAGCAGAATCAGATTCACTTCGGCCTCGACTTGTCACCGCCACCATTGTCGCTGAATTTGTGACATTGACGTTGTCTTGTCAGGAAAACAAATTCCAAGGCCAACAAGTCGAAACGCAATTTCCTCATGCAGCTCCTCCCTTACGGGCTCTGCGGGACAACCCAACAAGCCATCGTGCAGGACGTTATTAAACTACACCCACTACTAATGCACGCTGGCCCTTTACAAATGGCTTAATCCAGACTGTGGCCCCGCCATGGCTTTCTCATCAATCCAGCTTTCGTGTCCTGGCGGTCAGCCTGTCCTGCTTCTGCCACCGTTCTGTTCGTCCAAGTAAAGCCAGAGAAAGCCATCATCTGCAGGGCATCTTAGAGGGGGACTCCCCCCTGTATGCGCTGTAGCGCCGTCGGGCGTGTCACCATGCATGTGTACTCCGTAGTGCATCATCCCTTTGTCGCAAGAAAAGTCGAAGAGACCAGCTTACCTTTTAGCGCTTTCCCCTTACGAGTGGAATCGCCTCGGTATTACTCCGTACATCCACTATCCATTCATATATCCAGGATAATGGCGGTGGACTACCACGGGCGGTCGTTGTTCTGCCTCGTACAATTAATCCTGTGGAGGTGGCAGATAGTTCCTTTCACCTTCTTTGACTAAAACATACGGAGTAGACCAGGCTGTATTCTTTCTTTGCCTATTTTTTCATTGTTTCTGTCTATCGCGTTTCACTCCATACTCTCTTTTAAACTAATTAATCCTTTTATTTTCCCTACCGTCAATTTTCAACTTTGTGTGTTATACTGTCTGTATTCGACCCCGTCAGCATTCCGTCTGCATTCTCGGCACCTTTGAAGTCTTTCGCCTTATATCAACAGGCACTCACTCGCTCTAATTCTAATATCGAATCCTGGATCGGTTCTGTTGCCCTTTCCTCTCATCAATCATCTTATATTTGTGGTAGGAAAGAGGAAAGTGAAGCAAGAATTTCAATTGCCTCTCATCAGATCAGTGACGAACTGACCGTTTCTACCTTGACTTGACGACGGATCTCAACACTCGGTACGGCAACAGAGAGGACTGCTTAATCATACAAACGCCTTCCCTCCACTGAGGTTCAATCCTCTCTATATTGGCTTTAGATCTTTTCAACAAAAATTGCGCTTATTTTCCACCCGGAGTTATGTTCCTGGACGTTTTTGGCAAAGCCAACACTGTCTAGCACGACAATGCCTGGTTCTCCATCGAAGCATAGGAAAGCCCTCAACCAGCACACTTCTTTGAACCCCAACAGACTACAAATTCGCGTTGTGCCTTATAGTCCACCCAGACTTAGCTCTGACGGATCAGCATCCTCTCGTCCAGTCTCTTATGCAGCATGTTCACCGTCACCTTCCTTCTCAGTCCAGGATCGAGCTTATGAAGGCGCCTATGATGCTGCGTCCAGCCCAAATCTGCGAGTCGAGCCTGATCTCCGAACGCCGCTTGGTAGGCCGCTAGGTGCGGATTTGAGATCCAGGAACGATGTACATCCTGATGTTGCTACCGAATCTGAGGATGTCGCGAGCCTGTATCCAAACTCCATTGCCGAGTCCCCTCCGCTTACTCCGATCTCCCCTGCACCTTCAAATCGTCGCACCAACAGGGTTATTACTGTCAACTCTGACAAGACATTCATTCTGCTGCCTCAAGCCCACCCATCGACCTCCACAACAGAATCGTTACGGTCACCATGGCGCTCGTCTACCGCCCAAAGTTCCTCAATACACGGGACAGTCTCTGACTCATTCGCCCAAGAGCAGCCCAGTTATCCACAGACGACTCTTCAAGAGCTCTCTCGGCCTTTTTCTGGGGACTTCTCGCCCTTGCCATCTGGTAGCAGTCATGTTAATGAATCCTCGTCGCCGTGGAACTACCAATTCATTGGAGGCTTGCGCAAGGTCCCGAACAGCGCCTCGCAGACGAGAGACCAAGTTTTGCATGATGCTCCCTTTCTAGCTGGTCCACGCTTGAAAAGTGAGTCCACGGCTTCTGGCTCTTCACACGGCGGCCCTAGACAAACAGGCAATCTCACCTCGAAACAGTCTCTTCACTCATATCAATCAAACTTCATGCTGCCCGAGAGGACCAACTACAGAACACTCACAGACGAATCTCCATGCGCCCAGAAAACGCAACATTTCATGCCGTTTGATACAAGAGACCCAGAGCAGATGTCAGCTACGTCAACGCAGCCCAATATCGAGGTTATTGATGAATCCTCATCCGAGCAATCTTCGTATGACCGGTCCCGACCAGAAACTAGTGAAAGCAACTGCAATTATCTACTTCATCAAGATTTAGTATCCTCTTCGCCTGCTATTGAAAATTCGACTTCATGTTTGAAAACTGAATATTCGAGAGAGAGTCTTGTGGTTGCTCCTTTGCGACCCGGAAAGAGATGCCTCACCGATCAAGCCGGCCTGTCAAGACAGAGGTCGCGAGACTCCTTTTCTGATAGGTCCCCGACTTCAGTTTCGAGCGCTTTCATCGAAGATGTGGCCAAGTCAATTTTTGCCGGCACAAATTCAGTATCAGTTCCACCTGGCGTCGTTCGGCAATCTTCAACCCGCCGCGGGATTTCTGTCGGCTCCGGGAGCAGATCTATGAAACCAACACACCATCAATGGAGCATGGGGCTGTCTACAGTGGTCTCGGAGAGTGATAGGGGTAGTGGCGTTACGTCTCTACGCTTGTCCCATTCCACGTCAGGGGATCTTTACCGCGAGCACACTTCACATGCTCAGAGCTTGTCCCCTGACTTCGACGTCCAGGATATGGAAACATGCACAGATTGCCCACAACCAGCTTACTTCCGAAATTGGACACGAGAGGCGAACAGCAGCAGTTTAAGACTAATCCGGGATCAAGACGAGCATGGCGATGGGCTGGCCGAATTAGGGGTTCTTCATCGACATCCATCCAGAATAAGACTCCACAGCTACCTGTCCAACTTCCCGTCTGACCGAATTATTCGGTCCGCAGGCAGCTCTCGCAGTAACAGTTTCAATCGCTCTTACATTCCAACATGGGCAAGGTAAAGCAAAAACAGTACTCGGGCAAAGAGCACGTGCAGTTTCCTGGTAGATTGGTGGCTAACAAAAAATTCCGGACAGGCTCTACTACGGCAGCGGAGAGCGGCGTCTCTCATCCCAACAATCAACAGACTCTCTATATTCGGAGTTCAGCGGAAGTGCACATCGTTCCTCGATGATGAGTCGCTCTCCGAGTTTGGAAACTTCTACGTCCGTGGCACAGGCCCACTCTCATCAGCACTCATCGGCCCTCGCTGTTCCCAGGTCTCCAACAGTGTCGAAGGCACCCTCAGACAACGGTATTCCCATACCATACCGCCAACTTTCTTTTATTCGCCGAATGAGGAAGCCAACGTCCAGCATTTGGTCTCCACACCTTCGTCAAGACAGAAGAGCTCAAATATATAGCTTATGGCGACCCCCACCTACTGCATTTGCCACGCGAGAAGACAGTTTTTTCCGGGGCAGGACTCAGGCAGTGCTCTTCGTGCTCGGCTTTGCATTTCCTTTCGGTATGACCCGCAGCCGGAACTTTTCTGATTATTACCGGGGTGCTAATGAACAATGCAGCTTGGATTGTGGCGTCGTTCTTACCACTTCCCATGTGCGCTGGGACAGAATGGAAAGAAAAAGACCACAGCACCAGCCACCTCGATCTTGAGCAGGGTGCCAGTATCGAGGGGAAGACGGAAGCGAGTGCAAGTTGTCATGATCGGGCAAAATGGTGGAGAAATCTCAACCGGTATATGTCCATCATTGGTGTGTTTGTGATTGGGGCAGTACTGGCTCTTACCATCACGGGCGCTCAACAACAGTGGAAGTCGTGAAGCCCTCTGTTGCGCCTTATCACGGCATGGATCGATCATTCCCATCATTCCCCTGTCGAGACATGAGGACCCATCGCGAACGATTTGCTCCTCTCCTTCCTTGTAAAGCCACTCGAGGAGACCTTGTCTGGCCTTTCATGTGCCACACATTCATTCAGTTGCGCCCAGACAGCTTTATAGCTTTCTTCACTGGCACTTTCTGCCCTTTCACAGCGTTTTGACCATTTTTATGACCCGGGCTCGACTTGGCCCCCAAGGGTATTCCAGCACCCATCCTTATGCGTGTGCTCGTCGGCCTCCCTCCTACGTTTCTTCTTTTTTGTTATCCTCACTCTTCGCTCTCATTCTATATTCCCTTTCCCCGAAGAATTATATGATTAACGCGAACTTGAACGCGATGCGTATTCTAATGATGTTCAATGCAGAATGTATAATGAACGAATGTATCAGGGCAGTTACGATAGAAATGCTAGATATTTACGCTAATTTTTCTAATGTTTGCACAAGCAGATCAATTCATATGACTAGCTCATACAAATTACTTTGTGTGGAGTATACTACTGGGACTTCTTATTTTCTCGTGTCTCAACCCCAGCCCTCAGCTCTTCCATAGCTTCTGCCACGTCACGCTCCAGATCCTTTGAGATGCCAAGGATAGGCTCTTTGCCCGTCAAACTGTCAGTACTGATAGACCGCACCAATTTTGCACCGGCACGCCCCTGACGCTTCTCCAACTCTGCTTTCAATGCCGCCTTGCCCGGAGACGCAAAAAAAATGAGACATAGGACGGTCCAGACAGCTCCGTAAAAGTATACACGAGACCATGCGCGCATAGCATCGGAAAAAGTGAGCACTAGAAAAGGCGTTGTAGCGAAGGAGAACGTGAGTTGTGTAAGAAGGAAACTGGCTATAACGTAATATTTCTTCGTCGGCAAGGCTTGGCCAGTAATGCTGTCGAGAAAGAAAGGGCGCACGTGGCGGCGCAAATCTGGATTCACAGTTTAGCGCCGAAGCATGAAGCTTTCAGAAAACAAGCCAATTTTCCCGATCAAACAGGACTTACTCTTCGAAGCAGTCTGGATAAGACTGGCTAAAACAAACGTCAAATAGTAACCAGGATAGAATCCATGCCAAAACGCACTCGTGCCAAATGTCATCAAGCTGGCTCGAAACCCAGGTTTCTTGCCTCTTGGCGTCACTCGGAGATACACATAGTTTCTCAACCAATTGTTTGTGTTCATGTTCCAGCCTGCCAAGTAGCCACGAGGATTCTGGGCGGTCTCGACTGCCCAAGGATCAACGTTCTGTAAGCGATTCCAAAAGACTTTGCCGGTTACGGAATCAACCCCATTGTAGCTTAGCCCAGCCAGTATGCAAGATCCTTCGGTCAAGGTCCAGACACCATAGTATTTGAGTCTCGCCACTAGATTGATCACATACATAATCCAAATACGGCGCCATAGGGCATGCTGTACGTAGGAATCTTCCAGCAGTTGCTCATGTCCATATTTCGCGGAGAAAAGCACGAACAAGGCAATCCAGACCAGTCCAGTCACTGCTTTAAACGTGGCAGGGGTACCGCTGCGCGGGATCTTTCTTCTCTTCCTCGAAGGCGGTTTTTTTGAGGACTCAACATTGGGGGGGACGTCGAACATGGTGGTATCAATCCAGCGGCGATATTCTGCGTAGTCGAAGGCTGGTCCAGCAAAGAGCGAAGGAAAGAACAGGATATACCCAGCATAGTCGAGAATGGCAGGAAGCTCGTGGATTGCGCGGTCTCTCTGGAAGTCAGAAAGCAACTCATCCGATAATTGCCCGTCAGCAACGTTCCAGCAAAAAGCACTGAGCTTCATTACCATGACCATTTGAGCGCCTGTGATATCGACGGTAGAAGGACTGTTGGCAGCTTGACGTCTGATATGGCTGATGGACATGTGCCCCATGACAAAGAGAAAGCCTATCCATGGCATATACGGACTTTTCTGCATGAACTTGGCAATCAAATAAGCACCGCCTGCGCTGACAGCTATAGTCACGACGCCATGCCACAGATCAAATAAACCGACCAGATAGAAGATCGAAGTCCTTAAGAATAGTGAGCCTGGGAGTTCAGACAGTGCAAAAGGGGGTTGTGTAGGAAGGTTCAACACGTACCCGACAATGAAGATGTTCTTAAGTTCTGGTTTCGCGTCAGGCACACGCTTCAACAATCCTGCCAAAGGGTAAGACAGTAAGAAAGAGAATATGAGCTTCACTAGAGCAGGGTGTGGTCAGATTTATGTTGTTCACTTCATGATGCAAAAGCTGATGATATGCTTACATTCGTCAGGGGACGCGCCAACTGTTGCCGAAAGTGCCTCGAAGGCTAACACATTCATGAATTGTCAGACATAAATTGAGTGTACGGTGTTCAGTTGATGAAGAGTACTCACGGCGATGCACAAAACCGAGCATCTTGGTCATGGATGATTATTCTGCCTACGCAGGACAGCGAGAACCAAAAGCTGCCAGGTTTCAACAGGTCATGTGCATAGTGCCTCCCACATCTATGTCGGGTGGGTCCTATTAAGCAGTGTACATAGGAGAAGGCGCCAGCCGCCGCGTACTACGGAAGACTATAGCTATAACTGTGCCAAAACCCAAAAGTCAAAAAAATTCGTAACTACAGCTACCCTAGCGTGGAATAAGAGGCGTACCTAAGGGGGCCTCACAGTATGAACCTAATTCGTCAATTAGGCTCTGATCCACGAGCCGGTGCAAACTTTGCGCAAGTGCAAAATGCATGTACAGTCTACCCCCTGAATGATTTTACAAATCTACATGCCCCATTTTTCTGTTCTCTCTAACAGCTGCGATCAGCTGTGAGTAATACTATTATTAGAGAGCTACAAGGAAAATACATAGGGTATAAAGTGCCACAAAAGAGTACATTTATTTCTAGGGGGACTTTTAGTAATAGAAAGGTACCTTCTAATCCTAGCCCCTGTCCCCCTTATTTCCTTACTAATACCTGATTCGCTCAATTCCCCCTGTCATGTAGATTTGTCAGGGAAAGCGGAGCACCCTGATTAAAGCACGTGTTGCGGAGGTCAGGGGGCAGGGAGCTCCGCGTAGCAGCTTCCCGCTTTCCCTCTATTAAAATGAGGCTGTCCTGTAGAGATATCTCTTCTAATTAGTTACTTCCGAAATACTCTTTGGCGACTAGTCGAGAAATTTTTTTCTACCTCTCTTCACTGCCTAGCTCTTAGGGGGGGGGGGTAAGTAAGGAGGAGGCCCGCCGCAGGCGCAGCTCGCCGCAGGCGGCCCCCGGCAGGGCCCCCGGAGGGAATAGAAAAGCTTATATATCTAAAAATAATTGAATTTAAAGATGCGTAGTATTAGCAATCCAATCAATTCGCGATCGCAGATGTGGTGTTGTGGTTGAATTGTGGTTGCAAAGAGCCCATCAATCAATCAACAAGCCCATCAATCAATCAACGAGCCTGTCAATCAATCAACGAGCCCGTCAATCAATCAACGAGCCTGTCAATCAACGAGCCTGTCAATCAATCAACGAGCCCGTCAATCAACGAGCCCGTCAATCATCAATCAACGAGCCCGTCAATCATCAATCAACGAGCCCGTCAATCATCAATCAACGAGCCCGTCAATCAACAAGCCCGTCAATCAACGAGCCTGTCAATCATCAATCAACGAGCCTGTTTTAGTGATTATCTAGCGATTCAGATAGTAGTTAGCCCCGCGGATACCGAAGCTTTCCCTGCGCCTTTGATGCCGAACTTCGGGCAGCCATAAGGATCTTGTAAAATCATTCAAGGGTTGTACTGTAAACGGACGCGCTGTGATGATCTAGGCTTTGCCTAGACCTAGCAATATAGGTGTCAATTGAGCAAGTCAGAGAGACTTGTTCAATACGTATCCTTTTGCATGGCACAATGGATTGGGCAATCCACCCGTGTGGTGCGCGCTTAACACCCGCGATGGCCCCTATAGGGCTGCACTGTAACATTTGAACAAGTCACCCTAAGGTCATAGGTTCGAGCTGGCTGCGTGCAGAGAAGGTCATGACAGGGCTCTTCCTAGGCTTATAGGGATAGATAAGAGAGAGTCCCTAGGGGATACGTGGTATTGCTAGCTAATAGAGAGAGAGAGAGAGAGAAGAGAGAGAGAGAGAGAAGAGAGAGAGAGAGAGAGAGATTAGGTCACATAGGTTACATCGGAAGAAGAAGGCCACTGTGGGAAAGAGCCTATGTGATAATCTAGGCTTTGCCTAGACCTAGCAATATAGGTGTTAATTAAGCAAGTCAGAGAGACTTGTTCAATACGTATCCTTTTGCATGGCGCAATGGATCGGGCAATCCACCCGTGTGGTGCGCGCTTGACACCCGCGATGGCCCCTGTGGGGCTGCACCGTAACACGCGCTAGCTATTTTCGTCAGCTAGATTACATAGAAATTCATGGAATTCTATCTAAATTACATAAGCACTACTTTACCCCTATTCCCCCCTACTTATAATATATCTTTTTAACCAGAGTTACGCGAGTACCTGTAATTAGGTAGTATCCCTTACTTTTCCACTTTTTTACTAATTTTTAGGTATAAAGTTAGCACTTTATATAGTACGCTTATAAACTTTATATAGGTGTAAAAGAGATAGTATAAAGTAGCCGCCCTATATAAATCCACATACAACTTATACCGTGGAAAGTCGGTGCATACTTTGCACCGGCTCGCGGATCAGAGCCTTAATTCGTCAATCAATTCGTCCATTAATTCGTTGATTCGTTAATTCGTTAATTCATTAATTTGTCAATTCATTAACTAACTAACTGACTGATTGACTGATTGACTGATTGACTAACTACAAGTGCGAATTCGCACTTGAATACTGTATGTAAGCTATGTGGATAATTTTTACCGCCTGCCTAATTAGGAGTAAATGTTCTATTCCTAATACGCCCCATAATAGGGTTCACATATTAACTTTTGGGTTTTGGCAAAGATGTAGCCATAATCTTCCGTAGCCGCGGGGCATGTTGGGTGATAGGCGCGGGGCATTGATGTAGGTAGTGTGGGAGACCGCAGAAAAAAGTTTGGTTTGGAAATCTATTGAATTTAATAATTTTTTTCCAAACACAACACAACACACTAAGTAGGTCTTGCGTTAGCATTTTTGGAAATCTATAACTGACCAAATCGCACACCAACAAGACATTGCGGACACGCACTATTCAAGCTGCTTTCGTTTGCAGTCGCGGCTGGTTTCGTCTGACTGTTGATTATCCGACATCCTCGAAGGGGTTTTCGCAGAGTTCGCTTATTCGAATTGTGCTCGAACTCTCTTGGAAGAGTTTGATTACCTTCTCGAACGCCGACCAATACCAGCGATACGACGAATTTATAATCAAGACTATTCGAAATGTCTGGCATCACAGTGCTCCTCATCGGCAATGGTGGCCGCGAACACGCCTTGGCCTGGAAGCTCAGCCATTCGCCTCGTGTCGAGGTCATTTTTGCCGTACCGGGCAATGGCGGCACAGCGACATGTCCCAAAGTAACAAACGTTGATTCCATTTCTGTGGAAGATTTTTCGGGACTTGTCAAATTTGCTCAGTCAAATGGAGTAAACTTAGTTGTCCCCGGACCCGAAGCCCCTTTAGTTGATGGCATTGAGGCATTCTTTAAGAAAGCTGGGATTCCCTGCTTTGGACCCTCGAAGGAAGCTTCTCGTCTGGAAGGCAGCAAGACATATTCCAAGGACTTCATGAAGAAGTACGATATACCGACAGCAGCTTATGAGAACTTCTCGGACTATGACAAGGCAGCCAAGTATATTGACAGTGTCTCCCACGAAGTTGTCATCAAAGCGACTGGTCTTGCTGCTGGCAAGGGCGTAATTCTTCCTCAATCTAAACAAGAAGCTAAAGATGCTTTGAAACAAATCATGGTCGATAAGGCTTTTGGATCCGCTGGTGATGAGGTCGTCATCGAGGAGCTTCTCGTTGGTGATGAGTTGAGCGTTCTTACCTTCTGCGATGGCTACACTATCAGATCCTTGCCCTTGGCTCAAGATCATAAACGCATTTTCGATGGCGATCAAGGCCCCAATACCGGCGGAATGGGCTGCTATGCACCAACCAATATTGCCACAAAAGAATTGACGGAAAAAATAGACAGGGACATCCTTGAGCCAACGATTCTTGGTATGCGTAGGGAGAGGCAGCCTTTTCGTGGTGTATTGTTCACTGGCCTCATGATCACCGGAGCTGGGCCAAAAGTGTTGGAATACAACGTACGATTCGGAGACCCAGAAACGCAGACTGTTCTACCTCTTCTGTCAGCCGACACAGACTTAGCAGAAATCATGTTGGCATGCGTTGAAGGATACTTGGACAACTGCCACCTGGCGATTGAGCACAAATTTAGCGCAACAGTTGTCGTGGCTGCTGGGGGCTACCCAGGATCATACGCCAAAGGTACTCCTATGACCGTTTTGTCACCACCAAACGGTAGCACCATCTTCCACGCCGGAACAAAACTTGATGGAGATCAGCTCAAATCCTCCGGCGGTCGTGTCATTGCAATAAACTCCGTGGGAGAGTCTCTAGGGGCCGCCGTTGATGCCTCCTATGCTGCGCTTTCCTCCGGAGTTATCAAGTTTGACAATATGTTTTTCCGAAAAGACATCGCATACCGGGCATTCAGAGCTCCTAACAAGGAGGCCATGACTTACGCACAGGCTGGAGTAGATATCCAAGCCGGCAATGACTTTGTGGAGAAAATCAAGAAGGCCGTCGCCAGCACTAAAAGACCTGGCGCGGACGCTGCGATCGGGGGGTTCGGTGGTGAGCTCGATCTCTCACGATGCGGATATCCCAGTGCCCCAATTCTTGTCGGAGCCATTGATGGGGTTGGTACGAAGCTTATGATTGCCCAGTCTATGAAGAAGCACGATACTGTTGGGATTGATCTTGTTGCCATGAATGTCAATGACTTGATTGTTCAGGGCGCAACGCCTTTGATGTTTTTGGACTACTATGGCTGCAGCAAGCTTGACCTGCCGTCAGCTGCCGCCTTTGTGGAAGGTGTTGCGGAGGGTTGTCGCCAGTCTGGATGTGCCTTGGTTGGTGGAGAGACTGCTGAAATGCCAGGCATGTACCAGGGCGACGACTATGATGCCGCAGGATGCGCTGTTGGCGCAGTGACTGCAGAAAGTAGACTGCCACAACAAGTCGCCATGATGGAAGGGGACGTTCTCCTCGGCCTGGGTTCCGTCGGCGTTCACTCCAACGGATTCTCCCTTGTGCGAAGAATTGTGCAGAGCGCTGGTTTGACTTATGACTCACAAGCACCCTGGGAAGCTTCCAAAACCATTGGCGAATCCCTTTTGACTCCGACCCGTATCTACGTCAAGAGTCTCCTACCTGTTCTCGAGAAAATCAAAGGGTTGGCCCACATTACTGGCGGCGGCCTCATTGAGAACGTTCCTAGAATGCTGCCTGATACTTTGACTGCGGAGATCATATACGGCTCGTGGGACATTCTGCCCGTGTTCCAGTGGCTCAAGCAGGCAGGAAATGTCAACCCTTTCGAAATGTGCCGCACTTTCAACTCTGGTATCGGTATGGTCGTTGCCGTAGACGCTACGAAAGCTGATGTCGTTGAAGAAGCACTCTCTGCTTCAGAAAAGGTTTACAGGATTGGACGGCTGGTCCGTCGTCAATCAGGACAGTCGGGCTGTGAGGTTAAGAATATTGAATCATGGACACAATAATCCAATTGCTCAAGAAAAGAAAATGTTGCTTACTTGGAGGGGGTCAGAATTTGGAAATTGGTGACAAATCGAACGGGTTAGATTTTTTTCTTCTTTTTACACATATGTAATATCTGTAGCGTTGGCAAGAATGTTGAAAATTGACATGACAGGTCATGCTATCAATTGAATACAACACAGCCTATAGCAACTAGCTTTAGACACAGGGTGGGAAGATGTTGTAGCTCGTAAATGAATATGCGTCGTCTTCCTTCGAGGTCTTTCGCATGCTTTAGCTAGTGTAGGTAGGTCATTGCCCACGTTGAGAACTCTCGATTTCTGTTGGCGCATTGGCTTGACCACATGATGGGAGAACATGATACAAACCAACTTCTTGGCAAGAAGAAAGACTGGCATTTATCATACGTGAGCCAAATACTATTGCGTCACTCTAGGGATAAAAGTAGTCGTGGTACTTGTTTAAGTAAAAACAGGGGGGAATCTTCCTTTTCCTTCCTTCGCGCCCTTAACGCCTCATATGCCAAAATAACACGCGAAAAAAGACAAAAACATCATGTCTCATCTGGAAATGAGGTTGGGTTCGTCTTCATGTCGGGATGTCTGCCTTATGCAACAAATGGACCTCTTACTTAGAAAAGAAAATCACCCATTTAGGGCGTCTAGGAGTAATCTCAACTCGGTTGATAGCCGTTGGGAGATTCGCTTAGGAATCCCATTCCATTTGGATCCCTGTAACTATTTGCTGACATATTCTGTCTCTTTCGAGGTCTCTGAGTGGGCTCATCATCGTCAGAAGACATTGTCAAATCAATGACTGCCGCCGCGGGACGCTTGGCGCTATAAGTTCCAGCACCGCGTGGCGCACTCGCTGTGCTGTCCCGTCCGACAGATGCCGGTGTTCCAATGATCGGTGTATGGGTTTTCGGGGTTTCCAAACGCCCAGAAACCACGCTGATTTCTGAGATTTCAAGATCGTCATCGTCTTCAAATGCAGCAATATTTGGAGACTGCTGATTGTCGTCAGGTGTCACCTTCGTCAACCAACGGCCGTTGGGCTCGATTGTTACGGTTTCAAGGTCCTTCGACGTGTTGGTGAGAATGTCTCGTACGTATCTAGGTGTGTATGTTAATTCGAGGAATTCATGATCCCTTGCTGGCATGTAAACTCACTCATCCACTGCTAGTTGTTCAAAAGGTGCCGATTTGTTGCAGACTGGACATAACCACTGCGGACCTTGTTCCTGAAGTTGGAGATAAGATGTGGCGTCAAAACACTGCATATGAGTACAGCTCAAACTCCGACAAGGAACGTCCAGCCGCATATAAGAGAGAGGGCATTTTAGCGACAGGACTTGTGAAGTTGCCACGACATCCGGATCCTGTGCCTTTTTGTTCACTGTTTACATACATTAACACCATCCACGCAGGCAATTGTGACCGTTGCTAACTTACGCTCCGCTACGACCGACTCTTTCGGTATTCTCCGTCTGGTCGAAATAATGGTAACCAGTTCTGCAACTGTCCTCACTTTACAAAGATTTGCGACAAGATAGAATTTCTGTCCGAGCAATTTCAGCTTCAGTGCCCCGAAGATACTGAGTTGTGCAGATTCATAAATACTTGTATATCGTACCTTGTTTGTGAGGGCATAGGTAAACTCGACATTGTTGACATAATGTGGCTTCAAGCGAAGGGTGTGCGTTATGTCAACCGGTCTAGTAGACCCAGGTTTATTCTTCAAGCCACGCAAATTCGCTTTTATCTCATCAGTATTTACCTTTAGCTCAGCTTGATGAGGGAAAGCCACATTCTGCACCCCTGATATATCGCCCGCACAAAATATCATGACCCTGTACGACTTGTCATTTATGCATTGTTGCAGTGCTGGATGGTCACCCAATCTGATCGGGATATTGATCGAGTTCCTATGCTGAGCCATCGCTTTATCACAGAACTCGTTAAAAATGGCTGTCTAATGAGTAAGCCTAGCATGCGAGACTACTGACCTTCGCATGTTCGCGGGGTGCCAATTGGGGCTTCTACACGATAGAATGGACTCGGATGAAAGAGCACATGATTCGTTGAAGAAGCGAAGGGGTGGCTCACTGACCGCCCGTTTGTAGTTGCGGCATTCCCATGAAGATCTCGTTGCTGATATGGGTTTGCTGCTGTATTGAGAGAAGTTATGGGCGGTAAAAATTGCGCGGCGGGCACAACTGGCATGGCGCCTCGTGCGGTGTTGTTCTTCGATGATGGACTCGATCGTTGCAAAACAGCATTGGAGATACTTTGACGGACCTGCTGGAAGCGAGACACATCGTTGGCATTAACTGTTTCCTGGATCACTAAACGGCAGTCGACGGTTAGAGAACACGTAGTAGTAATTGTGTCGTCTGAACAGACGCTTCGAGAGGCAAATGTAAGGGTGATGACAAATGGACATTGATTCGTGGCAGACCGTCGAATTTCCAAGCGTTTTCGACACGATCGTTTCCTTCTTGTTTTTTTTTTTCAAGGAGAGACTCACAGTCCACGATTCGCCGCTGAAGTTCAGCCTTAACTCCGGTGCTCTTAAGACCATTCACCTGGCAGACTGATGAGAGCTGTCGGTTGAAAAGCTGGTTGCCCTGTACCTGCCGTACTAAGGCTGACACTTCCTGCCGGGGAATCAGAGAAGCTGGAGTCGCCATGGTGGACGGCAGCCCAGTCCTTTAGGACTTGGCAGCGCAGAGGACTGAAAGAAAGTGCAAGATGCGCCTCCGGTTGTTCATAGAAGGCAACGACGGCGCGGCCAGCGTCCCTGGCGAATATTCCACAGAATTTGGTCGGTCGATGCGTCCGAGAGCCGCAAGCCTGCCAGTATTGCACCGTCGCGAGGAATCGGTGTATGTGGGATAACAGTCAACGTCACTGAGCCGCTTCGCCAGCCCGGCGCGAGAATCTTGGAGGAGCAACCAGTATGAACTGTTATTGTGCAGAGGCGAAATTACCAGCTTGCGGAATCGAAGTTTATCTGCTCCAGCTCGGGTACAAAACAAGTCGGAAATGTTGGTCAAGGGTCGCGCAAGTGAGAGAGAGCGAGGGAGAAAAAAAAAAAGGTGATTTGAGGTTGATACAGCAGGCGGCAACGTCAAGCTTTAGCCAACAGCATTTGCAGTGGTGCAGCCCTGCAAACGCCGAAGCCTACGAAGTTCGAACAAGCTGAGAAAGACTCAGTGGTCATTACTCCGTACACGTACAGCCTCGAGTGCTTTCCTGCGCCACATTCCCTGCCCGCCCCCGCCCACGCCCACGCCTCTAGGTTCTGGCTATCGGCTTATCTTATCGATGTTTTTTTTTCATGCTTTCACGTTCTTTGTTTAGCCACCGTAACGGCATTCCAGTCAAACTTACCAGCCGCGAGCCCATGACAATCTTCACAATGGCCAAAAGTGCGAGGTCTAGTTCCAAGAAAGAGAACAACCGGCGATTATATGCCAAGGTGTTCAGTCCTGCCGAGGCTGCCCGCAATGAACGGCTGTCTGCGAAGCTGTTGGAGCTTGCCAAACAGCCAAAGCCTGAGTCCTCCGACACGAATATGGATGGTGAGTAGACTGGGATTTTCTGCTTTCAGTAACACGAGACAGCGTGTTTTGCAATGAGCATGTGCTAATCATCTTGTGGCAGCGAATATAGTGGACGACAGTGCCGCAGCAATGATCGACGACGGACACGGCGCTGATGACACTGGTGAGTAGGAACATCAAGTCCATCTGACATTCTTGCTCCTTGAGCAACCTAAGAATGGCTGATTCAAAAACACTGGCAAAAGACGACGCTAACAAAGAGGATGATTGTTTCAGCTATGGACATAGACTCCAAGTCAAAGAAGTTTCGGATCGGAAAGAAGCGTGTCGATAAGAGGAAGCAGAAGAGGTCCGGCATAGTCTTTAAGAAATATAGCGACAGACTCGGTGCCAAGAAGAAGAAGTCCTCCAAGTGACAACCAGCAAAATAGGGGTAGTGGGAGAGAGATAGTATTCTATGGGGATTTTTGGGGAACATTCTGGGAAACATTCAGGGGATAAAAATGGCGTTTGGGAAGCAATTTTTCTTCTCCTACTTTAGAAGAAGAGTGAAGTTCGATAATACGTGATCTGAGACACTTGTGTTCTTATGTACTGTCATCTCCATGTTGCGGATCCAGTATCCCAAGTGGACCGACCCAGTGGCGCAGGTGCCATGTTGTGTGGCTGTCAAACCCCTGGACACAACCATCAGGTTACAACCACGAGCAAATGGGAATATATTCCGGACCCTAAAACCCGGATGCCCAGAGGAAGAGAATGAAAGAACACGGAATCGCCTGTTCCTGAGGCCCTTCAATCCACCCACTCAGAGCATTTCTGATAAGATCCAGTGCTTGATCGACGCGTCAAATTTACCGGTCGTTGGTAGCTGCTCAGAGGCACGAACGCAGTCATGGGACCGGGTACTGGCAAAAAGAGGCCCGATGCCATTTTAATAGTCATCGCCAACCTTTTTCTACCGTTGTCGATTCTCATCTTCGGTATCGGTTTCTTTCCATACAAGCCCCTCCTTCCTGGTCTCGCACGTTACGAGACATTGAACTATGGCGATCCTCCAAACGCACCATTTGACAAGTTGGTGTTTATGGTCGTGGACGCCCTGAGAAGGTCAATCTTAATCATTCATGAGACAGGCCGAGACGGCTCCAAAATCGCTGATAATATCGTAGTGACTTCGTTTTCTCGCCAGAGTCAGGGTTTGCATACACGCAAAGGTAATTCGAGAAATTTCTTTCGGGGCATTCGTTGAATAACTCACTCATTGCCTCATTGAATGTAGCCTCATTCGTGATGGCCTTGCCATGCCTTTCACGGCAAACGCCCGGTCACCGACAGTGACCATGCCGAGACTGAAAGCAATGACTACTGGCTCAATCCCGTCATTTGTCGACCTCATCCTGAATTTCAACGAAGCAGATACGTCATCTACCCTTGCCGCTCAAGATACCTGGCTTGCCCAAATCAGAGAAGCCAAAAAGGGCAAACTACTGCTATTTGGCGATGACACTTGGCTAAAATTATTTCCTGAAACATTTGATCGTCATGATGGCACAACAAGCTTTTTCGTCTCTGTCAGTCTGCCACACGCTTCTTCATGTATTGCTTGTTGCGGCACAATCACTGACGAGAGAATTTATAGGACTTCACCGAGGTTGACAACAATGTGACGCGGAACATTGTCCCTGAGCTAGAAAACAAAGATTGGGGCCTCATGGTGCTACATTACTTAGGTTTGGATCATATTGGTCACAAATCTGGACCTCGAAGGCAAGAATGAATCGTGTTTCTTTCACCATCGTGAAGACCGGTTACTAACCAACCTGTAGTAGCAACATGGCCCCAAAACAGCGTGAGATGGATGGCATTGTCCGATCGATCTATGAGGCTATCGATTCTAAAGATCATTTGAAATCTACCTTATTCGTCCTCTGTGGAGACCATGGCATGAATGATGCGGGGAATCACGGTGCTTCATCACCAGGCGAGACATCTCCTGCGTTGGTCTTCATGTCACCAAAGTTCAAAGGCAAGCTTCCGAAGCTCTACGCGCCAGTGGAGCCTAAAGACGACTTTGACTATTATACAACGGTTGAGCAATCAGACATCGCGCCTACCATTGCAGCGTTGCTCGGCATTCCTGTTTCCAAGAACAACTTGGGCGCTTTTATTCCCGAGTTCCTAACCCTCTGGACTTCCCCGCTAGACCATGTTCAAATTCTTGTCCGAAATGCCAAGCAGATCCTTGGCATCGTTATGGCTACTTTCGGCATCGAAATGTTTGAGCTAAGCGGCGAGAGCGACCCATGCTCCCTGGACACGACAGACATAAATAAATTGGCGTGTGAGTGGCAGCGACTGATCAAACAAGCTGATAATATACTCGACGTCCACAAAATGGACCAAACTTGGCTCAACGGAATGTTGTCATGGCTTCGGAACGCACAGGGCTTGATGAGTAGCATGGCCTCCGACTATGATCTCTTCAAGCTAGCACTGGGCCAAGGTCTGGCTGTATGTGCAGCCGCATGCAGCATTGCGACCATGTTGCCTCTCATGAAACGCAGCCAGGTGGCGACATGGCCAATGTTGACGATCACTGGGTTGTACGGAATGATGATGTTTGCTAGCAGCTTTGTCGAGGAGGAACAACATTTTTGGTACTGGTCATCAACCCTGTGGATAGCTTGTCTGGGTATTACTTCCATGCAAAGGTAATCACAACATGTCAACTCTGTTGAAAACGTCCCACAGCTGATTCAATCTTCCAGAAGCGAAAGCATCTCCAGTGGCGTGAAATATCTAATCTGTCTCGGCGTCATCCGCCTGATTAGAAGCTGGAATCAAACTGGCCAAAAATTCACGGGTGAGCCAGACGTTGTCAAATCATTCATTTCTCCAAATCCGCTTCTTCTGTGGGGCTTGATCATCATTACATACGTTGTAGCTTCTATCCAACTCATGTCAAGCATACACGACATGCCCTGCATAGCTGTGATGTCCGTTACGTCCGTCCTCGCATCGTCTGCCTTTGCCTTCAAATTAGCGTTCACCGCTGAGGATGCCCCAGAACTTGTCACAGGTTTTGCAGAGAAACTAAACAACACATTCCATGAGCCATCACTTCTTTCACGAGCTCGTGTGGTTTTTGTGCTTCTTGCAATGGTGACATGCTTTGCCGTCTATCAGGCTCGCAAAGGTGGAACAAGGGCCATGTCTTCAGGTAAGCATATTCCTCTTTGCTCCTATCGCATCCTCTTCTGTTAATACCGATTTTCTGACGTAATCATTAGCGGAAATTGTTCATCATGCTTATACCATTCTGGCCATGACACAATCTCGCACCACAAATATTCCTCTCTTGTTTTTATCGACACTTCTTTTCCGGTGCTTAGCTATTTGCAAACTCACGGTTGCCGAAATCTCCACGACTTCAATCCTGCTCCAGTACGCATCATTTTTCGCATCTGGAGGCTCGAATGCTATTTCGTCCGTTGATTTGTCCAGTGCCTACAACGGCATCAGTGGCTTCAACGTCATCGTTGTTGGCGTGCTTACATTTATAAGCAACTGGGCTGTGCCTATCTTTTGGGTATTTGCCACGAATCTATACCTCCTACAACAATACAAGCAGGGTCAACGAGATGTTTTGCGACTTCACTTTGCGCTTTTGACGTTTTTCACAACAACAAGCGTAGCATTCGTCATGGCTGCCTGCGCTGCTCTGAGGACACATCTCTTTGTATGGACGGTTTTCTCACCCAAATATCTCTATTGCATGGCGTGGAGCCTTGTACAACATTTGGTAATAAACATCGGCTTAGGCAGTCTGCTCTTTGCGCTTGGTACAGCCAAATCCATAGCGTCGTAGAGTGCTCTGCTGTGACATTGCTCAAGTTCCCAGGGCAGTCAGTTGTAACATGACGAGGAGCTGGTCAATTTCGAATTACGGAGCAGAAGTTGATGACTGATTTCAAAACTATTTCTCAAATCTGACTATGTGCTTTCCATAAATTGGCCGAATGTTATCCTCTCATTACCATCAAAATAAAGCCTTCACATCATAAGACTGCACTAAATTTTCAGTTACTTCGTTACCGTGCACATTTACACACCACTCATCTTAGTGTCGTCATGTCGTGAGAAGTCTCCGGCTGACGAGTCTCTCTCTTGCTTCAGCACAACGGTGCCCTCGTCGCCGTCAACAACGTCTTCCTCCTTGATCTTCGGTTCCTCCACGATTGTCCTCTCTTCGGTAGGCTGTCTTTCCATATTGACGGACACACTACGGCTAGTACGTCTGTTGAACTGCTGCTGGTCATTCATGCTGTTGACGATCTTGCCCAAACTGACATGAATCTTGTACAATGAGTTGCGGCCGGCAGCATCGCTAACGAGGCCGTCCTGGACAGCCTCACTAACGGCGACATACAAGTCGCGAATTTTGATATCAGAGGAGGATGATGATACGTGTAGCTTGCCAAGTAGCCCGGCCACTAGTTTCTTCTCCTCTTCTAAAAAAAATTGTTAGTGTATGCCTGCGCGCTCGTCAGATCTTATGATGCACTTACTGCTGATGTTACCTCGCAGTTTCTCAATTATGTCCTGTCCGAACTGAAGGTGAACATCACCATTGACATTCTTCTTCTCAGAATCCAAAGCCACGCCAGGCGTATAGCATTTCCGTGGATCGGTCCAGTCAACCAGGCAGGCACCAATCGCGGTCATGCTAACCATGTCCTCTTCAACGTCAACGTCGTCGTCTTCCAGTCCCTCCCTCAGGTTGAGCAGAGAATGTAAAGCCTGCAATGAGATAGCCCGCATCAGATCTTGATTATCTGCGCGAGAGTAAGAGAACACAGGGAGAAAATAGTTCAATGCTTGCCTGACAGGTTGATTTGTTGCGGAGGTTGGGTCGAAGTAAGCGACAACCAGAGCCTTCAGAAGCTCCTCGCAAGCTTCTTTCTCGTTGACAACCCTGCCAAGCAGCAACTTCGAGGCAGCCACGACGGCTGCAGCCTGAACTTCCGGAAATTTTGGTCCTCCTTTCACAGCTTTTATGTAGACCTTTAGCAGTCCCGGGGCGGATGACATGAGCTGATAGCCGTGCACATTTAGAATGTCTGTCAAAATATGCAACGCTGTGATTTGGAGAGCAGTGTGACCTTTGTTGAAGAAATGGATGAACAGTCCCAAGTTTTCTTCGGCAAGCGACCGATCCAGCAGAGCACACAAACCAAGACACACGAGCCCCTTTTCTCGTACTGGGGCTTCATGGCTTCGCACTGCAGGAACCACAAGATTATTCAGCATCGAGACCAGATCGGGATTGTCCTTCAGATTTCCCGCAACGTGTGTCAGCATACACTGAACGATGTGCAGGCACTTCATGTTGACGACAATCTCCCTAACAGCCTTCTCTCGAGCGTCTTCCTCGCTAAGTTCCACGCTCTGGCCGCGCTTAAACTCCTTGGAGGACGTGCTCGCGCTCACATGGCTCATTTCTGATCTGGCAGAATGGAAGCTGTCATCGATATCATCTGGAGGGGGATCATCAACGATTGTGTCATGGACGTCCGCTACTGATTCAAGCACAATGCTGCAGAACTCACGCTCCCCAGCTGCGTCTGGAGCACAAATATACTGCAATACCTCCACGGTGAGCTTAGTCACTTCGTCTGGAAGGTCCGGAATGGATAGGGATTGTCGTAGCAAGGTAAACATCTTCCTCCGACCGACCTCATCGGAGTAATCGAGTGTGAGCGCGATGTGAAGCATTTGTTCGATTATGAATTCTTGCTCGACGGTTTGATCCTCTTCCTCCTCCTCCTCCTCTCCAGCGCCTTGCTGGTTGATCCTCTTAAGAGCTTCAACGAGAGCGTGCATATAACGTTCCAAGTAGAAAGCAAGCTTTGTCACTTCGGGCAGTTTTTCTTCCACCAGCGACTCATATCGACCGTTACCCTCACTGCGGCAGAAGCCATTGAAGCTTCGTGCCATGAAAACGGACTCGGCGGACAGCGTCTCCCAGAAATGATCATCAAAGGTGACAGCATCTCTATAATCAGGTCGACCCTCCCAGAAGCCATTCATCGCCTCGAGAGCGACCCCATTCTCGACACCCGAGTTGATCACGTCAATACGCTCGAGTAATTCAAGCAAACCCTCGAAACTGACTGGGGCTGTTTCTGTCGGGCCTCCGTCGTCTGGCTGGGTCACACCGGCACAATCTGCAATCCATCGTTCTCTGAACAGTCTCCCTGCCGCTTTGCGAACGTTTTCATCCCTATCACGGAGTCCCCATCGCAGAAGTTTCTCTCTCATAGAAAGAGATAAATGTCTGAAATCGCCCAACGCAGGCAACAAGCGGGCGTAGACTGCTCTGCGAGTGGCAGAATCTTGGTCTCGGGCTCTCTCTAACAAGAATGGCAAAGTATTCGGAAGAATTGGGAGATTGACTAGCAAAGAGCGCCGTACCTCCGCGCTAGGATCATTTTGCATGACCTCCAATAGCTTGCCCAGCAAATCCGTACCCTGATCACCATCACTGTCGTCCGAGTTTGTGCAGCCTTCAGCCAGATTGCCTGCAAGGCGACCGAGGCCAAGTACCGCTTGAGATCGTACCATAGCCTCCTTGTCACGTATCCTCTTCAAAAGTGCGTGACGAAGCTTTTGAAAGAGGTCGTCGTCGAGTGCGTCCAAGGAGTTTATGATTTGTGAAATAAGTTGTGTGGATCTAAATCTGACGAATTTATCTTTGGCAGTCATTAAAAGCACTACTTCCTCCAAAATCTCTGCGGTAAGTCTTGTGCTCGGCGTTTCAGGCATCAGACTTGTATCTGCCTCGACATCTCCTAGGATCTCATTATCCTTCTCGTGTGCATGCCGCAGATAGAAGCCGACAAATCTGATACACTTCTCTCCTGCGCTTTCTGACTTTTTCACTGGCATAATCCTCAAAACACAGCGCACAAACTCTCTGTTGAAAGCAGCCTCGTCAAACTCGTTCAGCGCAGCACTGTTGGGTTTGGCAGGTTCGTAGCAACACGATTCATGAATCTTGCGTAGATTCACAGCGAGCTTTCGATGTGTTGCAGTTGTACGCTGCGAATCGCGGAAAATAGCGCAAATTTTTGTCCGTAATGCGGTCTCTGGAGTATCGACATATTCGACCGCTGTTGAAGATACGCGCGATGCGACTGACCCGCGAGAATCAAGAGCTGCAGTTGATGGCTTTCTGGATGTTGCGTTTGACTTTCTGGCCGACCGGCCTAAAGTTGGTGTAGGCATCGATATGATGGGAAATACGGCGTCGACTCGGTCCTTCAATTTGTCGCTGCTTGTGTTGCTGTTGATGGGATCGTTGGCACATCTACGTTGAAAGATCCTCAGTCTCTTGTTTAGATTAGTCGCGTGGGACCGTACAATCGCGTTGAATGTCAATAATATTCCAGATAAGGCTTAGTGTCTCAGCACACTGGCGGAGGTCTAGACATACGCCTTTGCCTGTCACGTGCGATAAGATAATGAAACAATAAACCTTGTTTGTCTTGGTTGAACTTTTTTTGGTCCACGGGAAAAGCTGTTGCCAATTCCTTGACTTGAATCACTCGAACACCAAGTTCTTCCAAAGGCTGTATTCCTACCAAACGATATAGCGCAGATACGGGATCATATACAATGGGAACTGGTTCTCTAACTAAAGGGCGCAAAAGGCAACGGTCTGAAAGTGAAGAAATCACACCACTGACTGTCGAAGACACTGGGATTGAATCAGCCCAGAGTACAAAGAAGGCACGGCTAGAGGAACGCAGATCATTATTCGTTCGATCACTACCAACTGGCATCAATAATGAGACACTAGCAGATTTTTTCTCACAGCACTTCCCGGTCAAGCATGCTGTTGTCGTGGTCGATCAAAAGACTAAGGAATCTAAAGGTTATGGCTTCGTCACATTAGCGGATGCCGATGATGCTACCGCAGCAAAGAAACAATTGGATAAGGCGGAGTGGGACGGCAAACGTATACGGATTGATATAGCTGAACCTCGAAAACGAAGTTCGGCCGAAGCCATCAATGAAGCGGCATCCTCGAAGCGAGCCAGAGAGGAGGCTCAAAAGCCACCGAAGCTGATCGCCCGAAACTTACCTTGGAGCATTAAAACCTCTGAGCAGTTATCTCAACTTTTCAGAAGCTATGGCAAGGTCAAATACGCTGATTTGCCTCAAAAGAACGGAAGGCTTAGAGGCTTCGGATTTGTTACGATTCGCGGCAAGAAGAATGCTGAAAAAGCTGTGGAGGGTGTAAACGGCAAGGAAATTGATGGGCGTACATTGGCAGTTGATTGGGCTGTGGACAAAACAACTTGGGATGAGCAACACGACAAAGAACAGGACAACGAAGAAGCTGGTCAATCATCTGAAGACGACAAGACCGAAGGCGCTTCCGTCAAGAACAACGATACAGCATCGGCTGGGAGCGATGAAAACCCTCAGATGAACCAAGATGGCGAACTCAATGCGGATTTGGAGAATTTTATGAAAAATCACATGCAAAATATGGAAGATGAGGACGAGGAAGAGCAGAAGGATGAAGCAGAAAAGAACGAACATTTGTCTACCAAAGAAACTACAGACAATACTTCCACCGTCTTTGTTCGCAATCTTCCCTTTACCACGACAGATGAGCAACTCAAGGTATTTTTCTCGCATTTTGGTGCTGTGAGATATGCCCGTGTCGTGTTTGACAAAGTTACGGAAAAAACGGCTGGTACTGGCTTCGTCTGCTTTGTGCGTGAGTCAGATGCTAAAAATTGCGTTAAGGAAGCACCTCGCCCTAAAGCTTCAGCTTCTGGTTCAAAGCCATCTCTTCTTTTGGATGAAAACGCCGACCCAACAGGAAAATACACGCTGGATGGGCGTCTTCTCCAAGTTGCCCAAGCTGTGAACAAAGCAGAAGCAGCTACTCTTGCTGGTAACTCACTCGCAAAGCGGCGAGAAAAGGATAAGCGCAGACTTTATCTTCTGTCTGAAGGTGCCATCAACCGCGGATCTCCTTTGTTTGACTTATTGAGTCCTTCTGAAATTCAGACGCGACAGGCTAGTGCCGCGCAGCGACGAAAACTGATTCAAAGCAACCCTAGTTTGCATGTGTCCTTGACACGTCTGGCATTGAGAAACATCCCGCGCAATGTGGGGTCAAAAGAGTTGAAGGAGCTGGCGAGAAAAGCTATAGTTGGCTTTGCAATCGATGTGAAAGAGGGTCGTCGACAGCCTCTTTCCAAGGAAGAGAATGCCCGAGACGGGAAAGATACCAAAGAAAAAGAACGCCAACGAAAAATGAAAGGCAAAGGAATTGTACGGCAGGCCAAGGTGGTTTTCGAAAGCAATCAGGGATCTAAAGTTGACGAAAAGAGCGGCGCTGGTAAGAGCCGAGGATATGGGTTCATTGAGTACACATCTCATCATTGGGCACTGATGGGGCTGCGTTATTTGAACGGTCATCAACTGCAGGATGAGAAGGGGAGAAAACAGCGACTCGTTGTAGAGTTTTCCATTGAGAACGCGAATGTTATCCAGAGAAGACGTGCTGCTGAGGAGAAGTCGACTCAGGTTTACCAAGAGCGGAAGAATTTGGGATTGCGGACTACTGAGATTGCCGACAGGAATTTGCAACAAAGTGGGAGAGCCCCCAGAAGTCATCAAAAAGGCCCACAGCGAGAGAGAAATGGTGAAAATGACCCAAAGCAGGACAACGCCGAAGACATGAAGCAGAGGCTTATCGCACGAAAAAGGCTGATGAGAAAGAAGAAGGCGGGCGTTAGAGGCAAGAGCTAAATGCTTGGCATCTGTACACACTCATAGCTAGTTGTACGAAAAATCTCAAGTCAGAGAAAAGATAAATATATTGTGCGAGTTTCGGTATTTGAATCAAGGCGGCAGTTTCTCCTTTGTTTTTCTTGAACGGCATGTATTTCTTTTTTTAACTTGCTTATTGATGTATTAATTTTGAACTTTGGAACTTTTATTGTGTCTTCTTCAACGGAGTATCAACACGTTGGACTCTATGGAGTATTCTTCATACTCAAGAGATGCCGGCCACACCCAGCCAGGCAAAACATGAACTGACTTTCCGGTTAATTATATATAAAAAGATAATTTGCTATTGAGTCGTGTCGAGATCAATCAAACATGTCATGAGGGAACACATTGCCACATGCCCTGTTTTGATTTATTTCCAGAACCAATTTGTGCATTTAAAATTATCTCGCTTATCGAACGAGCTCCGCTGATCGCTTTCCTCTTTGTTATCGTTATTGATATGCTTGTCTGCCGGTCGGATTGTGACGTATGTCTCCAACCTCACTTGCTTTCCCTCTGCATCCAGGGCCTTACGGGTGACAGTCTTGTGCAGGTAGCCAGAACGATCCACATGCTCGTTTTCGGTTGTTAAGACATCTTTCTTGTTACGATCTGCCGGGGGTGACCGGTTTTCATCACCAAGATCGCCATTCCCGTCCTTGGTCACTGTCCTCAGAAACGTATCCCAGGAGGACGTGCTTCCTTTGAAAGCCGACGATATTCCGGAGAAAAGCTCGTCAAAATTGTCGGGACCTTCGCGGTGTTTTGACCATAGGTCTGCGCTGCTTGTGTTGTCCTTCCACGCGCTGTTACCGAAAATTCCTCGCTCCAAGTTTTTTATTGCCCTGCCCATCTCTTCATACAAATCACTGGCATTATTGTCTTCGACCTTGTAACTTTTCTTGACACTTTTCCAAGCATTCGCAGCCTTTCGATCAAGCTCTTCATGAAAGGCCGCCCAGTCAGGCTGGTGTACTTGGATGTAAGTAAAGGGGTCGTCGGGCTGCCGGACCAGTCCCTGGGATTCGATTCGACGCAGCCAGAACCAAGCAGGCTCCCCAGAAGGAAACATGCTCGAAAGGAGCTTTCGTTGCTCATAGCGGTTGCTGATATTTGGTAGCTTCTCTCCCTTGGATGCCACGACAAGATCCTCAAAAGCATCCTGAAAAGTGAAGAGCTTGGCATCCAACCCTGGAGGCAAATCATTGGGAACTGGTTGTGGTAGGTGACGAAGTGTTAATGGAGAATACGAGGGGGAGGAAATAATGGAATAAAGGTCCAAGTTGCTCTGCTCTTGGGGAGAAAGCGCTTCCATTTTCACGGACGCTTGATTAGCGAAAGTGACACCAACAGGTCGGACGGAGTATTGGGCGTTGTAACGCCCGAGAACGATTCCAAAGGGGCGTTCCCAAGGAAAAGTAGTACATACAATATAACCCTGGTTTTATTGTAAAAATCTACATGCGCCACTTGTGGCAGCGCTTATTAGCTACAGCGCAGCTAATAAGGCTAAGCTTATTAGAGCAATATATAGGGGAATAAGCGCTACCTATAGGTACCTTTTCTTTAGTGGAAATTATAGCGAACTTTAGGTATCTCTATCTTACGCTTATTTCCCGCTTTAGCTGCTAATTGGCGCGATTCCCCCCTGCATGTAGATTTTTACAATAAAACCAGGGTTATATTGTACAGTCCAGCCCCTGTTTGATTTCACACAGGTACAGTACTAGGGTTATTAGGCTAATTATAAATACTATGCTAAATTATAAATACCCCTTAGGGAGTCATTGTGTGGCTGGAATTGCACCCTATCGTTGAAAAAACGCGATATGCGCGTTTAGTGACCCCACCCTATTCTATGAAGCTTCTAGGTCTTGGTTAAATTGGAGTCATGGCTTCGTCGGAATCGTTGAATTCGGATGCATCGGATCCCTGAATATGTGACTAGGTAACATACTGTATATAAGAGGGCCGTCGCCTTCCTACATAAAAAACAAAAGCAAGACTTGTTAACACACACACACACACACACACACACACTCTTACGACCTTATTGGCTTATGCTTATTCATTTGTCTTTTTCTTTCTATAGCTAGATGCCACTATGCGATTCGCTGTCTTAGTTTCCGTTATAGCAAGTGCAGCATTCGCTGCTCCCCTTGATGACTCCTTGGATGACGCCGACCTTTCGAAAAGCGAGGCGCACCTTTGGGATTCCGCGGCGACGGAGCCTATCGACATGGTTGAAGACGCGAAGCCAGTGACATCCAGAGTGCTCGCTAGTGCGCCCGATAAGGTACTCTCAGCCAGAGGCGCATGCTGTACTATCATAAATGGGGTTTGCGTAAGTGCTTATAAGCGTGTATTAAACGATTAATCCTAACTAACAATCATTAGGTTTGCCTAGACAAGGTACGTTCATAACCTTGTGATAACAAGGTCATGAGATTTGTTCCTACTAACACTCTGGTAGGATCCTTGCTGTCGGAAGGGACGTGGCTGGTAGGATCCTTGCTGTCGGAGGGTACCTTCCTAACTTCTACTTCTAAGCAGTTCATAATAGTCGCTCCTTTTCACAAAATGAAAAAATCTTTGCTCCCTTAGCACCGCGTGCACATATTCCCCCTCTGTCTTTTCTTTAAATCGTCCCCAATAAACAAGTGACGCCCGTGGGTCCTGTTGAGGGTTGCGAAAGAAAAGGAAGAAGAGGTTGGTTGACTAGCTAGAGGGAAATCTATCACGAAGAAAGGAAGCTATATATAAGCTTTAATTATTAAGGAAAGGACTAATTCATAGGAAGGTCTAATAAATAATTATAAAACAAGGTCTTCTAACAAAGCCTATAATAAACCAAGACCTATAAAAGAAGCTCGTGATAAATTAATCAAAGATGCGAATACTCTTAATCGGAAATAATGCCTGATTTGAGGCTGCGATCTTCAACAGGTCCGGACGTATTGACCCGTATTGGCAAGGCAACATTATAAAAGCGTGGACAGGTGACAGCCAGCCAAAACCGAGGTCCGCTCCCCCCTCCCTCCCCAGCACTAACTAATTAGTAATACTTAGCGTGTCTGGTCGGAGCCTCGCATCACTAATGACCGCATCAAATACCAACGCCAAACCGCCGAGCCGCCAAGCCGCCAAACCTACCGCTCGCAGCAAGTATTTGATATCCTTGAATCTCCAAAAAATTATTGGATCTACTTGGCCACATTCTATGTCATGACTTAGCTGCCTTGGGCCAAGGAGCAGTTCCTTTATCAAGCCTTGATTCCTCCAACTCGATGATCGCGATTTGTCGCCAGTTGGGGTCCATTGCTACCTCCAACCATTGAACTATCCCCGACTCTAAACGCCTCCTGCGACTGCGTTTGCTGGCCATAACGCTCGTCAGGTTTCGATGGACATGATAGCATCGGGGCCGTCGCGGTCTATAGTGGTTCATCTGAGCACAGTGACGTCGGCCACTGCGACACCGACCAAAACTCATATCCCAACTGATCCCGGTGAGGTTCTGGAAGAATGGTCTTCGCTCGTCGGCATCATCACGGCTATCGTTGGTAACGTTCTCGTTGCTCTAGCCCTGAACGTTCAACGATACGCCCATACCCGCCTTCACAAGGAACGCGTACGAGTCCGGCAAAGAGCCCGCGCGCTGACGAAACGATCGCAAAGTTATGGCAATGGCAATGGCGGTTCATATGGGACCATGTCCACGGCTACAATTGGGCATGATGGTAGTAACGGAGATCAAGCCCGGGATGTTCGCAGCTCTGAAATCCTCGGTGACCCCACACAAGATGAGCTCCGAGGTCATGAGACTGATCCTCGGTCTGTTTCGTTCCTTTCTACTCCAAGTAAAGACGATGATGATATGATTGAGGATCAGGAAAAGGCTACTTCAAACTATCTGAAATCGCCGTATTGGTGGCTGGGTCAAATACTCATTACCCTCGGCGAAATGGGCAATTTTTTGGCATACGGCTTTGCTCCTGCGTCTATCGTATCACCATTAGGTGTGGTGGCGTTAATATCGAACTGCATAATCGCCCCCGTCATGTTTCACGAACGCTTTCGCGCCAGGGATTTCTGGGGTGTCGTCATTGCAGTTGCCGGAGTAGTAACTGTTGTTTTCAGTGCCAACCAGGAAGAGACAAAGCTGGAACCTCACGATGTTTTGGACGCGATCACAACAACGGAATTCGTAATCTACCTAGGTGTTACTCTGTTCTTAATCATCGTGCTGATGTGGGCGAGTAGCAAATATGGCAGGCGTACAATCCTTATAGACTTGGCTCTCGTAGGACTCTTCGGTATGTTACAATTAGGGGTCCAAAAGATTGTTTTGCTAACGCCGGGCATTGCAGGTGGATATACGGCGTTGGCGACCAAGGGGGTGTCTTCCATGCTCTCATCAACTCTCTGGAGAGCATTCACGACTCCAGTGACATATGCGCTGATCTTCATTCTTCTCGTCACTGCAGTTATGCAGATCCGATATGTCAATAAGGCACTTCAGCGATTCGACTCTACTCAGGTCATACCCATCCAGTTTGTTCTTTTTACACTGTGTGTCATTTTGGGCAGCGCTATCTTATATCGTGACTTCGAAAAGACTACGCCGAAGCAAGCCGCGTGTTTTATAGGCGGCTGTCTACTCACATTTCTCGGCGTCTTCATAATCACTAGCGGCCGACAACAGAAAGAAGATGACGACGAGCAGGATCTTCTGTCTGAGATTGATGGGGTTGAAGAGAATATTGGCTTGAGTAGGAACGAAGAGGGACTCGGCGCACAAGAATCACAGGCTCCTGCGACACCGAAGTCCCAGTCTCGTCGATCTAGCAGATTGTCGAGAGCAAGCTTCGCAGACGCTGTCAACCCAGAACCTCTTCAAGACAAAGCAGTCATACCCACACTAGGCCAGAAGGCCTCTGATAGCGCTCCGCATCTGATTGGAATCGAACCACCAGTCACGATGGTAGGCAATCTTTGGCGAGAATCATGGTCAAGCGCATCATCCCTCCCTCGTGGCGACAGAACGCTTTCTACCTACTCAGCGGCAACTGAGTCTGCTGTGGTGTCAACTTCAGGAAATTCCAATGCCACCACTTCTATGCGTGATCCAGACGCTGTCTTGATATATCCGGCTGACCCGCCAGTAACCCCTCGTCCTGGCACGGGGCTTTTCCGTGCTGATAGCCATCACCGCTCCAAGACTTTCATTTCCCCGTCCCCGCTATCGTCGACAGTAACAACAGTCGTGAAAGACGCCTTTCTACGGGATAACGACAGTTCTTCAGCTCCCAGATCATCTTTGAGACGTATTCAATCTAGCATACGGGCTAGCTTGTTCTTCAACGATGACGACGAAAATAACACAGGGACCTCAAGCTATACACCAATCCTGACTTCTGACGTCCAATTTCCCAGGCCGCGGGAAAACTCGGAAATTGATGCCATCCTCGAATATGACCATACGTGCAGACGACCAAACGAAAGAGTAAGATGACAGGCTCAAGAAACAATGCCGAGTGGGCCGTTGCTCAGAATACTCAAAGCGGGAGTGGCAGGAACGTTTGACCTAAGAGCTTCAAAAACGATTTAAAGTAAGCTGAAAATCAGACTATCATATCTACAATCATAATGTTGATTCGATGTCTTTCTGGATATGCTCAAAGGCTATCGTCTTCTCCCCACACTTTGCAGTGCGCGGACATAGCTCCAGTACTGGCGTTAATGGCGCGCCTAATCTCTGACATTTGCATTTATTTCCGTTTGAAAACCCGGTTCTATATATATGTATTCTTTTTTTTTTTTTTTTTTTTTTTTTTTGGGGGGGGGGGGAAGCTGATGGTCAAGTTTTGCTGCGAAAATAATTGCATACTTGTAATTCAGTCACACGAGAGACTACACAATGGTACGGGTTGGGATTGAGTACTTGGAGGAAGTTACGATATTGACACACGGTCATCACCTATTACAGGCATCATGAATGCGGTCCGCAGCTCTATGTTCCCGGTGGTATTTGGCCTTCAATTTACTAGCCGGCTTATATTAAATAGCTGTATTCCATATTGCGTTTCTACCAGAGCTTTGCTGGGAAGGGCAAGGGCAAGGGCAAGGCAATGACGAAACTCTGATATGTCGACGAATTGCGGTGCATACGACCTACCAAATGAACACGAGAACGACTAGGTATTACAGGCAGGTCTCTTGGCTAAGGAAAATAGCAGGCCAAGGTCCTCCTCCCTCATGTGAGTGTCCTTGTCCGGGTTACGGAGTATGTACATACTCCGTAGATGCGTCTTTAATGCAGCCTGTCACACCGAGCAAGGGTCCTCCTGCCCCTTCTTTGCAGTTAGGTCATCATCACGCAGATGGTCAGCCAGTCGACGATATGTATGTAATTGGCAATGACCAATGAGTGAGGCGACACAAGGGAAAATGAAAGCTTGCCTTGGCGAGAAAAAGAAAAATGACAGTTAGAATTGTGGTTTGGCGATTTGCCCTCCAGTCACGCATGAGAATGACTTGGCATGAAATACAAGCAAGAGATACTGTTCTGCAAGCTAGCAATGGCCGTCACGTCGCCAACAACAAAACCTGGGGGGGAAAGGGGAAATTCCCCGCGTCGATTTCTCGAGCTTGATTAAGGTTTGGTGGGCCTCCTGTTGGTCTCTTCCTCCCTTCCGATCACGTCCGTGTTCGACGCCCGTCATCCCACCTACGCACCGTGACGACTTCGGACTGGCAGCCAACCACACCTTTCCTTCGTCTGGCTTGTTTCTTGCGTCCGCGGGGGACGGACTGGTGGCTACTCCAAGCACAGGGGGATCGATCATGCACGCGTGATTGGTTCATAAGTGACACTTATTATCGGGAAGGATGTGAAGGTGGGAGCAAACTTCCCTCGATCCGTCCCCTGTTTTTGCTTGTTGACTAGCAAACGGTCAAGTGCTGAAGTGTTTCAGATGACTCTTCCATCAACCTCGGCCAGAGTAAATCAGAACACTGGTGGAAGGAAAATTTGACAGATATGATGGAAGACTTGTATCATGTCGAGTCACCCTTGGAAATGGGGTACGGAGTACATCAGGATTGTTTCGAGTCAGGTCCCTCCCGCATCAGACGATAACGTCAAATGGCAAGCTAGGTTGAACTACGTCATCTCGAGTCGTTTCTGTCAATTCCATGAGTGATTTTTGTCATATTAACGATGCCGATTGGCGACACTCATCGGCCCTCCGGGTGTCTTGGTCCTTCGAGCTTCCTTCCGCCTTCCGCCTGGTCTTGTTGATATCGTACATGTATAGCAAGTGCGTGAGCATGAAACAAACAGGCATATTCACTCGGGACCTTAATACTGTGCATACGGCCCTAAGCGGTTGTGCCTGCAGCACTGCGGCCACTCCTCCGTATTTTTAAACCCCCCCCTCTTCATCAGAGTGCACGAGGCCAATGTGCCAATGTGCCAATGTCTTCTCTTGTTTGATGCCCGTGTGCGGTGTACGGAGTAAGCTACCCACAAAACTTACCTGCCACCGTCGCGTCAAGCCGTTGACAAAAAAAGTGGGCGCGGTCGTCGTACAACAATTTGGTGTTGTCATCATCATCTTCTATGCAGGTGAATGATGAAAATGCTAACTTGCATTGAGCTGGGCCGTTCGCCGTGCAGCAAGCAGCATGAAGTCCGCTCTTTGAAGGGGGTTTTCCTTTGTGTGTGCACATGTACGAAGTATTTCTCTGCTTTTTTCGAAATCCGACCCCCAAGGACTTTTTCCGCTCGCCTACCCTAGAAACATGCGTAATTCAAAGCCGAAGAAACCATCATGATCCGCGTTATGACTTGGGATCTGTCCACCTCTTTTTCCATCCTGTACTGACCCGTTGCATGTGCCACGATGGGCGCAATAATCTGCTTTTAGTACGTCCGTAAAGTAAAGCCATGGCAAATCAGAGCCGGGTCGGGATAGGATCCTCGAACTGTGGAAACAGGACCGCTCTTCTCGTACAGAGACGGCAGGACAGACAGGAATGAGATGAGGCTGGCCAGTACTTACTACTCCATAGGCAGCTCTACCCTAGCCCCATGCGAGAGTTGCTGATATTGATATTGATATTACACCATTCATGTGCTTCCTGCTACTGGACAATCCGTGCAGCAGCGCCAGCTGAAGACGGCGCCCCGTGTTATACGTGACACAAAAAAGTACGAGGCTACTTCCTAGAAAAACATCTGGAAAAGAACCTCGGCTGTTCCAAGTCTAGGTACTACTTACTGCATGATCAAAGAACCACTACTACTCCGTGTTTACGTACCCATTGTGCTTGCGCTTGCGCCTGCAAAATGTCTGGCCTACCATTTCCCGCAACTTGAACCCAAGAGAGACCACGTAACGAAAAGTAACGAAAAGACGGCCCATGTATGAAACAGAGCTAAGCACTAAAGCCAGGTCTGCTTGCCTTCTCTCGGCCAAGCTTTGTTGCGAGCACGGGTGGTTCATTGATTGAGCGTGGTCGTCGTTTCCTCGGGATTCTAGGCCAAAGGGAAACCAACCTCTCTCTTTCCAAGCCCCGGAGCGGTCTTTGTTGCTTGTACCGAGGAGTGCTGGCGACACTGAAGTGATTCGCTCCAATCGCCAGTCGCCCAGCGTGGCGTCTGCAGTGTAGGGCAGAACTGTCATGTCCAGAATAATGCCTTGCAGACGTTGGTGGCGAACAAGTCTAACTGGATCCACCCGGGGTTGCTCAAACGGGCGTCGGACAGATGATTGTAGACTCGGACAGCAGAAGAGGGTTTCTCTGAGACCTATTTCGTAGGGAATAACAAGCGCGTAGGCACTAGAGGCTAGGCAATCGCAACACACACAAGCTTGCATCATTAAGCAAGACCTTTCTTTGTAGTTCTTTGTAATAAGAAAGAAGTATTACAGAGTAACTCCGTAGCTCTACATGGAAAAACACATGGAAATGTACTCCTTCCCGTTTCAGGCCTAGTCGCTATTACTGCGCGTTATGTATGTACATGTAGCTAGACTTTGGGATGGCAGCCTTGCTTCATGTGGGTATGGGTATCTACATACGTACATACATAAATACGGAAAGAGTGGTCTGGTGTAATTAGCCATTAACCGTCTAGTGCCTCCACAAACTAAGAAGCTTTGATAACTTTAAGTCTGGCCTGGCCTGGCAGTTCTGTAGTAAGTTTAACCTTGATTATAATGCAACCCCCTGAATTATTTTACAGTTCTACGTAATAGTGGAGAATGAGCTGATTAGCTAATAGCTAGGAAATAAGGGAGATAAGGGCTAGGATTAATAGGCACCCTATAAATGGAGTACCTAAACGCGCAGTAGTAAATAGGCCTAAAAGAGAAGAGATGGCCCCGCACTATTTAATGTAAGGAAAGGTACCTCCTCCGTTTTCACACGTTCCACACCATAACCACCTTGCCCGTAGTATCACTAACTAGCTCCTATAGCAGCGAATTAAGACTTTTAACCCTTATATAGCTTAAAATCATAGGCAACGCAGGCACATATACCTCTCTTTACACGTAATTATAGTGCTAGGCTAAGTCCCTAGTGCTGTTACGGTGCAGCCTCATAGGGGCCATCGCGGGTGTCTGCGCGCATGTACGGGTGGATTGCCCGATCCAGTTGCGCCAAAGGCAAAAGGATACGTATTGAACAAGTTAACATTCACTTGTTCAATTGACACCTATATTGCTAGGTCTAGGCAAAGCCTAGATCATCACAAGTGCTACCTTCTTGCTACTAGGACTGTAGTAGCTATAATAGAGGGATTTAAAGAGGCTAAAAAACGCGTTTATAGTGTTATAATTATTTATTCTAATACGTAAAACAGAGGAGGTACCTTTCCTCACATTACAGGGTGTGAGAAACCTCTTCCGTTTAAGGCCTAGTTACTACTGCGCGTTTAGGTACTCATATAAATGTGAGGTGCTGTGCACGGGGCCCACAGAGGAACCATAGAAATAAAGAAATTGAACTCGGTAAGGTGCAATGTTAGCAGCGGCTAGCATTGGATCTTTTGGTCTATTGTGTTACGGGGCCATGGCGGATGTCAGCGCACGTCGTACGGGTTGTAGCCCGATCCTATTGTGCCGTGTAGTAAAAGAATACACTACAACCCCTGAATTACGTAATTTACAAATTTACTTGTCCCACGTAGGGCAGTAAATACATTAGGTTCTTCGTTAATTACAAACAATTTTAGGTACTTGCTAGTTTTAGTCCCTATCTATCCCAGTCCTAATTAACGCCTAATTAGCTCGCTATCCCCCTGTTATATAGATTTGTAAAATAATTCAGGGGTTGTAATGTACGCATTAAACAAGTCATTATTACTCGCGTGGTTAACACCCATATTAAGACGTATTAAGGTTTGTTAGATTTCACAGCCAATCAGGTCCACTTCGGCTGGATTGCGCGGTGGAGTGTACATTAGGGTAAGTACTGCCCACAATCTGTACCTATGTAACTTGTACTTTATATGAAATATAAGTGATTACACATCACAATTGTAATAGGTTATAAGCCTAGATGCTTTAAAGCCCTTATATCCTCATAAACAAAATAAAGCCCTTCTTATAAGCACTAAAACTATCTAATTAACTATTAATTACTACTACTAATATTTAACTTTCTACTACTACCAAAACCACTCCACTAATTATCTAACTCCTTACTTTTTATAATGTCTAGCGACTCTAAAAACTCTAACAGAGCCCTTACCCTAACTTAGGGCTTAGAAGCCATAGGCAGGGACTTAGGTCCTAAAAGCTCTATGCTTATTAGGAGCAAAGACTATAATAAACTAATTAATATACCTATTATAGGCATTAACCCTAAGCTTAAGCGGACTATATAAGCAGGCGTGACCTTTAGAGGCACTAGCTACATTTAGTAGGGTAATAAGGCCTATAGTCTATAATCCTTCGCAGTAAACTCCCTACTAAGCACTAATAGTAGCTTAGAATATATCCCTAGGGCAATGCCCTAAGACCTAAGAAACGCTAACATTAATAACATACTAATCTTAGAGAGCAAGCTTCGTAACATTTATCACGGCGTTCCTCTAAGTTTAGAAGAGGCTAAAAGCAGAATATATACACTATAAAATCAAACGCTCTAACGCTATATATAACACTTACCTAATAATAACAATAACTATAACTAGGAACTAGGCTACACAGAGCAATTTAACCGCTATTAAACATAATAATAATAGTCACTATTAAACAGAAGCATCCTACGCATAAGTATATTAGAGACTACTAGGAACGAATCCCTAGTAGTTAGACCTTAACAAAATAGACCGCTAATAATAGCCACATAATCTTAAAACCTACAAACTCTTACTAAAGATAAGGAGGCACTACGCCTAGATCCTAATAACTTTAAAGTCTAGAACATAGTATTAAAGGCCTATGGAAGTGGCTTAAACTACTCTAGCATTATTAAGCTTAAAGGATTAGAGAACTAGGTAAAATAGGATAAAACACTAAAGAACGCCGTAATAGCTAAATTTATAACTCCAATTCTTAAAGGTACTCTAATGCCTATAGCACCTACAGAACTATGCTTAGTAGTAGTATAGAATAAATATATTAAGTAACTTACATTCTAGAAGCGTAGGAACTATAATCTACTCGCTAGAATCCATAGATAATGCTTACCCTATATAGGGGAGAAAATCAAGAATATAACCAAAGCCTATAAGGCCTATATAACGCTGCAAAAGGTTAGTTAACAGCGTAGCGCAAACATACTAGGCAAGGTTATTACAGGCCTTATCACAGACACTCTATAGAAGCATAGCGATGTTTAAGACTTCGCATAAGCCTTTAAGGAGAGACTTTACAAACTTAAGCAAATGCAACTAGACTAGAAGATGCCTAAAGAGCTTTATTAACTATAGTTCCTAAGTAACCTAGGTAACACATTTAGTATCTTTTAATTACAAATTTTCTAATAATACAGGATAGCAGGCGTTAGAAACAGCACTAACATTACCCTTAACACACTTATAGAGCTAGCTTAAGATAAGTATTAATGCTTACAGACTAAGAAGAAAATATTAGGCTATATAGGCAACACTATTACCAGCGGCGCGGCATACATATCTCACGCTAGCAATAAACATAGAAGAGACACAAACGGCTTAACACAGCTATAGAAGCGTATAAAACTCTAGAAACTAACTAACTATAAGGGACTATATTAGAAGGTCTGCTCTATCTATAGTTAGATCACAACCCCTAGCAATCATAACAACAGCGAATGCAATACACTAAACAAACAGAAGGCCAGTAAGGCTACCAAGAAACCATTAGTGTATAATGCGGATGCTAATGTGCTAGAAAACGAGGCAAATGCCTTCCTAGCGTGGCCACAAGACCTTAGTGAATTCTTTATAGCAGACGTTCATGCCCCTACAATCTCTAACATAAAAATTAACAGTTAAAACACTAACGCTAGGAGCCTAGATTAGATCTTTAATAACGCCGCTAAATACCACGTCTGTTGTAATCAGTACATGTTTAGTAACTACAAGGAATTTGCCACCCTAATACTAATAAACAGTGTTAGTAAAGGTGCCTATGCACTTAGCAGTGGAAAAGTGCCCTTAGTAGTATAACGTATTTAGAATTTAAAGTTAATCTACCTATAGCAAGTTCTCTTTATACTAACACTACCTGTAAATCTCTTATCCATCAGCGCATTCACCAAGCGATCTAGCTTCTTATACCTTTAAACGTATAACAACGCAGAGGTTAGATATAATAATAGCCTAGTAATCCGTGGGATAACTTATGGTAGATTTAGACACCTAGATTACTCTTATGCGGAGACTATGCATTACTAGGACATACCTAAAGTTATTAACAATCTAGCTGCCTTTCTAGCATCCTATATAACAGAGACCGTGCTATTGCAGGTCTTCTATCTTAGAATAGGTTATCTAAATTATGCTAACTGCATTAAGCTAGCAAATAACCTAGGTGTTCAAATCACAAATAAGCAGGCTAGCCCCTATAAAGCATACACTATAGGAAAGGGAAAGGCATAAAATGCCTAAGCAGTAGCATATAGGGCACTTAATTATGGTTAAAGACAGATAGCTAACCTAGGTAGCCTAATTAAGCCTTAAACTCTAGTTAGAGAGGAGTACTACCTGTTAATTATTAATAACCTAATAAAGAAGCCCTAAGCATACCTATTAAGGGAGAAATCGCAGGCAGTAGCCTATATTCAGGCAGATATTGCTATAGTAAAAGCTTAAACCTCTAGTCATATTCAGCAGTATAAACTAGATAATAGAGAAGAGTTTAAGAACATAGTCCTTCTAAACTTCTTTAAACAGAAAGGGATTATGCCTAAATAGATAGCGGCATATTAACTAAACTAGAATCTAATAGAGCATGCGTATCTTACTATCTAGAACAGAGTTAAAGCTATCTTCTATAATAGTAAGCTCCTAAAAGAACTCTAGGGAGAGATTCTATAGGCGGTTATCTACACGTAGGAGCGCTCTCCTTATAGTGCACTTAATAGAATAACCCTATACAAAGCGTGGTTAGGAATTAAGCCCTATACAGGACACCTTAGATGACTTAGCTACTAAGCATACAAGCTAGTACCTAAAGCAAAACATCTAAAGAAACTTAACAATAGAATATACCTTTGCTTTCTTATAGGTTACAAAGCTAACAATATCTACTAACTCTAGAACCTAATCATAGGACTAGTTAAACGAGCAAAAGAGGTTACCTTTAATGAACAAACTTGAATTAACCTAAAGGCAGAATTTAAGCTCCCTTAGCGCAGCGCTAACTTACTAGCATCTCCGTGTGCAGAAGAGATACTACTGCTTAATTAACTTAAACGCTTCCCGCAGCTTAATCCATAAGAACAATTAACGGTGGAAAAGCTTGCTAATCAGGTCAAGGAGGGGAAATAGAGTTAAAAACAACCTGTTTAGTAACCTAATAAAGCAGTAAAGCAGCAGGTAAGGTTCTAGGAGGGGACTGAGATAATTAATCATCCACTAGACAACCCTTTAATATACTACTTGATAACCCTTAGGATTAGGAAGCAAAAGCACCCTAAGCTTAAAGTAGATTATCCTAAACTTAGACCATAGGAACTAGCCTTTCTAGATGAATTTCAAGGCATGCTAATGGCACTAAACAATATCATGCCTCTGCTTATAGCATACCTAACCACGCTAAATAAATCTCTTAAGGAAGATAAACCTAAGTCTTACAAAGAGGCATAGCGATTAGGAAATTAGTTAAAATGGAAGAAAGCCACTAAAGAGGAATACAAAGCGCTAATTAAGAATAATACCTTTGAAGTTATAGACGTTAATAACACCTAACACATCCTATCTAGCAAATAGGTCTTTAAGGCTAAACTTAGTCTATTAGGCAACATAGAGCAATACAAGGCTCGCTAGGTTATACGAGGTTTTAAACAGAAACACGGGATTAACTATAACAAAACTTTTGCATCTATGGTTAAACAAAAGACATACTAACTACTATTTGCACTAGCTACGTTACTTAGCTAGGAAATCAAACAGATAGATGTAAAGATAGCCTTCCTATATAGAATAGTAAAGGAAACTATCTATATAGAGCTCCCTAAAGGCTTTAAATAAAAGGGCAAAATATACAGGCTCCTAAAGGCACTGTACGGTCTAAAGCAAGCCCTATAAGTATAGTTTAAAACGCTATCTACTAAGCTTATTGCTATAGGATTCACCTAGTTAAAGTTTAATAAGGCAATCTTTTATAAGGATAATATGATTATCGCTGTCTACGTAAATAATATGCTGTTCTTCAGACCTAATATCAAAGAAATCAGGAAAGTTAAAGCAAGATTAGCTAAGAAATTCAAGATAACCGATCTCGGTCTAGCGCGATACTTCCTAGGCATAGTAATCACTAGAGATTAAGAGAAAAGGACTATCACTCTCTCGCAAAAGCCATACCTAGAAAGGTTACTAAGGCAACTAAACATGGAAAACTCTAAGACCTAGAACACTCCTATAGATATATTAGAAATGCTAGAGTCCTATATAGAGGGTAAGGAGTGCTGTAAAGACAATTAACTTATCTTTTAATGCATTCTTAGAACGCTAATGTTTGCGATAATTAGCACTCAAATTAACCTTCTATATCTAGTGGCAAAGCTAAGCAGATTTATAACTAACCTAGCAGTAAGGCATCTCTTAGCAGCAAAACAAGTGCTGCAATACATTAAGTTTATAATTAATCTAGTCCTAACCTTTAATAGTACACAAAACAATAAGATTATAGGCTTCTTAGACGCTAAATAGGCGCGTAACAAAAGTAACTCTAAATCTGTTAACTGCTATATCTTCCTACTAGCTAAAGCTGTAATTAGTTAGAAAAGTAAGAAATAGAGCATAGTTATAACCTTTAGCACTAAAGCGGAATACATTAGACTCTTTAGCGCAGGCCTAGAAGCTATATATCTAGAAGGGTTAATAAGGGAAATTCACAAACAATAAGCACCTCTACAGCTATACACAGATAATGCTAGCGCCTAAATGATCTTAAATGACGCGAAATTCCATAAACAAACAAAACATATTCGAATTTAGTATTATAAGATCTATAAGTTAATTTAGGAAGAAACAGTTAAGGTAGACTAGATCTCTTAAACGGAGAATCTAGTAGACTTAGGGATAAAGGCATTAGCAAGGCCTAAACTAGAGAAGTGGACAAAGGCAGTTAGGCTTTATAGGAAGGAAGGAATAGAATAAGGATATTATAGGCACTGTGTTAAAAATTACAATAAGGTTATCACTCTTTTTCCCACTAGGTTTTAATAAGGGTAATAGGATAAGGAATTAATCCACTAGAATTAGCACTATTGTGGCTCCTGCTTAAGGAGGGGTATTAGATTTCACAGCTAATCAGGTCCACTTCGGCTGGATTGCGCGGTGGAGTGTACATTAGGGCAAGTACTGCCCACAATCTGTACCTATGTAACTTGTACTTTATATGAAATATAAGTGATTACACATCACAATTGTAACAAGGTTTTCCCACCGGATATTATCCATAATGCTGGATCGAAATCGGACACGGCGGAAGTCGCTCGCGTGTAGAGTAATAGACCCCTTCTTTCACCGCGAACCGACAGCCCGTATCTTGCTTTAATCAGGGTAAACCTGGGAAGTCTAAACCCTGCCGAACAAGCCCACGCAGATACTTCTGCGACGCCCTTCGACACACTCGCCAGCCTTTCAATAGACCCCCAGAGGCTACAAAGAAGAACTAGGTTCTGACAGGAACGACCAATGGGGCGGAGCTATTGTTGAGTCGAACCTGGAGCGAGAAGCTGTGGTGGGGATGAGTGTGGACCTGCTTCCGATGGCAGCAACCTGGGCTGTTGGCTTGAAGGCACCAGATCTTCATTGTATCTCCTTAGCCTTTTTTCACCTTGTGGAGTCACGTCAACAAGGGTCTGTATCCAATGGAATAAAAGTGGATTGGAAGTACATTTGTTTTTGACCTCCGTATCCCTTTAGGTGCCGTAAGGGAGCAAGCAGGTAGAAGACCCACTTCTTCTGGGTACGCAATAGATACCTTGCGTCAGCCAAAACAATAGGCGTGGCTGCAATGTGTGCGATGTAGCGATTTGTACCCGGCCAGATTGCTGGTACTTCTATCATAGGCTAAAATAACGTGCAGGATTAAGTAGCTCAAATCCACCCTTGTCCTGATTGGCCCACATCCCTGCGAGTGACCAGCTTGCTCCCTTACGGCACTTAAAGGGATAGATTATGCTATTTATTATACTAGCAATTTTCCTCTGTACATACATACTGCTGCATCACACTTATCGATTATCCTAATAAGGAATACGTACCTATGCACGCGGTCTCTGACCTCGTGGCAGGGGGGGGGGGGGGGGCTGTGGGGGCCCATAGACCCACAAGGTGTGAAAAGGCTAAGGAGATCAGCGCTTTGTTTCGCTTGTGCCTGCCTGGTTGCATGTCTAGCTTCTAGTCGACTTCTACTCCGTACTACATAATACCAGCCAAATACGAAAAATCTTGTCTGGTATTGTGTAAGTAGTACTCCGTACATGTATGGTCTCTTTCCGCGCAGCTCCATGCCTGGCCATTTTCATTTCCACCCCTGCTGTTTCAATATCAGCATTCAGCCAATACAAAACGGGCAAGAACTGGATACGATAAGCGGTGCTTTGCAAAGCTTGCAAAAGCTGCAAATCACGCAGAGTATATTCCGTACACGTAGAATAGAATATCCAATTTTTGTGCACCAGACACTTTACGGCCGCCAATGCAGAGTTCCGCGGCCACTCAACAAGCGTACCTGCATGGGAACCTGGAGCTTTAATGTTGTAGGCAAGTGGCAAGGAAGGCATGGAACCACCCCCCCACGTTTCGGGTAGGGTAAAGGGTAAATACTAATTAATAGTATTGGGCAAGGGTAAACCTGCCACCGTGCCTACTACGTAGTCCTCCTGCCTAGCCTAATCATGGTGCGAATGTCGCGTTCAAGTTGGGCAGCTCATGATGGGGGTCGTGCCACCTCCAGCGAACTGCTGCGTTGTGAAAGGACGCTCGTTAAAAGCTAAAGACGAGGCCGGCATCTTTATGAGTCTAATAAAACACGAAGAAAGAGATTAGTTCGGAGTAGACGAGGACGATAGCAGTTATGGTATGCGTTTGAAAACTCGGTCAGTCGCCAAAACATCATTTACCTCGGTCGTACATCGACACCTCCAACGTGAACATTGTTGCCCATGTCCACACACACACACACACAGGTCACAGATCCTTCCTCAATCGTCAATGGCGCCTTCCATTTACCGAGAGTCTGCTGTTCCCACCGACTTGTTTCTTAGAAGTACCGCAGGAACAAAGGCCTTCCTCCTACCCTCCTCTTCCACCGCCCCGGATCCAAGGTCGCATGTCCATATGTACAACCACCACCCACCCTTGGCGCTACTGCTGCTTGCTGCTGCTTCTGGGGTTCGTGGGAATTCCTTGCTAATAGGGTCACATTGACGGCCCAAATTGTTCCAAGTTTGCTTCATGCCCCCGACAAACTTCTTTCTTATTGGCTGTGGCTTGTCACCTAATATAAACCCCACGACTTCTTCCACAGGTCTGTTTTGCCTTGCGAATTGAGTCTTCCCTAAGGATCATCTGTGAACACTGAAGACGGACTTATTGGGTTCCACGCTCACGGCCTGCTGTGATGCCGATCGATCACTTTCCCAACTCCACCTTCCATAGCAATCCAGGTCGAGCATCGGAGACAGGCAGCAGGCAGCAGGCAGCAGGCAGCAGGCAGCAGGCAGCAGGGGAGAGCACGAACTTTATCGTCGCCCTCTATTACCCCCTGGCCCTGTCAAGGTTGGCCTGTATGTACGCTGGGTACCACGATGCGGTCCCCACTCGGGTCTCGAAAAAAAAAAAACAGTCAGAGGCAGCGCGACCCTCCACTTCTTCCTCACAACATCACTCACCATCCGAATCACGGTTGATGGAGCAGCTTTCGAGTTCCAGTTTAGCAGATTTTCTTGGACCTGCTGTGGACAGTCCTCCTTCTCCCCAGAAGTTGAGGCAGCTCACCAAGCAAATGAAGCGGGATTCTCACTTACAAAGACACCATGGCCATAAGACTGCCTCGTCCGAGTCATCATCCATATCCTCCCTAGCTCCCTCTGATCGGTTACCATGGGATTTGGCATTGTACAATCTTTCTCTCGTTCGAAAGACTTCAGTCCGATCGAATGACAGCAGTTCTCCTTCTCGGGATCGACCAAGTAGCATACACAACTTTGGAAGAGGCTTCTTCCATCGCCATGGCAAGTCAAAACCCGAAAGCAGTGCTCACAGCTCGGCAGCCAGCTCCGTGTATTCGGGGGATATTGCCGCTGAAAAAAGTCCCGTGTCTGGTGGAAAAGAAAGAATCATACCGTCCATCTTCTCCAGGAGGAGGCCGTGTCGCGATGAAGTCGCCCCAAAACGACCACACATATCAGGCCCGTTCAACTTTCAACATGTTGCGCACACGCAATGCGAGAATGCGAGTAATGAAGCCTTCCCTGTAACAATTCCAGAGGGGCTGAATAGCACCCCGACTCACGGATTCGGAGGCATATCGTGCGGTCTACCTTACAATCTGTCGTCGGAGTCGATGGGAGAACTCAATGATAAACATTCGTCTAGGCATAGCACTCGCCCACCTCTGGTCCCTCGTCATACTGCTCCTGCTTCAGGGCCTCGCCGGTTACTCAAGCACATTCGTCCTCAGGAGAAACGTCGCAAGAGTCAGTCGCAAGCCCCTCCTCGCCCTCCTCGCCCTCCACGGTCTCCAACACAGCAACTAGATTGTCTTTCGTCCTTTGGCCCTTTGCCGCCTCCTCGGGTGTCTAGTCGCCAACCCGACTATCAAGACATGTCGGAAACAGCTAATTCGGTGATCCCCATCGATTCTCCGACTAGTAGCGAGGTCACCCAGCATTCCTTGTTCAGCCCTAGTTTGTCCCGAGGTCATTCGACTGAGGAACTTGGTTCGTACGAAGCCATCCATGCTGCACAGGATGGGCAACAGCTTTCATCAACAGAAGAGAAGCGGTACTCACGTGTCATACCAGGAGCTCGTGACTCAACGTGGCCGCTCACAATGTCCACGGCTCTCGTATATGATACAGCTCTACCAGATGTTCCAGAAGAGGAGGAGCATCATGGCCTGTCACGACGGTCCGGAATGAGCCTCGCCAGCAACAACTCTTCTCTTCGGGGTAGTCAGTCCGTGCCCATGCTGCGGTGTCTGGTTGAATCCCACCGACCAACAAGTGGAACGTCGGAAACTTTAGGCGCCTTGGGCATCATTGGAATAAATGGACTCGTTCAGGCAGATCCCCAGAGTCCTGTTCATTCAGGCACTCCAACACGGGAGAGCTGGGAAGACTTGATTGACTATTGCTATGAGCACGAGGCAGAAGCTGATTGCGACTATCAATGGGATAGACCATCCCTTGACACTTCCAGAGACAGCAACACTCCACCTGCCACTGTGCCAGCGCTCTTCGAAGCTGGACCAGGAGTAAAGCGCCATGCAATGTCGCCTAATAGGCAGGCCTCATTCTCTTCTACAGCACCAGACGCTCCGTCATTGAGTTCATCCAGCAATAACAGCTCAACTCAATTGGGAACCGAGGCCATCACTCCCAACTCGGCCGTTCCAAACAACTTCTCTCTGCCGCGCAGTGATAGAAATATTCCTTATCCAATTAGTCTGAAAGAATCCAAACGGTCTTCAGGGATCTCGACGTTCAGAGAGTCTCAAACTTTCACCTTGTCGCCTTCATTACTTATTCCTAGCGACTACCAACAACAAATTATTCAGCACCACGCTGAGAAGAAGCAAGAGTACACCGACTATGAATTCATGGTTGGAAACCATGATCGAGGGGCATTCCACGATGATGCAGCGTTCTCTTCGGGAAACAGCAAGTCGTCCCCTATGACGGGTCATCGAATTAGCACATCCACGACAGCGACCAATTCCACATCTCGGTCAAATTCTACCGGCAGACAACACCGCTCGACCAACTCCTCCTGGACCACGTTGGCTCGGCACACTGCCAGCAGCACTTCCCTAAACAAAATGGCTGGGCAACTGATAGATGATTCGGAACCATTGCCTTCCACACAATCCCCTGATGTCGTGCAAGAAGAGTCTGGGTTTGCAGGTGCAAGTCGCGCGACCCAGGACCATGTGCCAGACATGATACCATTCCCACCCTCGACCGGACCCAAAAAAAAAACTTATCACAAGAGCCATGCCAGTGAGTCTCAGGTTCGAGGCGAACCGGCGCCAGTTTCCCCCGTGGAATGCTCTCGACCTCGAAGACCAAGAGCGCGAACAACCAGTCTCAGCGCACAATCCCCCCCACCTGTCGGCCAGTACACATTGTTCCCCCGAACACACGTCAAGGCAATTGGCGATCATATTTAAACTACAAAATAAGACTTCATTATACATCCAACACAGCAAGGCTCCACTGATTCAATCGCCAGTGACCTTTGTCCATACCTTTCTATGCATTCCTTTGTACATTTCTTGTCTCGCGAGCGTGGATTTCATGCTTTTTGCATTAGACCTTCTTTCGTTCCCATTGCAATTACTCGGGGGAAAAGGAAAATATTTAGAAGGCGTATGGTACTGCATCATTATTCATTGATGTATCGATTACTTGGACCCCTCGCTTTAGTTTGTTTGGTTTTCTCGTATCTCATTTTCTTCACAAGGGAGCAGGTGCTTTCAACCCCCGGCCGCAGTGGGTTGCCAAAAAGAGGGCTCATGTCCGTCATTGGAGAAGGCATTACAAAAACTGACAGAGTGTCAAGATACGGACTGTGGCGTTCCCTTTGTAGCGGGTTCGTTTTTCCTTTTTTTTTTCGTATGTTTTCATATCGTATCTCGGGATAGTCGGACAAGGGGTTTAGGGAAAAGGAAAGCCCGACTTTCGTGGCTGGAAAAGAATAACATGTCCATGTCTTTTGGGAAGCTGTGTGCGAAAATGAAGTGTATACTTTTCGTCAAAATATTTTCTGGAGAAACATTGGCTTTCAAGATGTAGTAGCTCGATGAACTTCAAACACATCGGATTAAGCAGGTATAGCAGAGCAAACAGCTCTTACTTCTTGTACAAAGAATGGTTCGATTGATGATTCATCTCGCGTGGTGACATTAGTAAAAGGCAAGAAACTAGTCAGGTTATCAGTGATGAGTATGATACTATTGTTGGAAGGCTCCTGGGAGTCATGCTGCGAACGCAGATCAAAAAGACTATCTATCTCGCAGAATCGACTTGAATCATGAACACAGCCCGTCTATTCCCTCTGCCCATAGTCAACTATTAGAATACCGAGATGGCCTTGGCCACATTATTGCATCCAACTACTGCCGTGAAAGAAGTCAACGCTTGAAAGCCTTGGTCCCATCTACTTGGTGCTATAAAATTACCTAGGTACACGAGCCAGATCAGGAGTACTCTGACGAAAGAACGCTGCCAAACATTGTTGGAACTGTGGTGGTGAAACTGCTTAGATTTACAAGAAATATTTCTTGTTTGCTTCTCTCCACCCCCTCTTTGTCTTGCACGAATAATGACATCCAGCCCATTCATTAGCTAGCTGTTTTTATACAGCTTCACCCCTTTTAGCCTGTCTTGTTCTTCTTTTTCGGCCGCTCGTCCTCGTCCTCCTCGTCTTGATCCTGGTCCATTTCGTCAGCATCAACACCGCTCTCTGCATCACTGCCACTACCACTGCCGGAGCTATCATGGGCGCTGTCGTATTCCTCAGCTACGTCGCTGTCGCTGTCGGCCCGGAAGTCTTCGTCTACACTTTCCTCATCCTCGTCGGCTGAGCCGCGGTCTGCCTTGTTGACTACGACTTCGTCGTCAGAATCGTCCATGTCCTGCTCGCGCAAGGCCGCGGCAAGCATGTTGGCATCTTCATCGATCTCGTTCTTAACACGCAGACCCTTGAGTTTGAAGAAGGCCTCGAGTGCCTTGAGATCCTCACGGTTGATGTTGCTGAATTGAGAAGAGCCAGCGCCGTTTTTCATGACGACTGTGATATCAAATGTCGACAAAGTAGACACGGCTCCACCCACACGGGAAAATGTGACGGACTGTGTCTGCTCGTAGGCTATGTACGTGGCCGGCTTGGGCACGAACATGAAGGCCTTTTCTAAGCAGTACAGAAAACCTTCGCTGGCTTTGATTGAGCACTTGATACCATATTGGCTCCGGTGCCTGAGGATTGCTCAATTAGTCTCACAGGCCATGCCATCCATCCTCCTCGCTCTTGGAGACAAGAGAAGAAGTAAAAAAAAAGTTGGGGTGCAAATATATACGTACGTGATAAAGTCCTTTGCAGGAGAAGATATTTTCTTGTTGGCCAGACCACGAAAGATTTTTGCAACCACGTGATGGAGGGGTTCCTCATAGTGAGGGTCCAGCTTGTCTTTGTACTTCGTCTGCAGTTCTGATTCTTCGAGGTTTAAGTCGATGGTGACCTCCTCGTCCTTCTTGAACTGCATGACAACGAAAGGATACCGAGTTTGACCCTGTCGCAGAGGAGGGTCCAAACCAATACACAGCATGCAATGCATTTCGTCTGGTTTAGGTAGAACCATGACTTTTTTGATAGCATCGTACTGTATTTTGTAATCATATGTCTTTCCACGCAGGCGGAAGGAAGCTTCGTACATGTCGATGTCGAAACGACCTCTGGGGAGAAAATATTTTTAGCACATACACTGGTCGTAGAGAAAGACCTTGACCCTCGATCATACCTTGGGGTGAGATGAAGCACATCGAGGAATGTTGCGATGGTATCGCCGGCAGTCTCTCCGATCTCAGCTTTCTCGATAAGAGTCTCGTAGAACAAAGTAGCAGCATTCTTCTCTTCGGCCTCTTCGTCTTCACCGTCTTCACCGTCGCTCTCTCTCTTCATAGTAGTTGTGCCAGGGATATAGAAACGCATTTCTACGAGCTGATCTCTGCCAGCACCTGCCTTCTTCCCCTTCCCACGCGCACCTCCGAGTTGACCGTCAGTACCTGTGTCGTTGGAGTCCTGGGGCAGGGACATTTCGACGGCGACTTCATTGCGTCCAGCGAGGTTTGTGTTTCCGATTTCGGAGTAAGGGAGCTCAAATGCAGGCTTGTTCTGCACGCTGAATGTAATTTCGGCTTTTGAAAACTCAGCTTTGCCCCAATTCCAGCCACGAAGAGCGTGTTCCTTGTTCTCGAGCACTGTGCTGTACCAATTCTTGAACACCTTGCTCAAACGTTCGTAGTCTTCTTGTTGGAAGCCATCGAGCTGGATTATACCAGAGTTCCGTTGCAAAATTCGAATCTCGTAGCCTTTTGCTGCTCGGCTCCATTGCGCACCGCCAATATTGCTCTGATCGAGAGTGAAGGTATCGCCACCTTTTGACGGTTTCCATCCAAACCCAGTCTCGGCAAATCTGCATTTGCCGCTCTCTTTTGAAAGATCAAGATAAATGCCATCGAAACTCTCACTGTATATTCAAAAATTAGATTACATCATGGATAATGTCTCGTGAATGTGCTTTCCGATTTGACACAAGGGTACTAACGAAGCCCGGAGCTTAGGTTCGGAGGCGAAAGAGGCAGGACATTGTAATCAGGATGCGCCGGGCGCGAAAACGGAGAGATCAGCGTGAAACATTCGGGGCCACTCACATTGCAGTCATCTTGGGCGATGTGCGCAGAGACCCTATATCGATACAGAAAAGAAAGAATAGAAAAGGAGAACAGGCAGTCGAGGCGGTGGTGTTGCGCTTGCACAGAGACAGCCGAATATTATGTGCGAAGCTCTAGATGGCTTGGTGAAGATGCATTGGTGTTGGTTGCCTAGGATTGGCCGAAGTACACAAACCTGGAGACGCGCATCTGCGCCAGGAACAGGGAAACGACACGCTATTGGGGAACACTTTAAGCTAAACTGATTTGCTTAGTCAGGGCAATCCCCTGCACGCAGGCCCCCTCCGGTCTCAAGCTGGCACTGTATGTACTATGTACTACCAAACTACATATTACCAGCCACTTTGGAACCTAGGCATGCAGAGGAAAAATTACATGAGACTCTGGCCGATTTTCTCACACCAAGATGGGCCAGAGTCTCTCATGCGATTTCCCTCCACCTGTTAGGTTTGGAGACTCGACAAGTTCCGCTGCTGCGTACAAGTCACTTGCACATCTGGATCATGGGATTGCATCATTGCAATACATACAAGGCAAGGTGACCGACGTGCGACCCTCCAGCGGGTCACATCGGTCGAATGCAGCCTGTAAAATAGGCGGACTGCTTTTAGCTCCACCGAGGTACAGAGTACTCCGTGCACCTACTGTACTCAAGTTGGGTACCTACGCACCTTATTATGCTATTACGCTATTACGCTATTGACCTGCTGCAGGTCTGACGTCTCCAGATGATGGACAATGGACTCGTGCGCATGCGCCCCCAACTAATAGACCCTCCCTCCATTACCGCCGCCATCGCCTCTTGGTTTTCTGGTCTCAATCCCACTTCATGCTTCCACTCAGCTTCTGGGAGCTCACCATCTGCAGCAATACGAGACTCTTGACGGTTTCTTTCACTTTTTTGACATTGTGCTCTGTTTAGGATTAAAGCACCAGAAGAACGACTCTAGACGCATGGTACTGATTATCCTTGGGGCTGTATCTAGCCGCCTTTCACCATGCCTTCCACGTCCAATTTGTCACTCCGCACAACGCGAACAACTCGTGTCGGGAACTCCAGCACCGCCTTCCTTCTATCTCTCTTCACATTTGCTTGGCAAATTTTCTCTTCTGGAGCTTCACAAAGTTACCAAGATGCCGCCGTTGGACAACATATCTTCCCGCCTCCGGCCATGATTGTCCCTCCGAATCCAGAATCACCACAACCAGCCGAGCACACTTTTACACTCCGCCACATCTATCATCATGGCACCGACCGTCACCCCCGACTCCACCGCAGTCTCGATATTACGCACGACACACCTCGTGTTTACCTTGCCGCCGAGGGTGCACATCCCGAGCACGATTTGCCACATCTTAAGGCACGAAGTCGTGGGAGGCCCATTGAGCGTCTGGTGGATCGTCGACCGTCTACTGTAGACCCCATGGTTGCCCGCTCTCGACAAGATGGGTACTTTGCCGTGCTAGACGCTTCAGCGTGGACAATGGACGAGGTTCCCTCCCCAGACATCACCGATAAGGGTACGGTACTGAGCCTAGCCTATATGGCCGCCGATGCCTACGTGCAGTCCGACACCCGTCCTGACTGGGAGGACGTCGGTGAACCCTTCAACCGCAGCGCTGACTTTGGATGGCAAAGTGATGGACTTCGCGGCCATATCTGGGCTGATGACGATAATTCCACCGTTGTCATTGGGTTGAAAGGGACATCTCCAGCTGTTTTCGACGGAGATGGCACAACAACTAACGACAAGATTAACGATAACTTGTTCTTTAGTTGTTGCTGCGCACAACAGGGACAGTGGACCTGGCACCAAGTTTGTGATTGTGCTACAGGGACATACGCTTGTAACAATACCTGCGTCAAAAAGGCCTTGAGGGAGGAAAGTCGCTATTATGGTGCTGCCCGCGAGCTCTACGCTAACGTGACTGAGCGATATCCCAGTTCCAACATATGGGTGGTTGGACATTCTTTGGGCGGTGCCGTCAGTTCGTTGCTGGGTCTGACATACGGTCTCCCTGTTGTCACTTTTGAAGCCGTCCCCGAGGCTTTGGCTGCTACTCGACTCGGTCTACCAATCCCACCTGGGTCTGACCCTAATGCCCCCCAGACGCGACAAAATACTGGAGCGTATCACTTCGGCCACACTGCTGATCCAATATACATTGGCGCCTGTAACGGGGCTACTGCATCTTGCTCCTTTGCCGGCTACGCTCTGGAGACAACTTGCCACACAGGCAGTGAGTGTGTTTATGACGTCGTTGCAGATAAAGGATGGCGTGTGGGGATCGGAACCCACAAGATTCGAGCTGTCATTTCGGACGTCATTCTCCAGTATGGCGATGTTCCTAAATGCAACTTGACGCCCGAGTGCCGCGACTGTGCCCTATGGAAAATGTATGAGAGTAACGGTACGGAGACCACGACTTCGACGGCATCATCTACTACAACTCGCACACGAACTCGTACTACAAGCTGCCAAACTCCAGGTTGGTGGGGTTGTCTTGATAAAACAACAACCATTTGCTCTGCCACGACTACGACTACAACTACAACCTGTAAAACGCCAGGTTGGTTTGGATGCAATGATAGGATGACTTCGACTGCGGAGGCCACCACGACGTCAGACGCGTCCACAAGGAACCCTTCAGCGACAACAACCTGCGAGACACCCGGCAAGTTTTGGGGCTGTTGGGACGGAGCTGAAACGAGTAAAACGTCAAGTTCGTTGCCAAGTGCGATCTCGCGACCCCCTATAACTAGTGCGCCAACGCTCACCCAGTCGGCGGCGATGTCATCGAGCACCGCTCCTCCATCGAAGCATAAATGTCTCCATCGCAGCTGGATTGGACTATGCAAAGAAAGGGAGAATAATGTTGAAGATGAAGAATTCATCTCCGACGAAATGTAATCATGTAGAGGCCTCGCGCTGACAAGAAAGGGGCCCTCATCACTTCACCAACCAGAAAACCTATCATCTACTCGCGATTTCTCGCGAGCGTTTTATACTGGCCCAAAGTCTACATTGAACGACCTTTTTACGGGTGAAGCAATTGCAAACAGATGGTTTTAGCTTCCTTTTATTGTTCTTTCTTTCTTTCTCTCTGTTTTCTTTTTTTCGGAAAGGATGATAGCTCTTCTTGGCCTTCTCTCCATCTGTCTTTTTTATTCTTGTTTCTATTTTCCCGTGAACCAAATCACCTTGGCGTTGTCTTGTATGACATTTGATATTTTGGCTAGCGAGTGGCGTTTGAATTTTTGGCATATAATAGATTACAGCGTTGATAGGACATCTAAACTTGAGTCACATATGGCAGTTGAGATACACGACGTGTTTAGTCGGCTGTCTGCCTGTTCGTGACTATATATTTGCAACTTTATCATTAACGTGATTGAACGTGGGTAAATTTGCTCTGGTGAAGGTGTTGCAAACAGAACGCGAGAGTGATTGAGTGACTGACTAGTCAGTCACTTGTTGAGGGCGAGATGTCAGTGGCGGGATCAAATCGAAATTTTAGTGGCGCCCCCCTTCGCTGAACGCGTCGTCTTATTTGGCTGGACCCTCAAATTCCAACATCAACATCCATCAAAAATGCATTTATGGTTTGATTATCACGACCACCCCGCCAGCAGGGACTGATGTTTCTTTTATTCCAGAGGACTCAGACACAATGGAGGCCGAGTCCAAAACGTCAGATCGAGACTCGTCGCAACTGTCCGATCCCCTAAGCGACCTCGACAGCCTTTCCGACAGCGATTCGCCCGTCCAGCAAACAGAATGGCTTGCTACCACGCGAAAGCGCCGGTCGACCGCTGGCAATCGGATGAAGTCTATGCTTACGAATGAAGAGCCCGACTCTGACCTAGAACTTCTATTCGCTGAGGACGAGAATGATCAAGGCTTCTCTGATATGGGCTCCGATGGCTCCGATGTGCAAATGGATTCGTCGTCCGACGATGAGGACGACAACAATGCAAATGCCGAAGACTTGGAAGGCGAAAAGGAACTGGAGCGTCAAGCCAAAGCGAAGCGGGCAGCGCAGCGTAAACGCAAAGCCCAAGAAGCCATACCTGCAAAATTCAGGAAGAAGGTTCGAATCGACCCCGCAACGACCACATCTCCAGCGCCAGCGCCAGCGCCGCCGCCGCCGCCTAAGAAAAAGTCGGAACGAATGTCTTGGCTCCCATCAACTGCCGATTTGCCAACCCGAGCCTCGTCTCGAAAGACGACTCGCATATCTAAAGAGCAATTGCATCTGCAAATGGCTGAACGCGAGGCTAGAAGGCTCAAGCAAGTGGCGCAGATGGAAAAGAAGGCGGCTAGATTAGAGGCGATGAAGAAACCCCCAATGACGCAAGAAGAGAGGCTAGCCGAAGCCTCAAACGTGGAGAAACGCAATAGCAAAAGTTTGAACAGATGGGAAGAAGCCGAAAAGCAACGTGAAGAAGAACGCAAGGCGAAGCTCGCTGCGCTTAACCAGCGAACTTTGAAAGGGCCAGTCATTACTTTCTGGAGCGGAAAAGGTCAATGGAATGATCTGGAGCTACGGTCGTTGCGTCCCTACGTGACGGAGGTAGAGGAGAAGCCCAAGAAGAAAAAGGAAAAGGCCGACAGAGGAGGGGTCAAGATGAAGGGCAAGAACAGATATAGTGATGGAGCGAAGGACAGCCAGGAGAAGGATGTTGCATCGGGAGAATCCAGGCAGACAGATGCTATTAACAGCAACAGCAATGACACGGAGAAGGTCGTAACTCAGGGCTCGAACGATTGCAAATCGATGGCAGATACGAAGCCTTCAATCACATCAGGACCCGACAATACTAACGAACGTGGTCTCACGATGGAAAGAAAACATTCAAATCTCGCTCAGTCAGGAGGCGCGCTGGTCTTGGGCGGAAGAGCACCAGCTGCAGAGTCCCATGGCAACCCTCGTGAGGATGCGAAGGAAATAAAGACAAGTGCGGAGAAAGTGGGCGAAGGCGCTGAACAGCCCACTGAATCAACACCATCGGATATCCTGCCAGCTAATAAAGTTTCGGCGAAGGCTGTCCTGCCTGGCTCACCGAGCAAACCGTCACAAACTACCGCCGGTCCTATAGCTTCTCCTCTATCCGCGACAGCCGCTCTGTCTATGCCAGCGAGTGGATTGGCAGCGCCGCCGCCGCCGCCTCCAAATCGCAGTTCTCCAGTTGCACCATCCAGCTTGTCAAGACCATATGAACCTAGACCATCCAGTGTCCTAGCAGCACCTGTGCTCGCCCCCCCACCAGGGATGGACATGAACGAGTCTTCTTCAGCAGAAACTCCCAAGTCGAATATACCGAACATACGGGCACCACCAACTATCAGCCTGTCAGACCCTAGTCTAGGATCGCAATCAGTGCCGCCAGTGTCGCCGAAGATGATGGCTTCTATGGATTCGGACACCAAAGAAGTGCCCCCAGACGCCAATGCTCGACCTCTCCTCAGTGAAACGGCTCCGACAAGCAAAGATGTGAGTCCAAGAGACTCCGAGACCCCAGCTGCTCCGCCAGAGGTCCCTCGTGATATGAATGCGACTCGCAATGGCATCATTTACCAAAACTTCAACGGGATTGCCTTGCGCGATAAAAGCATCCAAACCCAGATTCTTTTCGGTCGCAAGATGACCAGACTAGCCAGTGAGTCCAATCATTCCAGATTCTCTCCTTCAGAAACTTGCAATGGTTTCCCTGACCCCCTGAGCTGTTGTCCTCCATCGAAACCACCAGCCAATTGACCAGACATACCTCTCCGAACACGAGTGAAGAAAAAAACAAGTGCTAACATTCACTAAATTTAGAGCCCACGGCCCCTGCGATATGCGTCATCACCAACAACCCAGCACGATACCGGGACCCCAAAACTGGACTCCCTTTCTACAACATGTACGCTTACAGAGAGCTGCAGCGCCTTTACCACGGCGAATATAATTGGAGTCGTCTTATTGGCGCATGGGTAGGCAGCGGGAGACAAGCTGCAAAGGGTGTTCCAGAGCGTTTTGTCAACCCCAGCGCTGGGAGGCCAAAGACTGTTGCCGCTGCCGCCACTGATGGTGAAGACATGAAGCGAGAACCACCGCTCAACAAGGCAACAACAGATCCAGGACATCCGACTGGCGCTTCTGGAGCGAATCTTTCTTCAAACCCACCTGACGCCAGGCCGGGAGAACAAACCGCACAAGCATCACAGAATGTGCCGCAGGTGGCAGCTCCATGAGTGAAGATTGAAGCTCACAGACGTATTGTAAATTACCCTTGGCGGGAGTTGGTCAAGTAAAAGCAGACTCGATAACATGGAAGGCCACCAAGCAAGCATTCCGATTGACGAACTAGATACCCCTTTTGATAATAATATCCAAATACCACAACAAGTTACAATCACTAGATCTCGTCCTACTGCGTTGTAAGTCACAATGTTAGTTACGAATATTTTTCATACGAGTGCCCTGAGCTGGCAAAGCGGGCAACAATAAAGTGCATGGCATGTTGATAAGGGCTGCGTACTAGTCTATGATCACCCAATCCGCGTCGACTTGGGCAAAAAGGGACGACACAACACCTCGACCGCTAGCGAGTCATTCGAATGTCTCTGTATTTCCTCTCTCTGCTCCTATGTCCTACTCAACATCACCATGTGTGCTTACACTAAATCATAAGACCAATCATCAAATATTTTCTACGTCTTTGCCTCGAGTCTCACCCGGAGAACCCTAAGGCCTAGATCTATGTAGCGTTATGTGTCTGACCAGCAATCCTTACTCTTTCTCTGCCAAACCCAGTTGCCAGAAATTGTGGGGGGTATCATAAGCTTTTATATGCCTGCCAAATCTAATCCTAATCAACGCCAATGAGAAAAACATAATACAAAGATAACTGACAATGGGAATCAGTATAGTCTCCTGTACAAGACAGCCAGACACTGTTTACAATTTGCAGCAGTGGATGATCGTGGGCAGCACCAACATGCCGGTATGCGATATCTTTGTTGATTCAAAAAAAGCATGTCGGAAAATATATCACAGACGGTGGAATAGCGGTTTGCGTAAGAGTAGCCGTTGTGATGAAAAGAATGGCTGTAACATGGCGAGCTCAATCGCGCTTGTTGCTAATGACCTCGACCATGAGACCAAGTTCGCTGACAAAGTCATCAAGACCCGTGTTAATCGGCTCGCCGAGGAAGTTGGTTCCCGGAATAGGTACATTAGAGTCGCGAGCTGTCAGAAGACTGGTACTCACTCCCCTCATTGGAGAGTTTGCTGATTCCAGGACTTTGTCCTCCGCACTATGACGTGGTAGGCTGTATCCTTTAAATGCTTCACCGTTGGGCATATTCGATGGACAGCGGTAGGACAGATAGTCTCCGTCTATGTTTGATAAAATGTCGTCGTCGTCGTTGGAATCGTAGTAGCACGCTGGTTCGTCCGCAAGAGACTGTGGTGACATTGGGGTGGTAAATGTACTGGAAGAGATTGTCGGAGACCAATTACATTGAGTGATCTCGTTTGTGTCTAGCTTGGACAACTGACGTGCGCTCGTCGGGGCAGAAAGCTGTTGCTCGTTGAAAGCCTCTTCCTGCACATCAGTTTTGATGGTAAGTGTCAGAGAGCTAGAGTTTTTAATATCTCGAGGTACTGCGCACGTGCTGACGGAGCGCTGAAAGGGAGGTGGTGATAGGCTTGTTCCAAACACCTGGTTCTCTGAAATTGTTGATGTAGCGAAGTTATCATCGTCGTCCTCGTCGACTACATAGTCAAGTTCGCTTGGGATGTTCAGGGAGGGCAAGCAGTTGGCGGCGGAATCCGGAGGCGGAGGACCATCGTCTACAAGGAATCGTCGTAGTGACTCGGGAGAAATATCTCTAGTACGTCGTCCTTCCAGCGAGGAAGGCGGCCTCCTGTATGGCAATGTGTTCCCAATTGGTGGCGTAGTAGTATCCTCCTGGTCGTGGCCCGCCGTAATCGGTATATTCTCATCTCGAGATCTGCGACCAAAAAGTCGTTTCCAAGATGGTCCGACGGATCCGGATCGGCTAGTTGGGCAGCCGTGTAACAGGGAGGATGCCGACCCTAAACGTCGAATCGCAGGAGTGGCAAGAGTACTTGTTTGTGGAACAGGAGTGACAAAACGAGCCTCGGGGTTCATGGTCATATATGATTCTTGACGGAGTGAGTTGACGGAAGCGCTGCGCAATCTCAAGTTATGTTCGATGGGTACATATAGAGTATTGACGGTCTGTCCAGGTAAGTAAGGACAAGCCGTTGTTGAAGGTTGTGCAGGGTCATGCGTCTCTGTCGAGCCATCTACTTCGTACTGTTGTCTGAAGGTAAGAAAAGAAACATTTGCAAATGTATGCAGCTTTTTATTTGGAAATCTCAGACTTACATAGTAATAATATGTGCTGCCCATTTTCAAGCCTTCATTCCTGCTTGGCTTAGGAGTGTGAGATTCATTTCCAGAGGAGATGCCTCTAAATGAAGGGCAGCCCCTCCACTGGCCGTGCCCGCGTCGTGTATCGTGCTTCATTGTGTACCACGTGGAAAAATTATCCCACGAACCAATTAGCTGCACTGATTTGACGGACGGATCTGTTTCACTGCGAGCTCGTGTCAGCAGTAGTCTTTGAGTAAAAATTAAAAATCTAATAAGAAAGTGCCACGAGGACTGTGTGCAAGAGAAATGATGCGAGGCCAGAACGTGTAAGTCAAGTCCACCAAAGCCATGTCTCAACTGAGAGAGGATACTGTCACGAATTGATGCACAACCCGCGTGCCAAAGGGGGAGAAAAGCAGTAATTGAGAAAGTACCTGGAGTTGGTCCACGGGAATACAGAGGATGAAATCGATTTGGATCAAAGATCTGGCACGCTGAAGAGCTCGTGGCAATTTCACAGAATGCGTGATGTACATATAGCCACGGAGTGTGTGTGGTACAGGTGGGGGGAGGGAGGAATGGTGTAAAATGAAAGTAGAACAACGGCACAGTAAGGACAGAAGATGAATGAACAAAATTGAACAAAAGTCCACAATCGTTTCGCAGGCAAGCAAGTTATCGCGAGAATGAAATACGAGAGCAGCAGAATTAATACGCACAACAAAAAGGTCATTAAAACCGCCGAAGGGTCCATGGTGACGGAAGGAGATATGTGTTAATAACTGGTTTATACGTCTCGTGTCGCTGTAGGTGACTGTTGGGACAGGCGCTTGTTGCAACCGAAATAGCTGGTCCGTGTCGGCTCCTCTGTTTTCTCCCTTGTCTTGCCCGTCTGCCGGGTGAAATGGTGACGGGATTGGTGATGCTGAAACACGGGACGACCGTTGCATATTATTCGAGTGAACGCAGGAACCGGAGATCACCAGCCTTGCAATTGGCCAATGGCCAAATAAAAGCGCTGACGGAAGCGCCGGAATTGGCCACGTACCTAGCGACCAGTGGATGCAGCGTAGTGAAATCGAGGCGCTTAATAGCCGTGAATATATGTACGGAGTAGATGGATTGATTAGCTGTTTGTTCAGCAAAAGGATGACTGTGGAGATGATGCTATGGGTTTTACACCCCGTAGTCAAAACCAGCCAGAAAGTCGGCTGAGCTGACGCGACAAGAGACAACAAGCACTGACAGTTAGTTATAAATGAGTGCAGGCTTATTATTGCTTTTACCGTGCACGACTGCAGGATAAGTCGAATTTTGAGATACGTCGTGACTAGGAATGATCCCGGATGCGGCGAGCTTTGATGATTTTCGTAGTGGAGAAGACTGCCGCAAGTGGAATTACAGGCTAGGCCGGTGACGGCTTCCCGGGTGCGTGTGAGAATGATATTCTTCAAATGATGAAGTTTCAGACCGGCAATTGAAGGGCGAATCGTAGGTTCTTGTCTGTGCTCTCACAGCATCTCGACGGCCGCCCTGGAGGTCTGGCGAAGAGATGCCTCGCCTGAGAGGTGAGGTAGAGGGGTACAATTTCCCTTCCGGAGTAATGGGGATTATGGGGTGATAAATGGTTTAAAAGATAGGATTGTGTCCAGCCTTTTGATGCAATTGTACCACCAATGCCTGTGCGGCTGGAACCACACCACAAGCCGGGAACCAAAACGGTGTTTGGGCTGCTGGATGTGTTCCTCCTTCAGGAGTTTCGGATTGGGCGGATTCCGTAACAGCCATGAGCTGGGCTGAAGTGCTACTTTTAAGGGCTTGGCCGGGCCTGGCTCCGCCAATGCAAAAGTAATTCAGAGTAATGCTGGGACCTTTGAGGTCCAGCTGATACTAAGTAATCTAGTAAAAGTCAGCTACGACGGTGTGCTGCAGACGGAGTACATGTAGCATCATGGTTGTTGTTTTTTTCCAAAGTTGAGCTATATGATCGCACAAACGACTTTGGCCCGTCGATGAAGCTTGGGAGGACACGGAATCCCTCACAATCAGCCCCAAATCGTTGTTTCAGGGCTCAGGCAGGCGCAAAAGGAAAGACGAACGCGTCCAAGCCGAGCCGAGCACAGAGCCTAAACGAACGCATGAGATAAATGAAGAGGGTGACGATAAAGTGGGAATGGAGGTTTTGCTAGCAAGCTGCTGGGGTGAGACTTGGTGGAGCAGGATCTAGAAGGAAATGGCAACCGTAACGCAGGCACGCAGGCAAGAGGGTCCAGGGCCGCCTGCCTCAGTTGCCCCAGTTGTTCCAGCTGGGTTGGACGGGTTGGACTAATGTGCATACTCCGTAATTTACAATATTCAGCTGCTTCAGCCAATCACAGCCCAAGTCGACCATGATCCTTGATTTCTCCTCGACGCTCCGAAAGGGGGAACGCTCTTGGCGCCCACCCGCCTCTTCGTCATCACTACGGAGTACCAGCCCGTCGAGCTCCTGAAGAATCAGTCCATTGGACGACGTCAATCAATGCCGGCCACAAAAAGCAAGGCGCGACTCTGTACATGTACGTAATCCTTGTCTCGCTGAGCAAGCTACATAATGAGTTGTGTTAAAAAACGTGGTCCGTCTGTCCCACAGTATTACAACAATCATACAGATCATCGGCTTCATGTTGGTACCACGGCGACAGGGCGACTCATTTTGCTGTGCGACACTTCCATGCAGTATTCCCCTGGCTCGGAAAGCCGTCTAGTTACACAAACCACTTCAAAAAATCCATGCCTTGCGATTATAATTATGCCCAGGATGATTCAGTGCTGCAACCTGGTGGTGAATGTATTTATCCATTCGAGCCGAGCAAGACATCGAACAATAGATTAGCGGTGGCGTAACTACAGCAAACATGTCGCACAGGCAGGCCATCGGAAGCTTGACGACATTTCAGGACTTGAATGCCGTGGCGCCCGCATTCGTTAACTTCGGGTTTCAAAACATTCGGTTCTCCCCACACAACCGGGAGCGCCGCGAAAAGCGAAAAGCGAAAAGCTTTAAAGTACGAGCAACGTAAGCCACCTCACAACGTCGTCATGAAAGCAGAAGCCGGTTGTGTTTCCAGCATTTATCAGACTTTAGCGCCTTTTCTCACCCAACTGTCGCCAGAATTCACCTCCAGCTTTTACCGTGTCTGATGCTTCTGCGCCAATCTTCTTGTAGCCGATGCAGCCCACAAGTCGATGAGCTTGATAATTGAATGCAGTGCATCCTGAGATGAGACTGTAGTAAATTGGTGCCGGGCTGATGACTGGTCCACGTCATTTTATTGTCACACTTTGCCATGTGCACATGTCTGTTTCTGGTCATAGTCCGCATGCATGCATATATATATGTGTATATATATACATTATATATACACTACAACCCCTGAATTATTTTACAAAGATACATAATAGGGGATAATAAGCCAATTAGGCGTTAAATAGGGGTAGGGCAGAGAGGGGCTAGGTACCTTAAATTATAAGTAATTTACTAGGAAAAAAATATACTATCTAGTACCCTGCGTATCCCCCTTATAATGCTCTAATAGTATACCCTACCCTAAGCGGAACGTAACTACGGGTAGCTGTTATTAGGTAACCTAATGTGGGGCAAGTAGAGTTGTAAAATAATTCAGGGGTTGTAGTGTTGTATATCCATTTCTGCTCAGGCTGAACGGGGCAACATGGCTTGGCACGGTCACAATTGCTTCTCGCAGCTCTGCCTGTCGTACAGGTTATTATTCTCTGCAGAGTACGTACTTTTGTCATGTGTCTGGCCTTGTCGGCACTGAAGCGATCCAATGTTGGGTGTTGCTTGATCGTTTGAGATTTCAAGGGCGGCGTAAAGAGAAAGAAGACACAAAGGCCTAAAACCTCAACTACCCCTCTATTCCATCCAAGGAGACAAAATTTGAAGACCCCAAAAAAAAAGAGTAATAGTCATTATCCCTCATCTTCTGAGTATGCTGAGTGATCTCTCCCAAACCATGCAACAGTCGATCCAGTAGTTACATGGCAGCGAATTATCTTATTTACGTTGTCTATCTTCGTCAAGGAAGGCCTGGTGCCTTGACAATATGTAAGAATCAAGACCCCCAGCATTGATCACCCTCATTCCATCCAAGACAAGAAAACATACTTCGGAACCCCAATCCCCCGTAAGTCGTTTCTTTCCGAGAAGCACGTATGTATTATCGGTGGATACGGAGTAGTCGTGTCACGCACCAACATTATAGCCACATTATTATATCATCATCTATCTCGGTTTACTTACTTGTTTTAATCAGGTATTTTTTTGTTGCCCTATCAACACAGTACAGTATGTATATTTTACAGGAAACAAGAGGAAGGAAAGGAGTGCTCATAATCCCATTCGCAGAACGGCGACCATCGTGGAACCCTCGAAAGTTCCTCTGTATGAGGAAAAATCGACTCGATCCGTTCAAGTCAATACATTCTTGGTCAACAGCTGATTACATGACGCAGAACACCAGCCAGCGATTTTTGCCTGCCCAATCCTCCGTTGGCTGGTAATGAATGTAAAGTAAAAGCCAAAGGAAGTGTACAAATGCGCAGCCTCTCGTCTGACCTTTCTTCTGACCTTATGCTCATACTGTTTCAATTCGACCACGAAAAAATGGACAAAAGCAAAGGCCAGCCTTATGCTATTACGTCACCAAAGACGAGGGGACGAGAATGAAGGTGTGGAGTAGTGATTAAGATATTATGCGGCTCGATATGCTTTGCGTCGTCGTCCAGATTAGAACCACTGCATTATCTCATTTCTAGTGTGAGCGTGGTTGTTGGAGTACAGAGCGGAGTAGAAGATTTGAAAGTGAGACACCATTTGTCAAAGGCTACCAGAGCGAATAGATGATTGAATATGCTGCACAGAAGTAAAGCAGGTGACAATGCCTGTCAACATAGCGGCATTACGTCGACTTCGTCTTCTCCGCTCGCTTTCTATCCGCGAGTCTGTCCATTCGGGGACCTCTGTATTTGGTGCCCAGGATGGAATCCCAGAAGGTGAAGAATGGCTGGGAGAAATTAGTCTTGATTCCCCACGTTTGATGATGGATATCATGATATGCGGCGTTGTTCGAGGTGATGAGTTGCAGGGGATCCCAAGGGAATGCGTAGCCGCAGTGATCGTCCACGGTTTTAAGAGTAGAAAATGCGAAGAAGCAGGTGCCTTGTCGGACACTCATTCCGGTCAGTTTGAAAGCAATCCCAGCACCGAGCGTGTCCAACAAGAAGCCCTCAAACGGGTGGTTGTACAAAGCACCGTAGGCATACGGGACGTAGAGTCGGTGGTGTCTGGAGTGGAAGGTAGCTTTGGGGTTCAAACTGGTTAGTTCAGCCGAAAGGGAAGTAATGAAGAGAGCCACGTGAAGTAGACTCACTATACATCCATCGATTCGTGTGCATTAATCGGTGGAGGAAGTACTGCCATGAGTCGAGGAAAAAGATGGCAACAAAGAATTGAAGGGCGGGAATAAGGGCGTGGTATACGGCCCTTGCAACGGTCAATTCCCAGGGGGCAAATGATGGTCCGGTGGACTCGGCAGTGGAGAGAAACGGATAGTAACCTCCTGCCAGAGCGCCAGCCAGCAGAGGATGCGTCGCGGACATGTTCTTGGAGATATCTGTGGCATTGAGTCCGATCAGACTGAGCAACCCAGGTAGAGCGCGTTGCGCAATTCGGAGTCTTGTTGCCCAGACGGCAACGTCGTAGTCGGCCTTTCCAATTACTTCGGAGGGCTCGGACATGGCCAAAAAGGCACCAGTCACAACCTGAATGATTTGTTGGATAACTACATCGCGAGCTACTTCGAAGCGAGATGCATGGTTTCGTCGCGTGATCTCATCGGGTGTGTGGAGGCGGTATTGAGGAAAGATATCGAGGGTATCGATGAGGTGGAACAAGAGCGACGTGACCCAATATACGACGACAGGTAAGACGAGAGATAGCCAAAAATCAGATATCCAGGGAAAGAAATCGCCTCGAGGCTCAAGAGTGTACGAAGGTAAGGGCGGCAAAGCCGACTCAAAGAGAGATTGGTTTGCCATGGCGAACAGTGGCGAAGGGCTTTTGGTAGTATTCACCATGTTGGGATCCTCTTGGCCTGCTTACGCTGCTGCAATTCCGTGTAATCGAGATGTCTGCAGGCACATCAATCGCGTGGCGTCCGGTCGCAAGCTTGGAATATTGACGATTGTATTGGGATGTTGTCGACGCTGACTAGAGTTTAGAGGGTTCAAGACTCGCGACACGGTTCGGAGTCAAAAAGTTAATCAAAAGAGAGTGGGGAGCAATGACAAGGGGTGTGCATGTATGATGACAGAATGCTCCTGATTCGAATACGAAAGCAAGCATGAGCGGGAATAGTAGGAGAGACGGCAATCAAGGGAAAAGGAGCGAAGATGAACAAATATAATCAATGGGGCAAAGGGCTGGCCTTGCCGGATACCAACTGATGTGAGAATGTAAACCGTAATATGTCAGTGCAAGCAGAAAAGCGTGGCGTCGCGGCGCGGCAGTGTCGGAAGAGACTTTGGGGGGGGGGGGGGCGAATGAAAACCCTCTGGACCCACTTAAATGATTTGGCACTTTTGTACATGTATGTACTTACGGAGCACCAGAGTACAAGTGGGTTGTATGCGTGGGCTGGTGGCGACTTGTTGGGTTGACAGCGAGGCGGGATAACTGAATTCAATGACGGGCACTTGAAGTTTTGCATCTTTTTATTTTCCTTCTCCGTCAAAAAGAACGTTCCTGTACTGTGGTCACGGGATGTCAGCCCACCCGGGGCCCCTGGTTCTGTGCATTTGTTGGCAGCCCCAAGGCCTGGTATTTCGGGAAATCCAGGAATGGGCTGAGCTGTGTGCATAGGCCGAGTATCCAAGGTATCTTGGATAGGATGTTCGACGTAATCCCGCAACCAGACAACGGAGTGCTTCCTATTCATGCTTCATATACGGTGCATGTAACCTGTAATTCGTACATGACTCTATTTGTACTATGTAGGTCATTTACAGTCCATGTCCAGCCCTTTTGCAGACGGGTGGTTCGATCAATCTTGGAGGTCCGTCCTTTGGCGAACACTTATCAGATGAATAACGCAGGATTCCAAGCTATGATCATGAAGTCAATGCGGATAATGATAATGATGCAAATTTTCCCACGGTATCAATGGACAATATTGCTTGTGCGGTTTAGCAATCATGTTCCTATTGCAGTCCCTGCAGAATGCCCCCCTGTCAACTACCCGGCACCACATGCCGGGACCGATGATGACGTAATAATGCTTTACAGTAGTGGCTCTCTGTCCAGTGTAAAACGCAACTTAAATTCTCGGATAGTGGATGAATGGGTTGCAAATTAACACCTGGCCTCGCCATATATAAAAGCAATTGCTTGCATGAGTCTGGCGGCAACATGAATCCCATTTTAGAGGGAACCTACCTACCCTGCATAGTGCTGGCGTAGCTGATTGATCCACTCTGCAGATTGATGAGCTGTTATTGGCCAGCCCCGCAGCTGGGATTCGAGATCTTGACATGAAGTGAGAGTAGCCAGGTCCAACATAGAAGAACTACACCAGAACGTGCAGGGGCAGCAATTTTTTTTAACGGTGTAAAAAAAAAAAAAAAATTCCCCAAACCAACCCCACTGCATTTGACCTTCCCGAGTACACCTCCACTTGGATTAGTTTTTTCCTTTTCCTCCTCTTGGTACTCTACAACCTCATCATCCAACTCCCTTCTGGCCAACTGATTTCGAATTCAAGCCGTCATCATGATTATCTACAAGGTGCGTGAATAATTTCCCCGTCATAGTCGCTCGAAACACACGAGCTGGGTACTTCTGTACCCTTGACTGCCTTGGCTTGAAGCAGGGTCCCCTACCCCGCGAAGTCCAGACAATATTTGATGCATGCGCAACAATTCAAACTGATCGCGCAATCTCTGCAGGACATCCTCACCGGTGACGAGATCATCTCCGATTCTTATGATCTCAAGGAGGTCGATGGCATCGTTTACGAGGCTGATTGTGCCATGATCACGGAGGAGGCTGTCCAAGTTAGTACGTTACGACTTATTCACAACCCCGCTGCCACGTCCGAAGAGCCCTGAATTTTGTTTTGACCCCGCCATCAACGCACAACACACTCGGCCACTATTACGATGACACGACGAAAGCCGCGCGCAAATGCGGCTTGGGCGCAGGGCGTCCTCCAATGTGATCACAAAGTCTTGGGAACATGAATGCGTTTATAAATGCAGAGTTCTTCTTCTTGTCTACTTCTTCCCTCACGGCCTTCATGCCCCGCTACATTATTGGACATTCGTAATGTGACCAGCAAATCGTGCAATGCTAACTAAGTCGCACGCAGACACTGGAGCGAATGCCTCTGCTGAGGGCGGTGACGACGAGGGCACCGAGGACCAGGCTGTCAAGGTCAACAACATTGTCCACTCCTTCCGTCTCCAGAGCACGTCTTTCGACAAGAAGGGCTACCTGGCCTACCTCAAGGGTATGTTTATGGACCGAAAAGAGCATTCCATTTTCCTGCGCAGTGGGTGGTGCCGCAAAACGCTTGGTCGCTGACAATGCACTGTTTGTGTTAGGTTACATGAAGGCCGTCAAGAGTGCCATGAGTGAGCGAAATGCTTCCGCCGAGGAGATCACTGCCTTCGAGAAGGGTGCTCAAAGCTACGTTAAGGAGAAGCTCCTGCCTAACTTCAAGGACTTCGAGTTCTACACTGGCGAGTCCATGAACCCCGATGGCCTGTACGTGTCTGACCGTCAAGAGTGTTACTCAAACCTGAATAGTTTCTTGGACTGCTGCTGCTTATTTTTGTGGATTGATTGTTGCTAATAACTCACCTCATAGTGTCGTCCTTCTCAACTACCGTGAGGACGGAACCACCCCCTACGTTATTGTCTGGAAGCACGGCCTCAAGGAGATGAAGGTCTAAGCGATTTGAGAATCTGACAATAATGTGCGAATGACATTTTGATGTATGAAGTCACCAATTTAGGAAGGGAAGAAGCTAGTTTAGTGCGCCCTTTCAGCGCCTGGCGTACATCGCCATACTGAAAGCAAGGTTGACAATTTAAGAAACATGATGAATCGCCTGCGGGCTTTTCTGAACTGCGCGTGACCTGAGAGGCGTTATTTACGACGTGAAGTCAAATTAATACGACACTTAATTTCTAGTGTCGATATGACCATAAATACCAATTTGGACCTTATACATAGATGCCAACCTCAACGACCTCGAGGAACAAAAACGCCACTAGGCGATACGATGCAATGTGATGCGATGCTGTGCTCGTGGACGAATAGTGAACGGATGGGAACATTGAATGAAACCGCAATCATCAAAACGCTGGTCTCGTGGACAAGGGAATAGGTGGAGGCGTCTCATCTTCACTCGGTGCAAATTTCGCCGACGCAGCTGCAACAGGCTTCTTTTTAGGTGGCGGCGGCGGCGGCTTCTTCTTCCCAGCTACTCCCGACGGCGCAGCCGAGCTGTTCTCAGAGGAGGAACCTGTATAGGCTTGCCCTGGACCTGGCAACACAGGCGGTGATGTCCGAGGTTGTGCGTGAGTGGTCTGAGAGCCCGTGTAGGTGCCGACCTTGTCCATCACGCCATATTTTTGATTCAGGTTATTGGCCGTTTTGATTCCAGAAGCAACTTGTTCCCCATGACGCTGTCGAAAGTTGTTGGCCGTGGTAGCAGCTGTTTTGGCATCAGAGAAGGAGACAGACGATGGGTCCTTGTGAAAGTTGGATGCTGTCTTGAGGGCAGCCTGCTTCTGTGCCCAAGTTGTGCCTTGAGCGGGAGGCTCTTGAGCAGGAGAAGCTGCCGAAAGATTTCCCTTTTTGGCGAATCGACCTGGAAGCTCGTTGAATTGCGATCCCAATTTCCCAGATCCAGATCCCGCTGAATGCTGCGCTGCTGGAGCAGGGGAGCTTGTATTCGCTGATAATCCACGACCAATTCCCAATGCAGGCACTGAGACACCTGCAGCGCCAAGTCTGTTGATAGAGCCTTGATTCATCAAGCCATTACTCTTTCCATTAACGGCTGGTGAGCTTGTAGCACCTCTTGGTGGTAATCGAGGAGGCAGACTAGGTGGAAGAGGTTTTGGCGCAGGTGTTGGAATCGCTGCCTCGCTGTACGGCGGAGGATTTCTACTATCGGCCTCATGTCTTCTGGCTGGAGGCTTGGGCAGGTTTTGAGTTGACAGCCCAGTGGAATTTACACGATAAGATCCTGGACGTTGTGGTCCATCTTGGGATGCAGGAGGCGCCTCGATGGCTGGCTCTATGGGGTCAGCTCTTGGATCCGTGTAATTTGAAGGACTTGAAATCACTTTGCGCTTCGACGACACTGAAGGAGGAGCTGGTGCTAAGCCAGAACCTGTGCGTCTCGGTGGCGGGGCAAAGGAAGCTGGATCTTTGAGATCTGACAGCGGACGGGCGATGTGGTTTGAGGAGTCTGAAGTCGAATCTTTGCCGCGACCCATGAGACTGGACTGAGAGTAGTTGAACAGTTGCGATTAGTTCGGCGTGATTTTCTTGTGAGAAGCGCATATTTAGGGAAGACGACACCAGAACATGACTGGCATTCACGTACAACTTGGCCTTTGAGGGAGCTGCCCGATTTCTCCGGGTGCCAACCATTCTTCACAATGTCCTTGAACCCAGACATGTCGATTGAACGGGCATGAGTGATGTGGGCCGTAGCTGGGTGACCTGGATTGGATTCTGCGTCTGCGTCTCCCACTGATTGTTGGAAAATAAAAAAGACAAGGTGCTGAAAGAAAAAAAAAAGCCTCGCTAGCGCTTGCGCAAGGTGGACGGACTGAGGTGTAGAGTTCGTGGAAGAAGTCTTGTCCATCGGAGGGAGGTGAGGTGGGGTGACTGTCGAAGGCGCGTGGGGCAAGTGCGACCCAGGGTGCAGTCCCGAAACTGATGCCGGTGACATTTTGTTCACAATTTGTGTTACTCGCTATTTCATGATGAAATGCGCCATCTAATGACTTGACATGCTTTCGCGAGAGTTCGAACAACATACCAAATCCTCAGGAGCCATCTACCCTGCTGTTCTCGGTTCTTTGGGGGACAGGCGCAAAACGCGTCGAGTCGCGTGGCCACCGGCGCAACACTTCAGCTCTAGTCACCATGAGTACTCCGAATGAGTCCAACTATGACCTCCTTACTGAGCATTTCGGCTATCCACCGGTGGTGAGTAATGATAATGAAACCTTCAAGTCTTTTTCTCTTCCAGAGAAAGCAAAAAAAGAAAAAGAAAATAGAAAAAAAAAAGACATTTATTCGAGCCGATCCACATGAAATCCGCATTTTTTTTGAACCATGCTTTCCTAACCACCATCCAGTCACTCCTAGACGACATCATCAACACCGTCAACGTGCTCGCCGACCGCGCCCTCGACTCTGTCGAACGCGTACTACTATCGCTGCCCCCACAAAATCTCGGGTTCAAACCCCCAAAGTCCAAAGACGCCAGCGGCGAGAACACAGCATCCCCCGAGGAGGCGGCCAAGCGCGAAATCGAAAATGGCACGCACCAGCTGGAAACGCTGCTGAACGCTGCGATTGACAAGAACTTTGACATTTTCGAACTATACACGATGAACAACATATTGACAATCGATGAGAAAGTCCAGCCGTTCATCAGGCTGTCGCACTACCAAGGACTGGATCTGTCAAACCACCCGGACAGGCCAACGGCAGGGAGCATCACCGAGCTGAGACGGCGACTGCATGCCAGTCAGAAGCTGCATGTAGCGCTGGAGGCGGAGAGAACAAAAAACGACGTGCTCTTGCGAAAACTGAAAGATGCACTCAACATGCCGTTTGCAGGAGGACAAGGCCTGGTGAAGAAGGAGCCTGAAGCGGGCCACGCAGATGAGGACAAGGGTGGGAAAGCATTAGGGTTTCTGCGTGATAAGGGAACGCTTGAGCAAGGAGGCACGGACAAGCCTATCACGACGACGGCGGAATTCACCCTCTCTCAACTGCAATCTCTCCGGTCGCTGTCTTCGTCTCTGAGAGCCCTCCTTGCTCAGCTAGGCACCGTCGAGAACGACCCCGACGGTGCCGACACCGATTCCGGAGACAAGTCTTGGCGCCGCGAACGGTCAGAGTATATCGAGAGCGCATCGCGCAAGTATCTCGAACGATCGGCTGGGCTAGAACTTGGACCTCACGGTGAGGTGCGCGACGGGGTGTGGCAGGGCGGTGGCCCATCGTTGGCCAAAGGCGAGGTGGAAAGCTTGGAAAAGGCAGCTGCCATCTTAGGGACGAATGCAGCAGCTGGGCCCATGGACGCTGGCAAAAACAGCGAGGATGACGACGCCATGGAAGAATCTTGATCTTGGCAGAGCCAAGGTTCATTCATTTAAGTGCTTGTCGCATTTCAATGTGGTGCTGCGATTATGGAGAATTTGGCGTCTGGGAACTGGGATGGGGACTTTGGAGTTTTAGTCGCACCATGTGGGATGTTTGTTTATGCTGTGAATAATAAGCTTGGCTTTGGAAGCTCTCAAATAGCATGGACTTTGGACTCCATTTACATGATGTAGGATAGCTCGTACATACGAGTATATGCTGACACCTAGTATACATGATTTTGAACGTGCCTTGCCGTGAAAGCTCTCAAGTAGTAGCACTTTTGCTCTCACCACTCCCTCCGGTCTTCTCTTCTCAACGTACATGTCGCCTTCCCCCCCCTTCAGACGTAATTGTGTCAAAGCAGGTCGACCGACCACCAGCCCATTCACATTTCACCCCTTCAACGTCTCGTCCAACTCGGGTGGCACCATCGTATAATCAATCAACCCATTCTTCTTTGCCAAGAACCAGAAGTGATGTCTCCAGTAACGATCATCGCGTCCCAAGAACTCCCCGTCCGCGGCGGCTCTTTTCAATTTGTGATTGAGGACCACGCGCACAACCTCCTTGGCGTCGGTGATTGTCTTTGCGTTCTTGTCGGTGAGGAGGGCCTTCAACAGGTCCGATAGGCAGGGCAGCGACGTGACTGGTCTTCCTGCGCGAGCGAGCTGGCCAAAGACATCCATTGCGGCGGGGACGTCTCCTGTGACGGCATGGGCGCTCATGACGCGCTCCCAGAGGGTTTGATCGCCCTGATTGACGTTGGACAGCTGATGCTCCTGGAGGAGGGCACGAATGGTGGCCCCCGTGTCGGAGGGTAAGGGGTCCCGCGACAGAGCGCGCTCGATCAAGATGGTCACCATGTGCGGTGTGGCCGGGAACCCATCCGCACTCATGTGTTGCTGTATAGCGGCGATGGCTTCGTCTGCGCCGCCGTTGGCAAGGGACGACACAGCGTAGAGCATCTTGCCGTAGGTCTCGGGATTGGCCCTCAGCCCCGCAGCCCGGATGTCTGTGAGGATCTGCTCCACGACATGGACCTGCTCTGCGGCCGAGGCATTTTCCAAGCCGCCTAGCAGTTCCTCCAGAATGATGGTGAATGTGGCGGCGTCTGGTTCCACGCCCTGGCTTTTCATGACCCTCAGAAGCGACTTGACGTCTTGGGGGGAGTTGGAGCTGGAAGACCGAAAGCTCTCTCGGATAAGGATGTTGAAGGTTCGAATGTTGGGCTCGATGCCCTCGCGGCCGGCCCATGAGAGAACTTCGTTGGCCGCGCGGCGGTCGAGTGCGACGAGGCCCTTCAAGGCGGCGTTGACAACTTCAATCGTCGGCTGGACGGCTATGGACACGGCACCCTCCGCATCGCCTTTACTTGCCACTGCCTTCTTCCACATCCCTTGCATTTCGGCGAGGGCATGGATGCCCGCCTGTGGCTTACCGGCTTCAATGAGTCCTGAGATTCGTTCGGTCCAGATGACTGCGTCAAGTTTCAGCCCGGACTCGACAAGCTTCTGCCAGAGAGCCTCGATTCGTTCTGCCTCCTTGCACATTTTCCATCCGTGCATCATGTTGGTGTAGGTGCGTACGGTAGGCTGGATTTGGAATTGCTGCATGACGTCGAGTGTCTCCTGGAGCTTGTTGGACAGTCTGACCGCACACCACACAAAGACCCAATAGTCTAAGAACTCGGGATCCTCGCGCAGCTGACGACCCAAGTCGGGGGCTTGGCCCAGATGAGCCCTCAGACTGTGCCATATGGAGACGACAGCACCGATATTGCGGGATTGATATGCAGCGCGCAGCTGCTTGTTGAAGTTGGCGAGACTTGAATGCGAGTTTGATGAATGAGAGCTTGATGAATGAGAATGAGACGACGGTCTGTGTTGAAGAGACGAGGAGCGGCTTTGGCGCCATGCTGAATCCTTCCTGAGAACCAATTCCATGGCTTGTGGCCATTGAGCTGCCACGTATGACTGAAGCTCTGCTAGTTTGGCAGGAGGAAACCGAATGTCGCTGGCAAATACGTCATTGACGTATGATTCATCTGCAGGCTGATACTTCAGGGCTTCAGAAACAAGGTTTAACAGTGGTGCCGCCTTGATCTGTGAACCATCTCTAGCCAGACGAGGATCAGAAAGCACAGCCAGCGTTGCCAACAGACCCGGGATAAGTTCGCGGGATTGCTCCGGCCGAAACTGCACAAAGATGCTTGCCAACGCTCTTGTTGTCGGTGATATCCATACTGAGTTTCGTTCCACCACAGATCCATTCTTCTTCCATGGAAACGACGCCGCGTAAATATCATTCCTGATCTCATCCACGGCAGGCAGCACGAACAGCTGACCTGAATCTGAATGATGGTGCATCTGACTCCTCCGCTTCAACTGCGACAAGTGCTTCCACATATCTAGCAGTTCCTTTAGAATGGCTTGCCTCTCAGCCGATGGATGTTTCGTACCCACAAGGACATGACAGAGGTTCAAAACAAGCTCGTTCCGCAGATCAAGATCCCACTTGCCAACTGTGGCAAACATCTTGGAAAGAGCCAAGCTAGTGCGGGTGAGGCCCTGCTCTGCTACCGCATCACATGTGTCTGCCAAGAACGTGATGGTCGAGATATACAAGTGCTTTGGCATATGGCCGCGAAGCTCCTCGACAAGCGGCGAGATGTCGTTCTGAAAGAGCCGTAGTTTCTCCCGAGGCCCCACGGGCATCCCCGAGATTTCCTTCATCTTGGCGGTGATTTCCCACTCGCGTAGAGCAGACGCAGCAACGGGCTGAGCCTGGCCAGTGGTCGATGAGGCCAACGGCTGCTCGGCAGCTTCAAAGGAAGAAGCAGGAGAGCCACTTGCCGTGGTACCGGATCGTTGCACCACATCGTTGAATAATGCCACTGCCGAAGACTGGTACAACTTGATCCTGGGCTGCCTCTTGAATGGAGGAGAGTTTGCCGATTTGCGAGACGGGGGCGGCCTTCTCTGCGAGCCCTGAGTTGTCTGCTGAGAGAAGGCGGCCTGTTCTACACCCGAGTCGGTGGCAGGCGATGAGAACCATGCCACGGCTCCGTGTCTACGTGTCGGCGAAACAGCCGGTCGCATGCGCGAGGCGCATTTCGAACAGAAATTTCTTGACGCGTACATGTGGCCAATTTCGAGGTTGCGAGCATATATAATAAGCACACGCACCAAGTGCAGATAGATGGCTATGCCGCGTTCGAGCGTGCGCAATGCGGAATCCAATGCTGGTTGACGGACCTCTTTTTTTACGAACAACCTTTTTTTCGAGGTGTACATTGTACATACTCGTGCCACGCCCCACTTGTAGTTGTTAATGGGCGCAGCAGGGTGCGAAAGCCAACCGACCAATCAACGTGCGTGTGACAAACTGGGATCCGCATCTTGGGGCAGACGAAACAGAAAAATTATACTCCGACTAAGAACAGTATGTAGAGAAAAGAAATAAGACAGACACGTTTAAAAAAAATGACCTTGAGTGAAACAAGGTCCTTGCATTCTGGGATCTAACTGGCATTGCAAAGACATATATATCGGGTGACAAGGAAAGAAAGCAGTCATATTCAAATTCAGGCGGGGCGCACAAACCCCAGCCTTGAGCCAGAAAGGCAATACCATAGTGAAAGCATTTCCATTACAGAATCCCATCCGCGTGTCCATCCTCCCACAACCCCCCCCCCCCCCCCCCAAAAAGCTTCAACCTCCCGTCGACAACAACTTTCTTATCTCTTACAAAGACGCCTCGAACTTGCCATCAATACCCTCAATCTTCTCCACGCTCTTCTTGTAACCTGGCTCGGCCTCCAAGACCTGCACATACTCCGCCACCTTGGGGAACTCATTCTTCCACGAGCCATCCTCCCAGGAGCCGAGCTCGTCGAACCGTCCAGAGCCAGCAATCAAGGGAAAGCTCATGAGGATATCAGCCGCGCTGAGGGTTTGACCGCAGAGGTATTTGCCGCCCGAGGTGGCGAGTTGTTCGTTGATAAAGGCCAGGTGCTTCTTGATGTTGGGGTAGACGAACATGCTGATGATGCGGTTGGCAATGATATATGTGATGGGGCGGACGAGTAAGGGCACCTGAGGAGATTTGAGGCCTGCACATGAGAATCACATTAGTTTGAATGTTTCTTCTACTTGTTCCTCTGGGGATAAGGCATCGTATTGCTGATCCCCGACTGATGAAATGCTTTCTAGTAGAAAACCTGCGGGGGAGAACATGGAAGTGGACAATGTGAAAAAAAAAAAAAAAAAAAAAAAAGAAGAAGAAACTTACGTGAAATGACCAATGCGAAGACCAAAAACGGCATCAAGCTACCCTCAGCATAGTGCATATAATACGCATACCGCAACCACTCTCTGGCCCGCAGGAACATGGTCCACCAGGTACTGCGTCATGAAGCCACTCTCGGCCAGGACAACAGGCTTCTCGCCATCGCCGGGAGGCGTGATGGAAATGACGGGGGACTTTCCCAGAGGATGGATCTGCTCAAGCTCCGGGGGCGCGAGCAGAGTTTCCTTGTCGCGGTGGAAGACCTCGACTTCGTAAGGGATCTCGAGCTCTTCCAGCAACCAGATGATGCGTTGGGAGCGCGAATGATCCAGCCTGGTAGGACGGCGGACTTTTTCTTAGCACCGAATAAAATTGCGCAAACGAAGACAGGGAGGTACATGTATATATGATGGGAAGGAAGATGACGTACCAGTACAGCTTGATCTTGGGCAGCTGGTCAGCAGACATGATGGATGGTGGTTATGCACGTTGTCCCGCGACTTGTTCAATCAAGGTCCAGGTTCAATCGGAAGGTTTATCTCAAAGTAAGGTCGATTGATTGACTGAGCTTTGAAAAAGAGGAGAATTTCGATCCCATCAAGCCAGCAGAACAGAGAGGGGATCGATTCGATTATAAATGTAGTTAGTTCTGCACGAGGGCTAGCTAGCACATAAACCGTTCCGTTGGCACAACAAATCCTGATATGGAGGAGCCTCTACGTAGTCTGCCTCTACGTAGTCTGTGGCGTAGTCTCTTGCAGCACTAGGGAGGGAGAGTCGGAGACTACGGAGTATTACCTCTCTCACATCTCACATGTAAATCGAGCCCGACGTACCAACGATCATGGACGGACCGCTCGCCACTGGTATATCCCGGATGCCGTCACTGCCGAGTCTATCGTGACCCACCCCACAATCTACAAACATTTTTGTCTTCTATTGGCTCTTTCTTTCAAATTTGTGTGGACTACCCACCGCGCGATGCTATGCAATGCACGCGCTTGCACTCATCGTCCAAGAGACATGTGCTACTCCGTACATACACCAACAAGCCACGCTTACACATCAACGGCCCTCGTCAGTCCAACAGTCGCACAACAGTCGCACTGTTCATTGTATGCTTTATTCAATACTGAATTACATGTGCGGAATGGCAGCTTCCTTTACACTTTGCCTCTCATTGCGCCCGACCATGTCTCCATCTTCTTTTCTACATATACCAATAAAGCCTAAATCATGCAACAATAGATAAGAATGATGAAACCCAACATACGCTCATATTTTGCACCTGCCACCATTTGGGACTGCACACCTGCATCAAATCAAACCAAGAACAAAGCATTATAACATATGAAGCATCGCTTACCCGCCTCATGCTGCCACCACATTTGTCGAACAATCCATTTGCATTATCCTATGCCGCATCCAACTCGTCTGGCAATAATTCGTTGACCGAAAATTAAGGGAAAAAGTTCAAGATATGGGGAAAGGCATCCCTTTGGGTCGATGACTGTTATGTGTATCCAGAATGCCTAATTTTTTTTAATTTTGCCCTCCTCCCATCTTTCCCACATGAGTGAGCACTTGACACACCACACTCTGAATGCGCATTATTTCAGCCGCGCCGCCGAGTTTTGGTCGACCCGCGCCCGGCTGCCTCTGTCTGCGCTTCACGCTTCTTCGTTTGCTTCCGGACCCTCGGCGGCGGCGGCGGCGGCGGATTGGAATGCAAATGCCCTAGTTCCTCCAAAGCCATTGTGTTCTCCCACTGCAGACATCGATAACTAGATGGCTCTGGAGTTTCCTCCCGTATGCGTGAGCTGCTTCGTTTTGTCATATGCTCGTCCTTTTTGTCATCATCGTCGCCATTGCTGAGATAGGTTTTTCTGTTTTCCATGTGCTTCACAATTCTGTCTCTATAATTCGTGAGCTCCTTACGCAGCTTCAATTCATTGAATCCTCGGGGATCCAGCCATTTGATCAATGCCGTCACGTCCTCGGGCTCCGATAAGTAGCCCCATTGCCTGGCCGTGAAGACGCTCGTGCCGTCTTCTTCCTTTGCCTTGCGCTCCGAGACGGTCATTCTGAACTTGGCCTTGTATTCGTTCTGTAATTCTTGCGGGCCATCAATGAAGCCCTCTCTCTCCATGTCGTCAGGGCCCTGGACCCATATGCACCCATTGGCATACTCGGCTGAAGCCGTTGAGCTTGTTGGAAGACCTCCGTAAGGCATGCCGTTTCTTTCAAACCAGTAGTATCGATTCCAAAACCTGTCCTTGCCCAGTACTCGTGTTCGAGGGCAATCAGCTTCGCGCAAATCGTTTTCGATGATAGCTACCTCGTCCTCGCATTCCTTAATAATCTCTTCCTTCTTTTGAATCTCTTTCAGAATCTTGTTGTATTGCTTCTGCTGCTGGGGAGTCAATTTGATTGGCTCTTGTGGCTTTCCCTTTTCCTGCCCCTTCTGCGTTTCCTTTTCTTTAGTCTTGCGCTCCTTTTCGGCTCCAGCTTCTTTTTTCTTTGTCTTTTCGGACGGCGGACGGCCGCGTCGCTTTCCCTTTGCTTGATGTCCTTCCCTAACGGCACCAGCATCGCCATCCTCTTTCTCAATCAGGGATTCATTGGCATCTGCCATCTTCGTGTCGTCATCTTCCTTCAGAGCACTGGAATCAACTTCTTCGGCTGGATCTGGATCAGGAATCAGCTCCCGGCGCTGCTCATGTAGTTGACGAACTTCCTCCATCCTGTCCACGGTAAATCATGACTGGTCAGCTTGTTGCATTTGATACTCAAACAAAACATTGCATCGGCTTTTTTTTTATGACTTACGCTTGCTTTTTCTGTCGTTGCCACTCGATTCTGTCTTTGCGGTATTTTGTCATCGTCTCGCTGCAATCTTCCATGTAGCCGCGCACAGCCTTAGTTTGCATCGTCAGCAGACAGATGGTCTGCAGCGCCTTGACTCGGTGATTGACATCGAGCGCAGCATATTTCTGCTGTACAGCCTCTTGTGTGGGTTCCCCATCTGCTGGTACAAGTTGTTCCAGCAGTTCCTCGCAGGTTTCTTCATACCTGCTGTCCTTGGACAACTGGTGCAGTAGTCCAACAATTATTCGTTCCCATCCGCCACTGCCGAAGTCGCGCTTCCGCAAATGATCTATCCAGTCGAATTCCCTCATCATCTCTTCAGCGCGGGTGCGAGATTCTTGTTCTGCCCGCATTTCCTCCTCCTCAGCTGCGGCTGCCTCGGCGGCGAGTCTTTCAGCCTCCAATTTAGCGAGGCTGCTGCGTGTAGCACGGCCTTTCGGTTTCCTTTCCGGCTCAGGAGTCTGTGTTTCCTCATCTTCTTCCTCGGCGTCTTCTTCATTATGGTCCTCCTCACCTTCTTCGTCGCTCTCCTCGTCTTCCAATTCGGGTAGTGCTATTCGGACCTTGCCACCATCCTTTTCTGAATCGACCAATATTTTCAAAACTGAACAGTGTATCTCATCGAATAATTGAACCGGAGTCCTTTCCGAGGCCACGGTCATGGCCTCGACAAAGTCGTCAAACGTGAAGGAGTCAAGTTTGAAAATTTCGCAATAGACATTCAACGTATCCCATGTTTCTAAAAATGCACCGACTGTAGCCATGTCGATCTTGTCCTGGAATGCTTGAAATTCAACAAGCTCGCATTCACCTTTTTTCACCGGCGGATCCCGACACATGAACTTAAGACGAGGTCGAAAACTGCCTTCCTTCGGTGGCAAAGCCAAATCTTCAATTGGATACTTGGTTGGCGGGGGAGGTGGAGAGGGAGTGGGTTGTCGCGCTTGCTGTTCGTGGTGTTGCCCTGAGCCATTGACACCATCCACAGACTCACCAAAATGCCACCTAGGACCCTTGGAACCGGCTTGACTATGCTTTCCCTTTTGACTCTTGGTGGCTGGTTTCAATTCCGGTAGACGCACTGGGCCAGTGTGTGTGTGACCGTTCATATCGTAATCATTGCCCCTCCTTTGGGCCTGAAGCTGTTTGCGCTCCAAAAGCTTCATGTCGTACCGAAGATGAGGAGGAACTCTGGTATCAATGTGATACATATTGGCATAGTCATGTTTCACCAGCCAAGGTGCCCCTGTCCAGGCTTCTCTGATAACAGTCTTTTTGATGAAAGAACGTAGCATGGCTTTGGTAAAAACTCCTCGGTCGCGGCAAATGTGCTCATCCGTAACAATCGTCTCCTCATCGCTGTCTTTGATGTTGACGAGATAGCGAGTGACAGGCAAGGCGCGGGAGCCATCAGACAGTATTCTGGGTCCAAATGTTGTCTTGTCTCGAACCAGGCCGAGAATCCGATCTCCTCCATCCAAGGTCACTGTTACCTCCTCACCTGGGTAATAGTCATGTCTGAATTCATCGAAGATGAGGTCGACAAGGTTATCCAAGCGGGATACAGTCTGAAACTGAACCTTACGCAAGATGGGGCCTTTCAAAGCCTCGGGAAATGTGGCTTCAACTTCGCGACCACCAGTGAGCTGTGCCGAATCATGAATTGTAAGTAGCGTTTCGTCCCCGGCAACAGAATAAACAGTACAGGGGCAAACGAACCTCGCTATTGAACGCCTCAAAGAAAGTGAGGCCCGAGTGACCAGTGATCTGATCATTAAATCGACGCTGTAGTGCGTTTGTCAGTGTCGGATAACGAAATTACCAAAGATGGTGGCCCACGAATGTATTACCTGCTTATAGAAGTCCATTCTGGAGAAAAAAAAAAAAAAGAAACACGATATTAGCTACGAATTTTCCAAGAGGGGGGGGCTTTTTGAAGACGATATTTGTGGTTTCGGAGAGCACGTCGATGTTGGAGACAAAACTTACCGAGTCAAGTAGTCTTCATAATTGGTGAATACTTCCCCAGTTTGGGGTATATGCCAAACCTACAAGCGAGAATCAGATTCGAAATACTTCAATGAAAGACAAGAAGTTCATGTCGAGCTTTGAGCTTGTCCCAGACCCAAATGGCGTACCTCTGCATTCTCATCTTCAATGTCAACTGTAGGCAGGAACTGCACCGGCTTTCGCTTGAAAAGCACCTAGTCAAGTATATCAGTATGCACGGATAGCTTCAATACGATTTCCATGAATCTAGCCAGCCATCTCGTGGACACTTACCATGCTGGGGCTGGAGAGGGAAAGTCCGGCGCTTAGATCGTAAAGCGATTATGAACCAGATGCTCACTCGAATGCCACCCAAGAAATATGTCCCCTTGGAAAAGATTTGGGCGGCTGATCCGGCTCAAAATAACAGAGCATGTAACAGAGAAGGAGATAACAGCGTGTGCACGTAGGACTTGCTCAAAGCAAAACAACGCAAAAAAGGTGGCGTGGCGTGGTGATTTGCCGTTGTCGATGCGTGGAGGTTGCAGCGTCTTCTGTCGACTTACACGCGGGCACGAGGACGTGGACCAATATATATGACGAGTTGAAGCAAATTACACGAGCATAAGTAGAAGACGGCAGCAATGTGCGGCGTGTGCGATGGTGGATTGGCGGCGTGCGACAGTTTTCAAAATTGGAAAAAGTTGCAAGAGGAAAACGCGCGACAAGTTGTTGACGTGCAACGTAGGAGAAGGAGAAGAGAATTTGGGTGAGTGAGCCAAAGGATAGGCGGGAGATGAACGGCGCCGGGACCAGAGGAGAAGCAGGGTTCAGAAAAACTGTGGGGAGCGGGTAGAAGAGGAATAGTCCGTCAAGTCGGGTTGGTGGTTGAATGAATCACTTGAGAAGGAAAGAGCCAAGAAAGGGATTAGAAGATTAGAAGGACGAAGAGAGAAAGTCAGGACACGCAGAACCGCAGAACACCATATCCCAGAAAACGGGCGAGAGCGGCAAGCCCATTGTCAGTGACGACGCGTGCAAGTACACGTCCCTCAAGGCGTCGACGCAGACAAGGTTCTCAGCCAGGTACGTGCACCGCGAAAAGATACCTCGAAGCGGATTGGGGCATGCTACGGAGATACATCGTGGCCATGAACCTCGAACCCACTTGTTTTGGTAAACGAGACTTAATTAAGTTAGGAACTAGTCCACGAAGAAGGCTTGCTTGCTGCTTGTTGAAGCATGCGGCGACAGAAGATATCTGGTTTATTTCCCGCTCCCAAAAATCTATCATCCTCGAGAGATTGAACAATGAAAATCAGCAAAGCATGCGTGCACATGAGAGAGAGCTGTTTGTTGCAAGACGAGACCAACGAGGCAATTTGATACCAGGAGCAATGGAGGAGGACATCAATGCATAAGCAACTTGCTGCACTCTCTTCCACACCGTTCCCATCGCGAGAGTACTCATATGGATAAGGTTTGCTCGGTTTTGCCCTCCCACGCTCGGCGCGCATCATCGCGGCCGCCGTCTCCCGCCAAGATCGACAAGCTGACTGACACACACGACACACACCAGTGACACGACACACACCACACCCCTCGACATTATTAAGCTCGTTCACACGCCAACTCGCACCACTCATATCCCGGCACGCAGCCGCCGTCTGCTTCCGCGCTCTCCTCGAGCGTCCCCACGACTGACCACCCACCACCTTGGCCAAGTCCTCCGCAAAACAACTCGTCTGCGCGAACCTATTATTTGCATCCTCAACTCGGCCACTTGACCTTTTCACCCGCGTTTTTGGGCTCATTTTGCTCGTCTTCTGCATCAGAATCGATCAAGCCCATGAAAAGCATGTTTTAGGGGAATCTCTCAGTAGTAATATCATATTTTAGAGATGAACGTCATTTAACACGCGTTCGAAGGCCTGAAAGCATCGCATCTGAACAAACGGGCCCAGTAGCAAATATTTGTTCGCGTCGATATCTCCCTGCATTATCACAGCGCGGAGTGATACGATGCGCGTCTGAATTGACCATTGGCCATTGATGACATCGCACTGTTAGGAGTACATGCCAAGTAATATAAGCCTGCTCTCCGTGCGCTCCTGCCTGTCTCTAATAACGCAGAGCTCTGGCTGCGGCTGTCCGAGATTGAATCTGGTTGGCAATTGGTTTGCCCAAACAGGTAGTGTCTTTGTCGCCTTGTTTATCACGTGGAGCCGCCTCTTAAGCCGGACCCATATTTACTCCATCATGTCACTGACTGACTCACGAGTCACTGCCGTGGCTGCAAAGCCTCGTCACCCATACCACCTGGTATTAACGGCAAAGGGGCTGTGTTTGCAGTGAAATGAAAAGAAACAAATCCAGGGGGGCGTAGCTGTTCAAATATGATGCTTTAGATTTCGATCAAACAATCATCTATGGGTATCAGTACAAGCCTTGCGGCTGCGAAATTTTTCTCCCCTCGGCGGGGGGAACGCATCCCCTCAAGAAGTAAAGTACACCACCATGTATCCAACCCAACTGCCGACAACTCCTATTGCCGCGTAGGAGCTGGTAAACATGAGCGGCAGAAACTCGTAACTCTTACCAAAAACAATTTGATGTACGAGAGACGTGTATAGGATCAACGGAATGGACACGGCAGTGTACAGCGTGCTGAACCGATCTAGTAAGAAGACTCTTGGCTTGTTGGACGCTGGCGCAAGCCGATCAAATGCGGTCAAGAATAAAACCAGCCAGAAGATAGTATATATGGTCTTCACGGGAAATTCGGCTGGCGTGAAAAGCAGAGGGAACAAGGACACGTGGCCCGCGACTGCCAGTGGCCGGAAAGCGCCCAAGTGACGCCGGTCGCGAAGGGCAATGAGACTGAAGGGGATGATGACCAGCAATACAGCCTTTTCGTGTACATGCCACCCGAAAAGGAAGGAAGCATACCCACAAAGAGTGACGGCGCCAATAAACGTTTCCCAAGATGGCAGTGTCGACGAAAAGAAGAGCTTGAAGAGAGGCAGAATTTGGAAGATGAGTGTCAAGACAAAACATGTTCTGGGTGATACTTCGGGCAGGACTGCGAATGCAGTATCTCCTACAAGCCCGCGGGTGACGCTTCGTAACGCTCCCAACTTGACTGTTAAGCCCAGTCTCGGAGCAACTAGAACAAATGAGTTCGATTAGAAAATCTTGTAGGCGTAGATGAAGATCCAAGATTCATCGCAAAAGAAATCATGTACTTACGATGGATCAAAGCCCGATCAGCCAGCGAATAGATCGCCCAGACATTAGGAGCCCAGTACGCATGGCAGAGCCCACGCGAGAACGGGAAAAGTCGACTCAAAAGCTGTGGAATCTGACCCAAGACAGCGAAGGGCCCAAATGCTGCAAGAAATATGGAGATTATGCCCAAACCAAGCTTCAAACAATTTGCAAATTTGATCTGAAGAATTGATTTTGCTGACAGGCAGTACGTACGTAACAGGAAGACGAAGTACGCCGGGGCAAGATAGAGGTAAATGTGCTTGAAGCACAAAAGAGCCGCAAAAACTAGTCCACTTTGGAGAAGCGTAGACTTGGACCTAGCAAGTACCAGAGACCATAGTAATATGCCGTACATGAAACCATTGTATTGAAAGTGGATATGGTCAATTATCAGCAGACCGGGAGAGAGCAAGATGGATAGCGCGGCTACTTGGGCTGCTCGTTTTGATGGTAGGCGACTTGAGTTGATGTAAAGCTGGAGGGCATAGGCCAAGAAGACTTCGGTAACAATAACAGTGGTTCGCTGGAAGTAAATGGTTTGCCAGCTTTCGTAGTTCAAGTTATACAGCTTGACCATCGCTGGATCAACCAATCGAGCCAACTGCGCGAGTACCCATTCAAAATAGGCAAAGAAGGGGGGATAATCTAGAGTCCATTCTGACGTTTTCTCGTAGTACCACTCGTTGAGAGGAAGACTGTCGGTAACCGCAAGCCAATTGCGATGAACTTCGAAGTCCGTGGACTTGCTATAGGGAAGTTAATCGAGTGGAAAGAGGAGGGCGGGGGGGTGAGGGTGTTAAAAAAATTACGAGAGATCAGTGGGAACAAATCGACGCGACAAAAACATACTAAGCTGGAAATAAAAGGATTTTGAACGCAGCGGCAGCAATTGCGCACTGCGTCAACGTCGGATACGACTCGGCCATTACGTGAAGGTAAACTTTTCGAAAGGGAGGTGGAACAGCGGGTGGATGTTGGTCCTACAGACACTTCATGGCAGATGTACGTAAATCAGCTGGGACAACATGTGAACCCACAGCCTCAGTGGACTCTGAGACTCTGAGGGCTTGGCGTGTCGACAATGACGGCCGAAGGATGATGATGTATCTTAGCAAAAAGAGTCGCGATCAGGGAGCGAAGTTGAAAGGCCACCACACACTGCAACCCGTAGCGAAGAATTAGGAGCCCCACTAATCCTGGGGAGAATATTGGGGAAAGCTTGACGGAAGTCGGGGAGGTGCCTGCATGGATTAGCGGCGAGCGCCAGGCGCCAGGTGGCCGTCTCCGTGTGTCATCCTGGAAAGCTGCAACAGAAGCCAACTGGGGGCATGTGCCAGCTGTCCACACCTTCGAATGCCGTCTTGGCTCTCTGCATTCTGGCCGTTGCTCTTTTTTAAAATTGCCTTCGTTCCCACCGATTGGTTATGTGAAAGGGGACACAGATAAAGAAAAAAAAAGAAAAAGCTTCCTATCGCTAGCTCAAGTCGCGCATCATCTGTACAAACTATCCTTTGCAGCATAACCAGCTGGACTGGGCGATTACTGCGATCCGTCATTTGCGGCGGATTTCTCTTTTCGTTTGTGCATCAACAGTCGAAAATTTCCTCTTCTTGAGCAACGCCAATCGAACGACACCAACATGCGATTCTTCAGCAACTCAGTGGCTTCTGCTACTCTTTTGGCTGCTACTCTTTCTCAAGCGCAAATCCTCATCAATGAGCAAAGCTTTGGACACTCGGGACGGTAGGTTCTTGAACTCATACAAAAATAAACGCAACTGATTGATTAACAAACTGCTTCATGTAATATAGCCTAAGCGCCGCCGATGGACGAATTCCACACTTTAGTATCTCTGGCCAACCGCAACATCCTGAAATCCTATCGAACAAGATCATCTTGACCCCCATGGCTCCAGGCAACCAGAGATCCTCAATTTGGGCAGACTCCCCCCTCACACGATCGACATGGGTGGCAGACGTTGATTTCCGGGCCAGCGGACCTGACCGTGCTGGTGGCAACTTGAACATATGGTTCGCGAGACGAGGCAAGGAGGAAGTTGGCACCAACAGCGTTTATACTGCTGGTAAATTCGATGGCCTTGTGCTGGTGGTAGATTCACACGGAGGATCTGGTGGCATGATCCGTGGGTTCCTTAACGACGGCAACGTCGACTATGTTGCGCAGCCCAGCGTGGACAAGCTGGCCTTTGGGCAATGCTACTACTCTTACCGTAACCTGGGTCGACCTTCGCAGATCAAGTTGCGCCATACCATCTCCAACTTCCGCGTCGAAATCGATGGAAAGCTTTGTTTTCAAACAGACAAGGTTTCTCTGCCCGCTGGTTACCACTTTGGTATCACCGCTGCCACTCCGGACAATCCCGATTCATTCGAAATCTTCAAATTCGTGGTCATGTCAGACTCAACCATATCAGGTGAACAGAACCGGGGACAGGAATACACGTCTCGACAGCATCAGCCCGATGATCATAACCATGAGCAGCAGCAGTACGGTGGAAATACCAACGACTACACCCAACCCATCCCAGATCAACCGGCAGACACCTTCCAAACGTCCAGGGAGCAGTTTCAAGATGTCCACAATCGTTTGCAGTCTGCCTCTCACCAAATCTCTGCCGTGTATGGCGCAGTCTCCAAGCATCACCAGATGGATGAGCGGCGAAACGAGGAGATGAAGCATGCTATAGACTCCCTGCGCCATGAGTTGGCTGCGCTGCGTCAAATCGGTGAACTGCAGACCAAGGTAAGGGAACTACAAGTCGAGATTCACAGCATGCATCAGGACATGCGACAGAAGCTCACGACCCATGGAGAATCTGTCGAAGCGAACCTGCGCAATTACCATGGCTCTCTAGCCCAGGCCATGTCCGATAGCGTGCCTGGCCACGGAAAGCTCATGTTCTTCTTTGTGGGCACGCAGATTGTTCTAATCGCTGGCTATGTTGTGTATAAGCGAAGTCGAGCGAGCAGTCCCAAGAAGTACTTGTAAAAAGGGGAAGGGAATTCACAGTGAACAATGTGCACTCAATTGAGTCTTTTGACTCAATGGAGTAGTACAGAATGAGCCGAGATACCGGGACGGCGTGATCCGACCTGATGAACAGGCCACTTTTGGATACTGAACTTGGGGGAAAGAGGTGGGGTCAAGAGACGGATGTTCTCACGAATTTTAGCAATGTAGGCAAAGGGACTTGGTTGTTGCTGCATCACATATGTACGGAGTAATGCTATTTTGAATGAAGATATATGTATATTGACTCGAACCTTCAAGCTGTCCTAATTTATTGTTCAATTTCGGTTCTCAAATTAAAATCCTCAAGTGGTCACTTTGCTACACAAGTCGATGTTAGCGGGCGCGATGAAAAGAAGTTCATTTCCAAGATCAACAACACCCTCAAATAATAGCATTCAAATGTCTCCCATGCCCATTAATCACATCAAGCAATTCATCTCCCTTTGGCGCAACGGTCAAGTTCTCGAACCCATCCTGCGTGACGAGAATGCAATCCTCAATACGCACGCCACCGACGTCGTAGTACCCTTCTAGGACGTCCCAATCTATAAAGGGAGAATGAATTGGGTCGTGGCGGAAGTAGCCCTCTAGATATTCTCGGCAAAAGTAGCTGTTTGATGAATACGTTAGCACGATATTCCAGGTCAGAAAATGGTGGTATTTCTTTCATAAACACAGTAAAGAGGGGGGGGGAAGAGAAATGCTCACATTCCGGGTTCTACTGTGACAACCATATTCGGCAAAAGTTGCTGTCTTTTTCTCTCCTGGGCAGTTTCAAGCTCTTTGCTGTTGCTGACGCGCATGATATGCGCCAACATGTCGGGTGTGACCATGGCTCTCTTCCCATGGTCGAACTGGACGCCGCGAGGGGCAACGGCAGCGGCAGCGGCAGCTAGGGGCAACGAGCCAGCTACATCGTGGACGTCCAAGCCAACGTGGTGTCCCAGGCCGTGGGGGAAGAAGGCGGCGACGGTTCCAGCACGAGCTACCTCTTGACGGGGTCCCTTGAGGATACCCAGCTTGAGGAGGCCGTCCATGCCGATTTCCACGGCGAGAAGATAGACATGGCGCCATAGCCTGCCCGGGCGAACTTGACGAATACATTCGTCTTGCATGTGCTGCACGATGGCGTGGATGGCGGCGGCCTTGGGGGAGAAGGAGCCTGAAATGGGCAGCGTGCGAGTGATGTCGCTCGCGTAGCAGTTCCATTCGCACCCGGCATCCAGAACAACGCACTGCTTGTTCTTGAGAGGGGCGTTGTTGTCGCCGTAATGGAGCATAGAGCCATTAGCTCCGGACCCCGCGATGACGGGATACGCCTGGGACCGAGCGCCGTTTGCGATGCACACGGCGTGGACAATGGCCTCGATTTCGCGCTCGTTGGAGAGACGAGTGATTCTCTCGGCGACGCGGCGATGAGCCGCGCTGGAGATGTCGTTGGCGCGACGGATCATGGCGACCTCGTACGCTGTCTTGACGACACGGGCGCGGTCCATGGCCGGCTGCAGACTTGCATGATCAAGACGCAGCTTGGCTTGGGATGAGCTGCTGGCCCCCAGGTCGGGCGCTTGGTTCGGATGCAGGATGTACGTCGTTGGCGACGAAGAAGGGTCCGCGGCGTAACTGCGAAGAAACTCGCCCAGCTGCGTCGTGTATCTCACTTCGTCGACGTCGTAGCGACGCTGGCACTCGGCTGCGCTGGGCCTGGATCCGAACCATAGAACCTGGCGGGGCTCAGAGTAAGGAATCCAGAGGGTGAGTTTGTCATGGCCGATCTCATACGTGACGGCGCAGCCTTCAAAGTTGGCGCCAGAGAGATAGAAGAAGCTGCATTGCCCGAGATGTATTGAAAGTTAGTGTGATGGGACGACACTATGTTGTGAACCCCGGGGTGGTGGTGAGAGACTTTACTATCGTCGCTGCCTGAAAACCCTCGCTTGATCCGAGTCCTCCAGCAAGCGCTCCGTTTGGCCAGGGAGATAAATCAGACCTTCCTTGACATCCAGTTCCTTGACGACTCGACGAGCATGTTGCTTAGCTGGTGATATCGGGGTGGTTAGCTCTTCCTGCTTCTGGCCCTCCAATGTGTGTGTGTGTGTGTGTTTGGGAGGGCGAGGCACGAACCAGGATATTTGCTCTTGGAAGAAGCATCCACGCAGCTGTGTCGCACGCAATGCATGCATTAGATGATGATGAGCGAATCGATGATGAGGTCGGAAGCAGAATGGCCTGGGAACTAGCTAGCACGATCACTCACAGGACGTCGAATTCTTTGTCCAGAATCAAGTCGTAGTCCATTTCGTCGAATGTCTCGACTCTCGACTCTGCTAAGTCTGCTCGGTGTCACTGGCGAAACCAACTTCGAGACTCTTTGTACGGAGTACGAACGTAAGAAGGAGCACATGACAATTGCTCATTGGGTGATGCTGCAAACGCCCCGCCATAATCCACACAGTCAGTCCGCCGCCGTCCGTTGCTCACCGTGCACCGATAAAAGCATCTGCAACGAATGCCGAGAAAAACGCGCGCCTTTTGTTCACCATGTAATACAATGAGTGGGTGTACCTAGGATGCCAATGAACATTTCTGTGTATGCCCTGAGCTGTGTAAATCTGATAAACAATGGCCATTTTTCTCCGTACAGTTCTAGATTCACGGTAGCCATGTAATACAGATCTGCCACCATTCGACAGCGTCGACCAAAGAGTGTGCAGCTCGTAAATACCCACGACACTTCTACAAAACTCCCGTCCCAGAGTAATATATATGTGGCCTTAAGCTCCATGTCCACCAGTAATTCGAACCTTGCCCGAATAGAATCACCACCAAATTACCAATGACCTTGCGCCGATATGCTGCCAGCTCCCCATCCCATTGGCAAAATGCTTCTGCCACTCTGTCTCTGTCATATCCAGGAGCTCCTCTGCGCCAGTGAAGGCCAGCCAAGGAATGGCAGGCCAGCATGAGAAGAGAAGAGCAATTCAAAGAAATACAAAGTTGAAAAAATTTCGTTACGCCATGCCTATGGCTATACAAAAGAAAAGTCAGATCAAATCAAAAAAAAAAAAGTCCCGTGTAGATAGATGGCCCGCCAAAATGGGGGCTCTCATTCGCTCCTTAGCCCTGCACCGTGATTTCAAAAGGAAAATGGGTATCATGTGGTAACAGTCGTCTTCTTCGCTTACATTCCTTGGAAGCCTCCTCTTCCTGAGCCGAAAAAGCTTCCCCAATCCGCCTGCATGCCTTGTTGTGTGAACATCTGTTCGATTTGCCTCTCCTGTTGACGGTCTGCCCGCGCACGTCGAAAGCTTGAGAAGAATCCTCCACATTGTTGCGGCGGCTGCTGCTGCTGCTGCTGTTGCTGCATGACCTGTTGCTGCATCTGCGAGTTCTGTTGTTGAGCATTTTGGAGGGCCATCAAGCTTTGTGAATCGTACATGGCCCCTGCCATGCTCATATGATGTTGCTGTTGCTGCTGTGTGATGTACGGTGGTGGCCGCCCGAGAATTTGATCGCCCATCTCTTCAAATGATCCTGTAAAAAAGAACGAAGCATTTGGTGCTGCCATGGGGATACTGGGCGCGTCTGCTTTGGGCTGGAAGCCTAGTTCCATCATGGGTTGGTTGGGATAAGCAAATGGATCCTCAGATGGAAACATGAGCGAATCAAGCTTGTTGACTGGATTGTGTACAACAGGAGTGAGCGGCTGCGTGGGAAAGCTGTGTCGGTGAGTGCTACTTCCAGCGCTGGTCGATTCGGGGGTTGCTCGTGATGACATATCCATCGGGAGGATATCATGCATGCTGCCAGAAAATGCTGCCTCGTGAAAGCCTCGTTCAATCGAGTTCTGTCCCATGCTGCTGTCCCCGGAGCCTCGTGAATTGGGCGTTCCAAAGGGGATGGGTATGCTACCATTGCAGTTGCGCATCAAGTCTTCGGCTCTAGATGCTGCCATTGCTTGATTCATACTGGCTTGGGCCTTTGGTATAGATCCTGCCTTTGATCCCGCCGCCGATCGCTTCCGTGAGGTAGCTGTGGGTCGCGAAATGCGTGCCTGTTCGAGCCTCTCAGGTAGTTGATCAAAGAGTATCTGCAGTACAAGTGTCAGTAGTGGTGGCCCTTGAGGGTTTGGGGCGTCATAACCATGTGGCATTTTCACCAACCTTTAACGCCTTCGTCACTCTGTCGGCGGAAAGACTCTTATCAGCCAGATCGGCTATCATTTGACGTCCAGCATGTGCATCTGCCAGCACTTCATGAGATCCTGGCTTGTCTGGATTTTCGATGGCATAGAAGACCAGCGAAAGCACGGCGAAAAATTCGGTGTACAACATGAACCAGTAAGGTCCGCTCAGGACTCGCTGTTTCCGAATTTCCAGCCCAATATGTACAATGTTACGTGACACGCTGACTGCGGCAGCGGCGCAAGCGTACGACAGTTCGTCGACCTTCGTCCCTTGACTATGCCGAGGAGAGATGTAATGAAGAAAGGGTCGGTACAGAACGAGTTGAACATGTGCGTAGGCAAATCGTAGCAGATGCCGTACGCTTAGGGGAGAATGAATGAGTCAGTACGGCATCATGGCTTTTTTTTTTTAAAGAGTGGTGAGAAAATGGCACACTTACCGAATTACTTCGATCGGCCCGTCCGGACTCGGCCGCCACATCTCAGGTAATCTCTCATACCAAGTCTGGAGATCGGCTTCAATCTCTTTGATGCGGCCGTAACTGATCAGACATGAGGTGGTGCCGGCGTCGCCTTTGCCTGACGGCTGTCCTTGCACGTGCATGGGGTAAACAGACTTGGCGATTCTACCAAGAACCTCCATGAGGCGAGTATGGGCGTTGAAGGCTTCGAAGAAGGAAGGCGTGCCCAAAGGAGGGGTGATGATTCCGGAATTGGTAATGAATTCATCGTCAACTTCCGTAGGAAATAGTTGATCGACATCATCAATGTTGAGGAGCAAAGGGAAGCCTAGCATTGTGGAAACGTAAATGTCCATCTGTCGAATCACGTAGAACACACGCTTCCGGACTTCTTGTTCGATGACGCCAATTTTCTCGTGCTCCAAATGCCGATGAAGTCCGATTCTCAATGCGGATCGCAAGGCGATACCGACGAATGAGTAACAAGCACTGAGGTTGGAGGTGGCTTGCAGAAAGAGCGTCATGAACAATAGAGCTTGAAGAGAAACTATGTCTCGGCAGTCGGCGAGATCAGCCAACAAAGATTTCGCGGCGCGATAGTACTTGAGACTGCACGGGAGCAGTTAGTGAGAAGTTCCAACAAGTCAGACGTTCAATATCTGAAACTTACCCTTCCTCAATTGCCAGCTTGTAGCCTCCGGAGGCTGGATTTGCGTCCCCCAAGTTATCGTACATGCAGCCCAAGGCAATCACAGAATGTACAAGTCCAAGGAAGTGGGTGTCCTCTTGGTTGAGAGTCTGAACAGGTCGATCGTATACTTGCTCAAACCGCTCATAAAACGTGGGAATGTGAATTATGCGGACAAGACAAGTGGCACAGCTCAGAGAATAGTAACAAAGTTTGCGCGCAACATCCTTGGGGGGGAGCTCCAGAAAGTGCGACATGGACGAGTTCGGTGATGCGCCCGCTCCCGGCGTTTGTGCATCGAGGGCTGTGAGGCCAGATGTGCGTTCTAATCGTGGTGGAAAAGGTGCTTTGGTCGCGGGCCCGAGCATACCACGAAAGTGCTCCTTCATTCTCTTTAAGAAAACGGCGCCTGACGATGTGCCATGAAAGTCCCATCCGCCTCTGTCATCAAGATCGAGCTGACCTATGGAGTCGATCATGGTCATTAGTTTGGCATCGCCTGGATCAGCCGCGACTGGTACGGTAGCCCGTAATTTGAATCCATTCGTACGAGCTTGCTGCCTGGTCTGAAATTCTTGTTGAATGGCAGGGTCCAAATTTGGATCGGCTAGGTCGACGTCGGGCATGAACTTTCGTAGGAGGGTTTCGGCGCGCTGCAATCTACTTTCCAGTGCTTCAATGTATTGTGGTGCGGGATTTCGACGTCGGTTGGAAGGCTTATCATATGTGCATTCTGTCGAACAGGAAACCAGTTAGTTTGCCCTCGACGCCAATGGCTCGAAACGAAACAAAGCAGAGAGAATCGTGTACCATAGCTGTAGACCGAGCAGTGAGTACATGGCTGTTTGCCATCGCACTTGATCTTCTTACGGCGACATTCGTCACAGGCACGAGTAACTCGTCGTCGTTTCTGTGTAGGTTTTGATGGCGCGTTGGGGTCCGAAGAGGCCTTGTCGTCAATTTCAGTATCTGACTTGGAGCTTTCTGTTGGCGAAGGAACATGGGGACTCTGCCAGTGGCTGATGGACAACGCCACAGCGTCGTCCTCGGACATTTCCGTCCCCATGGTGGGAGTTGCGATGTCTTGGAGGAAGAGAACATGCGCAAGGGCCCAAAGGCAAACAATAACGACAAGTCGTCACTGATGGATAATGGAACAAGGGAAGCGTGGACAGGTCGGCACTAGGAAAGGTTGGTGGTTGAGGCGATGGGAGCCGCAGAGAGAGCGCGAGAGACGATGGCTGGACCAGGGCTCCTCCTACCAAGGCTCCTTCCTACCAAGGCTCCTACCAGGGCTAGCGACGAGGATGCAGATCCGGTGGGGGGGCTAAGAAGCCAAAGGCAGCGCATGTCCCAATTGCCGCGATGTCGGGCAAATTATGCCATCAAGCGCCACGGACCACAACTGCACTCGAATTGATGAGAATGGGGGGTTGTGGTGGTGTGTGTGGTGGTGTGGTGGTGTGGTGGTGTGTGGTGGAGCGGGTGAGCGGTAGGACGGTGCGGTGGTTGACTCCACACTCCAGTCTCCAGTCCGTCCACTGCAGATCTGGTGCTGACGGACCAGCGGCAGATTATTAATAATTCATTGCTCTTCTCCTCCCAAATTTAGTCGAGGCAGACACCAATAATAATACGGAGTACGAAGTAGTCACCATCATGATGCCTGCCATAACAAGTGTTTTGGCCTGATCTGCGGAATGCCTCCATCAGCCCCCAGCAGGGGTGACTGCACACTAACCAGTCGCGCAGTTCTGAACAAACAAACATATATACATACATATGCATCGGCATCATAATACCATCTAATTGAAGGGATCTACGGAGTACATACATACAGAGCCTACTAATTATAGCTGCCAACTTGCAAGTCTCTCAACACCAAGACCAGCGTGCGCGATGTTTTGCAACATAGTTGCGCTCTATTATCTACTAGCTGAAAAGATTTCTTTTCTTGTTCAAGTAATTATTATCAAGGATTCCCCCCCCCCAAATCTCTAGAGACCAACCACCCTCTTTCAATAAAGGGAAAGCGTTTGACATTATCAAACGTCGCCCCGTTCTGAAACGCCCATCCGCCAACCATAGCACTGCCGAAACTTCTTGTCTTGCCAAGTAATCTTGCCAATTGGGGTTCTGCATGTCGTTCACATAATAATATGTATACAGCGATATCAGCGCCAACTGCCCGGCCCATCATATTTCACGCCCGGCCGGCCCTAATAATGCCGCCCGCGTAGTAGCCGTGATAAGCATCGGCGCCGGGAGTAAGTTTCGTGGCGCGGAAGACCAGGCCGCCGTTTCCCTTGCCGCCAGGCGTGGTCAGGCATGGTGAGGCGTGGTGATTGCGAGGTGTGCCTCGAGCACGAAATCGCCGAATGCAACGTTATATACAGCCTTGCCGCTCACTTTCTCGCTGACAACGAGTTGGCCGGAGCTAGCGTCAAAAGGTTCCATCGGAAACCGTCCAGCTAGCCATATTTTAATCATTGAAGTTAACAGAAGTCCGGGCCAGCGTCGCATCTCCCATCAAAGCTGCAGCAGTCTCCCCATTTCCCAAGCAACACTGTCAGCACACCGTCGATAGCCGTGGTCGGCACCGCAAGTCCCTTCGGGGCTCCATGGTATTTCGCCATGTTATAACTTATGGATCGTGGTGCAGTCGGTGAGCTTCAGAATACGGTTCCCTTCCAATGTCCGCGCTTCAAGAATGGCGACTGACCACGACATACAGGATGATACAAAAGCCATCAAAGCGGCCATGCGGGACGGCAACCGATGCGGTGAAAAGTGCAAGGAACTTTGTTGTATCGGTGTACACGTACAAAGGCGACCGCAGCTTCTCTCGAGGAAAGGAACCAAGATTAGAGGTCTCCATCGGCAGGCAGCCCTCTTGGACGATGAAGGAGCCTATTTCGAGCGCCACAAGCCGCAGTATGAGGATCATGCCTTGTCTGACTTTTACACATGATACAGCAGCGTTTCAATCGGCATTATTTGGCAGTCAAGGCAAAATTCTGTTCGTCGACGCCGGGTCCTACATTCTCACGAGCAAAGTGATGATCCCTTTACGCGATTACGCGATGATGAGATCGTCACCTGTCCAGCCGAGACGGACGACAACAACGACAACATCCTCACCCGTTCAGAGGCCGAGTGCCAAGCCAAGATCGAAGCCGTCAATTGTATGGAAAGGATATGATTGTATAGAAATCTCACAATAGTAAAGAAGAGTGTATGACTCCCAAGTTTATGTAGGCTTCAATTAAGTACTCTCTTTGTACTATAATGTCACAGGCATATACATATACATGCGTGAGGCCCCTCGGCGCTTCATGGGATGTGAGTCTGCCTAAGAAAACATACTAGGTAATCTGGGAGATGAAGTCAAGTACGGAAGTAAGGTGCTGAGAGACTTTGAGGTGTAGACCCACTGTACATGGAATTGAGTGACAGTAAGTTGCATAATACATGTACATACACTGGTTCTCCCATGTGCCTGCTCCCCTCCCCACCATACAATACAATACACATGCGAGCTTCCTGAATCAAGTTGCACTCGTGTGCTGAGGCGCCATTCGCAGTGCAGTTTTCAAGAAGCTGCAACACCTCTATTCGGATCGAAACAAGTTTTGAGTTTTGGACGCCGCCATGACAGCGACAGAGCCAGTTCTTGATTTCATGACCAAGGTGGCCAACATGGGTGGCGTTGTTGTGCAAGGTTGGTACAGTTTCTCCAATCCAGTCCCTTTGATACGATGATTAACACTATTTGTCCCATACTCAGATCAACCAAAGTTGGATCTCGATCTCTACGTCCAGAACTACGCCGGTACGATGCTCTCAAAGCTCTCTGTTCCAACAGCCCTGATACACACCGAAGGACTAACGCTGCTGGCATCTTTACAGGTCGCACCCGATTCGACCGCCTTCTTCTCATCGGAAAGTCATCTGTCTCGCTCTGCATCGATGCGCTCAAGGCTGCTGTTATCGAAGCCAAGGGCGGAACCGATGTCTCCCGCTACTGTGAAGCGTGGGAATGCTTCAGACAAGTGGCTCCCGACGATCCGGAAGCACGTAAAGATGACGCATGGATAGAGACGACCGAGATGAAGAACAAGGCCGAAACCACAAGACTCGAAAACGAACTCAAATGCTACAAAAATAATCTCATAAAAGAAAGCATTAGGGTATGGCATGGTCGCCCATATAGACTCTGCGTCTCCTTTTCCTGCACGATTCACTAATTTTACCCCAACACAGATGGGCAATGAGGATCTGGGTAAACATTTCGAGAGCATAGGCAAGCTCAACGAAGCCACCGAGGCATACACGAGGATGCGCCAGGATGTGAGCACCACTAAGCATATTATTGACTGTGGCATGCACCTTGCAAATGTGTCCTTACATCGCCGAGATTTCACAATGGTCTTGAACAACATCGGGAAGATCACGTCTGTTCAGAATGGAGATGATGATAAGACTCTGCAAGCATACACCAGAGTCGCATGGGGAGTAGCTTCTCTGGGACTGGAGCGCTTTGAGGATGCAGCAAAGGCCTTTCTAAGACTTGATTTCAACACCCCGCCAAGCGACTATAATCACATCGCCAGTCCCAATGATATAGCCATCTATGGTGGTCTTCTAGCCCTTGCTACCATGGACCGAAAAGAACTTCAAACCCGTGTGCTAGACAATCAGTCGTTTCGAACTTTCCTCGAGCACGAGCCTCATATTCGCAAAGCTATCAGCGTCTTTGTCAACGGTCGATACTCGAGCTGCCTGTCTATATTGGAGGCTTCGCGTGCTGATTACCTTTTGGACATACACCTGCAAAAGCACATACACACTATCTACTCCAGAATTCGTAGTAAATGTATCGTTCAGTACTTCGTTCCCTTCTCCTGTGTTACACTGGAAAGCTTAGACGCCGCCTTTGCTCAACCTGGGACCTCTATTGGCTCAGAGTTGGTCGAGATGATTCGAAATGGGTTTTTAAAGGCACGTATTGATGCAAAGAACAAGGTACGAACGAATCAGCACTCGAAGTTCATCACTGACAAACTTCGCAATGCATTTTCTATACTGACCGAAAATATTCAGCTCCTAGTGGCGGTCCGTCCTAATTCTCGAGAATTGATGCAAAACAATGCACTCCAAGTGGCACGCCGCTACGAGAAGGAGGCTAAAGAACGACTACGGCGTATAAGTCTCGCGGTCGCCGGACTAGATTCGGTCCATGCTAAAAAATCAACGTCAGGACCTACCCCTGGGTCAAGCTTAGACGAAGCCTGGTATGAGGAAAATAGAAACACGTCATATCGGGATGGAGTGGACTCTTTGGGCTGAGGTGAATGAATGGAGCGATGGAACTGAATGTCGAGTTGATCCTCCATCGCCTGACTTTTTGCTCGATCGCTATCACTTTGCTCTCAATATTGTTTCACGAAAAGCATGCGACATAGACCAGCCTATATCGATGCATTCGGTGGAGGCGCGGAAGTCTCATTCTTGAAGAAGACATTAGCCCTCCCATTCTAGCTAAGTTCAACCTGCAGCACCATTGCAAGAGTCAAAGACCCGCCAAGGAAGCACTCATGATGGCACGATAGTCACACAGTGTAGAGCACGATGCACGGTCGTTGATGAAGCGGCTCGCTTGCTTCCACATGGCACTACCCATGTTCTTCTTCCTTCTCATTTCTTGCAGCAATGAACTAAATCAAACCTCAAATTCAGATTTCTTGCCAATACATTGATAGTAACTTCTCCTAGAAAAGACGCAGAGGAAGTACCACCATGCATAGATATATAGACAGACAATCGAGTCAAAAACAAACCAGAGAAAAAGAAAATACATTCCATTTGGGGTATCATGTCGCATTTCTCGCATTATGACAAGCCTATCGCTTCCATTGCCGTAATTATTGTACACCACATTCTCAAAAGATCCTCATTTTTGAACAGTTGCCTCCCAAACCGATGATTGTACAAAAGAAAAAGTAGGGGGAACCCTGGTACGGCTCTTCCTCCTGTTCTCGTATCCTCTCTAGCCCATCAATTGCCTCAAATCCGTCGGTGGCCATCTGACTTGCGCAAATGTAAGACACCGCTTGATACTCTGCAAGATTTTGCGCGTAACTTCATCACCCATAACGTGACCTTTTTCTCCATTATGAAGCTTCTCGCGTGCACTTCTCTCGTGGATACCAACCATGGTGACACCAATGGGCCAGGCAGCTTTTCCGATGCTCAGGCGGAGATAGTCGTCATTGGCGTCGACATAGCGTCTTTCCTGGAGGGCTTTGACAATTTGCACTATAGGTTCTATGAGCGAGTCGTCGAGGTCGCCGGTTTCGAATTTTCGAAACAACTGTTCATGTACTGTTAGTATTGGTGTTGCTTTCATAAGTTTCGAGCGTGTCGGATCCTGACGGGTATGCAAAAATTAGAGTGTGAACTTACCGGCTTCATATTTTCTCTGGTCTGTACCATGACATTATACGCAATTTTACTGGCGCTCGTATCGTTTCTCTCCTCCTCCATGGTCCTCTCATATGCTGTCAGCACCATGGTGAAGTAGCTCGCAAGCTGTCTGAACAGCCACTTTTTCCCTTCCTTGTCCTTGGGCACCTCCCCGTCCACTTTCATGTCCTTCTCGTCAACGAGCTCTAGCGTCGTCGGTATAGGGCCTTTACTCATCACCAAAGTTAATTTCTTGTACCTTCGTACCCTGGCGGCATGCGATTCGCCAAACATCATGACTGGGTGCCCTAGTTCTCTCAACTTCTCTCGCAGTGCCTCTTCAGGAACATCGTCTCCATCTGCTCCATTCTCCCCGTCTCCTTCATCGCCTTTACCCTTCTTGACTAGTTCTGGAAGACCAAGGCGCTTCCTCCTTGCTCGCTCCTCTTCTTCCTCCTTTTGCTCTCTTAGTCTGCGCGAATCTTCGGCTAGTTTGCGCCGCTTCTCTTCCCGCGCTGCATTGTCCGCGGCGATTTCTTCCTCGCGCTTGCGTTTGGCTGCTGCTTTGGCTTGGCGTTCCTCTTCGATGGCCTTTTGTTCGGCAATGTAGGCTTTTCGGCGTTCTTCTTCGATTTCGGCTCGCTTGAGATACTTTTTGTTGTTGACGTCGCTTGGTGCTTTGGCCTTGGAGAGCTCCTTGTTCATCAGGGCTGCGAAGTCCATGGTGGGTTGGGGAAAAGGCCCGGCAGCGTGCTTTGTCTGCACGGCTTGTCGAAAATATTTGTTTGTACTATATGGGATCGCGTGGGGTTTACGGCCAAGGTTGCCAGGCGCTGTAAAGTCAATGGATAGGTCTGGAATCAAGTAAAGTGGCGGGTTTGGTTGAAAGTCATGAGATGTAAAAATGATAAAGTGATCTTTCTTTGTCGTCGCGAAGCTTGTTATTAGATAACGATTGCGGGTATTCGCCGGGAAAATTGGCGCACAAGACCCAGGCAGGGCCTTCGCTGTTCCATGGCATGCCATCAGCAGCAGCTTTTGATTCATAAAGGTCAACATGTGTAACTTAATTGTACTTTGCGGCTACGAGACAAATTCGTTCAAATACATCAAGGGCTCTGCTTTTCTCATGCGAGGGATCTGCACTGGAAGCCATGTCATCACCACCACACAACGGGGACAGTGACGTTCCTGCACCATTCCTCGTTCAGCTCTTTTATCGAACTGGCGGTTTCTGTAGGTGAGTATCACATGATGTAAAAAATATCCTTCACAAATTTTTTTTTTCCCATTTGAGATCATACAAGCCGCTGAGTGCCAGCTAACTTTTTATCAAACTGTCGCAGACCGGATGAATTTGCAGCGCGCTCATTACCATCACATATCTCAGTGTATACTTGGCCGAGCTGCACTCTCAACGAGCTGGCTCTAGAGCTTGCAGCCTCTAAAGTATCCGCTCTTCCTTACCCAGCCATAGGGACAAGGTTGGCTTTCCAGCTAGTGTGCCCGGATCTGAGGAGTGTGAGCGTAATTAGCAATGCGCCGCCACGATATGCTGTCAAAGACCTCGGCAGCATAGTGATAGGCCAAAACACGTTTGATGCAGGCGAGCCAGAATTCGTCGAGGTGGGTGGCTTGACGCGCAATGGGCCCGCTTCGGGTAAGAAGTCGCTGAGTGAGGCGCGATTCGTTGTCGGCGATTACATCTCTTGTGCAATCTTACCTCCATTGGCCGATGGGTCTGTTGCGCCCTCATCTACTGCCAGACGGGAACCCAACAAGGTTGGGCTCAGGGATGCCAGAGGGAACAGGAGTGGTGACGGGGGCTTCCATAATCGAGAAAATGGATTTGGTCGGCTCGGCGGTCGTGAAGTGAGAGGTGGTGGGCGCAGGGGCGGAGGAGGAGGACCTATGGCCAGCATGCCCATGGGAGAATGGAGAAGAGGTGAGAGGCTTCCCAACATGCCACCTTCACGACCTCGAGGAGGTGGCGGCAGCGGAAGTGGCAAATGGTGAAACCAGGGGATGCGACGACATATTTCATCTTGTTGGACTGGCAAGAACCAAAGCTTTGTATTATGCGCATATACCCCGATTAATCTGAGAGTAATTTGAGAGCAATTTGAGCATTCGAGAGTCACTGACACGCATTCATAAATAACACCCCAGAGCACTGAACTCAACAGAACTTTCTATTCTGATCTGACAGGAAGACAAAAAAAAACCTTATATACAGAGGCAATACAATCACCCGCGTTTGGACTTCGTTCATCGCTCGTAGACAGTGTCGCCCCTTCTCTTCGCACGGAGGTTAAATAGACCCTTAAATTGAAAAAAAAATTAGCTTCTTTGCATCATGCGTTTAAGTCAGAAGCGGAAATTATTGCAGCACGCACGTCAGTCTTGTACGCAACGTATCCGAAGATGGATGGCACAACAAGCACGTAAATGAACGTGAGTCTAGCGGTTCGAGGAGTCCATCTGAAGAAGTGGTGTCGGGTTTTCTGCATAGCTGTTTATTTCGTTAGAGTTTGCCGCTCGAACTGGAGAGGGGCGGGAAGCATTTCGTGTTTGGAGGGGGGTTTGTTCTTCACACGCACCCTGCAGCTTTAAGTACGCCGGGTCCGGTTTGACGTCTACAAGACCTTGTTAGAATAAACACCGGATCAATTGGGGAGCTGGAAGCACGTACTGAGGTGCGCCATTTCGTTTGACTGTCCAGGTGGCGTCTCTGGTGGTGGCTTTTTTGGCCGGAAGTGATGTCGCGATGGGATTTGGTGACTTATTTTGGGGAGAAGGTTGAAGGTGGTTTTGTATTAGGTAAGAAATGGGAGAAGTATGATTGGCTGAATTTCATTGACCATTTTCAACTACCCTGAGGCGTGATAGCAATCAGGCAAAACGTGCGGCGAGCTTTTGATCAGGGAGAGCGGTGTTTTAACTGCTGTGGATTATTAGAGCTGGACTGTGATCTTTCTTCGCCTTTAAAAGCGCCAAATTCGAGTTGAATTTTATCGTCGAGCCGAATTGTATGACGCTTGCGGCGCATCCCTCACATTCACTCTAGCATGGAGCTTATGTTCGATGCAATACATCAGTCAATCATAGCCCAGTCACTGAAATTGAAAGAAACGTAGCAAACCGTATTTTCCATCTATGCTTACGAATCAAAGAGCCTAGGGACTACTTACAAGCCAAAAGATACTTACTAATTAGTGAGCCATCGCATTGGCGTATCCGTGTTGCTTCTGAATGACGTGGCGCGGATCGCATCACGTGATGTCGATATGTGGACCCCAGAGCTTGTAAGCTACAGGGCAGAAAATTGTAGTGATGGAGGCGAATTTTGAAAGTGTTCTATAGCATCATCGGTCTGGTCGCCATCGTGCCACCTTCCGAAAACAGCGCGCTCAATCATAGGAAGACTTCATCACGACGACGAACACCTCTATTGTGATCATATCATCGGAGTAGAGGCCAAGACCACATCAACGCGCAGTGACACGCGCCACAGCGTGCGGCCTCTCCGATAGGCAAACCTCACATCTTCACGCTTTGCTTTCGCATCACGACATTTCAAAGCCATCATGTCAGGCATTCCGCCGCCACCGCCGCCGGGCTGGGGAGCTGCTCCTCCTCCTCCCCCTCCTCCGCCTCCATCGTCGTTACCACCACCTCCTTCGACTCCCGCGCCGCCACCCCCTCCGCCCCCTGGCTTCCACCCGTCCTCGAATCCCCAAATTGCAAAGTTTGCACAGAAGAAGAAAGAATGGCTACGAGATCGCCAAAACCGATTTGGAGAGAAGCGCAAGGCTGGCTTCGTTCAGACCCAGAAGGCCGACATGCCCCCTGAGCATTTGCGAAAGATCGTCAAGGATATCGGAGACGTGTCTCAGAAGAAATACACAAACGACAAACGCAGCTACCTCGGCGCGTTGAAATTCATGCCTCATGCAGTACTGAAATTGCTCGAGAACATGCCGATGCCTTGGGAGTCGGCGCGAGAAGTCAAGGTCCTTTACCACGTCAACGGTTGTCTGACGCTGGTCAATGAAACCCCGCGTGTCATTGAGCCAGTCTTCTTTGCGCAATGGGCAATGATGTGGACATTCATGAGAAAGGAGAAAGCGGATAGAAGACTTTTCAAACGTATGCGATTTCCACCATTTGATGACGAAGAACCACCGTTGTCTTGGTCTGAGAACATCGAAGACGTCGAGCCCTTGGAACCGATTCAGATGGAGCTGAATGAGGACGAAGATGAGGCTGTTTATGAATGGTTTTATGATCACCGCCCGCTAATTGACACGTCACATGTCAACGGAGCGAGTTACAAGACATGGAATCTCTCGTTGCCCCAAATGGCCACCTTGTTTCGTCTGAGTCGACCTCTGATCTCAGACGTTGTCGACAAGAATTACTTTTATCTGTTCGACCTTAAAAGTTTCTTAACAGCAAAGGCTCTCAATGTCGCGCTTCCCGGTGGCCCACGGTTCGAGCCATTGTACAAGGACATCGATCCGAATGAAGAGGACTTTGGAGAGTTCAACGCTATCGATCGTATCATCTTCCGCACTCCGATCCGCACCGAATTTCGCGTCGCTTATCCATTCCTTTACAACTCGCTACCGAGAAGCGTGCATCTCACATGGCATTCGCACCCACAGACGGTGTTTAATCGTGCTGATGACCCGGACCTACCAACTTTTCTCTTTGACCGACGAATCAACCCTATTTCCTCCCGAACGGTCGCACCGAAGAACGTCGACGTCACACTCGAAGACGAGATTTTTGGTCCTGGAAACAATGAGGAGCCCGAGGAAGAAGCGTTTGAGTTACCGGCTGGCGTTGAGCCCTTCTTGGCCGACGAGGAGCTTGAAAATGAATATACATCAGCAGCCATCGACCTATGGTGGGCACCATTCCCATTTGACAGACGGTCTGGAAAGATGGTTCGCGCTCAGGACGTTCCTCTGATCAAGCAGTGGTATTTGGAACACCCTCCTTCGGACCGACCTCCCGTCAAAGTCCGAGTCTCTTACCAGAAGCTCCTGAAGAATTTCGTTCTGAATGAGCTTCATAAGAAGAAGCCCAACGCACACAACAACCAGAATCTCCTGCGGTCACTCAAACAAACCAAGTTCTTCCAGCAGACAACTATCGATTGGGTTGAGGCTGGTCTTCAGGTCTGTCGACAAGGTTTCAACATGCTGAACCTCCTGATCCATCGCAAGAATCTGACATATCTTCATCTCGACTACAACTTCAACTTGAAGCCTGTGAAGACACTCACTACAAAAGAGCGAAAGAAGTCGCGATTTGGCAATGCTTTTCACCTGATGCGTGAAATCCTTAGATTGGCGAAGCTTATTGTGGATGCGCAAGTTCAATATCGCCTGGGCAACATCGACGCTTTCCAACTTGCTGACGGTATTCACTATGCGTTCAACCACGTAGGACAATTGACCGGAATGTACCGATACAAATACAAGCTCATGCACCAGATTCGAACCTGTAAAGATCTGAAGCATTTGATTTACTACCGCTTCAACTCTGGCCCCGTTGGTAAAGGCCCCGGCTGTGGCTTCTGGGGCCCATCGTGGAGAGTATGGCTTTTCTTCATGAGAGGCATTATCCCTTTGCTTGAAAGATGGCTAGGAAATTTGCTGTCTCGTCAATTTGAGGGTCGACACAGCAAGGGTGTGGCTAAGACTGTCACGAAGCAGCGAGTTGAGTCTCACTTCGATCTTGAACTTCGTGCATCCGTCATGGCCGACCTCATGGATATGATGCCTGAGGGAATCAAACAAAACAAGGTCAACACAGTGCTCCAGCATTTGTCCGAGGCATGGCGTTGCTGGAAGAGCAACATTCCATGGAAGGTCCCCGGCTTGCCTGCTCCCATCGAAAATATCATCCTTCGATACGTCAAATCCAAGGCCGATTGGTGGATTTCTGTGGCACATTACAACCGAGAACGTATTCGTCGTGGGGCTACTGTCGATAAAACCGTTGCGAAGAAGAATGTTGGCCGTTTGACGCGGTTGTGGCTCAAGGCTGAGCAGGAACGACAACACAACCACATGAAGGATGGCCCCTACGTCTCTTCCGAAGAAGCTGTTGCCATCTACACCACGACAGTACACTGGCTGGAATCTCGGAAGTTCTCACCCATTCCATTCCCCAGTGTTTCGTACAAGCACGACACAAAGATTCTGATCTTGGCTTTGGAGAGACTCAGGGAAGCCTATTCCGTCAAAGGCAGGTTGAACCAGAGTCAACGTGAAGAACTCGCCTTAATTGAGCAAGCTTATGACAGCCCTGGTACGACATTGGAGCGGATCAAGCGGTTCTTGCTGACGCAACGTGCATTTAAAGAGGTCAATATCGATATGAACGACAACTATAGCACAATCAACCCTGTGTACGATATTGAGCCCATTGAGAAAATCAGCGACGCTTATCTGGATCAGTATCTTTGGTATCAAGCTGACCAGCGTCACTTATTCCCCGCCTGGATCAAACCTTCAGACTCCGAGGTGCCGCCATTGCTTACGTACAAGTGGGCGCAAGGTATTAACAACTTGAGCCAAGTTTGGGAGTCATCGGACGGCGAATGCAATGTCATGGTGGAGACTGAGCTTTCTAAAGTCTATGAAAAGATGGAATTGACGCTGCTCAACTCTCTGCTGAGACTCATCATGGATCACAATTTGGCTGATTACATCACGGCAAAAAACAATGTCCAGCTTACCTATAAGGACATGAACCATGTCAATAGCTACGGTATGATTCGTGGCCTTCAGTTCTCGGCATTTGTGTTCCAGTATTACGGGCTGGTCCTGGATCTTCTTCTGTTGGGTCCTCAGCGCGCCAGTGAGATCGCCGGTCCTCCTCAGAGTCCCAATGACTTCCTCCAATTCCGTGATCGTGAGACGGAGTGCAGGCATCCGATCAGACTTTACAGTCGATACATTGACAAAATATGGATCTTTTTGCGATTCACTGCTGAAGAATCCAGAGATCTTATCCAACGATTCCTGACTGAGCAACCTGATCCCAACTTCGAGAATGTCATTGGGTACAAGAGCAAAAAATGCTGGCCCAGAGATTCTCGTATGCGTCTGATGAGACACGATGTGAACCTGGGCCGAGCCGTCTTTTGGGACTTGAAGAATCGTCTGCCACGGTCAGTTACCACTATTGATTGGGACGATAGCTTTGTCAGTGTTTACAGTCGCGACAACCCAAATTTGCTCTTCTCCATGTGTGGATTCGAAGTCAGAATTCTCCCCAAGATCAGGAACCAGAACGATGAGTTTCCTGTGAAAGACAGTGTCTGGTCTCTGGTCGACAATACCACCAAGGAACGAACTGCCCATGCGTTCTTACAGGTCACGCAAGAGGACATCCAGAAGTTCAACAACCGCATCCGACAGATTCTCATGTCTTCTGGTTCAACGACCTTCACAAAGATCGCCAACAAGTGGAATACGGCACTGATTGCTCTCTTCACATACTATCGTGAGGCTGCCGTCTCAACCGTTGAACTGCTCGACACCATTGTCAAGTGCGAGACCAAGATTCAAACTCGAGTCAAGATTGGTCTCAACTCAAAGATGCCATCTCGTTTCCCGCCCGCCGTCTTCTACACCCCCAAAGAACTCGGTGGCCTGGGCATGATTTCCGGCTCGCACATTTTGATTCCTGCCAGTGACAAGCGCTGGTCCAAGCAGACCGACACGGGCGTCACCCACTACCGCTCTGGCATGACGCACGACGAAGAGACGTTGATTCCCAACATCTTCCGGTACATCATTCCATGGGAGGCTGAGTTCATCGATTCCCAGCGTGTTTGGACCGAGTACTCTCAAAAGCGTCTGGAGGCCAACCAGCAGAATCGTCGCTTGACGCTTGAAGACTTGGAAGACAGCTGGGACCGTGGTTTGCCCAGAATCAACACATTATTCCAGAAGGACCGCAGCACGCTCAGTTTCGACAAGGGCTTCCGAGCTCGCTCTGAATTCAAAATGTACCAGCTGATGAAGAGCAACCCGTTCTGGTGGACAAGCCAGCGACATGACGGCAAGCTGTGGAACCTGAATGCTTACCGAACTGACGTTATTCAGGCTCTGGGTGGTGTTGAGACTATTTTGGAGCACACGCTGTTCAAAGCAACAGGATTTCCATCATGGGAAGGTCTCTTTTGGGAAAAAGCTTGCTTAGCGAATGGCACAATGTTACTTCGGTACGATCATTCACAAGTCGCCGTCGAGGATGTCCAGGAGGGCGATCTACTTCTCGGTCCTGATGGGACACCACGTCGAGCGTTCAATGTAGTTAATGGCAGAGATCGACTCTATCGCATCAAGATCGGGAGTCGAAAAGAAGACCTCGTGGTTACTCCAAATCACATTTTGGTTCTCCACAAGGAGAAAATTGGTGGCAACTCCTACAGCGGACTTGGGTCTCGAGAGCATCAAGCTCGTTTCGATGATCGAATCGGACAGCTTCCAAATCCTAGCTCCGATCCAGCTTCAGCTGATCGACCGGATAACTTGGTCAGGCAGCGACCGAGCTTCATCGCTGCTCTGAGAAGTGCTATCGCTTGGGCGCTTGGTGCTGAGCGAGGTCGAACTGGTGTTGTTCGTATTCGGAACGCTCTCAATGGCACAACAGGTATCACAAGTCGCCAAGAGTCCTACATCGTCAATCTACCAGTCGGTCGAGGTAGTCGAGCAAAATGGCTCACTTACGCTTGGGGTAATCCCGAGAGGACTAACTGCAAGGGCCATGACGATCATCCACCGATCTTCCTAGCGAGCAAGGAGGAAGCTTTTGCTGCTGCCGTTTCCAAAAGCCGTCAAATTCACGACGATGGCGATGTGACGCTCGGCAATCTTCGACAGCGTTTCCTCCATAAATCTGCAGATGGGAATGGGGGCGAAGTCAGGGTCGACAGCAACCTGCCCAACATTTTCCTGCTCTGGAACAAAAACGGCTCTGACTTGAGAATCAGGGTTTATTGTTCCCGTGACAAGAAGTACGGACGCTATTATGCCTTTCCCTCTTTGCCTGCCTCCACTTTTGTTTTGGATGACGTCCAAGAGGAATCGAGCGACTCGAGCGATGCAGAGATTCAGCTGGAGGAAGGCGCAGACATCACCTCGACACACCCAGAGGTTTCGACAGCCGATCGATATGAAACCGTTGAGATGACTGCCGCCGAATTTGCCGCGATCGAGCCCAAGGAAAGAGCTCGATACAGACTCTTCAAATCTCCAGGGTTCGAGCTACCGGAACAACCTGTCCCCGTCAATCCCTACTTCCTTGGACTGTGGCTTGGTGATGGAAATCGCCGTAGCACGACCATCCATACGAATCATGAGACCGAGACTCGAGAATTCTTGCTGGATCATGCTGCAGAACTTGATCTGCATCTTGTCTGGCATGGTCAACTCGGTCATGCCAAATCAGAAAGAACTTCCCTTGGCGAGCCAAAATTCCCGCGGGCGACATCTCAAGTAGTCGATCGACCGACTCGGCGGTTTGCTCGACAAACTATCATCAAACAACGTCTCGCTGCTGGATGGACTGTTCAGCCTGGGCGCCTTGCTGGAGAATCGCGAGTATGGCGATCTCCTGATGAAAGTTCTTCGATCGATCTGTTGCCCCCTCCTACTCTCACTGGAGTGAAGCCTACTCTGAGTTCCAGTCCAGTTAGCTCACCACCTATTCGCCCTCAGCGGCCTCATTTGGAAGAACCTCGCAGTGGACTCGATGCTGAGCTTGCCTCGTCCCTGTCGATCGAGGAACGAGCTAGCTCTCCGGTCGAGGCTATTCCCACAGACGCCCTCAGTCAATTAAGGTCTGATGATAAGTTTATGAGTATGATTGGTACCCCATCGGTAATCGAGGTGGACGGAGATTTGGATGTCGTGGAACTCGATATGCTTGACACGATCAGTGAGATCGATGAGGGCCAGAATGAGGATGATCCTTCCCAGAGCCAGCAAAACGTGCGCCTTAAGACCGGTCGCCGCGCCTATGGCGATCTCCAAGAGGAAGAACAAGAGCAACTCGTGGAGCAGATCACTGGTCGATCCGACGGCGGCTCAGGCGTGAATTTGCTCCTCCAAGCTCTTCGAGAGCTTGGTGTTTTGACAGCGTCCGATCGAGCGGAACCAGCTGCTGATAATAAGCATATTCCCTCGATCTTCATGAAAAACTCTCGTGCCGTTCGTTTGGCTGTTCTCGCAGGTTTGCTCGATTCTGATGGCTGGTGCGTCTATCCTGGGCACATGTTCGGTTTCAGTCAGAGCGAGCGATGGCATTCAAACCTGTTCTGGGACACGGTCGCTCTGGCTCGTTCGTTGGGTTTTAGTGTGTGGACAAGGCGACGAATGATGCCAAATCCCACGCGCACTGAGCATCATCCTCAACTCTTGGCTCAGATATACGGCAATCTGAAGGAAATTCCGTGCTTGCTCGCTCGGAAGAGAGCAGTCGATCGATTCATTCCTCAAACCCACAGCTTCATCATCAAAGACATCACGTTGGAGTCGGAGTCTACAGCTTGGTCGGGTTTCCGAGTCGATGGAGATCAGCTCTATCTACGACATGACTATCTAGTCCTGCACAATAGTGGTTTCGAGGAGTCCATGAAGTTCAAAAAGTTGACGAATGCGCAGAGATCTGGTCTGAATCAAATTCCGAACCGTCGCTTCACCTTGTGGTGGTCACCTACCATCAACCGCGCAAACGTGTACGTCGGTTTCCAGGTGCAGTTGGATCTTACGGGTATCTTCTTGCACGGAAAGATCCCTACTTTGAAAATTTCATTGATTCAAATTTTCCGCGCCCATTTATGGCAAAAGATTCACGAGTCTGTTGTCATGGATCTCTGTCAAGTGTTTGATCAAGAACTAGAATCACTTGGCATCGAGACGGTGCAGAAGGAAACCATCCATCCCCGAAAATCGTACAAGATGAACAGCTCTTGTGCAGACATTCTCCTTTTTGCAAGCCACAAGTGGAATGTCACACGACCTTCCGTCTTGTTCGACACCAAGGATGTGATTGAGCCAACTACAACCAACAAGTTTTGGATCGATGTGCAACTTCGATATGGTGACTATGATTCGCACGACATCGAGAGATATACCCGTGCCAAGTATCTCGACTACACCACCGACAGTTCCAGTATCTATCCGTCCGCCACGGGGTTGATGATTGGCATTGATTTGGCTTACAACCTGTACTCGGCTTACGGCATGTACTTTCCGGGATTAAAGGTCCTTGTTCAGCAAGCCATGGCCAAAATCATGAAGGCCAATCCGGCGCTTTACGTCTTACGCGAGCGTATTCGCAAGGGATTGCAATTGTATGCGTCTGAAAGCAACCAGGAGTTCCTCAACTCTCAGAACTACTCTGAGCTGTTCAGCAACCAAACTCAACTGTTCATTGATGACACCAACGTCTACCGTGTGACAATCCACAAGACTTTTGAAGGAAACCTGACAACAAAGCCCATCAATGGCGCCATCTTCATCTTCAACCCAAGAACTGGACAATTATTCTTGAAGATCATTCACACGAGTGTCTGGGCTGGACAGAAACGTCTGGGACAGCTTGCCAAATGGAAGACGGCCGAGGAAGTGGCCGCCTTGATCCGATCATTGCCAGTAGAAGAACAGCCGAAGCAGTTGATTGTCACGAGAAAGGGTCTGCTAGACCCTCTTGAAGTCCAGTTGGTTGACTTTCCTAACATCTCCATTCGTGCATCCGAGCTTCAACTCCCATTCCAAGCAGCAATGAAGGTTGAAAAACTGGGAGACATGATTCTTCGAGCTACCGAACCTCAAATGGTTTTGTTCAACCTGTATGACGAGTGGCTCAAGAGCATCTCTTCTTACACTGCCTTCTCGCGTCTCATCTTGATTCTGCGTGCTCTTCACGTCAACCCTGACAAGACAAAACTCATTCTGCGGCCCGACAAGACCGTCATTACTCACGAGCATCACATTTGGCCATCGCTGTCTGACGAGGATTGGATCAAGATTGAAACGCAGCTCCGCGATCTCATCCTGAATGACTACGGAAAGAAGAACAACGTCAATGTGTCTAGCTTGACGAGCAGCGAAGTCCGTGACATCATCTTGGGTATGGAGATCTCGGCACCTTCCATGCAAAGACAACAAGCCGCCGAGATCGAGAAACAGCAGCAAGAGCAGCAACAACTCACTGCTGTGACTACCAAGACACAGAACGTCCATGGCGAAGAAATCATCGTTACAACCACATCGCAGTTTGAGCAGCAGACATTTGCCTCTAAAACGGAGTGGCGAACCAGAGCAATCGCAACGTCCAATCTACGGACCCGAGCCAAGAACATGTACGTGTCTTCTGTCGATAATGATGTTGACGATGTCACCTATGTGATGCCCAACAATATCCTCAAGAAGTTCATCACCATTGCCGACCTCCGAGTGCAAGTAGCCGGTTATCTCTATGGCTCTTCTGCCCCAGATAACGATCAGGTCAAGGAAATCAAGTGTATCGTCATGATGCCGCAAATAGGTGGCCTCCGCAATGTCCAGCTTCCTCAGCAACTGCCTCGCAGTGATTTACTCGATGGCATGGAGCCTCTGGGAGTCATCCACACCATGTCTGGCAGCGAACTGCCCTACATGTCTGCCGCAGACGTGACGGAGCATGCCAAGCTGCTCGATGCTCACAATGAATGGGACAAGACAAACACAGTTACCGTGTCCGTGTCATTCACGCCGGGAAGTGTCTCCCTCTCGGCGTGGGGTCTTACGCCTCAAGGCTATAAATGGGGTGCCGAAAACAGGGACACGCAGAGTGACCAACCTCAGGGCTTCACGACGACAATGGGAGAGAAGCGAAAGCTGCTGCTGTCCCCGAGATTCAGGGGCTTCTTCTTGGTTCCCGACGATGGCCGGTGGAACTACAGTTTCATGGGAAGCACTTTTGCAGGCATGGAGAAGAAATCTGTTCACGTAAAGTTGGACACGCCTCTGCCGTTCTATAGTGACCAGCACCGACCAGTTCACTTCCACAGTTTTGCTGAGCTCGAAGACACCTGGGTTGATCGCTCCGACAACTTTGAATAACGAGGAACCGTCTATTCACGCCCATTGCAGCATGATTGCCAGAGATTACTCGTCACTTGTCGCTTGTTTTATTTCATCCGCAACATGGATGAAAATGGCATCATCCCCCCATGGAATACTGTTCAGCATCCCAAACGGCAAAACCGAAATGCATGCAAGAAGGAGGGGGGGAGGTGAACCGAGCAAGAGAATAGCCTTTTTTTACAAGATATTCGTACAATCTTCCATTCTCATTTGTGTTATTGTTTTCCGAGTCACGACATGGCTAAATATTGGAGTCGGCATTGTATTTCAAGATGGGGGGTGGGCTAAGAAGGGAAAATTGGGAGCATTGTACGTTACTGGGCTTAATCTCCAAGCTGAAGAACAAGAACAAGAAAAAAAGGTACTCGGCTGTATGTATTGATGTAATAGTAGTGAGATTAGGGTCGAGTTTTGCCAAATATGACATGCTAGATTGCTGTTTCCAGTCAAAGTTTCATTTTGAACAGCATCTTGAAACTTGACAACTGGCTTAGATAAACTATTTGATCCCGCGTGGAGCCATGGAAGATGTTTGATCTCTTTTGCTAGTTTGTCTGTGATGTGTGCGGGATGTGTATGTACTGGACGTACTGGGGCATGCTGGATTTGATATTATTGTATTATGGGGTATACGGAATAGTTCGAGATGCATTGTAGATATATACATGGAGATGTTAAGATATATATAAGAGTATATGTAGAGATATATGGAGATGTCAAGTTATATAGATGGACATGGAGACATATAGATGTGTAGATCCACAAGAAAGTAAACGTATGTAGATACACAAAATGTAAAACAAACTCGCAGAATACTCCACGCAGGAAACGAAACAAGTCGTGTGAATGTCTGGTGTAGTAGACTTCGTAAAAATGCCTAGCAGGATACTATTAGTCGGCGACTCGGGACTCAGCGTCGCCGAGTCCACCCATGCCAGCAAGGTCAACGTGTGTGTTTTTTTTTAGAAAAAAAAAAAAAATAAAATCCCATCCTATGCCACGTGGAATCTTAACTACTCGTGTCAAGTCAAGTCCGTCGAGTCCCGGGAGGATTATTACGGGGACGGCGTGGAACCGCGCCTGATTCCTGAGTTGCTGGGATGTTCATCTGAGAATGAAGAAGGAAGGGAAAGGGGGGGGGGCATTTTCTGCAGGAGGAATCTTCATGTTGGTGTTATTGCGCATTGCTCATTGGCGCAACTCCGTAAGTCGGGTTAGTTGGAGTGTCAACAGGATGGGGGTTTTTTTATTTATTTACATATTATTCTTTGAAAGCATGGATGGCATCGATTTGCAGCAATCAACGGAATCCACTACGCCCCTCTCTCCAACGGATCATGCATTCATGCGTTGCATGTGTGACATGTTGCAAGGGGGGGGGAGGGGGTGGACATGACACGCACGTGCGCCTGAACGCCGAATAATAATGCAAATGCACCTTTTGTCTGTCTTTGTCTTGTCGCAGCTGTCAGATCCCCCGATTTCCCAGTCATCCGAACTACCCGCTCGTGGGTGCCACATGGACAGTGCCAAAGAAAGAGCCAACCTCTGTCCGAAGCCATCGACGCCGCTGGTGGACAAAGGTGCAAAGGAACCGTTCGCGGACAGTGCATGCGCCGCTCGAGGAACGGGGACTACGGATATGCATGGCGAGACGAAACATACATACATTCTGCTTCTGCTTGAGGAGTATTATCGAATGCTCACAGTCAGTGCGTGGGCGGGCCATGCATGTCTCAGCTTTTGAGGGATGACCCGTGAAATGGGGACGTTGGACGTACAATGTATGTACGAACCGAAAACCCATGCTTGATGAGTCCGACTGAGTGGTTGTCAACGACCAAAAATGGCATGTATGTATATATATATGTATATATGTATGTATGTGTGTTCGCCGATGTGACTATGCATTTATTCGGTATACATATATGTATGCAACTTCCGGACGGCTGCGACCCCCCGGGTATCTTATCTAAACAGTTAGTTCATGGTACGGAGCACAGATGACACAGATGGGTACGAAGTGCAGTTGCTTGCTCCTATGGCTTGCTTGTGCATCCTCCTCTGCAACAAGCAATGAACAAGCCGAACAAACCCTGCTGTGCATGCATGATTATTATGAGTGTAGTTGTAGTAGTTGTAACTTGTCAGCGTCCCGCGCTAATAAGAACAGATCATCAAATCATCACCGGGCGACCATTCGATCGATCTGACTTGACTGGTCAGTCTTGAATCCCGTGACAGTCGGTTTTGGTGGACAGCAATTATTAGAATTTCATCATGCAGACAGGACTCACATGAGCGGGAGACGCATTTTACAACCAGCTCTGCCAGTTCACCAAGTCCCCCCAGTGACGGCACACTCAAAGAATTTGCAAAAGAGTCAGGCCAGCCTCAAGGCCCGAGACCCGAGACGTGAGCGACAGGCGATGTCGAGCAATCTAGCGCGAGAGCACAGGAGCGCTTCTGGGGCGACTCGCTCCTTCTCCCCCGAGACCCGAAGTGCATGCAAAGCCCGATTGCCTCACCTCAGACCACTTTGGCTTGAACCGGGGGTTGCAAGTCTCCACCGTGCTCATCGCTCCCCTGCCTCCTGCTTCCTGCCTCCTGCTTGCTTCTTGCTCCCTGCTTCTTGCTCTCTCCAGAACCTTGCAAGCCGTCTGCAAGTGCTCCTTGGGTTATGGATTATGGGTTTCGGGTTATGGGTTATGGGCTATGGGCTATGGGTTATGGATTATGGATTATGGATCATGTATGGATTTCTGACGTATGTTCATACCTGACTGATGCTGGCCCCGGGTCCACGGATCGGATTCTTCAACCAACCGGCGGTCGTGGGATCGTCAAAACTTGTCTGTGTGTCTACACAACCCAACCCGGCCTTCTCGATCTTTGCGACATCTCACTCGTGTCATACATCGAATCGCGTATGGAACTTCAGCACACGCCTGACACCTCCTCCACCCCTTCTCGCTTCTCGCTTTGTCACCATGTCAGGACTCGGGATGTCACGACGTCTTCACGTAAGCATTTTCGCTTCTGGCGTCTCGCTTATACAAGTCCAGGCAGGTGACCTGTTACCAGTCAGACTGCCTTATTTCCATTCCTGTTTTGGGGCTGGTGCGTTTTGGCATCTCCGCCAACTCATTTTATGCAACGGTTCCTGCGTCACAACCAGCCCAAGGAATGCGCTCCTCTCATTTCCAATTACGAGCCATCTTTCACGACCCCCAGGAGAAAAAAAAAAAAAAAAAGGTGGAAAAAAACGACGACAGTAACTGAAATTTGCAGCAGAAGAAGATGAAGACGACGAGAAACGCACACCACGACGCGCCATCGTGCCGCTGGAACTCGAGAGGTTGCTCATCATGGCCATCTGTCTACATAGGTTGAGCAGGCAGCGGAGATTAATCAAGCCATGCTACGCTACAGAACTGAAAGTCTGCGAAATAGGCTGAGACTGCGCGATTCGATCAATTCACCGCGGCCTGAGAGCCCCCAGTCCTCCGATATCGAACGGAACGCTGCAACCCGTTTGTGAAGGAACGCGTCGATGGCCTTGCTTGTTACAAACTATGTATGTACATACATACGTATTATGTACAATGTACAACGGGCCGCCTGGCTGGCTGGCTAGACGACGACAGGGGGTAGACTCCCAACCTTTGCTCCCCACGCATGCTTTGCAACCCACCTCACAACAACAACCCACACCTCACGACAACATCAACGAGCTCATAAGTGGGCTCTGAGCATGGCCCTACATACATACTACCAGCCGTTGATGTCAAGTTCGGCTGCGTCCCCGGTCCTTTTGTCTCTGGAGACTGATCATGGTGCCATTGGACTCCGGCAAAGAGCCGCACGGCCTGAATCATCCGTGCTCGCTCCTTCTTTCCGTCTCCTCTCTCATCAGACTCTCTCACCCGGTCACCGGCCTTTTCGCATTGTGTATTACCCAAATCCCCTTTGGCACGACTGTACATGTATGTATGTATGTACATCTTTTCCCTGCGACCGCGATGCCTTGACCTGTCACTGCAGTCAGTCCAAACAGTTGCCTCTACGAAGCTAGCGCCGGTATGATTGGCATTCATGCCTCCCCAGTGGATCGTGGATCCACCTCTGTCCTGTCTTATTTCAACATGGTACATGGTTGACAACCAGCGGTTAAGTTGATGGCCCTCCTACATGTATGTATACCGGCCCGTCCAACCCTTTTTTGCATTTCATCCCATATCAGGCTTTAATTTGCCTTGACCGCGCTTGTCGAACTGATTCGGCATGGGTTCAGAGAGGCTGTTGCCCATTCTTTCCATATGAGCAGCATCGCCCTCCTTTGGACGAGAATAAACCTCATCAGAGAGATGGCACAATGAGCCTTGCTTCCACGAGGCTTGCCTCGAAAGACTTGTTCACGTAATATGTACGTACACACACACAGAGCAGGCATCCACTCGCACACCTTCATCTGATATAGACAACCCTGCAACTAATATACACCCTCTTCATACATTGTGTACTAATATGTAATACGCGCAGACTAGTCTTGACCATCCTTTCTTCCATGTTCCCTGCTGCCAGAAGCCAGAAAAACTACCATGCACTCCACAGACGTAGACCACAACGTGTCCCCCTGGCCCTTGGGTCTCAGCACCACTCTACTTATCCCGACCCTTTTGATCCTATCATCAACAAGTATCATGTATTAGTGGAGGGGTTTTTGCTGAGTGCAGTGGTCACTGGTGGCTCTGGGTTTGTCTGGAAATTGCTGCGGCAGATGCTTGATAGCCGCCCTACAAAAACAATAATACATGCGGTATTAGTTTCGATTTTCTCTGGCCGCCAAGCTATCACGATCAGAGCTGCCTCGTGTTGTTTCGTTTGTTGTTCAGTTGTTGAGCTTGACAGCTCCATGATGGTTGCGAGCCACCCCTGTCCATGGAATGGATATTGCCGTCTACATACGCATCAGCAGTGCTCATTTACTTGGCGGTGCCCACACACTGCGCTTCTTCGAGAGCCAGAACGACCAAGTGCGTACTCCGTATGTACATATTTGTGGAAATACGCTCCCCGTCAGAGAGGGCTTCAGACATTGAGGGCATAAAATTTCACCAAATTATTCTCCGATCAGCACCGGCACAAGATATTACCACACCCTGTACGGGGCTGCTTCTAGAAAGGACATGTCTCCAACGAGCTGCTAGTTGAGATTGACGCCATTTCCTTGGTGAGTACATAATGGTTCTATATCCCACAAGAGCACATTGTTTGTTTGAGATCCACACCGGCCGGCCTAACTTGTGGTTGCTCCCCCGTTGTCGGCATTTCACCGTGGGAAGCAGCCCCTTCTTCATATTAGGGATCCCTTTGGGCTCTTTCAGTTAAATATCGACCTGGATCCTTTCCACTAACATTGCTACTCAGAGATTAGGCTCTCCAACCAACCGTTGCTGAACCAGACCCTGCGACTTGGGCAGCTTGGGCATTTCGACAACCTAAGCCTCCTCCCCAAGTGGCACTAATACATACTGTGACAGTCCTTTCCAGCACCACACACAGATCAAAAACTGGGTAGACCACCCGTTTCCATCATTTGCTGCAGCGTGTGTCTAGGCTGAGGAACCAGCCCTGTCTGTCTTGCGGGTTCATCGGCCCCCCCCAAACGTCATACCACCCACGTTCACGATACCCGACTCCCACTTGCAACGTTTGCTTCACACCAGCTTGGGTACGACTTCGTCACGTCAACACGCCCGGAGGCCTTCGGTGACAGAGCCCGCGAGGGCAATCTCCCTGAATCCCAGTCGCTTATCCAAAGGTGAGGACGCCGTCCAGAGCGGATTGCTCTGGCGGAACCTATGTGCCGAAGACACGCTGGCGGATAACTACAGGGTCGGAGGCTACAGCGTGGACTTTAATGCTGGTCATGGAGCTCATGCCGATAACCAAAGCCATCTCCATCAGCCCTATTCCTCCTCAGGCCAATCAAGCATTTTCCAAGGTTTGCATCATTATTCATTCAGCAGCCAAAACCAACAGCCAAGATCGTCGTTCCATCATTCTGGAGCAGCGGTTAATACCGCGGCGGGCAACTCTTCGCCAGAGCCGGCGCATGGGCAACAACAGTCTTCTTCACGGAGTGGGCTATCTGAGCAATCGCATGAACAACCAAGATCGCACGCGCCTACATCGACAATGCAACTAGATACCTCCCACATGAACGGCCACCGGCTCGCTCATATCCCGTATGGATCAGCGACATCGCTGACAGCGTCAATGTACCCTTCCACTACATCTCCGAACCAAGGACATGGATCATTTGTCCCGACAAATAGCGCCAAGAGAATTCGAAATGATGATTTCGAGATCTCCTTGACTAGTGTCTCTGCTCTCGGGCAATCCAACCTCGAAACCATGGCCCCTAATTCGATTGGAGCCGCGTATGGGCAAGCAGCCGCAGCTGCAGCCGCTTCTTCCAACATCAACAGCCTATCCCACCAAAGTCAAACCCAGCACCTGCAACATCACCATCACCACCTCCCTGATCTCGGCCACCTAGGGAAATTCATGCGACGAGAAGATGGCAGTGGAGCGCCCAGTATGGTCGGACAAGCGGGCATGCCGGCGCCAGCACCTCGGCCACGCGGCCCTAAATTGAAGTTCACAGCCGAGGACGACCAACTTCTCATAGAGCTCAAGGAGCAAAAGAACTTGACATGGAAGCAAATTGCCGATTTCTTTCCCGGCCGCTCTTCAGGGACTCTACAAGTCAGATATTGTACAAAGTTGAAGGCGAAAACAACCCAGTGGACTGATGAAATGGTATGTTTTGCTTTCTCAAGTCTGGTTGTTGAGATATCCTTCTTTACTGGAGGATTGTGAGAACGTGCATTCAATCCAAGAAAGAATTTGATACATACATGACCCCCAAGACATTGATCGATAACCATGGACTGATTGAACTGCCCTCTTCACCCTTAGGATCACAAATTACGAACAGCGCTTGCGGATTACGAGACTGAAAAGTGGCGTATTGTAGCCCACAAAGTAGGAAATGGTTTCACGCCTGCCGCCTGCCGTGAGCGCACCATGCAAATGATGGGCGAAGAGGATCCTGATGCCCCTTGGCAATCCTTATCACCGCGATCTGCATCGGGCCAGGAAGAATCAGAGACGATCGAACTGCCCCAGATACACCGACCGTGGCGCGAATAAAAAGACAAGACAAGGCTCCAACATGATCCTCCATTTCGCGAAGACCAACAAGGTGATTTCAGGGGTCTTGGAAATTGGACACAAGCCATGCGGCCGTTGGGGGGAGGGAGAATGGAACACAAGTTTTCTCTGCAAACCATTGTTTCTCTGTGCACAAAAAAAGGTTCACCAGAGAGCTTCAGAGATGAGACAAACAAAAGAGGCAAGGTAACTGCTGCTATACTCGCTGCATGCGCTGGCATGACAGATGGCATCTGATAGCATTTGGGCCCCTGGCGATAACGACTCGACCCGAACTCACAAGGGGTGGCGTTTCTGGGAAACCCAAATTCCCATGGCTCCGTGATCGGGTGCTGTAATTGTACGCTTGTGGTGGGAGGGAGAGAGGATGGCCTATAATACAATACCTACATAGCGAGATATGTCGAAAATAGTAATTAATGACGCAAACACTTTAATATCCGCACCCCTTCTCTCCTTTTTTTTTTTTTTTTTTTTCCGGGCCCTTTTGATTGAATCTTTGATTGAAATCGAAACTATTACAGCAGCCTCCTTGCCAACTCTTCCTTGTCCAAGGTTTCACAGCTCTCTATTAATTCGATCAGACGACGATGAACCGTTACATCTAGGCTGGTGTCGAGGAAATCAGCCATGTCAACGATGCAGCCGTTCAGGTCCCTGATTTCAGTCTTTCTTCCTGCCTCTACATCCTGAAGCATGGAACTCCGATTCCCCCCCACTTTTTCGCCAAAGGTGTAGAGCCTACACTTCAAGCTTGGCTGAGAAAACCGTTCTGTCAGCTCACTTCGGACCCTGGCAAGACTACTCCTCCCCCGGTCATGGCGATTTCCCGAATCGGCTTCCGGATCAGGAGGATTTTGGATTCGCTGACAGTGAGCATTGTTGTACATGTAATAGGTGACAAGAACGTCTGTGCTGCTGTCATGATTAATTAGCGCCTGGAGCACGGCACTTGTTTCCCCGAGCAGCTTGTCTATCACGCGTGCCAGGGGGTCCGCCGGATCGCGGCTTGCGACCAGGTCTCCGTTTTTGCATCCCAGCAGGGCTGTCAGGGGATTGATGACGGCGTTGATTACGAGCTTTTCCAGCTGGAGCAGCCACAGTTCACCCGAGGACACCAGCTTCGTGTTCAGCAGGGGCGTAGAGGCGATGTAGCTGGTGAGGAAGTCAGCACCAGCACCGGCGGGAACGGATCGCTGCTGCTGCTGCTGCGTCTGCTGCGTCTGCTGCGTGTGCGGCGGCGGTGGTGGTGGATCCGTCGTCGTCCAGAGGACAGGTCCAATGGAGGCATCGGCTGGAGCCGTGTGAATGCTCTGGAAGGGCCCTGTTGACAGCACACCGTGATTCACGACGCATGCTGAGAAGTTGGGGGCGCCTCCTCCTCCCGCATGATGATACCGACTAGCCACGTATGCTGGGCCGTGTGGAGGCCATAGCTTGCACATGCCGTTCTGCGCAAAGACGAGCGAGCTGGACTTGTCGAGGTAACGCCGGAGACGATCTGCTTCCAGCATGGCGACCGACGCTTTGGTCGATATGAAGAGGTTGTGCAGTTTCCCGCCATCTGCCACCTCCCGCACTGGACCGCACCGCGGCCTCGTTTCAGTCCACCACTCGATATCGAAATCCTTGTTCTTATCAGCAGCCGTCTTGCCGCTGCCGCCGTGCGTGAGCCAGACACCCTCGCCTGCCACCCACTGGGACAGGAGTTCTCTTCTATGCACGACGAGAGTGATGGGGACAGGGTCGGGGTGCTTGGCCAAGAAACTTGCATACAGTCTGCCAATGTTTCCGACGCCAAGGATGAAAATCCGCTTGTCAAGGTCTGCTGTTGTCTTGTTGGTGCCATTTGGGGCCGCGGCCCAACAGCAATCGACGATGGGTTGGGTGTCGCTCCTCCCGTCGGCTGCTCCTCCTTGCTTTGTACATGTAGTCGAGGTTGTTGTGTCGTCGAGGTTGGCGAGAGTCCAGGCAAACAGTTTCGGGGGTGGTCTTGCATTATCAGCCAAGATGGTCTTCAACCAGCCTGGGTAATGCTGACGAGAGACCATTCTTCTTCTTTTTTTTTTTTTTCCCCCAGCTTCTGTCCCTTGCCACAGATTGGCAACGAGGGGCAAGGAAAGGGGAACAACCGCCTAGGTTGCCAGTATATTTATATATAAATATATCAATCAAATGTTGAGTAATTTCTGGGGAGATTCAAAAGGTGGAATAAGGCGATGGAACAAAACGAGAGGCTGTGGCAAGATACGGCTTTGATGTTTTCTGATATCTGGCTGAAGGTTGACAGTTTACAAGTCGCCAAAGTCAAAAAAAAGGCCACAACAGACGCAGAGAGGTGACTTGGCCATTGGACGCCAGGTGAGTGAATGCCGATTCACGAGTCGTCGACAGAAGATGAATGAAAGACTGCGGGAGAGCGCGGCCCCTGAGGATGGAACTGAGCTCTCTTGATCTTGTCTTGTGTACGGAGTAAGTTCTGCTGGGTATCGCCGCCTCATATCTTAGGCACCACGTTTCCTTGGTTGCGTTCGCCAGCAAGCTAGCTTCCTATGTACAGTACATCGATCCGAAGCCCTCGACTTCGTTTGTTATTACTAACTTGGGTCTACAAGGGCATGATATATGTAGAGCTTCCTTTTTTTCCCTTGTCAAGAACCAGCTCGGCAAGATTTCTCTCCCCCACATGTAATGTAATTGGTGGCAAGTCGTCGATGAACGAGATCTCGAATTGCATTAAGTGGGGAAGGGGGGGGGGTGTCAAGACGCGAGACTCCCGACTTCCGATCTTCCGAGACATTGACGGCACTTGCCTAGGACAGGACAGGACAGGACGGGACGCACAAGGTTCCTGATCAACGGGTCACTTTAGTCACACTCACTGATCAATTGATAAAACTCTCGCCGCGCTGGGTATTGCACTAGAACAGAGGGAAAGGGGAAAAGGGAACAAGGTAGCCGACGTAGCAGCGTCACACATACATGTTCACCAACGTGGTCTCACTCATCTGACCCGTGTAAAAATACATCCACCATTTCCCAACCCCGTAAAACTCCCCGCCATGCTTTCTCCCTGCTACTAGCCATATCGCTCCTCCTCTTCGCCACACAACTGAGTTATGTTGTAGAAAAATTACGAAAAAAAAAAAAAAAAAAAAAAGAAATGCAACAGCCATGCGCCGCTACTATGCAGAAATGAGCCATGCAGTGCAGTGCAGTGAAGTGCAGTGCAGCAGCGTGCAGCAATACCAGCTGGTGATAGTACAAAACACATCTGCTGTCAAAGCAAAGCAAACCAAGCCAAGCCAAGGGGTATCATATCACGCCATGCTCTCTCTCCCACCTCACTTCCTCTTTGGCTGAAGGACGCGCACACCATTGGCACTGACCCACACACTGTCCGACACTCTGGCAGGCAGCTTCCTCCCTCTCAAACGCTGGTCGATCAACCACAAACCCACGATGAATTCCTGTCTCGTAAGCTTGCCGACGTGTCCACGATCAACCAGTTCCCAAACCTCCATGAGCTCATCCTGCGGCAGTCGAGAACGCTTCCAGATTTCACGCACCACCACGTTCGCAACGCACTCTGACTTGGTGCGGTTGAGCCCGCTCGCCATGCTATCCGGTGTTGGACCGTCATCGCCGTCGAGGAGATAGCCTCTGTTCGACGCCCAGACTGCCTCGTAGCGTTTCCGTTCTCTCTGTGTGATCTGGTCGCGCCATCGCTTTCGAGCCCCTTCGTGATGAGCGTGTTTATGACTAGATAGCTTGTGACGATGAGCAATCTTCAGTCGCTCCGGGTCCTCGTCTTCATGGCTTTGAGGCTGCCGAAGCGTTTGGAGCAGTCGTGGGGATTTCTGACGCTTGGGCAGACTCGGTGGCGGAAGCGACGAGCCTGTATTGTGCGGTGTAATTCTCGCGGAAGCAAGAGAGCTGGCCATCATGGCACTGGTGAGAGTATCGAGTGGAAGATTGCTGCTGTTGGTAGAGGTTGTGGTCAGGCGGCGTTGACGTGAGGACCGAGGCTCCAGCACCGGCGACGTCGGCGCGCTGGCTACTACGGAGTCTCCTCTTCTGCCCGGGAGGGGTGGAGGTGTCGTCTTCTTCCTACTCGCCGCAAGAGGCCGTGGTGGAGGAGCACGAGATACAATGGGCAGGCCGAACTCAGTTCGAGACGACGCTATTATAGGCTTGCTTTGCATGACAGGGTTGTTGTTATCTGAGTTCCCACGATGCCGGCTCCTGCTCGCAGGCCGACTCGTGACAATTCTCCGACTACCTCTGGGTTTTGGAGGCGCAGGCGCCCGCGGGTTGGTCCTAGGGCTACGTTTCTCGGGGTCCGGAGAAGGTGAAGAAGATGCGGCCTGGCTTGATCTGTCGGGACTGCTGTTCTGAGGCGGACTGCTCAGAACTGGCGGCGCCAACGTATCCTTGACTAACCTCATGGGTTTGGGTGATAAAACTTCTGGTGTGGATGCTCTGACAGTTGAGGGAGGGCTTGGAGGCCGCGCTCTGTGTGGCCTGGCCGCCGCGGGCTTCTCAGGTCTAGCAGGGCTCGCCGATGGGCCAGATCGCCTTGGCTTTCCACCTGCAGGAGGAGCTCGGGGTTGAACTTTCGGTGAATTGTGGTGACCATGTTGAACAGACAGTGACGACAGTTGAGGGGGCAATTTTGGTTTCGGCATGGGCATGGCGGAGATCTTCTCGGAGCTTCTCAGCGGCGGCGTGGGGAGCCTCGAAGACGGCAAAAGACGCGATCCCTCGACCTCTACAGCAGCAGAAGAAGAAGAAGAAGCAGGGGAAAGCGTGGGAGACGCCGCTGATGGTCTTTTCTCGTGTACTCGCTTCTTCTTCTCTCCCCGCAAACGCTCTTCGGCCTCCAGTGGCGATGAGCGCGGAGGTGATCGCCTCCTCAAGGGTCCGGCCTCCCGGCCCGGTTCAAACAGAGAAATCAAGTTCCCCGTGGGAGGGATACTCTCCGAGTCAACGGCATTGCCCGGAACCGAAATAGCAAGAGCATTGGCCGCCCCAAAGCTCATCTTCCGCCGCGGTGTCTGAACGGGCGGACTCGGGCTGGCACTCCTACTGGCAGCCAGGGTTGCCGCTATAAAGCTTGGATTTTTGGGATCGAGGCGTTGCGCCGAGGCGGGCGCTTGCAATGGCGAGCTGCCATTGAGCTGGTGCTGTCGGGCCGCGACCAAGCTGGCATGGTAACCCGGAGATTCCCCATCGTACGCGTGGCCATGATGGCTGTGAGACGCATTCGAAGAACTCACCCCCCCGGCCCTATGCGGGCTTCTCGACCGGTTAAATGTCCGAGAATCCCCCGCTTCCCGGAGGTGAGAGAACTCCAGCGATGTTGTCGTCGTCGTCATCGTCGGAGAAGCTGATCCGGCGGCAGGACTCCGCTGGAACGCCAGCGAGGCCCCTCTCAGAGCAACTGCGGCATCGTCCGGCGAGCCAGTAGAGCGAGATGGCGCGGCATGATTCATCGCCGGGAAGACCAAGGCTGTTGGGGTTGCGACATGGGAGGCGTAGACGGAAATTTTGTCGTGGTCTGGTTGAGACGCGCGTTCGAGTTTCGAGACCGTGGGAGCTTGGTTGCCGTGGCGAGGGAAAAGGAGAACAATCAAAACAGAAGACAGCCGTAAAACGAGTGTGAGGCGGGAAAATCAATCGATTCTTTCGCAGCAACAACAACAACAAATGCAGGCAGGTCCTGACAGAAAAGACGTCTTGTGAAAGTCTGAATTGCAAATGACAGATGCCAGATGACCCTGAGCGTGGCCGCTGACCTAGAGAAAGAAAATACTGGGACCGGACCTTTCGGAACACGGGGAAAGTGGAAGGTCAAAAAATGTGGAGATGAAACCATCGTCGCGTCGACGGGCGCTCCAACTTGACGAGGCGAGCGAGACCCGATATCAAGCCCGGGACGAGCCAGACTCGTTGGACACTGAATTGGCACTCTGGTAATATGCATTGAGCTTGCCCGTTGCTTTGAACGCCTTCTCTTTCAAAAGGCGCCGGGGGCCTGTTTGCATCTCACAGACACGACTTGGATCAAGATCAAGGCAGCGCATGACTCAAGATTTTTCAATGCAAGAGACAACATCGTTCAGACGGCCCTTGGTAGCCAAATATACAAAGAGTAATGACCAAATGATCACAATGCAAAAAAAAAAAAAAAAAAAAAAAAAAAAAACCACATAACGCCAGCTTTCCTATACGCCGTCAAACATGGCCCTCCCAGGCTTACCCGATTCGCTCAGTTCCCATTTATTTCCAAGTACTCGTAAAAGTCTTCAAAGCATTTGCATCTTCGCCCCAATATGTAAGGCCCTCGGCGCTTTTGCAAGCTCGTCCTTTCAATATGAACACCATTCTTGCAGCATACCCCTCCCCCTTTGTCAAATATGAAAAACCAGAGAAGAGAAGAAGATCATAGTTAGGTATAGGCGCAGCCCGGTGGCCCCGTTCAATCCTTTTCAGGATTGGGAATCGATGCCTCAGTCATGGTCAACAGAGTTGTACAAAAAATACGCGTCGTGCTGCTGGTGTATTTGTAAAGTTGGGGGCTTCGTTTGCCGTTGGATGAAGAAGACCTCTCTCGACCATGAGACACAGCGTGTTACTGGCTTAAAACATATCCTCGTCCGTCCATTCACTACCTGAGATGATTCGGTTGCCTTCTTGGTCAATCATCATGACAGGCGGAGCAGCATATGGAGTTCCTGGCATACCCCTGAGGCGCTTGGCCTGACTACTTTGGGGTCCGAGGCCTTGCTCAGGCTCACATCTCTTGCCCCGCGCAGCGCGCAGCTTGGCGTAGTAGTCTTCCGAGGCATCTCGTTCGGGCTCGCTGTTATCGTCGTACGTCTCCCAGTTCTTGGATCCAGAAATGGCTGTTGAGGTGTGCGAAGTGTTGGACAATTGTCGGGGAGGCAGTGGCTGTGGAAACCCGGAACGAGGGGCTCGGATGGTTGTTGCATAGCGATCATCATACCGGTCCTCGTAGTGGTGGTCATCATAGACATCTTCATAGTATTGTGGCTGGGCGTGATTTGATGATGGATTGGAGTTGGACCGCATGCCCCTCGACGTGTGTGGACGGTCATCATACACATCCTCCGGCTCAACTTGTCGAACGATGCTAGATTCGATTCCTGCAGACTTGAAGGGGTTCTTCGGCGTCTGTAATTCAGGGACAGACCTCAAGTCTCGCATCTTTGGTGGTGGAGCGCGAGCGGGAGCGCCGTTTCGAAGAGTCTCGCCTCGGGACTCTGGTCGCGGGCGCTCGGGCGAGTTGTTGCCATGCTTCAAGTTGGATAGAGGCGCACGAGCAGGTATCCTCGAGGGACTACCCCGCCCAGCCGCAGCGGCGTTGGTCTTGCCTGGCGACTGTAGCTTCTTGGTCACAGTACGACTGGTCGCCGTGGGTGTTTTGGCCATGGAGCGAGGGGGCACAGCTTTGGTGCTGTTGGCCCTGCCAAGGAGTCCCGTGGATTTTTGAGGCTTGACTGTTGATGGTGGTGGTCCTGCCGGAGTCTTGGATCGCGAAGCCTGGCTGGCCGCCTTCCTCCCACCTTCGGGCTCCAGGTCCTCCAGATACCGCTCGCCAAACACCAAGAACGGACGGCCGTACTCGTCCTCCCATTTCTCGAGCATCTTGCGTACTTCAGCCGCCACCTTGGGAAGTTCTTTGGCAATGCGCTTGCGCATCTTCTCCTCCCTCAGCAGCTTGCCAGGATCTCTCTTCTCGCCTTTCTGACCGCGCATCATGAGCCGTGAGGCATCTTGACTTGATGCAGCGAGGTCATCTCGATCCTTGACGAGGCTCTTGTGCTTGTCTACAAGGGCCAAGATGGGAGCGCGTTGTTCTTTGAGTGCTTCGAGTCGTGCCACTTCGCGTTCGTGAGCCTCCAGCAAAGCATCGCTGTAGACATCGGAAAATGCAGGCGTAAACTCGAGCATTTCGTCCTCGGAGAAGTACAGCGAATCCCACAACTCTTGAAGCTTGACACGCGCATCTTCAACGAAGAGATGCAAGTTTTGCCTCTTGAGTTCGTTGAGCCGGGATAGCTCATCCTCGAACTCATTGATTTGCCGCATGCCGCAGCCTCGATTTTGGTTCAAGAATGTCTTGGTTTCCCCTTCGTCAGTACCGAGCTTCAGCCACAAGGCCTCGACAGCAGCCCTAAGGTCGCGCAACTTCTTCTCGCGATTCTTCTTCTGCTCCGACAGGCCATCTCTTTTCGCTTGGAGGCGTTCAAGATCTTCTTGGTGCAGACCAAGTTGCTCAGGCGCATCCCTGTAGTACTTGACGATTGCGCCATCCTGCTGAGCTTGAGGGGTGCCAAGTTCTACCCAAAGCTGAATGACCTGGTCAGATAACGCCTGCACTGTGGCAATGCGACGCGTGTATTCGTCATAAACTCGAGTAAACTCAACGTCCAATCGCTCGACGTAGGAGTTGGAGATGTCGAAAGTGGGAGGGATGGACTGGTTCGGTCCGCAGGGCGGCAGCGGAATCTGGACAAAAGTTGGCTCAAGATGTGATGAGTAAGACTCGAGAGCTTCGACAAGCTCTGCAGACAAATGTCAGCGATCTGGAGTCGAATGACAGCAAGAAATGCGAGTTACATGTGACCGGGATGGCAACCTACTTTTGACCTGTTCGAATCGTTCCCTATGGAGCCGACCAATTTGAATATGCTTCTCTCTCAAACCTTGCAAGCAACGATTCAGGGGATATGTGATCTTGATATCTTGATCATCTTGATAGTCTCCTCTTCTTTGCTGGGAACCTTCGAGGGAAGCCTCCATCTGGCGAATAGTTGTGATGATTTTCTTTGCCTCATCGACTAGTTCCTTCTTCTCAGTCGTCACAATCCGTACTTGGCTGTCCAAAGCCTCTGACAGAGCTTCGAAGAGCTATACGTATTGGTGCCTCACGTCAGTATTGTATCCGGTCCAAATTTCGATGTTGAAGCGTGCGACGCAGTGCACAGTTTGCCAAAACTTACCTCGGACTCTCGAGCCTCGCGCTCATGATCGGGAACACCAATTTCGTCAAACAAGCCATGCAGCTGCGATATGCTGCTGTTGACCTGCTTCGCCAGGTAGCTGGTGTCCATGGCTTGTGTTGTTGGTCGCGCAAATCGGCAACGATAATGGGCGAACGGACCCGTAGAAAAAGCCCCCGGGTCGGCAAGCAGATACAATGAAACGTATAGACGTGGTATGGGTGATTGGGCCGATTTGACTGGTATGTGTGTTCAGATGCCCCCCCTCCCCGTTTGTGTTTTGTGTTTGCGCGGGGTTTTCTTGAAGGTCTTTGTACCGATGTTTGAGTGCAGCTGTTTACTAGTTCTGCGGATCCGGCGAGAAGAGTGGCAATGCAGTGCTGGACGTTGACTCAAATTCATGATATGCGTGTTTGTCGTCAATGCTGCGCCCGAAAGCGATGCCATCCACGAGGGCGGCTGAATTTCCAGAGTTTGATGTCGGCGGACAAGAGAGAGAAGGAAAACGAGATTCACGTTAATATTGTGGTGCCCCGGCTGTCCTCCACTGTTTAGCCGACAGGAGAGCTCTCAACACCGCGCGTTGCCGCGGGTTGTCACGGCAACCGATGATGCTTGCACGTTGACGATTATTAGACGACAGCCAGTCAGAGCCAGCTCTGACCAGTTCGTCGTTTCTACATGTACGGTTTGAGAAGACGGCCGGCCCCTCCCCTCTCGCCCCGTCGTTCATGGGGGTTCATGGGACAGGACAAGGTTCACACAATTGAGGCTCACTCGTGAACATGATAGCAATTCGGATCTCGTCGAGCGGATTGAGCCTCGGATGCTGCAGCCAGGTCGCATAAACAGCCCGCATAAACAGCCCACATGGATGCATGCCTCGTTTGTGCGCTCTGCATTTCATTGTACATGTCGGGCGAACTTTTGTTGAAAACCGTTCTTGATTATTATTAGCAGAGACGTGGAGGGATGGATGGGATCGTGGGGGAGGATCGTGGAGGGCCTACGGAGTAGCACCGCAACAATACAAACAATTCCGATCGCCTTTCGCTCTACATGGACACCAGGCTAGCGGAGGAACAGGCTAGCGGAAGAAATACGCGAATCCATCAGCCATCTTTGCAGAGATTGAGATGTTTCCAGCTCTCTTGTGCACACGTTGTCGTGGATCGAAAATCAAATGCAAAACATGACACCGCAAAGTTGGGGAGTGGAGTATTACTAGCATCACGTTCGTTCTCTGTCCGGCAAGTCTCGGTAGACTTTCAATTCGCTTTTATTTACGTTTTCTACGTTTCGTACCTAAAGCACGCACGCACGCCCTCCTAGATTGGGCAAACACAGTTGCCCTTGCAGCATGGGGCACTCACAATGTTGACCGTAAGCTGACCATTCTTGACATCATTCCCAGGCTGAGTTGGAATTGAGCCGCATTGCTTGCAACCGTGGTCAATGAGGCGTTGCAACTGACCAGCAGCGTCATTGGCTGTACCGCTGGCACCGCTCTGATAGAAGGCACATACGGACGCGTATTGGCCCTGGGCGCACGCGAGTTGGACTGGATGCCGACCATTTAGCAAGGCGGGCATAATAGACGGACAAGTGCTCGAAGATACTTACCCCCAGTGTTGTAGCGGTGGTCGCCTTTGCCCTGGGCCTGAATCTGCTTGACCTGGTTCAAGACGTCAGACAACTGGGCATTGTTGAATGTGCAGCCGCCTGAGCCGCGGCAGTTGATGCCGAGAGCAGCAGCGCTGGAGATGAGGGTAGCGACGATGGCGAAGGGGACCATTGTGGCGGTCAAGGGACGTGTTTGTTTGATTTGATACGGAGGAGGGAGTGACCAGAACAGGCAAGACGGGGCGATTCGTTGGGGAGTGTGTTTGGGCTGCGATTAGGAAGAAACCGAACCGGATGCGAAGACTTATATACGTTCGGGCATGTATGTATCAAGCTGAGGAGGCAAGCCATGGGTCGAGGAAACTAGGCGCGAAAGGCAGCTTGAGCATATCATTAAAATGATGACCCTAGAAAGATTGTGCCGTAGCCTGAATGACAAGACGCAGAAGCATGAGAAGTCGGCGCTCAGGTGGGTGAAGCAAGGGTCCATCCATCCATCCATCCATCCTCCACATTCATCGGGATTATGATCAACGGAAGTCCGAGTATCTCTCCTGGGTTTCCAAGTACAGCTACATCGGCCCTGCATAGAATGTATTTTTGGTACCAAAGACCTGGCGCATCAAAACAGCCCGATTCGGTTCTGTAGCTCCATCACAAGTCCACAACGTCACAATGTCCGCTCCAAGTGAACTTTATTTCAACACAGGAACATGTATGTCTCAGCTTACATACAGAACCCGTCCGCGCCAACAAAAGAAAAAAAAAAAAATTCCACCAATGAACGCAAACGCAACTGCAGACAGACCACGAGCACGGACATCGGCCCGGACATGTTGCGCTCAGCACTACCGGGAAATAAGCTTGCGCTTATAAGCCACCTACGTTGTGATTGTTCGTCATATTACATGTCATATTACTCCGCGTGGCTAACACAGGCGTTAATAAGTAGCATTAGAGCTGGAGCCCCGTGGGACCCCTGGCATCCTTTTCCTGTTCACGAGATGACTTGTAATTCGTGCCCAGCTTGTTCATGCAACATCTGGTGGCAGTGAGACGGGGAAGGAAAGTTGAGCAAAGACTTGGGTCTTTGGCATCACATATCCTTTACTCCGTACCCTTGCCGCCCTAGTTGAGAGAGGGGGGGGGATTTATGAGTGCTCACTACTTACTATGGTACTATGGCAAGTAACTCCGCAGTGTCTGTGGAAACAACAACTTCAGATCATATTTAGTACCACCCGTATCCCTTCCCCCCCTTGAAATCCTCCACGACCCAACAACCTTCTCAGTGCTCACATAGACAGAAACCCCCCAGCCAGCCAACCTCATACAATCCCCCCAACGCACATCCATCTCGCCAAAAAAAGAAGAAGACGAAGACGAAGAAGAAGAAAAAATGAAATCCGCCGTCTTCACATCCCTCGCTGCCCTCGCAGTCTCCGTCTCCGGCCTGGGCATCAACTGCCGCGGCTCCGGATTCTGCCCTTCTGACGGCGCGGCCGGCAACCTCATCAACCTCAAGGCCATCGTGGACAATATCCAGCCGCGGAACCGTCGCTACAACACCGGCCAGCAAATCGCCTGCACCGGCTCCCTGTGCGCCTTCTACCAGAGTGGCGCGACTGGCACTGCCGAACAGACGTCTGGTTTCCTCCAGCAACTCCTGGATCACGGCTGCAAGAAGTGCGGCTCCGTTCCTACTCAGCCCGGCAACGATGTTAAGAAGGGACAGTTGACCGTTAATATTGTGAGCGACCCTCACTGCCAAGGCGCTTGTTAATGAGAAGGAATGAATGGGGGGTTTCCTTTCTTTCTTTCTTTCTTTCTTTTTTTTTTTTGGGGGGGGGGGGGGTGGGGGAATGATTGGGATGTGTATGTTAGCCCCCGCCATCTATAGATCCAATGTGACGACTTGACTTGACTTGACGCGGATTTCTGGAATTGACTTGTTGTTGCCATCCACGATTCACGAACCACACAGTGCACATCATCTCCATTTCCACCGTATTATGTACCGGGACAGAGCAACGAGAATAATGTAGTCATCAGAAAACGGGCCGCAGATCTACTGTTGTCTCGGCAGGCACGGCCACGGGATGCCCCCCCCTTTCGCAGAGGAGAAAAAAAAAGGATGATCAAAATCCAAGTAAGCGCCAAAACCAAGTACGGATTGGAGTACGGAGTATGCATGTATGTAGAGCTGGCGGCAATCCATCATCTCATCTCCCGCGGCTCCATCTACAAATGGATTCGTAGTACGGATTCTGATTGGCACGAAAAAAGAGGCAAAGCCGATTGGCCACAAATTTGTGCGTTAGTACCCCTTATTTATGCTATGTTCTCTCTTTGCTGCCCATAAGGCTACACTTCCGTACCGACCCACTTTTCCTGGCTAGCTAAAGGGGGCGACCTCGAGTGACCTTTGGTACAGCCCGAAAACCTTCCACACTAAATCCCCACACAACGCGGTTCTGGCTAGTACTGGCAATGATGGATTAGCCTTAAGCCTTCCAGCAACATCTTGAACATAACTATCGCGATATATCGCGAGCTTTAGCTGCAGAGGCCTCGCAGGCCTCGGAACCCGCGATAATTAAGGCTTTTGACCACGAATTTATCGTTGATAACAGCTGTAGCAGCCGTAATGCCCTTAATTAGGGTTGAAAGCGTGTGCTAGTGCTAACGCGGTGGGGTTGTGAGACGTGTAATGTTGCTCTTTGTAACTCGGACCGTTGTTAGTACTTGTATTATAGCGTAGATTAGTATGTAAGGTAATGTAGCTCTTACAGCGATGATTTCATTGGTCCAAGACCCTTGTCGGTACGGAAGTGTAGCCTTATGGGCAGCAAAGAGATGCTATGTAACATCTGCACCCCACCCACTAGTGACCACCCCACTCCACCGCACCCCACTCCACCGCACCCCACTCCACCGCACTCTACTGCAGCCACGTGCCGGAGCCACTTGGAGCCCCGTCCGAACTCTGTACGTACATGTAAGCCCTTACATGTTGTGCTCCGCTCCGTAATTAATAATAGTTCTTTTCAGCTCTCACCGTCCAAGGAAGTGAAGATGTATGACGCTGCTGGGCCAGGAGTCCCGGACGATTGGCGGGGGATTCTGCGCACTACTACTCCCCAAAATGTACTATAACCCGGAAAGCGGCTTTGTACCAATAATACGTAGTTTGTCGTTTGTACCGCCGGGGTTTTCTCCCCCCCCTTCCCCAATCAAATCCTCATGTTTCAATGGCAAAAACGTGGCATCGCATCTCTCGTCATGAAAAAATAGAACAAGAATAGATTAGATCAACGTCGACGACGCGACCGGAGAAGAGAAGAGAAACATAAATGCCCGTCCCCCCCCCCTCCTCCCTCCTTACCCCCTCAAGTTCCCAAACAAACCACATAGCATCTATCGTTCCCATCGTACCTTGGGCCACACACACAAACAAACATATCAAACCCCCCAAACCAAACCAAACCAAGCTCAAAATGCACTTCCCATCCCTCGCACTCTTCATCACCAGTGCCGCAGCACTAGGAATCAACTGTCGCGGCTCCGGCTTCTGCAGCCTCAACGACGCCTCAATGAAAGTTGTCCATGACCAGATCGGCATCATCATTGCTGACGGTGGCGGCGACCGCCGCTTCAACACCGGCCGTACGTATTCCCCTGACTTGCCATTCTTCTTCTTCTCAGGACGCTAACACATCTTCATCCCGTAGAGCAAATTGCCTGCTCCCACGGCCAACAGGGCAGCGTCTGCGCCTTCTACCAAAGCGGCGCATCCGGCACGGCCAAGGACGCGTACCGCCAGATCCAAGGCCTGCTGGACCACAAGTGCAGACAGTGCGGCTCGATTCCCACGCAGCCGGGCAACGATGTGAGCAAGGGCCAGTTGACGGTGAACTACGTGAGCAAGCCTTGCTGCGAGGGTGACTGCCACTGCTAGGGGTGGTTATGTGGCGTTGTATGACGGAATGATGGATAATGAATCTTGGTGTGTTGCGAATAAACGGTGCTACAATTGGCATATATATGTATGTATGTATATATATATATGTATATATGGCAGCCAACTTTGCAACCGTCAAGCTCGGAATATCCAGCGTGTACCAGGTATATTCAAATGTTCATATATACAAGTACGCACAAGTTCTCAATCTATACCAGTTAGTGTACAAGTACGCACCACTTCCACGCGCAGCTCTGCCACTGCTGCCTTGAGAAGCCGGCCAACATAAAAAAAAAAAAAGGAAAAAAAAAAAAAGGCGAGCCCATTCTACTTGGACCACTCCCCGCCGATCCATCTGTTCATAAAGTCCAGCGATGCCTCGCCATCGTACGCGGGCACAGGATGGCCAGCGTTGTAAATCTGCATGAAGGTGAGGCCCCGCGCGGAACGAACATTGCCATAGTTTCTGCCAGACTTGTTGACGCGAAGCTGCTCCGTCACTGTCGCGTTGAAATCAGCCTTGCCAGGCCACTCGAGGGCGCTGGTCCAGGCTCTGTTCCCGAGCCAGTTGCAAGTGTAGTCAAGGTCACCCGCGTAGATCAAGACGGGGATCTCGGCCAGGATGCCGGGGATGAAGCGGTGTGCAGGCAACATCCAGTTGCCGCTGTTGAAGAAGTCTGTGGCCACGCCGACGTTGCAACTACTGTACCGGCGGCTGACCTCGACCCCCAACGCCTGCTTGGTCTTTGCCTGGTCGAGGAACTCGGGCGCGTAGGTCGACTTCCCGATACCGCATGGGCTGCGAATATCGTCCGGGTTGCCGCGATACACGCCCATCACTTGCCTATAGCAGTAGATCGCCGCGCCTTGGCAAGTCATGGCGCTGCCGTACTTGTAGCACGCCTTGATGAGCCTCCTGCACTCTGGCTCGTGGCTCCTCATCGACCGGCATTCGTCGGGCGACAGGACGGCCTTGTGGCCGCCCGCGCCGCAGGCCATGGGGCGGTAGTAGGCGTACTGGACGTACGGGTTGGGGCAGCCATTGCCGATGGCCAGGCCCTTGAGGTTGATGTTGCGGTCCTTGTGGGAGAGGATCTCGCTGCCGATGGCGGGGATGAATTTGCCGGCGTAGCCGTCGCCGGTTATGAAGAAGTCCTGCTTGGCGTACTGGGGAAGCTCGTGGAAGAAGAGCGTGAGCAGGGCGTAGATGTCCTCTGCGGCGGCGCCGACCGTCCTGGTACGGTTGCTGCCGTAGGAGTAGCCCGTGTTGACGGGCTGGTCGATGAAGAGGAGGCTGGCGTTTGTGTTCCACGAGTACGGGTTGTAGACGGGCTTGAAGTCTTTGTTAGGAATGGTGGACGGGCCCAACTCCTCGAACAGGCCGATGAAGGAGGAGAATCCGGGACCGCCGTTGAGCCAGAGCAAGACGGGGTCCTCGGACGGGTTATTTCTGGACTCGAAGAACCCTGGCGTGGTGGCGAGGGTGTTGTCAGTCTTCTGTTCTGTTCTGTTCTGTCTTGTCTTGTCTTGTCTTGTCTTGTCTTCTTCTTTAACGGGGATGATGGATGATATATCAAAAGGGAGACGTTGCAACTCACAGTAGAACAGATGCTTGTCAGTGTCCTCGTTGTCCAGATACCCGCTGTACTGCGTCACGTTGTCGATGCCCAGACTGGACGGGTCATTTCTGCGCAACCTCAGGTGGTAGTTGTGCAGCCGGCCCTCGAGTCTCTTGTGCGCACCGGGCGTCCGACTATCGGCCAGCACCTGGCCGCCCCAGACGAGGCTGTCCCAGAAACTATCCGGTCTGCGATTGATCTCGGGCTCGTCGGACTCGGCAGCCACGACGGGTGTGGCCGCCGCCAAGAGGAGGCCGGTGATGGAGAATCGCATTTTTTTAATCCTTTTTCTTTTTTTCTTTTCTTTTTTCTTTTCTTGGCACACGCAACACACGCACCAAGACTCTTTGACTCCTCCTGATTCTGATTCCTGTAGGAAGGTGGTTCTTTGCTTCGCCTCTTCCCCGATAACGAATGTAATATAGGTTGTCTTTGATAGAAGTGTGCCGATGCTTGGATGGGGGGATCCCGCACGAAACGCTTCACACTCGAAACGGGCCCTGCCACGTAGCATTTATATGTTTCTCGGTGAATCCTTGGACACGAATCGTGCACGAGTTTGCCATGATGTAACGCATAGTAAAACACCTTGGAAAAGAACCGTTTTGTTCTGTTTTAAGCCTGGTCACTAGTAAGTAAGTAAGTAAGTACCTACTACATAATCGAGAGACCGCGCCCACTTGTTCACGACTCACGAGAGTGCTTACATATACAAGTAATGAGCTACGCCAAGTCGCGGCAAGTCACACGGATTGGCTTGATTACTCAGGCAAGGTGGGGGACTTGTGGAATATACAATGCAATGACGTTGCTTTCTCTCGGCTGCTAAATGGACTATTCCAAGGATCCTTTCTCCGGAAAATACGTTGCTCGATAATATACGGAGTACTTATAGACGCGGAAACGGCAACAACAAAGTCGCTTACTTATAAGTTACGGCTTGCGGTGCTTGTTCAAGAACTCCATCACCTTGGTCGATACATCCTGCAGCTGTGATCCAGGCTTGGGCCATCCGTGACCCATGCCGTCCACCTTGATGTGCTCCAGGCCCTCGGCGACCCCCTGGCACCTGTACCTGTCGTCGTGAACGCCGTTGCCCAGATCTTGGGACTTGGCCGCATCGCACCTGTTGCGCCTGGCCCATCCGCTCACCCAGGTCGGGATCGACGGAAGGGGGCCATTGCCGCCTGACTCGCGGCCCTCGTACGGGATCCTGGTGTCCCCCGTGCCGTGGACCTCAAAGATGGGCAGAGGCCGTCGCGCAGGGTGGCACTTGTCATCGCTCTGGTACTTGGTGTAGAATGCGCCCGAGATGGGCGCAAAGGCCGCGAATTGTCCGCCGTGGTCGGGCGAGCAGGCGAGCACGTTGTTGAAGCCGGCGCCGTTGGAGTGGCCCGACGCGTACACGCGGGACTCGTCGACGCAGTAGTTGGCCTTGAGGCGCTTGACCAGATCCGTGGTGAAGACCTTGTCGCTGACATTGGGGACGGCATAGGATGCTCCTTGCCAGGAGCCCTGCGTAGAAATCGGATTAGCATGGGTCGTGTGATTCTCCCGAGAACAGAGAGAGGCATGTGTAATAAAATAAGTAAGGCACGACATACATTGACACCCGCAGGATACACAGCAATCATGTTCGGATTAATCTTGTCGTCGGAGAAGCGAGTCTCGCCCTCGAATTTCTTGGGATTGTTCCCCTTCCCATGGTACGCAATCAGCAGTGGTCTCGCCGTCTTGGCATCATAGTTGGACGGCAGATGGATTCTGTACGTCCGCTCGCCGCCGCTGCTCTGGAAGCTGAATTCTCTCGTCTGGCCTACAAAGTCGTGCTTCTTGCCGCACCCTGCCGATGGCGTCGTCGACGAGGAAGGGCCTCTGGTGGCCGCGCCCTGCACCTGCACGCTGCATAAGAGGCCGAGCGAGGCAACAAGGAAGGTGCCGAAGTTGGGCAGGAGCGTCATGGTATAAAGGAGGAGGACGGAGTGGAGTATGGGAGTGATGCTTTGGTGGCTGGAGAGAGACAGACAAGACAGAGAGACAGAGTGACAGAGAGAGAGTTGTCGTCTACAATGACAGCGCCGTTCTCAAGACAATTATTATATTATGCCTGGTACATACAGTATATGTAGCTGTCATGGCGTCGTCTGTCCGTCCAGTGGATCTCCTTGTTCACTGGCCCCGGGCCCCGACCCCCCCCCCCCCCCCCCAATTTCATCGCCATCGCTATCGCCATCAGACGGATATCGGCATCTCCACGGGTCTATCTCCACGTATGTACATATTCTGACTGGACTGGACTGAAACCTGCATGCGCCCCCGACCAGTGACCAGTGACCCCCATGCTCATCCAGTCAGCTTATTACAGTCAGCTTACAGTACCGTTCGGCACATGCCAATTGCAGATGCTTGAACGAACCCGAGAAAAAGCAATTGCCGTCCTGCTTACGTGTCCGGGCACCATTTCGGGACCCGACTTTGGTGCTTGTTCGTCTCGCTAATTATATCGACTAGGCGGCTTGCTATTGCTGTCACGTCGCAGTGTGTGTGTATGTACTAACACCGAGCCAGGAGATAAATCGGAAATTTGACATGGTGGCTTGTAATGTAGGAACACATCTCAAAATAGAAACATGAAAAATAGCTATTTCCCACACACCTGGAGTGGAGTGAAACGAAGTATGCCCATCTCATGCTTGGATATGAAATCGTACAATGTACTAAGGGACTCATGCCCTACTACTCATAAGACATGCCCGAGAATTCGGAGTCAACATCTAGGTCTGGAACATGTTCATTGACGGTATTGTACGGTATTGTTGTCGAATAACTCCATCATTGACTCCGCTTCGGGCCGCTTCGGGATTCGTCAAGCCTCGTAAATATGTCGAGCCAGCCGCGGAAGGGCTATCGCAACTAGGAGTGCTCGCGTTGGTACTGAAGTAGACGAAGTCGTCATCGGCCACTTGACGATATCGACATATTAGACTGCGAGATACACGGCGGGCGCAAGGCGTTGCTGTATCGCTTTTGCCTTGATGGCATGCTTCACACACGGGTCTGCAAAAAAAAAAAAAAAAAAAAGCGGGGGGGGAGAAAAACTTGAACAGACGGGCACACACTTGTCAGAGCGAACGCGCATGAACTCCGTACTCCGTACCCCGTACACGGCATCAATGCAGGGCGGTTTCCGAGATGCTGGACGATAGGTGGGGTTTGTCCGATGAAAGTGGTGGGTTCGGTGCATGTCAGACGAAAAGAAACACTGACTTTTTTTTTTTTTGTGGCTTTCCAAGTTAGCAGACGTGATAATGCTTACATGTACTATTAATAATACTTGCTCACTCACTGTGAGCCCCAGCCTCTCCACTGTGTCATCAAGGGTCCACGCGGCATGAATCACACCAACGGTTGTTCTTATGGCAGGCAGTCTCCAGTTCCAGTTCCGTTCCTGCCCCTCCTCCGCCTGTAACATTTGCCCATTCCAACCTTTCGATTCGATGACTTTCCTCCCCGCGCTGCATCACCACGATCCCGGTACTTCCTTTCTTATCCAGAATTCTTCACACCAACACCGCGCCAACGTTGCTGCAACCGTGCTTCTTACACATACATATGGACAGCCCCAACGCTTGCTCCCTCCAGACCTCGGAAGCACCGCACCTTATGACGCAAAACGGCCATGTCGTCGCTCCAGCCGCAACCTCGGCAGCGGCCCGCCCCCTTCCAGACATTTGCTTTACCCTGCGTCGCAAGGTCATTGCCTTACTGGACCAGCAGCCGTCCGACGACGACAGAGCCTTGACGAGCGCACAAGCGCAGGCACGCGCCTCCATCGAGCTTGTGCAAGAGGCATTGCGCCGTTACGGGTGAGTTATTGCCACTCCGTCGCGAGTCTCAGCTTCCGTTGCCCGTCCAGGTCACACGTGACACAACCCCGTCTTGACAGAAAGAACCCCGCCAAGCCCCCCAGAAGCTTCTCCTATTACCTCGGCCATCCTGTACAAATTCCTGTCCCTACATAGTAGCCTGCCTACCAGCGAAACCAGCAAACAACATCCTCTGCGACAGCGGCCCGGCGCTAACATCTACCACGCCCAGGGTTACAGAGCTGTCGTTGTCCTACAATGGTGGCAAAGACTGCTTGGTTTTGCTTGTTCTCATCCTAGCCTCTTTACCAGCCATCTACAACCCATCGTCCACTACTGCCAATCGCGCCGATGCCTGCGCGCTCAAGAATGTGCCGCCAACACTTAAAGCCATCTACATCGCACCGCCCGATCCGTTTCCCGAAGTCGAGGAGTTTGTGACGTCGACCACAAAGGAGTACCATCTTGACTTGACACGCTATGCGCTGCCAATGCGACGAGCTCTCGAGGCATACCAAGCCGAACAGCCGTCCGTGAAAGCCATCTTCATGGGCACCCGACGGACCGATCCATACTGCGAGTTTCTCACCGCATTTGCCCCGACAGATAAAGACTGGCCGCAGTTTATGCGGGTCAATCCCATACTTGACTGGCACTATGCAGATATCTGGACTGTAAGAGTGTCCGTCCCTTTGCGCCACGTCGCGCAATTACGCGGCACCTTTGAAACTGACCAGCCACAAACGAAAACAGTTTATTCTGCGCCTGGACGTTCCATTCTGTAGCCTCTACCAGCAGGGCTATTCATCCCTTGGTGGAGTTAAAAACACGAGACCCAACCCAGCATTGGCCATTGATGCCGAAGGCACCCAGTTCCGACCAGCATATGAACTTGTACGAGATGACGAAGAGCGACTTGGCCGTGACAAGTGATTTCCTCCTTGTGAGAAGTTTGTATGAAATGCGAGACTCCATGAAGAAGCGTAGAGCAGACAGCACGAGAGGCAGACGAAGCGTGAGCTCACTGGCTTAATAATTTCCTATCCACACCCCCATCTCACAAGCATGATGACATTGGATCGTCCCTTGCATTTCTGTTCACTTTTTTTCTTTTTTTTTTCTTTTATTCATTTCCTTTTCGGGTCTATTCGGGGTGACATTCTGCTTATACAAGGACCATGTAGTTCAAAACCATGGAGCATAGAGCATCAAGGCGTTCTAAACATACAATTTTCGTTCCATTACGGTACCGTGCTTGGGCGCGGAAGAATAACCATCTCTGGCTCGATGAACGTGAGGACACCGCGCTGTACGTGCGTCTGTGTCAAAACGACGGGTTCTTCTCGCGCTTTGAGAAGGGGGTGAAACCGGTACAAAGAAGGGTGGGAATGGAACGGCGTGGCATTTTGGAAATCGGGAATGGATGAAGTGGAAAATAGACATCTTCACTTATAAAAGGGGTGAAACAATTGGTTAGTTTAGACATGATCGTTGAGGAGTAAAGCGTCCATCGCATCGATTGAATCACACGCTCCTTCACCCCTAACCTCGACCAGTACATGACACAAACATGGCCTTTCCCCTAATTCACCTCTGCATTTGCAAAAACACCAGACACCGCGCAACTTCCGCCCACCACTCGCTCCACAGCAAGAGCAGACGAGAACGAGAGCTCTTGGAAACGCCATCTCGCCATCTCGACTTCGGGACTGTTCCCAGCACGACTGGCCGGGTCATATACCCTCTTCTGTCGCGTAATACCTCGACGGGAGCGCCAGATCAAGTACGAAAACACACCCCCCGTGTCCGGATCACCTGTCATTCATGACGTAGCGTTGCCCACGATATCCGACTGTTAGGCATCACTTCCATCTCGATATATGGCATCATGGACCGTCCGCGGCTAGCGCAAGCGCCCTGTCTGGCAGAGTGATGCATTCGGTGCACCTAGGCTCAAGCAGACAGACGGGTGGGTGTTCTAATGAGTTTGCCATGGGTTCACCCCATTCGAAAGTACATGGGTTCGAGACAAATAAACGAACAACATCTTTCCATTCGGTGCGCGAATGAACCATCCATCCATCACGTCATCACAAGAAATGATCACAAATGCTTCGTGAAAAGGTGAACAGTGGCATTATGTCTCCAAGACCCATCAGGCATAGATTCATTTGGACTAAATTCATATATACACTTGTACATTGGCTTCATTTTGAATTGGCTTGCTTCGTAGTATTACCACTCTGCCTATTTTCCTCCTTCTTGTGGTCTGTCTCACTGGGCAGCGGTAGAACAGGGAGGTCGCGGTCAAGAGCATACATAGCGTCCTCTCTTGCATCGTAGTGTCGGAAGAGAGCGAAGAAGACACATCCAGTGATGAAGGCGGCGACACCAACGCCAGTGTACATCCAAACGAACTTGGGGTTCTTGGCAACAGGAACGAGACCTTCGGCAATGGCAGAGCCAAAAGCGTTGGTGAAGAGATAGAGACTCTGAACGAACGACTTCATGCTGGGAGGGGCCTTGGTATAGGCATATTCGAGACCCGTGACAGAAATGAAGATCTCGGCAATACCAATGAAAAGGTATGCAGGAGTCTGAATGGCGACGTGAACATTATTTGGCACCGTTTTGCCATCTGCAAGGGTACCCGCTGGACAGCCACGAGGGTCGTCGTAGCAGGGGCCTGCACTGTAGATGAGGTGCTGTACAATGGCGGCGTAAGCCAAGCAAAGCGAGGCGAAGAAGAAGCCGATAGTGATACGTGCGATGGGGCGCAGTTCGATGCCACGTCTTCGCAGAATGGGATACACAACCTTCTCCAAAATGGGCGTAAAGATCAAAATGGAGAGGGGATCGAAATTCTGCATGAAATCATTGGGCATCCCACCGACCTTCATCTGACCAGCCTGGGTGACAAAGTTGCTGGAGAACTGTCCGTAGCACACCCAGAAGATGGGGTAGAAGAGGAAAACCTTGCAAGCCATGAGAGCACGCTTGAGTTCCTCGACGAAGTGGTCATCCCAAGCAACATTGGTGGATCTGCCATTCTGGGCGCGCCACGACGGTTTGGCACCATCCATGGTACGGGTCGAAATCATCATGCCGATAGCCTTGAAAGCATCCGTGATGATCTGGCCTTGCGGTGGTCGAATGACATAGGACTTGCGCCGAAGGACGAGGATTGCGATGCCAACGTTGAACATGCAAAAACACATGAGAAAGGCAGTCCAGAAGCCCAAGTGCAGCTCCATAAAGGGGGTGGCCATCAATGACAAGGCTCCAACATTGATGCACCAGTAGAAAACCATGTAGATTCGCTGGTAGGTAATGGCAGGATCAATGATGACCCGTTCACCATTTGACTCGGTCCTGATGGCCATTGTGCGTCGCTGGTACTGGTCGGCAATGAGAGGGGCAATGTTGGACTTGATACCACCAGTACCGAAACCGATGATGATAATGGCAGTCACGTATCCACCGAGGCCGGCGCCATTTTCAATGGCAACGGGAAGAGATGTGGTCCAGAGAATGGCGACACCGACCCAGTATACACCACAGAAAACAAGAATAGTCTTGTACTTTCCGAGGTATTGATCCGAGATGATGGCACCTAAGATGGGTGTTACATAGCAAAGCCACTGGAAGAACAGGTTGAGTCCGAAGGCGGCCTGAGATCCGAGACCCAGACCCTTTGGACCATCGCGACCATCTTTGCTGTAGCTGATGTAATTCTGGAATAGACCCTGTGCACCGTAGTAGGTGAATCGCTCAGTGAGTTCGACAATGGCAATCAAGAAAGCTGAAGCGGGCAGATTCTCGCCAACACGACGCAAGGTGCTCTTTTCGTGGTCATTGGGCTCTTCGCCATCGGCAGTAGGGCCAGATTCGTTATCGGTGATGGCGAGATCACGTTTCTCATCCACGGAAGCCTTCCCGATGTAGCCGCCTGCAAGGTCAGTGCCGCGGTTAGGAACCCGCTCGTTGAACTCCTCGTGAAGCCTATATTAAGAGGGCAAAAAAAAAACCAATTTTAGCAAGAAATTTTTTTATTGCGCCGATGGGTGTGTGAAGAAAAAGCTTACTCGGCGGCCATGTCCTCGTGATTCTGAGCCATGGTGACTCCGGGAGGTTTGTTGATAGGACGGCGACCGTTCCCTGTAAGTCTGTCTCACGCGGACGAGAGGGGGGGGGGGGGCAGGACAGGGGAACAAGAAGACTAGAAGGGATGGGGGAGATGAGGAGGGGAGATATTTAAGCAGCTGGCATGATCTTTCAGTTTGTAGCAGACTTGGATGGCAACCCAAGGAAAGGCTTATCCGCCAAGGACAGGCTTATCCGGGGGAGCTACGTGGGGGAACTACTCGGAGAAGGGGACCAAGCACGGAAGGCGCGACCAGTTTGTAGACTTAATCATTCCGCTCCGAATCGCCGTGTCCCTGCGGTGGAGTCAGCCATCACGCGACAACGGCAACGGGTGAACGGGAATGGCACGATAGCTGAATGGTAGTCGATGGGGCGAGGTCTGGTGGCGGCTTGAGCAATGTCTCTTGCTTCCTTATCTTGCTCTAAAGTTATTAGTAATAATCCGTAGGCAGTGGCAATTTTCCCCTTTCGTTTCCTGGTTCCTCTTTTTCGCTCCCACCCACCCCACACAAAGCCTTGCTTGCCGGCGTTTATGTATAATCCCCGCGGCAGGCACCCGAACCGAGCACTTCGGCACCAATTGGCAAAGCAAACCGGTCATATCAACCAGTCTGCTCCGAACAAAAACATTGTACAGCCAATCAACCCCGTCTCTCTTCGCTTTAGCAGGCGAGTACCGGAGTAATCTGGTCTGGTGAGAACCTTTGATCCTGGTCGAATCGTGGGCCGCGATGCAACGTACCAAGGGGGGTTGGAAGTGAGTGGAAGCCACGCAAAACGTTTCCAAAAAGCTGTGGAAAAGGAGTTGTCTTGACGACAAGTCCATACATGTAATGTACGGAGTCAGAGCTTCCTTCCCGGACGCAGAAAAAGGATAGCGGGCAGAATAAAATCCAAAGCAACTTGTCGTTATTCAAGCACCTGGCAGTCGACCTCGGCAACCATGCGATGAGGGCGGGCGTTTTGCCCAGAAAGGTTTAGTTGGCCGACGTGGACGCTAGCTCTGCGCAACGTAACGTCGCTTCTTATCGGCTTCCCCGTTGGGACCGCACTACGGAGTACATATACTGGAACAAAATTTGCGAGCTGGCAAAGGTCCAACGCCGGGTTTCGCCCAAGCGATAAGAAGTACTTATCAGGGTACTCCATATAATAAATGGGGTTTTGATCAATAGAAATCGGACTCGATCGGTAGCAAGGACATCTTGTCACGAGAAGGCAGTGAGGATTTAGGACCCTGACAGTAGTCTCATTGGGGATTGGAGAGGCATGCGCCGTCGCGACAAACCCTTGACAGGCACAGAGAGCCGGATGGTGATACATACATATATTATATTATATGCATGTATGTACATAGGTTGTCGAAGTTGGAACCGTTCAGTTGGACCAATCACCATCCATAGGGTAGGGCAGGTCGCGAATCACGGCTGTTCTGCCCTGCTGGTTGAGAAGACGCTTTATCTGTTTGGGCCACAGTGGTATTAACTTATTTTGTGAGAGGGCTTGTTGATGTTTTGCTCTCCGGATGCGACGAATGCAAAAGAGACTTGCGGCTCAATTGGAGGATCCGCCACGTGGGGAGTGAATCAGACGGTTCACATTCACTCAACCTACGGCCAGGTCATGACTCCTCATTTCCTGGTCAAGTTGTCTTGAATCGAGGTTTTGGACATCATTATGCCATGCGTAATCACCTGGCGCGTCTCTCGTCGAGAATTTGGCATATTTAGTGACTCGTCATATTTTAGTGCATTGGCAACTTTGTTCTTTGTTTTGAGCCGTGCGTGGTGTCACGTATATATTCCCAGCTGTGTCACGCAAACTACGTACGGTATCGGATCTGACGTGTGATTTGATGTTGTGACCGAGGCAGAACAACATCGTGCTCCAGCTTGGCAGGGCACGGTATCAGATTCCACTGAATGCATGCTCAGACTTGTACGATACACTCAACGCTATCTAGGAACTCTGCACGTAAAGTTCAGCTGTGGTTACTGGTTTCTATGAGCGGGAGCGACTGCCGCCCTTGCAGGCAGGGAAATTAAGATGAGAGGGCCGCGACAAAGTCCCGTCTGTTGTAGAAAGTGACGTCCGCTAAGGCGGAAATGTCATTTTATTTCCTTTGGCGCTGCAGGTTGAAGCTGACGTGTGTTGGGCCAGGTTACTGTTACTCAAAAGCAGCCCGCGGGAACGCCTGCGACCGCCCACAGCTGCACTTGTGCGTGGCATGGAGTCTTGCTGAGTATCTGGCTTTATTGATGCGGCATTGTGCCAGTCACCAGTCTTGTCGATATTGGCGTCCACATGTCGTAGCACCAATCGGGCAGGACCCATTGCTTCCGTCTGGGAATGCTGTTCCGAATATACCCATCTGTGAGCGCAATCTCTCCGTACTCTCCGTTTCGCCGATTGCATATAAGCTTCACGTGTATGTAGCATCTTTTGCTTTCATCGTGTAGACGCAATCGTGTGGTCAATAGTGTTAGACACTATAGACCCCTGGCTTGAGATTGCTTCGGCAAATCCAGCGCTAATGAGGTATAGCTAGATAATTATCCGCTTGGTTTAAGAGATGGTGAAGGCATTGTAATTTGTCGAAATCGGAAAAACGGCAATTTGAAATCCGTCTCGGTTAAGGCCAAGTTTGAGACAGGAGACTCGGCCCAGCATACATTTCAGTCTCATCAATCCAACCTGAGGTGAAAGTGTGCTTGAATGAGATTGAAAAGCTCGTTATTCAGAGATCCGGTCTTCATCATCGTACATCGTATCGTCTTGGGGGAAGGCCCAAAGCGTTTGGATGGGCCGCCTGTACACTGCAGACCAACTCGTGTAGCTAGCTGCATGGTGACAGATTGGGGGGAATCTTGATCAATTATTTCCGCACCACCCATCGCAGCGTGTTCTGAATTGTCCATGGTGGTCCTGCACATAATAGCATGCGTAGCTCCAAGATGTAGGATCTGCTACAATAGTGTCCAGGTAGTGATCATGGTGGAGCTGTTGGATTCGCATCCGAATCCAGGACATTCATCATAAAAAGTACCTGTCGGAACGGAACGGTCTGGCACAACGGCCCCTGCCGTCTCTCCTCAAAAGCTGGCCTTTTTTCCTTGTGCATTTTTGAACCGAATTGCAGCTCAAATTTCTGAATGGCAGCCCGTGTTGGGGACACCCGGGAGGTGCAACAACGATCTGAGCACAGGGGACCCTGAAGATGGCATACATATGTATGCAGTTCATTCGGTTGGGATCCAGGGTAGTATCTACGCTACCCATACTGCTGCAAGCCGGCTGTGGCGCGGGGAACTGATGATTCATTACAACAGGCGATGCTTCAAAGTCGATGAACTTGCACCATCCTATGGCATCGAGACGAAGAAAAGACGGGCCAAAGAATGGCCGGCCAAGGGCCTAGACATTAACCACCCACTGCAGGAGCAGACCCCTAATTCTCGATGAGGTAATACCTCTGACCAAATTGTATACAGCCGCATAGCCGCCGGACGAGTGCACCGAACGTCCAAGCACCTTGTTGTACTTTGCTCATTGCGGCAGAGTATATAATGTCAGGTCTGCTGGCAAACTGATGGTCCGCTGAACAGCCGCAAGGGCGCAATAACAACCTTCCAACTTGACGATTCATCCAGTGCTGGACATACGTGGCAATGAAGGAACGGCAAGTGCAACAAAAAGACAGAGCAGTTCCGCAACTCAGCTGTGGGCTGTGTCGAGATCGCAAGCTCAAATGCGACAAACTCGACCCTTGCACCAATTGCACATTGTCTGGAGTAACCTGTGTACCCGTGTACCGTCCACGACTACCCAGAGGCCGGCATGCTCGTCGCTCTCGAAACATGTCATCTTGCAAGTCAACAACACGCCCTCCGTCTAACAATCGGCGACGAAATACCAGTGGCGGAAGCTCAGGCCCAGGCACGTCCTGCCCATTGAACATCGCTGAGAAATTGGCCAGCGGCATCGATCTTGAATCTCATCTTGGTCGATTGGAGACGCTGGTACGGGGCGGCGACGACAAGAAAATGAATGATGACCTGAACCAAGAAGTAAGAAGAGACTCTGTATGTACTGTGCCATCCGTTTCTTCTTTTGCTTGCTTGCTGTGCCCGAAGAACATTAATAATACCCCATGTCTTCTATGTGACTGTTCCATCATGCGCATTTTGTCGCGTCCCTTCGGACTCCCTCCTGTGACCTGTCTGTCAAGTGCGGGCCGAATGGAATGGTACGCTGCATTCCCTGTCGCCATGTGTCTGGTCCGTTCTTGCGCGTTGGACTGCAAAGGGAATCATCATTCGATGTACGGCCATAAACGAGACGCACCGATCTGTATGAAATCGCTTGCGCTGACGCTTAGCATCAGGATCTGACAGATCGAATTCGCTGGCTGGAAAGCCTCGTTCAGAAAATTGGCTTGTCTGTCAATGGCCAGGCTGGCACACTCTCATCAGTGTCAGCAGGTGGGGTAGACCAGCTGCGCCCATGCGCGGTACGTACCACGGAGCAGAACCTGGGAAATTCCATCATTCAACACGGCGATTCTACATGTAGACAACAACCATGATCAATGTGGCGAGCTGAGAATCAGACAGGGGAAAAAAGCTGACTGCATCTATACCCAAACACAGGCTACGCGCTCGATTAAGCTCACGCATGATTCACAGTTTGCAGCTGCAAGCTTGCCCAGCCCCTCATCATGGAAGCCTGAGCTCTCGGTTGGAAGTGACCAAGATGAGAGCGCCTTCATTCCGCAATCCAGCCAACTCTGGTGGGCAGACTTGATGCATGAAGTAGGCTTCGGACTCTCTTTGTTTTCAATTGAAAACATGACTGACGCGATCTTTGACTACGCAGGATGGCAGAAGTGCAGCGCCTGAAATGCTGCCTCTCGGCGAAGTTCACGACAACGACGCCGATATGGACGACCTGGGACAGAAGCACCACGTTAGAGATGGTACGCACTGCCTAAGTTTGCTTCAGTTGGATAAATCCAGAAAAATTAAATTTTTGAGCCCTCACCGGGACAAAGCGAGCATAGCACAACTCTGCAGTGTCTACCTGCGGAACGTGGATCCCATCATCAAAATCCTACACAGACCTTCACTCAGCAAGTGGATGTTGGATGGCGACAGGTATCTGGGCTACCCAGAGGACCACACCTCCATTCAAGCCCTCGAATCTGCTGTGTGCTATGCTGCTGCCAATACATTGACCGAGGAACAATGCAAAGCCATGTTCCAGACGACCAAGTCCAATCTTGTCTCGACGTACCGCGGGTTATGCGAAGTTGCCATCGAGAGAGTTGGCTTACTGACGACGCGGGACAGGATCGTCCTCCAGTCCTTTGTTCTTTATTTGGTAAGTCCTCAAGTGCTCTTGTAGACAACTGCAATGCCACGGACGCCACTGACGAATTGTTCACTCCCTAGATCGGCAGGAGATCAGGAGAAAATAGCACTGCGGTTTGGACATTGGCGGCTCTGGCTGTCAGACTTGCAATTGCCATGGGATTAAACCAAGAGCCGGGCGATGGGACTGCCGCAGAGCCATTCTTTCACCAACAAATGAGACTGCGATTATGGCTCACAATCTGTCTTGTCGACTTGCAAGCCTCCTTTGCACAATCCACCAAACCACTCATCAGCCACCAGGAGGCCGAATTGGCAGTTGCCAGGGTTCGCCACATTAACGACTTCGACTTCGATCTTTCCACCTCAGAGCAGCTTCCTGATAAAGAGGAGCTCACCGAGACCACATTTGCTCTCGTGACATACCGCGCCCAAGTAGCGGGGCGGCTGCTGAACTTTCCCGAATCGGAAAAGCTTGACGGTGTGTCCAGGAGTACCAGTGGTGCTTCATCGCCGGCATGGGCCATTTTCCCCAATCAAGAGCAGCGTCGAAAGTATGTCAGTCAATTTCAGCAACAGGCACTGGTGCTTGTGCATCTCTGCGACCCCGAATCATCGTTATATGCTTGGTTCACATGGCATAGCACACAATGCCTCGTATCTGCCATGCGGCTCTCCGAGTTGCTTCCATACCAATTGACTTCAGGCGTCCAAACTCCGGCATCCTCACCATCACCATTGCGTGGCGGTGACACCGATTTGTTACGAAGAACCCTGCACAATCTCGAGAAAGCCCAGCTCATGTACTCGGATCCACGTGGCGAGGGATTTCGTTGGTATATTACTATCCCGTGGCTGGCGCTGTCCACTGCGATAGCCGAATGCAATACGTGCACCGATATTCCATTGGTCCATCGAGCTTGGCCAGTTATAGAAACTTCATACCAGCAATATGAGTCTTGCTTCTTGAACAATTGCGGCGAAAAAATGCAGTGCCCACTTGCCTTGTTGATGAATCAGACACGGGAGAGGTTGTCATCAAGGCTGCAGGCCGGCATCCCGTTCGATCACAGCCCTGGAAGGGCTCTATCAGGTACATGTACCTCCGAAGGGGTACCACACTCTTTATCGTATCCTTTCAGAAGGGAGTCGACTCGGACTCCCGTTGACTCATTCCTAGCATCAGGCAATTCTTTACCGGATCGTTCATCGTCAAGTTCCGAGGCCTCATATATTGTCTCCACCACCCAACTGTTGGCGCGGAACAGGTGGGACACTGATCCCATATCTGTGGAGTACACTTCAGGGATGGGAGGGGATATGAGTAGTTCGAGCATGTATCACCCGTTGCCCTCATCGGATTCGTTCGAGTCTTCGTGGGCGATGGGAGACATGATGTTAGCCTATTCGAGCTTGGAGGAGGATGGCGTCGTACGGAACGGCGATTGGGACAGGGAGTCACATCTCGGCAGCGAGTTGTTGGAAGGATTCTCACTTAGTGATCTCGGAGTAGGCATCATTCATGTAGCTGAAGACGGCGAAAACCTGCCGTTGCGGATTAGTTAACATTTCCAAACGTAGCCGCCAATGCATTTAGATTGTAAGCGGCAGAAGACAAAACTTGTGAAGACAAAACTTACACTTTTCAAGGTGTTCGAGATATGTTGAGCTTGAGTGAGGGACGTCCCCACCAAGTGCTTTGTTTAATACTCCTGCTCAATGTCTTTTCTGCAATGGGATTATGCAAGCGAAACAGTTTACCCTTAACCCAGTTGATATTGCCTTGGACAAGAAGCAGGTTCTTCATATTACCCCAGTTGTCAATGGCACTCATTATGCGACCAGCCAGAGTGATGTCGGGCGGCGCCCAGTTTGAAGGCATACCAGTCATGGGGCTGATAGTACCGGCGTGATGCTGACGTTGCCGAGAGAAACATTGGGAATGATACCGGTAATGGCGGTTTCGAGCAGCTGCTTTATTATCTGGATTTCGAAAAAGTGCTCCGCCTGAAGCCCCTTGGAGGCGAGTCCCGCGATTTTGTGGGAAAGTGAGGACAATGTTTTGGCACTGGAGGCTGTCTTTCATGAATGCACCCTTTGGGCTCATCTCAGCCAACCCTCCTCCGAAACGGAGGAGCCAGTCTCGTTTGTCTCCGGATGGGTATGGAGCGGAATTCCAGACGAGAGCCTTGGTAATCATGAGCAATTGTTGCTTTCTTGGTAATCCAGGTCTGGCACCTCCAGCGTGGTCTTAATAACTGGCATAAGAAACTCCTCGACTGATCGTCTACTCCAGCCGTCAACCACTGGTCCGAGATCGTCTTCACAGTAGCCGTCCCGTCTTCCTCGCATGGATTTTTGTCGCACTTGTCTTCTTGAATTAGAGCATCGCCATTGGGTGTGCAGCACAGCGACTTTTGACGCCACCAGTTGCAGGCAGCTGTTGAACGTTGCGCCTTTGCACGAAGTCGTGACGGTGATTTCCGTTGTGGGACAAGAATCACCAGCGCAGTCACCTTGATCAACCCCCCAATGACAAATTTGATATGGGCATAGTGCAGCCGCAAAGTTTATCCTTTTCGGATGAGCAAACGGCCGCCAGCGTCACGAAGTCATGGCCCATTTTGAATGTATGTATGTAGCCCGGATCGCACATTTGGGTGTGCCATATTTTCCTCGGCATAATGCTGTTCCTGCCCTGCTGCTGGGAACACCGAGACCTGCCCACCAGCCAAGACTTGTTGTCGTCACTTGTCACGGACTCTAGCGACTGCACCACCAAGGCGCCTGTGACGACCACCACGACCAAGAAGGCTTGTCTTGCCCAACAGCTGCCCCCGTAAATCAAAGTAAAGGTCCGTGATGTTGCTCCAGTCAGTCTAGCTGTCCTCAGTATATATTAAAGCCCTAAAAAAGGAGGGGAAGGTCGCATCGCTCGCCTCGTGGACGGATGGACGACATCATCACATTATGATGACCTGAACAAAATTCGCTTAATAAGGGCCTCACCAATCGGAATTCTTTCTACTGTAGCTCCCCAAATTTGGCGCTGCGGGCTATCGAAACCCTGGTTCCGGCACGATGAGCTAATTAAAGCCCGTCAGATAAGTTCAATTGGACAGGGGAATTTGTCGAGCCATGATCGACGACTCCGTAGCACGCACTCAAACTCAGTCACGTGGACTATGGGACTGCAGGGAAAAAAAAAGTCCGTGCTTAGCGTTGATTCCGCTTATGTACATGTATTATGTATGTAGGCTTACGGAGTACTCCAGCCAATTGCCAGCCACCATGGGCCCCATATCTCGCCTCGTTCGGCCCGTGAGGAAAGTGCGCAGGCTTTGCTCTTTCTTCCAACTGGCTGAAATAGATGGGAGGAGTTTACATGGAAAAAGTTTCCGACGAGACTTGGACTATTCTCGAGGCGGAATCGATCGCCAGTGATTGTTTTAGCTCATCACCCCCTTCTTTCTTTTTTGCTTTTGTCTCTACGGAGTAAAGGCGCTCTCAAGTGTCATCTCCACCAGACCAGTCATCATGATGCGCCAACGCGCCTCCCGAGCCGCACTGGAGATCAAGAGCCACTCACTCCGCACTTGCCCGGGCTTGTGACTTGGATTGGCTTTCTTGCCTGTTTCCTTTCACTTATTATCGACACGAAACCAGGCTTCGACAGCTTCGGCAAACGGCCGTTGGGTTTGATTGATAAACTGGAATCATCCACGCGACAAAGCACTGCAAGAATGACATAATTTGCGGAGTAATTGGGAAGAAGCCAGCTAATATTAAGGATGGTCACCCATATCATATGCATGTACGGAGTACGGAGTACTGCCATGTTAGTAACTCTCGTGCATTTTTCTTGTCCACTCACCACTGGCTCGTTTCTTCTTACTCCCGTCTTTTGCTTTTGGTGACACCCTTCTTTTTTATTTTTATTTTTTTTCTTTTTAAACACCCTCTTCACCTATTTTGGTTTTTGCGCAACATACTTATCCCATCTAACACGAGTGAGGGACCAGCCCGCTGATGGAAACTACCGGAGACTTTCTTCTTTCTTCTCTGTCTGTCGGTTCTCCCTCCTTGAAGTTTTTGTGCTTCGAAACTGAGCGTCTCCCCTCCTCGCGTCCTGACATTCCCTCTTCACCCCCAGGTATGTGATTTCACCTGGTTGAGCTGCAGAGACACCAGGCAAGGTCGACATGCCGACATCATTGTCGATATCACACGAATTGTCGCCTTGATTGTCTGAAGTGGCGGATTTTTTCAAATTTCTTCTCCAGCATCAGCACATAGCCGACAATTGATATGGCGTCATCATCATGGCAAGTAGAGGATTTGGGCCATGTTGCGGATAGAGCCTGCTGGGCCCTTTTCGCCGTCACTGCCGGTTAGTAACGACCATAATTCTCTTTTGTGTATTGCGTCAGGGGATGCTGTACACATCACATCTACCCATGGAACAATGGAACGAGTCATCGGTCGTTCTAATCGTCCATTCTTGCTACAGTCATTGTCACCTTGCGCGTCATTTGCCGAGCGTTTCTGAAGCGAGGGCCGCACGGCGGATTCGGCTTGGATGACTACATCACTGTTTTTTGCGTTGTGGTACTGCTGGTAACGTGCGTATTGGTGACCATCGGGTCCTCCCACGGCCTAGGGAGACACATGGCCGCACTGGAGCCTGAACAAATCGTCCAAGCCAACCGATGGAATATCATCATCAGCTCCGTCCTGATCTGGTCCTTCTCGCTCCCAAAATTTGCCATGATTGCTATTTTGAAGAGGATTCTCAACTATGGCATCAAAACGACGATTGTGTTCTGGGGCCTCGCGGTCTCTTCACAGGCTTGTATCCTCGCTACGTCGATTTGGTGGTGGAAGCAATGTGACCCCGTTGAGCGAGGATGGGACAGAACCATTCCAGGGTCCTGCGCCTCGGTCAGTATCTTGGCGAATCTGGGCTACTTCACGTCTGCTTACTCGGCATTTCTCGACATCTTCTTTGCGTTGTACCCGATATATTTTGTCATGAGGCTCAACATGCCTCTCAAGTCACGAATCGCGGTCTCAATAGCCTTGGGCCTCAGCGTCATGGCTTGCATTGTTTCTATTTACAAGTTGGCGATTTTCGGAGAAATCTTTTCCATTCTCGCGGTAGACCCGACTTGTAAGTGCCCACCCAAGTCCCCCTTGCTCGCATCTCGAGACATTACTGACTCGACTCGTTTTGCTCCCAGACCCGGTGCCTTATCTTGACATTCTTGGCGTTGCCGAAGGCGCGATTTTATTGATATGCGCGTCACTCCCTACTCTAGGTCCATTGATCCGTCTCATCAAGGACCAAGTGACGACAGCCCGAAGCTCTCAACAGCCATCCGGTAGCTGTGAAGGACGCTCTAGGAAAGACGTAGGGCAGTGGTCGGGATACGAGGGACAAAAACCAGACGATGGCGAGCATACATCCGTTAACGGCATGCATTCGAGTGTGGACGATATTCCACTTGTAACAAAACCTAGCGCAGTGGATGTCGAGGCGAGCCACATAACCATTGTGAGCAACGACAAGGCCATGCAGGTTCCGTCAGGAAGAGGGGGAGCGGAGGAGCATGGTGTCGGTAGGCGACATCACGTGTATTACAGCGAGTGCGAATTAGGCGTCTGAGGATTGAGCTTGGAGACCACTTTGGTTCCCAGTAGTATATTTACATGAGCCGGGCTGGAAGGTTTGCGGAATCTGAAATTGCTTAGATTACGGCGATAGCGAATATCTTTCTAATCTGTTTGTTCAATTTTATATATTTTGGACAAGAGAAAATCACTGTTGTATGTTATAACATTCTGAACACGAAGAAAAAGTATTTTTCATTGAAGTGATTTTATTTTGAGGTTGGGGCACATGTCTGGCCTGTTTTGCTAACCGAGCCTACAACGGACTAAGGGCCCCGGCAAACTAGGTATCACTTATTATTATGGAGCATAAACCGAGACATTGTTTTTTTGGCCCGAGAGCTTACCGGTCCTTTCGCCGAGCTATACCGTACATGTATATATACCTACTAGTAGGGGCGGCAGGCCAGGACGGGATCTGTCTGGCAGACCCAGCCTAGTGCCGTTGTGGATTCCCAACATGAATTTTTTCCCTTTTCCTTTGCCTTCGCCTTTTACGCCGATTGGGTGTTGAAGTACATGAATCAATATTCATGACTCATGGGACTTCTTCAGCGGTTGGGAAAGCAAGGAAGGCCTAGACTGATAAATTAATGATGGACATTTCTCGGGCCATCTGCACTGTGGTGTTGATCGCCTGATAGATTAATTTGATGCTACTAATACCTCGATTGAAGTACGGAGTAAGATACATGGTATGTATGCCACATTCAGAGAGCTTTCAATTCCCTAGCTGCAAAATCAACAGGGGGCCACGATGGCGCAGATAATCTGTCCCCCGCGCGGCAGGCACACAGCCACCAATACACTAAGCATGCACGTCGCAGTATTAGCAAGAGCTTCCCCATTTCCTTGGACGTTCCCTGGGATGTACTCCGCACAGAATACATGCAGCACGGGGTTTGGACCCTGAAAAATCACAGACCCAAGGCAAGCCCCGTTGTCTTGTTCCGGACAATGTGCACAATTGAGCTTTTTTTGTCGTCTGCTTGCTCCTTTGGTATGCATGTTATGGTATGGCGCCTTGGCTGGTTGACATGGCGCACGGATAATTTTATGCCGTTGAGGTAATAACTCAACGGCGGGCTTGCTCGGTGGCTGTTGACTCCCTGGTCAAAAGGAAGGAGTTCTCCGCACTGAATCGCAGATGACATCCCAAACAGGACTAACTAATTACTTTACCCACTTCACTCGAGATCCCCATCGGCCACCAGTTCACGGCGGGGAAGGAGCAAGTGAATGTTCATTCGCAGATTTCCTTCCAATCAGACCGGCTTGGACTGCATGCAGCTGGAACAGGATGGTATTACAATTAGTCCGCAAGAGACCTTTTTACGGAGTTTTGCGCATCTGCGATAAGGGAAGGGCCGCATCGAGCAACTTGAAGCCCCGATTTTCTCATCATACAATTCCTTGGAAGGATTCGCTGTACTTCTTGTTACCTGAGATTCTCTCTCTCTCTTTTCCTGCGCTCTCCCCGCGTACATATCAGTCACATCGAGAAAGACAGGAAAGGAACTGATAAGACCATGGCATCCGCAGACCAGCTCTTGGACACTCTCCGGGGGACATGTGCATCTTCATTCGCAAACGAGGCAGAGCGCACTCGAGCAAGAGATGGCCTGTTTGAAGCCCTGCGAAGGGTCCAGTCGCCCTGGGACATTGTCTGGGATCACAACTGGGTCAACCCGGTCACCAATGCCTCCATCAAGACACTCATCGACGTCGGCATCTTCACCAAATGGGCGGAACAGGGCCACATTCCCCAGACTTCTGCCCAGCTCGCCGAGCTTGTCGGTGCCGATGTTCTCGTCATCCGGCGCATGTTGAGGCAGATTTCGGGTCAGAACCTCGTCACAGAGACAGCCGAGGACACATTCGCGCCGACGGCTTGGGCCAAAGCCCTGGCCGAGGACCCCGCCTTGCCGTCTACATATGGCAAGGTCTACAGCGGGCTGAACAACCCCATGTGCGTCAGCTTGCCGTCGTTTTTGAAGGAGAAGGGGTACAAGAACCCTACGGATGTGACGGATGGCAATTGGCAATTTTGGAAGGGCACCCCGGACGGCTTCTTCCACGATGTTATGATGGAGCCTGAGCTGGCTAGCCACTTTCATGACGCGATGCAGTGCCATTCCAAGTACAACCTGACGCCGTGGCCAGAGGTCTACCCCACGGATACGATTGTCGAAGCGGGCAGGGAGAAGCCTGATCGTGCGCTCGTCGTGGATATTGGCGGCAGCAAAGGGCATGACTTGGAGAAATTCTGCGCTCGCCATGTGGACATTCCGGACGGGAGTCTCATTCTACAAGATCTGCCAGAGGTGGTCAAGGATTTGCAGCTATCCAAGGCGATTCAGCCTCAGGGACATGACTTTTTCACAGAGCAGCCCGTCAAGGGCGCGAGAGCGTACTTGATGCACAATGTGCTTCACGATTGGGCCGATGAAAAGGCCGTGACGATTCTGGAGCATGTCGCCAAGGCCATGGAAAAAGGCTACTCCCGGTTACTGATTCACGAGAGCTTGATTAGTGCGGTCAAGCCGTCGGCGAGAGTGACGACTTCGGACATCACCATGATGGCGTGTTTGTCGGCGAAGGAGAGAGACGAGAGCGAATGGCGGAAACTGATTGAGAGGGCTGGCTTGAGGATCGTCAAGATTTGGAGACCTGCGCAGTCGGTAGAGAGTGTGATTGAGGCGGAGATCGCTTGAATTGGACTGGACGGTGAGATTATGAGATATGAGGATGAGGATGACGGTGTGGAGGGAGGAAGAAGGTTTATTCATGTGGATCTGAATGGGACGTTGATTCAACACGATTCGTAGCCAAAAAAAAAAAGGAAACAAGAAAAGAAAAAAAAAAAAGAGAAGAAAATATACAGCCAGTCTTTTCTTGTACAATGAAAGTGAGTTCAGTTCATTCAAGCATCCTCCCTGGGCGAGCAGGACACAAGCCGCACCCGAGGACCCTCGGCTTGCCCAACAAACCGATCCTTGGCGATGAACTCGACGGGTTTTTCTTGACTCGTGTCCGCGCCTCGACCTCGGCCTCGACCTCGACGCAGCAGCCGCAGATCGAATCGCCAGAGCAGCCTCGCCACAGCCAACGACATTTCCACCATGGCCAGCTGCTGCCCAATGCAGCCCGTCGGCCCGGCGCTGAAGGCTGCGAATCCCACCATCGGACCGCCGCGTCCGTCTCTGTCTCTTGGCGCCAGCCACCTCTCTGGCACGAAACCCAGCGGGTCTTGGAAGTACGATGGGTTTCTGTGAACGGCGTAGGGACTCACCCCGACTGTTGTGCCTCCCGGGACGGCATGTCCATCTATCGCGACGACGTCCGGGCCCACCACGTCGCGTGGCAGATGGCCGGGCGTGGGAGGGGACAAGCGTAGAGACTCGTGGATGCAGGCGCGCAAGTAGGGCAGCGTCGCCAGCGCACACGACGCGTACTCGTACCGGATATCCTGTTCCTTTGAGAACGTGCCGTGGATCTCGGCCCGTAGGCGCGCCAGCTTCGCGGGGTGGTGCGCCAGGTAGAAGAAGATGGCGGCGAGACCGCCGGCCGTGGATTGCGATCCTGCTACCATGAGAAGAACGCTCTCGCAGGCAAGATCACCGGTGGAGTAGCCCTCGCCTGTCTCGGGGTCCCGGCCGTGGAGGAGGTGCGCGAACATGACGCGGGGGGGAGCGGGCTGGGAGGGGCATGAGGCGAGTACGGCTTCGGCTTCGGCATCCTTTTGACGACGTTCCTTGAGTTTGCTGAGACAGAAGGTCCGGAATTGGATGTTGTGGTGATAGGATGGGCCGCCGAGATATGCACCCAGGGGCGTTTGGAAGAGTATGTGGCGAAGGGGCTTGGTGAAGGGGTGGTAGCCCAGCTGTAGGGGGTAAGAGGGGAGGGGGGGGGGCGGGGGGGAATTTGTCAGCTTCTTCTGTCTGTGTTGGAGTTGCTATCACTTGGGGTATTTTGTATTTCTGTACACGAAGGGGGGAAATGTTGTTGTTGAAAGTGGATGAGGATATGGGAAACTAGAATAGAACAGAACAGAACAACAGCGTGGACATGATTGACCTACAGAGTACCAACCACCTGTTGCCTTGGGAATCAAATCCACGATGGAGCGATTCTTTGCCGTCGTAACAAGTCCAAAGGAAGCCCCGTAGCCTAGATCGCCGAGGATATCAAATATTAGGTAGTTGGACCATTGCCCCAAGTCGATGTCAACAAGACCGCCATCGCCAATCTCGTCCCGGATAGCCTCGATCCAGGCCTCAATGTGAGCGCAGATCCTGGGCTCGTAATCTCTCAGAGCGCGTTCCGAAAACGCATGCGAGAGGAGGCGGCGCTTCACTGCATGGCGGGCCGTCTGTCGAGCGGTAAAGGTGCTCTCGAAACCGCCTGCAGAGTCGCGAACGCATTGGTACCAGTCCGACTTGATGACGTTTGTCTTTGACGATTTGTAAATGGCATCGAGTGCCTCTGCTGTGTTGAACGACAGGGAGTTTGGCGCGAAGCGCACTACGGGACCTTGTGTTGTGCCGTCAGAGATTGCCTTCTCTTTCTTTTCTTTTCTTTTCTTTTCTTTCTTTTTTCCTTGCCAGACTTTTGAGGAGGGGGAACAACTTGAGAGGAAGATTTTGCGAACCATGGCGTGTGTGAAGGCGGTATAGCCACTCGTGTCTGTCTCCGTTGGCTGCATGATACCAGTTTGGAACGGAGGAGAGTCGGGCGAGGAACGGGCCTGGATACCTCGCGAGCTTGTGTAGCCATAGTCTGTGGTAGATGATGGCGGTGACCTGCGGAATACATACAGTCGGTCAGTCGGTCGTGCGAAGTGGTGATGGGACTTCCTCTTGCTCTTCTCATTTTCTGCTCTTCGGGTGAACTTACGAGAAGGGTTGCCACACACGTCACGGCCGTCAGGTATGTCCCAGCAGCCGTTTCTGGCGCCACTCGACTTTCTGTCGGCATTGTCATTGTCATTGTTGATTTGCAGAATCCAGACAGCCAGCTGGCATCTTCCCCAAGAGAGACTCAATGAGGTTTCTGGTGCAGAATCACCATCGGTGGCATGTGGTACATGTGGGGAACCTACCACTGCTCCGTACCCCTTACATGTAGACTCATCAATGCAATGCAGTTTGCAGCCACGACCCCGTTGCGCGTGAGATCTGCATATGCTGTGAACCTGAGCTATCTTCGCTGCGTACAGCCTTCTAGGCACATAGTAAATCTCGGCTCTAGCAAAGTTCGTCTCGTGTCCAGAGTGGAGCCTTTTAGGTGGCAGAACGGCATATGGCCGTTATACATATCCTAACCTACTAGGTGCATGCTGATTATGAAAAGCGAAGCGCCCTGATTGAAGCAAGTGTGTGCGGAGGTTAGGGCAGGAAGCTTTCCTTCTATTATAAAACGAGACTGTGCTGTGGAGACGTCTCTTCTGATTGGTTACTTGCGAAATACTCTTTGGCGACTGGTTAAGATTTTTTTTTTTTTTTTTGCCTCTCTTAACCGCCTAGGGGGCTGCAAGGGGCTATCAGGCGCACATACGGCGCACATACCTGCGTGTATAACGCAGCTTGCCTAGTAAAATAATTAGTACAGGCTTTACTAGCAAAATGTTTAGGTTACTAATCTTATACCTATTTAGTCATTCACGCCAGCAGGGGGGTCTGTGGGGCGAGGACAGCCCGTGCTCCTAAGAGATTGTAAAATCCCTTATATTAATAAGCCTATTAACAGAGCCCTTCCGAAGCCCATTCATCAACAAGCCTGTTAAAGTCCGCTAATCAATAAGCCCGTTAACAAGCCCGTTAATAGGCTCGTCAACGGGCTCGTTAATCAACAAGGTCAGGAAGCCCGTCAGGAAGCTCGTCAAATCCATTATATTAACAAGCCCATTAGCAATGTGAGAATAATTGGATAGTGTGAGGCTAGGCAGGAACAAATAAGGGCGCTTATGTATTAGACTACGGAGAGTCACGTCAAAAGTCCTGCCCCTCACACAAGGTGGGTCGATTGCCTAAAGCGGTCTAGAGTGGCAGAAATAAATTAAAATACGCTATAATAATAATGCTAGAATTAATCTAAGTACCTTTTATATATAATATATATATAAAAGTAACTTGCCTTAATTATTATTAAATTCTTTAACTATATTATCTATCCTTATTATAATAATCTAGGCTTTGCCTAGACCTGGCAATATAGGTGTTAATTAAATAAGTAAATATTAACTTATTTAATACGTATCCTTTTGCCTATAGTATAACTGGATTAGGCAATCCACTTGTGTGGTGCGCGCTTAACACCCGCGATGGCCCCTGTGGGGCTATACCGTAACACTTATAATTAGAATCTAAGGCATCTAAGGCATTAAGGACCTTCTAAGCATTATAAATATCCTTATTAATCTAGCCCTCTTTATCTTATTATAGCGTGTTTTAATTTATTTCTACCACTCTAGATCGCTTTAGGCAGCAGACCCACCTTATGTGAGGGGCAAAACTTTTGACGTGACTCTCCGTGTGGACTACGGAGTATGTATGTAGTCTCTTCATCTTCTTCATCTCTACGGAGTACAACCTAGCCCTGGCCTTCACAAAGTCGTTTCCCGCTCGTCACTTCTCCCCATCGCTCTTCTTGAGCCAGTCATGCCCATGTTTTCTTGCGATCCCGTGCCCAGAGTGCTCTCGGTCTGCAACTCCCGTTCCTGCGAGAAGTTGTCTCTTCCCACGAGTCTCGGCAATGGGCGTGCCCGATACAACACCCATGGCGGTGGAACGTACCGAGGTTGTGAGAACCAGGGTCACTATCCAGAACAAGTAACTAAACGCGCAGTATGAGTATGAACTCACCCCTCTCTGCTTCCTCCCGCGTGGAAAGCGAATCTTTCTGCCCGAGTGTCTGAAGCGCCCAACGGTACATAATACAATGGTGATCACTGCCGGCCATGCTGGGAATCGGGATCGAATCCCGGCTCGATACAGGCGAAAGAATGGATGAAGGCACGGAAGCTGGTTGCATCCAAAAGCATCCCCCAGACCAACAACGGGCCGGACCATCTTGTCCCTAAAGAACAAACCCATTCACGTTCCGCAGGTCCCGCGAGGAACGAGGAACGTATGTACTGCTTGACCGCTAATTGGACGCCTCGCTGCCCATCAATGGACGGCTGTTGGGTATTCCCGGAACGGTGTCATGGGTCCCAAACAAGTAACATACTCCGTACATACATGTATGTACAACGATATCGAACCGAGACTCGCACTGCAGCAGGGGCACTGCACGGGGAACCGCGCGCCATGTTTGCATGAGGAACGTTTTTTCCCGCAACTTGCAGCAGAGTAGACAAATTGTACCTTTCAAAAAAACAAAGGAATATATGTATGGATATATTTTATGCCTGGGCGTATGTAATCACCGCCCGAATACAGAGTACATGTTTGCTACAAAGGGGTGCTTTTTCGACCGCGACTTGGCTTCTCCACCAATGCCCGACTTACATATACACCGCCAACTTGACGCATTGTGTCTGCGTGTCTGCGGGTCTGCGTGTCTTACTCTATTAGTAGATGAACATGTGTACTCTTTTTGGAAAAAGACACTAGCGGCAAAGAATCAGAATTCAGGAAGATACACGTCATTTACGATAAGCAACATTCCACCAGCTCCGAGTTTGCTACCGGCATCCAACTACATCTACATGCCCTTGTCTGTCCGTCAGTAGTCTCACGCACACACACACAGACTCTCGGCAATGCTCATGGACGAATCGAACAACACAATACAAGGCGACAAGATGGATTTGGCACTTCCTCAGAACGCATCCGTCGAGACCGTCCCGATCCAGCGACTTACCGTTGACGTGGCCTCACCGTATGCCGAGCTTGTCGAGCGTTTCCGCCACCACGTTCCGCCAATCAAGGCGGGCGTGCTTCGCGAGCAGACTAGTGCCGAGGGAATCGCGCGGGTCATACAGGAGACGGGAACCAAGAGCGGCTTTGTTCTATTTGCCGAGTTCGATCACGGGAGGTGGATTCGCCATTTCCCCCCATTCTCAATCGAGTCGACAACAACTCGGGGGCCCACTGCCGTACATGAGCATGATTCTGGACGTGGCAGAGGGCCACTCGGTGCTCATCGATTCATTTTCGGCAACCCGCTAGTTGCGATAGATATGATCCGGGAGAGCGCCGAGGCCACGCTCCATGTCCCGTTGGACTGCGGCTTCGTCGAGCAACCAGACGGGTCGACACGTATCGTCATGCTGTTGGTGGAGGGACTCATCGCCGGGCACAGCGGCACGATGGTCAACGAGGCCCTCCGCCAAACGACGCGCGAGTTGCAGAGCAAGGTCTTTAGGCTGATAGCTGATATATCCGGACAAGTTGATACGTGACTCGTGAGGGGCTGTCTGTGGGAAGAGGACGAGAATGAAGGGATTCCCAACTTGGCAACAAGACTTGTGTCTACCATGGTTCCATGAATACCAAGCACTTCACATTCAGCAAAGTGCATATTGTTTGTTCTCTCAACTCCGTATTCATTCAATCTGTTAGGAGCACTATGATGAAGAGAAAAATGAAACATGACGCATTCCGACACCAACTAGTAACTACATGATACCAACCATTATACCGCAAGACAAAAAGGGGAAGGGGGAAGGGAGGGAGGGGGTAGATTCAAGAAGATGCGTACATCAAATCGTGATAGTAGCGGCTTGCTTTATGGATACGCCCTTGCCACGAGGTCAACGGTTTTACCAATGCAACCTACATCATTGTCATCTTCTTCGCCCAGTTCGCTTCATCATGCAACCGGTGCCAATTTCGACATGAACCATGCCCCACGCATCTTATACTCGGGCGCCGGGCTGACACCGCTTCGGTACCATAGAGCCTGGTCGCGCGGGCTCACCTCACTGTTGTCTTTGTATAAGCCGAACTTCTTGTCTTTCTCCTCATCCTTCTCCACCCACTGGCAGTCGCGGAAAGCGATTTGAAGATCTTCGTAACGGAACTGGCCGCGGCCGTGGTAGTGGTTGCCGAGCAATGGGATGATGGCCTCGCTTGCCGCACGCGTGTGGTAGTGTGGGATGCGAGAGAAGAGATGGTGCGTCACATGGTCCGAGGAGATGTGGTGTAGGAAGTGAGTGCCGATGATGCCAAAGTCGCGGTCCATCGTGGACGTTGCTCCCCGCAGAAAAGTCCACGATTCCGCCGTGTACTTGGGCAAGTTGGGATGTGTGTGGTGGAGATATGTGATCATGACTACGGATCCGTATAATGTTTTGTTGGATCCCGTGAGCAATTAGCTGTCTGACCATCTCGCCTCCCCCCCCCCCCCAAGAGAGCGCAGGTTGCTCCGTCTAATGATAGCAAGCCATTGTACGGAGCATGTATGTTACATACCTATCCAGTGGTTGACCCACGACCAGGGAACAATGTATACCCAGAAGAGCGTCTCGAAGGATCCGAACACCTGGTAGAGCTTGTAAAGGGCCGAAATGGTGGCGATGCATCCCAGATCAGACAGCACAATGGCCGCCACCTCTGACTCGCGGAACATTGCTCCCCAGGGATCAAAGTGGGAATGTCTCCATGCAGACATGCCCTTCTTGACCACGGCCGAGGGAGGACACGTAATGTTGGAGATGATGTACCAATTCCACCCAATCACCTGCTGCAGCAGGATCCTCGCGAACAAGACGACGGGGGCATCCTGACCAACCTCGTCGAGCGTATCGATGGCGCGGCCGAGCTTGGCCGCGTACTCGGAGCGGCTGGGCGGGACGTAGTTGAGGTCCTTCTCCATGTGGTTGGTGTAGATGTGGTGGCGGCGATGCGTCGACTTCCACGAGAAGTACGGCGCCAGCAGGCTCGAGTGCAACACGAAGCCGACCGCGTCGTTGAGCGTGCTCGACGTCGAGAAGCCGCTGTGGCCGCAGTCGTGGGCAATCACCCACAGCCCCGTCCACACGATGCCTTGGCAGAAGCCGTAGGTGCCGACGACGGCATAGTACAGGACGGACGAGTTTCGGACAAGGCTCGTGTGAAGCGAGTAGTACAGCGCGCAGAGGAGGATGGCCGAATAGGTCAAGTCTCGGGCCAGGTAGAAGAACGAGCACACCAGGGACGGCTGGAAGCAGTAATCCGGGACGGCTTTCCTGAGCTCGCTGATGCTCACTTTCTGGTTGACATGCTATCAAATAGGTTAGACTGGTCAATAATGCTTCGGGTAACTTGGTTAAAAAAAAAAAAAAAAGAAAGGTTTCTGGGCAGCGCGGACGGAGGGGGATAGAAAACGTACGCTGCCTTTCACAAGTTCAGTTGGGTGAGGTTCTTGCTGCGTCTGAAACCCAGTTCTCTCGATCTCGGTCTCGGTCTCCATTGCGAATACGGCGATGACGGAAAAGATGGAAAAGATTCACCGGCAAGTCTGTTGAGTTTTTGCTGACAAGAACAGGATGTTGGACTTGTTTCCTGGCTCAACCTCTTCTTGAATAGAATAAAGGTCGGCAAGCAGCGAGCATCTTCATCTTTATGCCACGATTCTACCGCCCCCCCTCCCCCCTCCCCCCTCCCCCCCTCTTCTCCTGCTGGCAGTATCTTCTCATCAGGCATCCTACATTCAGTGAGACACAGAAGTTTGTGTTTCTCAACTTGTTGTCTCTTTTCGAGACCGGGGGGGTGGAATTTCTGTCCAACATCTTCTGTGGAGAATGGCTGCCAAAAATCTCCGACCGAGTGGATGAGACCACTCACCCATATTACCCAGAATTCGAGGGCTCTTCCATTGTGGCCCTCACGGGCGGGTCGTGGAACTGGGGAAGTGGCTCCATTTTAGGCATTATATCCCGACGTTTTTTTTTTTTTTTTTTTTTTTTTTTTTTTCACATTATTTATTTTTTTTTTATCTTCATTTTCACAATGGCATAGGGACTGTGCTCGCTTGAGAAAACAAGGACTTGGACAATGGAGATACCAATTGGGAAGTTGTCCACATGGTTCGCTACCAAACTGCGACGCCGGAAACCAACAACAAGTTTCCTTTCTATCGACCCGTTTTCCACGCTACACGAAGACGCTGGGGGTTCGGACAGGGATTTCGACAGTTCCCTCTGACTGACTGACACGGCACGCCCAAGGGACAATACGAGACACGTACGCCGTTGTAAGAAGTGAAGTGATTTAAACAACTCATGCATGTTCCGCCCGCCCTCCTGTATCCAGGATTGCTGGCGTTCCCGCGTTTGGCGAACGCCATTATCGACGGGACAAGGGGGTCATGGGGAGATTTTGCCGGCATATACAGCCAGCTAGGTGGTGGATCACCAAGAGAAGAAACAAACAAACCAAGGTTGAGCAAGGGCCCGCCAGCTTGCAGGGATTCATGATGAATCCTTGTCGTAATTCCACCCCGTTCTTTCACACCAAAATCGTGGCCTGCGGGGGGGGGGGGATGGGGTGACAACTTGAACGGCATGGATGGGCATTTCACATGTCACTGATGTCAGTGTCCCGACTCCTCACCAAAGGTTCCTGTCATGTCATGGGAGCAGAGAGTCTTTTCTCTCGCCATTGGTGGACTTTTAACAAGGCAGTCTCATGATGGTGGGAAATGGCTCAGGATCGTCAATCCTCCCCCCCCCAACTGCATAAACATACATGTTATGTACGGATTAGGGTTCGTCGCTTCGTAACGGCTGACGAATTCGGGCAAGTCGCTCCCCAGCCGTGGGCGGTATTGACATGTTTAACGGGAAAACCCGCAGCGATGGTCCTAACTAATGCGCTCAGGCCCGACGACGCTTCTTTCACGAACCGCAAAGGTTCTGTTTTGGGAGAAAATCTTGGTCACAAGACATGCACGAAAGCGTCAACAAGCCGGCTGAGCCCATTTAGGATATGCCACAATAGCGAGCGAGCATGGCATGAAGAAAAGGAGTAGCGGCTCATGCAAGAACAAGACAAGACCTAGCAGGGGTTGAAGCAGCCCTCGGGATAGGACAGACTCCGCGTCCACTCCTCTCCTCCTCTCTTGATGCGCAGACTAACTCCGTATGTATGTTGGCATATGACCACTTTCGACAGATAGAGTTTTGGGCAAACATGAAGAACTAGTTTTCTTAGTCAGTCTTTTGCTTGCTTTGCTTGCTTGCTTGCTCATTGACACCATGCTCCGCGAATTCACCTCCTCCAAGATTCCTCGCCACTTCAGTGTTGTTGGAACACGCCTCCAATCTACCCATCTATCTGTCGGATCAAGGCTTCAAGGCTTCAGTTGACAATGGCGTCCGTCCCCAGCTCCGCCTTGCCGGCAAACGAGGTTCGGCAGACTATGCTGGAGATGCTCGAGATCCGGACGCAGTCTGAGCCGGAGAGAGTATTTGCCAAGCTGCCCATATCCCCTACCAAGTATGTCGGTGGCTTCCGCTCAGTCACATATCCAGAGGTATCAAAGGCTGTGAGCCACGTAGCTTGGTGGTTGGAAGAGAATCTCGGCAGAACTGATGCATTTGACACAATTGCATACCTTGGTCCAGGAGATCTGCGTTACTCCATCATTTTACTCGCCGCCATGAAGACGGGCCACAAGGTGTGTGAGAGTCGCGTCTTTTTCTTTTGAGTTTCTTGAGATTCTCGAGTCTCACCACAGCGTAACTGGTGTTCATCCCATCTTACCTCTTTTTGTTAAAAAAAAAAATAAAAGGTGTTTTTCCCATCCCCACGAAACAGTAAAGTTGCATTTGAGGCTTTATTTCGTCGAGTCAACTGTACCACGGTAGTCACAACATGGCCAGAGCCCGCGGCGGTCTCGCTTCTTTCCGAGTGTGGAGTCTCGCGAAAGCTGCACATGCCTTCCTTACAAGAGCTCCTTGATGCTCAAGATGGCCCGGATTATCCGTATTCAAAGACGTATGAAGAAGCCAAGAATGACCCGGTGTGTGTTCTCCATACGTCGGGCTCAACAGGTAAGTGAGTGCGAGGTGTGTTCAGTCGAGGCTCCAAATCTCAATGACCCTGACGACGACAAGGCATCCCGAAGCCATTGGTGTTTACTAATGAGTTCATTGCCGCGGTGGCGTCGAACTCTTCCCTTGAGCCGCCCGACGGCTTTGACAGTCCGAATAGGTACTTGGTCAGGGATACGTCCCTGGTCACGCTGCCGCCTTTCCATGTAAGTTAATAGTTTTAGTTCTTTTTTCCGTGGACCGGTGTTATTCAAGTACTAACCAACTTACTTCACCGCGCACTTTCAGTTGGCCGGTCTGGCTTTCACACTCTTTGTGCCAATCTTCCACAACAATGTACCCATCTATCCCCTACCAGGACCTCCGCCTACGCTCCAAAGCTTGGTCGAGGCTGTCGGCAACACCGACGTCAACTGGGTCCTAGTAGCTCCCGTAATGCTTCACTCCATGGCTCATGACACCCAGGCGCTGGCTGTACTGTCGGAAAAGGTTGAGAAACTCATCTACATTGGCGGAAGCCCATCCAAGCACGCGGGCGACGTAGTTCGCGCCCGTGTTCCACTCTACCAGATATTCGCCTCGAGTGAATCTGGATCGTTGCCGCTGGTCTATCGAGACAATCTTTCCGACGTTACCGACTGGCGAACCGTCGAGTTCCACCCCCAATCAAAGGTTCAACTGCGCCATCGCTTTGGCAATCTGCATGAGCTCGTTCTCGTCAACAAGTCCCTTCACGGGCGATCGGAGCCTGTGTTTACACTATTTCCAGATTTGGACGAGTATAAAACGGGTGACTTATTCTCGCCGCATCCAGAAAAGCCAAACTCGTGGGTGTACGAGAGTCGCGCCGACGACGTCTTGGTGTATTCTACCGGTGAGAAGACCAACCCGGTCACGTTTGAGAACAACGTCTGTGGACATGCGCTCGTGCGTGGTGCGGTCATGATTGGCGAGGGGAGATTCGAATCGTCGCTTCTGGTTGAGCTCGTGGACAGCAAAGAGCTTTCCGATGAGCAGTCCGTGCTGGCGGCCATTGACAGCATCTGGCCTGCTGTTGAGGAAGCCAATTCGGCCTATCCAGGATATGCACGCGTCTCTCGTTCCAAAATATTGTTCACTAAGCCGTCGGTTCCCATGGCTCGCACCGCCAAGGGAACCGTGCAGAGAAAAGCTACCATTGCGCTGTACCAGGAAGCAATCGATGACTTGTATTCCCGGAACAAGGTTGTCTCGGGCTTCGTTTTCCCATCAGGCTTTGACGTGAGGAGCGCAGAATCTGTCGCGAGGGTTTTGGAAGCCGTTGTCAAACATTTGACGGGTTGGAGTCATGTCGTACACGATGCCGACTTTTTTGCGCTCGGGATGGATTCTCTCCTCGTTACAAGACTCAGTCAAGAGCTTCAACGTCATTCTCAACTCTCTTGGATTGATCCAAAAGCAATCTACGAGAACCCCTCGGTTAGTCTGCTGACTCGTTCAATTGTGGAATACATGTCCATGAACGGGACAAGCGGAAATGTCGCAAAGAGCAAGAGCCGGCTCGAGCAAATGTCCCGGATTTATGAAGAACAGACAGCAGCACTTTCACAGCTTTGCAAAGATGTAGTGGATCTGCAAGCAACCAGAAAGGCTGCTCCGCGCTCCAGACATGTTGTTCTTCTGACTGGATCGACCGGTGGTGTCGGGTCATTTCTCCTGGACAAGCTCCTTCAAGACGACAGCATCAGTCATGTCTACTGCCTGAACAGATCGCAAGACTCACAGGCGGTCCAAGTGAGACGAAACAGGGAACGGGGTCTTGGGGTCGAATTCCCGCCAGCTCGTGTTACCTTCTTGACAGGTCAATTGGATAAGACGGACCTGGGTCTGCCAGCCTCTGTGCTGCATTGTCTTCAATCCGAAGTGACGACAATCGTCCATAATGCTTGGCCCGTGGACTTCAACTTGTCTCTCATCTCCTTCCAGTCCAGCCTGGGTGGACTCGTGAATTTGCTCTCGCTAGCTGCTCATTCAGCCAGCCGTCCATCAGTGCTCTTCCTGTCCAGCATCAGCGCCACATCCAACTACTGCTCCCCCTCCCCAGCTTCTTCTGGATCCCAGACCACCGTGCCCGAGACCATCCTATCTGATCTGGCATCTCCTGCAATGACGGGCTACGGGGAGAGCAAACTCCTCGGCGAGTTGCTCCTAGAGTACGCTTCCAAGAACCTTGGCCTGGAGACTGCCATCATACGCGTTACACAAGCAGCTGGATCGGCAGACCTACGTCGGGGCTGGAATCGACATGAGTGGTTCCCAACTCTTGTGCTGACCTCGAAGCAGATTGGTGCGCTACCAGAAACGCTTGGGTATGTTGACCGTCAGCATCCGGCTGGCCTGCTGGGCGACATGGATTGGATTCCAATCGATCGCCTGGATAGCTTTATAGTGGACAGTTTCAAGGTTTTGGCAACGAGAGAGACTAGCGGAGAGCCACTTGTTCTTCACGCGGCAAATCCTTCGAGCACAACGTGGACAGCTCTATTGCCCACGGTGAAGAGCAGTCTTTCAGATCCATCGAGCGACTCCCCGTCGGATGAGATTCAGGTAGTCCTTTACACAGAATGGGTCGGCTTGTTGCGCGCGAGGTCAGCGCCGGGGGGACAAAGAAATGGCTCTCCCTCGGAGACCAAGGCAAAGGTACCCGGGCTCAAGCTATTAGATTTCTACGCCGGTCTTGCCCACGAAGGCGGCAGTATGGCTCGCCTGAGCACTGACCAGACAGAGAAGCTGATTCCTCGTCTTCGGACTTGCGAGCCTCTGCGTCCCGAGTGGATGGCCGGCTGGATCCGCGACTGGTTGTCTTTAGAACAGCGTCAAGTTTGAGCCCCCGAGGGGGGATTAAACGAACAACATGAATCGTTACTTCGAGTAGTCCGGGTTAGAAGTATATTGATTGATCCAAGGTACCCAAGTGCAATCAGCTTGTGAGATTATGCTGTTCCTTTTTTTTTTTCCGTGAACTCAGCTGCCGGAATGAGGCTCACTCCCAGACTTACTTCCCTTCCATCCACGAACCAAGGTTGACCATCTTTCATCGAATTGAATCTTGGCCTGTGGTTACTGGCCTAGAGGTTCTTTAGGAGTTAGTCTCATGGGACTTGGCACACAGTCTGAAAGATAATACTACGACGCCCCAAAATGAGTATTGCCGCTTTCGACCAATGTTGCTGTGTCAGATGAGTACTGTAGCTCTGACTGGACTGGCATGACCAGGCTGGCCGATTGTGTTGACGACGACGGAATTGGCAGATCCGGCATTGCCTAAAGAGGGGGTGTTGTTTTGGATAGGATGGTGGCAGATTGGATGGATAAAAATCCGTTGCCGCGACTTGCCGCTATGGATGAAGTTTTTGCTGTTGAAATGCTGTGCCAATCCGCTTCCAATCATGGCCCGATGGTTGGAGCATTGGGAGGGTTGGATCTGATGTGCGACGTCCACGTCTTGTCTGTATGGCACCGAAAACCCCAATTTCACGGACGAAACACCCCATTTGATAGTATTATGCGGCAAGCCATGGGCCTTGCAACAACTCCTTCGCTGTTGCTCGCTGCTCTGAAATACAGTGCAGCATTCTTATAAATCTTAAGAAGACGTCCTCGTCCCCGCTAGTAATATCATTTGGGCACCTCACTTCGTAGATTTCTATTGAACGCCACCATTTCATGGTGCATAAACACATCTACAGTCGATTTAGCCGCTGTCTGTCGCCAACAATTCAACATGAGTCCGAGTGGCTTACCATAATCCCGAAATCCCGAATATCGGCGCTGTATGACCAGCCAATGCCAAGTATAACCTCTGGAGCGTGGCAGTGAGGTGGCTGAATCGGATGAATAAGATGCGTTTCCCTAGGCTCAAGAACCAAGCAAAGATGACTTCCTTTTGTTGAATCAATCGCAGAGTGATCAACGGCTGTGACTAAAACATCGTGGCCCCGGTGGTTCGGGTTTGTCTTGGCAATATGCCCGGATATGTCAAGTTCATGTCTAGCATCTCCTTCATTGTAGTTGTTCGTATTGATCTTGATAGCGCAGTAGTTCTTGGGCCTAAGCCACTTGCTGTGAGAGTTCAGCTGATTATGTCGAGTCCGCTGTCCATGAGGAGCTTAGCTTTACCTAATCACGTCTTGCGCAAGCCAGACTAGACAGTCGAAGATGAACCCCCCCCCCGATCTTTGCTTTGAGCTCGTACCTGTCGTTCAGAACGTCCCTGGGGTTAGGGTGATGGAATGTGTCCCTGTCATATCCGGGAATGTTCTCTTCGTCAATCAGTGCATCAGACGGAATAAATGTTGACGCTATGATTTTAACCGACAGCGAGTATGCAGTGTAATGTACGGAGTAGAGTGAATCAGTGTCAGTTCCACATGATTTCTCAATCTGTACAGCTGCACGTGACTATTAGTTGGACACAGCCTGGGGCGTGGTGCAGGTGCAAAGTTACTCGGTAGGTGCCGCTCAAAGTTGTCGTCATACACGGGCCGATGACCCTCTGGTCTTGGAAGAAACGGCCCGTCGCTTTCGAGGATTGTGAGCGTTGGCTTTTTTGCGATCAGACAGAAAAGATAAAGTTCTGGAAGCCACGTTTTCTTTTGTCTGTCGATGTGCGGCAAGAGTCTGATCGACTCGTGTCACACCGGCCGGACGCCCGTCCAATCATCTTGCCGCACTCGCTTTTGCACGTGAGACCCGTTGAGAAACCTTAACCTTTCACGTTATTTTAGAGTTTTTCCCCATTTTCGATCTGGCCAATCATGCCCAAGGGCTGCCATGCGAGTTCTACAATGAGTCAGTTGTCGCGAGCGTATCTCTACCAATCAAATAACACGTCCCGGGTCTGTTCGGCAAAACTAGCCCGATTGCCGCGTGAACGCGTAACGCCAGCCAATCGCTGTTTCGCCCAGACACAAAGAGTTTGGGTGATTTTACAATGTATATCGACATTTTTATTATGGAACAAACAGGTTTTGCTACTGACTCGGACTTGACTAGGCCACAATGACCATAACGACCACAAAGTTAGTTGCAGTCTCATCAGGCTTCGTTGGATACCTCTCGGATGCATGTGACGACCGCGATCCGTTCACCAGGGTTGCAACGAAACGGGGTTCGTTCGGGCAGATATCGGACGGCAGCCACACTCTGAGTCGCTAGACTACAAAACGGCAGCAACAAGTCAGGGATGCAACTAGATAGCAATACAAATCAGTGGCCAGATTGGGTATATCAACGCGTGAATAGCTGGCTGGTTTTTTTTTTTTCCTATAGAGGGGCTGAAGGATGAAGAGCTCCGATATACTTACGACCTGTGCTAGTGCCTGAGCGAAAACAGTACGTATTTCAGCCAATCACCCATGTCGTTGGCCTTTGTCATCGAGGTTCAGCCGATATCAACCCGTCTGTAGTGCAAGTCAACTCGTGCCGCCGGCCTGGTCCTTGTAGCCTACGGGCTGCGACCGTGACAGGATCGTAGAATGTAGCCATATGAAGTCATCAGGGCGTAAATCCCACCAATAGGGGGGTTGAGGTGAACATCAGCTAAAATAATAAATAAAAACGGCGGACAAAGAAAATGTGGGTTAAGAAGAATGGCTACGACGTTGCTCCTCGGGGGGTTACACCAACGCTCTTGGGAATAGAGTTTGGGCTACAATGAGATATGTCCACAGGGGAAAAGGGGATGCCGTGAGCAAGTTGGGAGTATATAGCTTGAAGCTCGAAAGAAGGAAGCTTTGATTCTTCAAGCTCTTCAACACCGTACCAAGGCGAATCAGAAGCTTCGGCCAAATGGCCGGTCCGTAGCAAATCCGGCCGCCAGGTAAACCCGCCTGGTGGTGGGATCACGTTGATCCTTCCTCTGCCGCATCTCCAATGACGCAGTATTCCTTCTGATATTCTCGGCTCTTGACTTGAAGTGGTAAAGATGATAACAAGCGCCAAGACGCAGTGGCGTCAGGCCTCGCTGACCCCAACACCCGCTTTCGAGAGGAATTCAAAGGAAACTTTCTGCGTGTTGTTGTTGTGATGCGATGCTGTCAATTCACAATTTGTAGGCATGACATGTGACATGAGAACCACCGACAAGTCGCTTTATGCACGGCGCCGTCGAGAGAAAACTACCGGGCCCGCATGTGTTGGGTCGGAGAAGGACAGACTAGTTAGTAGTAATGAGCATTCACATCGTGATGTATCGTGATGATCTCGATTCCTACTTTGTGGCATAATAGTCACCAACGATGACTTCATCCAAGGCGCGCTTTGAACAACTGCTGAGTCCACATGTGTTCTGTTGCAACTTACAAGGCTCAGTAGGGACTATCCAACTCTTGGTTCTCCGGTATAATCGACATGTTGCGAACTATAAAGGAAGTCGTCTGTCCCAAGTCCTTCATCCAATACAAAACACAATCACAATACAATTACACATTCCAAAGTCTTTCAACCCCTTCCAGAAAATCGCAACACAACTTTTTTTTTTTTTCAAAAGAAAAATGTATCTCAACGTTTCCATCTTGGTTGCCCTCGGTTCTCTCGCTCTGGCAGCGAATCCAGACAAGCCCGCCATCGACCCTGGGACTGACTGGCAGACGCGTGAGACTGGACTTCTCGAAAACATGCCTCCTGTCGGCTCCAGGCGGGACTACTGGGCCGAGGAGTGGATTCCCACGTCTTGCAAGGAGAAGACGAAGGAATACCACCAGGATCCTACCGATATCACCGTGTGGGACGCCCATTATGACGACTGCAGCGTCCCGTGGACCATGTGTCGACACAAAGACTGTTCGTCCTCCGAGGACGAGCTGACGGAATACTTTGGCCGCGTGCCTATTCATATGCGGCAATGGGTCAGGTAAAAACATTCCTTCCCTTCCCCCCAAAAATCTCGTGGTCCGACGCTGACGCGAACGCTACGAACAGACATGTTATCTGCATGCCCGAAACAGGCGGCGCCATCGCCTATGCCGTTGGCGGCGGAGACATCATATGGGAGAAGAAGGTTTCCCTCTCGACCTTTCTCCACGAGGTCTCGCACCACTTGGATCGATCTGCCCTTCCCGATTTCACCCAGCCGTTCAGCGACTCGAACGAATGGCAGTCGAGCTATGCAAAGGACTCGGCCACGATTACTGGATACGGACGAAGCAACTGGGCCGAGAACTTTGCGGACACTGCACCGGATGCCGTATATGACAAGCTCGTCCCGGGAGGCTTTAAATCCATCAACCCCAGTTGGGAGACGGTTTTGAACCAGTACACATCGTATCAGTACTATCTTGGGAACATGCTTCTTCCCCGAGGCACCTGCGACATGCATCGCGACAACTCGCCCACGACGGGCAAGGCCGACGACCAGTCTGCACTTCAGTTCGATCTTGGAACTCGGCCAGACACTGGTATCAAGGATGCGAACATTACAGTGATTGAGAACGATGCCGCGACCGAGGGTGTCAACCTTTGCGACGGACATGTTTAGGGAGATTGAATGGCTGGTCAACTGGTTCGATGCTTTTCAAATCACTTCAAGTACAGGATGTGTCTGGGGCGTGTCTGGGGTGTGTCTAGTCTAGTCAGTCTCATGTCCATCTACTCCGTATGTAGCGCAATAAGCAGAACCGACCGAATGATAAGACTCTGGCCGAGGATAATCTGTTTCATTACCAGTGTACCACGAGACAAATAGTGCAATCGCGCGGGACGGGCCGCGACGGATGATTTAAACATCTTCATCTTTTTGCGGGGCTCTTTCATGTGTGACTAGTAACTGCGGAGTACACTCTGTACTAACAATTAACAATCCTCTCTTGAGTTTTGAGCCTCGGCATTCTTGCGTCCCCGACTCCCCGGCCAACAAGGGCAAAGATCCGGAGAATCAGCCCCAGCCATAGCCATAGCCATATAACCATAATTAGAATTGGAATTGGAATTGAAATTGGAACTAGCCCGTCCCGTCCCGAGTGAGCCATAGAGTGGAGCAACAACCTGTTGCATACATAGCATACAAATTAGTGGCCAGTCGGCTGCGCCTCTTTTTTTCGTGCAACACGATGCAGTCAGCAATCTCACTCTCAGCTCGGTGTTTGGACAAGGGGGGCAAGGGGGATAAGGGGTAGCTTGAAGCTTCGATTTCCAGATCAGAAAACGCATCTCATCTTGTGCAATCCGCCAGCCACCAGCTACCAGCCACCATGTTCAGGCCATCTGGCTCCAAGCTGCCCGGCAAAGGTGACAAAGATGACAAGGACGACAAATGGCAGACATACGACCTGGACTGGCCGCCTTCGCAGCGCTGGAACCCCGAATACAATGTGCCGCGCAACTCGCTCGACAAGGCAGCAGCCGGCGGCTTCCAACGAGCGCAAACGTTGCCCGCAGCAGCAAGACGCAAGGGCGCTCCGTCTTCCCGGGGAGGAGAACAAGCCGGCGCAGACGATTGCCGGCAAGACCAGGGGCCGGCCGAGGCGCAACAAACCCAGCTGGCAGACCTGTCGCACTGGGTCGAGACACTCTCCGAGATCTACATGAACAATCTGGAGAACCAGGCTCGATGGGACCCCCGATGGCTCAGCATCACGCGCCGCGAGCGATACGATGGCCTCTCGCGCAGCTCCGTCACCATCATGGACTACCTCGATGGGGAATCGCGCCCGCAGACAACCACCTGTGATACCAGCAGAGGCCATCTCGGCGCGGCGCTGCAGACCAGGCCCCGGAACTCGGCGGTGCGCGTCATCCTGGTCAACGACCTGAGTCGCTTCACCATGGGCGCGCTGGGCCAGATCTACGCCGTGGACCCCGAGTTCTGGTTCGAGCACCTCACCGACTCGGGCTACGCCGCAAGCGACAGCCAGCTCAAGGTGTCCAACGCAGTGTGGATGAACTGGGAAGAGCGAGAGACCCGGTTCCGACATCGCGCATTGCCGGGCATCGGGCAGACGACGCAGTGGAACACGCCTGGTAGGACCGGGCGGCGGAACTGGGCACACGTCCGATGGGGTCGGCTGGGTCTCCTCCACTACTTGGGGAAGAAGGGGTTCCGAGAAGACGAGATCGAATATAGACTCGGCGACGGGAGGTGGCTCGTCGAGCGAGATGTCCAGCTGAACAAGTATGGTCACCTCGTGACGCGCGAGAGGATGATGAAGAAGGCCCGGGACCAGCAAAACGGCAAGGGCAAGGGCAAGGGCAAGGGCAAGGAAAAGGAAAAGGAAAAGGAAAAGGAAAAGGAAGCCACCACGTACATGAGATGCAAGGGGTCCAACATCTACCGCGCATACAGCACCTTTGACGGCCTTCCTAAGAATATATCCTCGTGGCGTAACAGGGACCTGCGAGTCGTGGCACCCGAAGGCGCGAGCTACTGGTCTGGGCAAGATGAGCACGGCCAAAGGATAGGTACGTCCCTTACTTCTGGCGAGTCTTCTTCTTCTTCTTCTTCTTTTTCTTTAAAGAGAGAGAAAAAAAAATAGAGAGAGCCGGAGAAAGAAGAGCCTGCGCAGATCAAGCCAAGGTCAACAGTCAACAACCAACCTTGACTCCAGAAACCGGCTGCTAACAAGACCACCGGCAAAACATCATGCAGACATCATCGTCTGTGATCCAGCCCGCTGCATGAAGCACACCGCAACGGGGGAAACAACCCCGTCCCTCACATTCATGCCGCGCGCCATGGAAATAGATTCGTACGACGACGAACAGCTCTGGCGCACAGCCTCTGTGGAAGAAACCTACCTCGACCCTCCCCCGCCGTTGCCCACCAAGAAGGAGCTGAAGCGGCAGAAGAAGGAGCGGATAGCCAAGCGAGTCAGGCGCGCCAAACCATTCGGACGAAAAAGACCCCCCGTGGACAATGACAAGGAGCTCGGCATCGATCCCGACCGCGACCGCGACTCCGGCCCCGGCTCCGAATCCGAATCCGACTCCGACTCCGACTCCGACTCCGAGTTCGACTTCACCAGCGACGACGAGTACGACGAAGAATACGAGAGAGATTTGCGGGCAGAGTACCAGAATCCGAAGCCGCACTCTCGCGACCGCGACTTTGCCCGCAAATACGCCCTGTCCACGCACGAGCTGCTGGGCCGTCTGCTTGGCGCCGTCGCCACGGAGCATCTCGTGCGAGACGGCGGCTCCTTCATCCCGTCCATGCTGAGCCGCCTCGTCCTCGACGACTTCTGGCAGCTGCTCGCCGAGATGCGCCTCCGGCTAGACCACCTGGACAACGACCTGACGGCCACGCTGTACGAGCAGCTCGTCGAGTCCATCGGGAACTCGACGAGGCAGAACCTCACGTGGATGCGGTGCACGCTCCAGGACCTGCGCGACTGGGCGAGGCACCTCGAGCAGAGCGAGGCCGTCCTGCGGCCGCCGCGGCAGACGGCCGACGAGATCGCCGGGCTGAATGCCGGGCTGCAGAGTCTCCAGGCGCGCAGCGAGCAGACCATGAGCCTGCTCGTGTCGTCCATGACGCTGGCCCAGTCCTCCACCGTCATCGAGCAAACCTCTGGCATCAACAAGCTCACCGAGCTGGCATTCTTCTTCATCCCCATCTCCTTCATCACCTCCATCTTCTCCATGTAAGTCCGCGAAATCACCTCCTCGCCCCCCGCATCTGGACGTGGGGGCTCGCGCTCTCCGTCGTCGCCCTCGCGACATACCTCGTGCGCATATCTCTCCGATCGCCGTCCGTCCGCATCTCCATCATCCACTGTCGCGCCACCATCATCAACCGCTTCTCCCCCTCTCGATCCGCATCTGCCTCGCGCCGTCTCAACTCGGTCGGAAACAGGGCCATTGCCAAGTTTCTCTTCTTCTTCTGCGTCGTCGTGAGCAGCGTGCTCCTGATGCTCTTCACGATGCTGACCTCCGTCTTCATCATCACCTTTGGGGTCTGGATGGGCGCCGTCGCCGTCGCCATCTACTTCATCGTCACGCGCTGGCCCGAGCCCGCGGTCCTGGTCCCCTGCTTCGTCTCCATCCCCGTTGCCTTGCTGTGCATGGCCGTCTCGTGGTACTGGGGAGACGAGATTGTGGACAAGGCGACTGATGTGCTCATGTCGTGGTTGGAGCGGATGAAGATGATGTTCCCCGCCCATTGGATCTTGGATAATGTGGAAGATGATGACTTGGCCAAGGAGGGCGTCAATACGTATGCTCGTCAGGCAATTGTGCTGGCAACTTAGATGGAGTGAAGTGGGTGGTTGCCGATTAGTCTATTCGAGCAGAGTTCAAGCGACGGATACCTATATTAAACTTCAAGGTTCACTGTTTTCTCAGCTATATCTTCGAGATGGGAGTTTTTTGTATATTAATAATGAAACATGTCAAGTTAACATACTCCGTCGGGCCTATGCTCTAGCCGTACCGGAACAGCCTGACGCCCGACGCCCGATCCCCCTGCCAGGGTGGGCATGCGGAACTCTGGCTTCCCAACACCGCTGTTCTTGGCCTTGAGGTTGCGGTTGATGCCGCGGTCCACGGGCTTGAGCTGCAGGGTGAAATCCAACGAAACACCCTATTGCGATGGAGAGAGATTAGTTCAGAACCACCGATGCCCTGATCTATTCGAAATTAATTGGTAGCATTCCGCAAACCTCCCGTCTTACTCTTTGTAGATCCAGGCGAGATATTCGTTTGCTCTAAATTGCGCCTGCCCAAGATTGTGATACAGTGTCGTCCATGTCCTCATTAGAGACGGAGCCACCCATTTCCATTATTCCGTACATATCCCAAGATAGGAAGTTTTGCAAGTCGTCGAGATCTAGAGCGTCACACATGGGCAGCGTGGGAACAAGCACTTTTCGGAGCGGGTTTGGCACTGGTCGCTCGTGCTGCAGGCTCGATTTGACTGCCACCTCTTGGCTTAGGCCCACGAGTTGGTGAGCCGCTACACTGGTCCCGTCCCATGACGCCGGGCCTCCTGCATGTGGGTTCCGTGTGCTAAAGCTTGAAGCCCCCGAGGCTACTTCGCCGCCGTCGGGCCCCCCCAGCTCGCCGGCCGCAGGGCGGGCTAATGAAGGAAGAGAGAGTGGGGAAAGAACAAAATCCGGTGTTTTCGGGTCTTGAGTTTTGTTCGTGCCGTTTGACCTGATAAAAGTTAGGGCTTCGCCTTTCCTTGGCATCTCCTTCATTCGTAATACTTACATGGCCGTTCTGTGAGCTTCAAGTTGATCGTCCGACTCTAAACTATTGAGTAAATCATCGCGGGCAACAGTTTGCTGAACCTTGGACAACCATCGCTCGATTGTTGCAGACTACAGAGTTGGAAAGATCAGTTTTCCAGCCAATCACACGAGCTCGCTCCGAGAAATGACATTTACCAATGAATGCGCAATGGGGAAGAGAGTGGACATCATGCGAAGAACGCGGTTGTTGCTCTCAACGGCCTTGACAGCGTCTCTCATCTTGGCTTCTGCATCAGGCCGATTCGGGTCCAGTAAACGTGCCACGTAGTATAACATGACACGACTGCTGTCATACACGAAGAAAGGCAACAGGCTGTCCGATAAAAGACGAGAGCCATGCTCAGCGGCTTCGGCCAGAATGTCCGCAATCTGCTGGGCATGATAGTAGCAGTTGGCCTGCGCAGTTTGGAGGAATTCCTGATGCTCCTGTGGGAACGTGAATGGTTTCGGTAGTTTGAAAAGGTCAGGCATGGTGAGTTTGTAGAGCTCGAGGTAATTGTGATGATAAGTACAATGTATGAGAACCAGCGCTCCCAGCTGATTGGAGTCGAGGCGGGCGTAAATGGTCTCGGTGGTATACTCGACAAAGTCTGGCAGCTCTCGGCGCCACAAGTTCAGGTCGGCATCCAGGGCAGCGAATAGGGAGTCTGGCTGCCAAGGAGGCGGCCCAGCATGCAAATGATTCACATATCGAACGATGCGCTTCCAGAGAGCAACAACTCGGATATAGTATGCCATGATGCCCATATTGGCAGCAGGCCGTCGAGGGACAATCGCGGGAGGGAGGAACTGCAAGACGTGACCCACGCCAAGCGTTTCGGTGACGGACGGGATTCGCAACCCGAAATTTCGCTCGTTGGACGGCAGCTGAATTTTGATATCATTTTCTCGCAGCAGAGTCAACTGATCAACCCCGCTGCCGGCCCAAGCATCCAGAACATAGCAGGCCCACATGAGACGTCGACGGCTCTCTCTGGATGCTACGGATGGCGCAGCGCTGTCCTCTTGCGCGCAGAGAATATCGGAATTGTACTCGACATTGATCTTTAGAGCATGCGCCATTCGTACAGCTAAGCCACTGATCATCAAAGCCTGACCATACTCACCGAGTCGGAAATGGAAGTCATGAAGGAGTATGGCAGTCTGGGAGTAGGTAGGTCAGGTCAGCATACGTTCCTTGATGATTCCCACCAAATCCATCATACGGCCATACCATTAATCGTTGTACAGAGATTTTGCCAAAATTTGCCAGCATGAGATACTCGGCTCTCTTGGCCCACTGGTTGCCAGCATTTTTCAACCAAGATGGAGGAGCAGTAGAGTCTCCCTGACCAGCGGTCAATACAAGGAATCTGGAAAGTTGTTAGAAATGGAAGAAGAGAAGGGGAAAAAAAAAACGCCAGCACCCGAACCAGAACCATGATAAACATACTTGGCTCCATGGGCGCAGGTGATATGCAGGAGGGCCGACTCATCGTCAGAGCTGACTCCCTTGTCCAGCTGTCTCATAAACGACGGCTTATGCACGAATGCGAAGCAACGAAGAGGATGGAGATTGGAGAAATACTGCTCGACAACCCGGCGAAGGTTCCTGCTCGTCGGCAGATTCGGGGACAATAGCCTATTTGCAGGTGAGATATAAGGAAAAAAAGTACGACAGACTGACAGGCTCGGAATTCCCCCACAAGTGGTAGTAGGTACAGAAGCTTTGAACTTACCATGCCAACGGGTGCGAGGCCAGTTGTTGTTCACTTGAGCCATTATGCGAAGGCGAAGTGGTGGATACTGCCTCGGACAAGACAGATGACTTGTCGTTGACCTCGTCCATGAACTTGGAAGCACTGTCGTCCATCTCAGTCGGTGCAGTCTGCAAAGTTTCAGTCGTGGTCTCAGTCGTGGTCTCGTCGCGTTCAGTCGGACTGCTGTCCTCCTCCTCCTCATCAACCGACATGGCCCGCAACTTGTCCATGTTGCGAGTCCACCTCGGCGCCGCATCCCCATCGTAGACACACTGGATCAGCTTTGCGGAGCATCGCGAACACTTGGGGCGATGGCCGTTGCACTTGGTCTTTGACAAGCGGCAGCTCTGGCACGAGCGATATGTGCGCATCTTCCGCAATGACATGGGCGACGGAGGGGCCCGGCTCCCGCTCTGAGTCGATCCATCATCGGCGACACACTCAAGCTGTAGCCGCTCGCAGTTGCGGCAGCCGTGCGGGCGGCCATCGCATTTGACCTGTTCGTCGTAGTTTCATTTCAGTACCTGGCAGTCAGTCACCGGATGGGAATGAGATGCACACATGAAACTCACTCTGCTGGTTGGTTGGTTGGTTGGGTGGTTGCTGGTTTGCTTACCTTGCGCGCCCGACACACTCGACAGCCCATTTTGTCTCCAAACGACGACGCAGCATTAAATAGTTTATTAAGCCAAATCCGAAGCCAAAAAAAATCAAAACCAAAACCAAAAACCACAGATTCCTACTCCGCAGAGCACTGCTACTGCGACAGCTGGCCTGACTGACATGTTTTCGTGGAAAAAAGTCATCGTCAGAAGAGCAAAACGCAGCAAGAGCGACCCGGCCGAGAAGGGGTTCTCGGGAGGTGATTGGGCGAGATAAGGGGAAAGCAGAAAGCAGCCGAGGAGCCGATGTGAAATGGGCTGGCTGCATGGGTGACGCTAGCGATGGTCCAGGTGGCGTGATCAACGTTGACAAAAAAAAAAGAGTCACAAGGCGGCTTGATTGGATTCAGGACTGATCAAAGCAGCAGTGGTGTGATTGTGGCGAGACGTCTGCAAGGCGTCATTCACTCATTCATTCATCACATGTATACATACATATAATATGTACTACCTCTGTCACAAACAATTGGGGAGCAACAAGGGGTCTTGCAGAAACCGCTTCATGGTCTCCGCTTCTAGATGCACCGACACGTCCACGCCAGCCTCTGTCCAAGACGACGCACCCTTCTCTTGTTGCGCAGCACCATCGGTCCGCGGAGGCGCTTCTTTGATCACCACAATGCCGTCCATATTGGGCATCACGCTGTCGACGTATCTCACGGGCCCCAGGCCAAAGTCTACGTCGTAAACGCCGGCCCGTGCCCAGCTCGTGACGACGATATGCCTCCTCCCCAGAAACGCCTGCCATATGCGCTGCGGTGACTTCTCGTATGCCAGGCCGTGCAGGTGAACGGCTATGCTGTCTGGCTGCGCCACCTTGTTGATCGTGTCCCTGATCCGAGTTGGCACCGCCGCGCCGAGCCCACCGAGCTTCTTCTTCTTGTTGTTGTTGTTGTTGTTGGCGGTGGTGGTGGTGGTGGCCGGCGACGACGACTGATCGAGGACCTCGGCGGCGCTCATTTCCACGTTGATCATGAGCATTGGGGATCCAACAAAGTAGTCGCCGCAGTTGACCCGGAGCTGTCGCCGCACACTGTAGACCAAGTCGCAGTGGACGAGGTCGGAGCCGCCGAGACCTCGGGCCCGAACGACACGAGACCAGACGTGGGCTAATATTGCGTCATGGCGACTTACTTTCTGGTCGGATCCCTCCGATGCAGTTCTGTAGAGGAGCTCGGCCTGGTCCCGAGTGAAGTGAAGAACGTAGTGATGGACCGGGTCCTCGACGTTCCATTCCGGCCATGGCAGCACGTCTCCTGCCGGCGGTAGTGGCAGGTCGTCTTTCGCGCCTTGCCGGAACGGCTCGGGCACGCGCATCGTCCAAGGACACGAAGCCGCCGGCGCCCACCAGTCGTATCTGTGCAGCGGCAATCGTTTGGCGGCTTCGAGGTATCTCCCTTCCGGCTCGGACGAGTTGATGTCTCCCGCAGCCAGTTGGTCGACCTTTGACGGATCGAAACACGGTCGCGGCACGGGCACGGCCAAGTCGAAGAGGAGAGCGTGGCTGATGCTGCCCCAGTCTCTCACGAATCTCGTCAGGCCAGTGATGTCGACAAGCGGGTGGGCTGCTTTGGCGGCGAGGACGAAGCCTCCTCCGGCCGCCAGTTTCGTGACCTGAACGGCCATGACAGGTTTTCCATTCTCGTCCGCCGGACATGTTCCGACGTCGTCAAACGCGTTCGCAATCGCGTCTGCCGGAGTAAAGGAGCTGATTTTGCAGCTCCCTCGATCCCACAAGGGATCATCTCTCCTTGTCGGCACATTGTACAAATCATCCACGGTGACGGAGCTAGTCGCCGTCGTGAAGCCGACGCCGGGATCGCGGACGGTCCCGAAATGGACATAGACGCGACCAAAACGTCGAGCATGCGGAGGAAAGGCAGCGGCTTCCTCGGGAACCGTGCCGTCCGCGGTGGTGACGGCCTTGATGGTACCTGCAAAGTGCGGGTAAGCATCGAGAGTAGCGCCCAGAGTATGGCGGAGATGGTCGAAAAGGTCCGCGGCATCGAGCCGGTGCGATCGAGGCCGGTCAAATATCCAAGTTGCGCTGGTGAGCGAAAAGTTGACAGTGGTTGCGTCGAGCAGGGACAGCGGGACGGCCTGTGACGAGTTCGTCTTGGAACGAGGAAATACCCTCGTCGAGCCTGTGATGGTGATCTCCGGAGATGCCATGGTGGATTCAATTGATATTATATATTCCCCTTCTGCCACCGTTCAAGATGTCTGAGGCCGGGGGTGGGTAGATGGACGTGAAAGCAATGGCAAAAGCGATGTACGAACTTATATTGGAAAACCCCCATTGAGCGGCGAACCGGCACAAGTTAATTGTCCGAGGCAATAGACTCTTTTGTCAGCATTGTATTTCTATTGCACGGAATAAAAAAAAGAGGCGCATCCGAAGAGCCACTTAATTGTGCGTTCATCGTCGCTTATGCCTCGCTCGCAACAGGGGGGTTTGCAACCGTTGATCCCTCCAGATAACTCCGTAGCGCCGAAAAAAAGATGGCAATGAAGTCATCCGGGAGTGACTCACTTCCCGCCGAGTCCCACACCGCGGCATAGGTCACATGAAAAAAAAAAAAATGAACACCGGCCTTTATTGACGATGACGGGCCTCCCCCATCTATCACGACGCCATGTAGTTCTGCTCCCGTTGGACCCCCCCTTCCCACGAAGAGAGACCCAAATGTCCTCCTCCTTCTCGACCTCCTTCACTCGCGAAATATATGCCATATCATGCCCCCTCCCACGGGCCAAATAACCTCGTCCCAGGCCCTCATGGGCGTCAGCACCCACGTCCAGCGCGTGCTCGTCCATGATGCTGCCCCATCGTTTCCGCGGCGGCAAGGCGGAGCACCTCTCCTCCCGTCATGGTGGACCAAGTTAGCTGCAATGAGCTCGGTCTCCGTGGTGTAGGCCAGGTGACACATGTAAGCACGGATGAAAATGAAAATGAGAAACCCGAGCCAGCGAGAGAATTAGAATGCTCACGTTTCGGCACCGCGACGTCCGCGTGTCCAAGGCAGGTGATGCCCCGGACGGGGACGGAAGCAAGACGTGAATTCTCGCGGAAAACTGGGCGTCTGCCCGCAAAGGGTTAGGAATAAATTCGGTACCCACGCCAATACGCAGTCCCCCGCATCAGCAGCAGCATCGGCATCGGCATCAGCAGCAGCCCGATAGGACTCCGACGCCGAGTCGCCGCCGCCACCGCCCATCAGAATGGCAAGGGGCCTCAGATGGACGGCATCTCGGGCAAAACACGCCAATGTGGTCGAAACTAGCTCAGCCTGGCACTGCGTCCAAAGGGCACGGAGCCAAAGGGACAAGGTTGAGGCCGTATATCCATCCCATTCGCGCTCGTCGGCGAAGGGCGCGAAGCCCGCTGACACGGCCGGGCACTCCAACGGGTGTATTATCGTCGGATCTACAATGAATCCCGAAAATCACAAATCCGAAACCGAAAAAGAAAAAAAATCTGACGCAAACTTCCTTCATCCCGGAAAACTCACAATCTTGTCAGATAAACAAAGCACCCCCCACAAGTGGTTCATTCACAAGTGGACAAAATTCACACAAGCCTCGTACAAATTGCACGTACCGTCACATTTTCCTTGCCCAATATAATCACATCCAGCAACTCCGGTACATTAAAACATGTAACGCATCGGCATGGCATCCAGGTCGCCAACCAACTCACCCGTTGAATCAGCAGCATCCCTCGACCTCATGGTGGCGAACACGGCCGCGCCTGCACTCGTCGTCCCCAGCGACTTCTGTCAGGAAATAATCCTTGACGACGGGGACGCCATCGCCTGCCGTTCGCTCAGCGTTCCGCCAACGTTATCATTTTTCCTCACGGGCATGTGATAACTTCATGTTAAGGCGGGCGGGCGCTTGGAACACGGCCGGGGGAGGCGTGTGTATTATTGAATTGAATTGAATTGAATTGAAGCCAACGTAACGTCTGTTCGAACGATTGGACCATGCATGGGGTGGCCGAATTCGCATATACACTGCCATTAATAATGATAACACCGAGTACTCCGTGCGGAGCTCCTACTGTCTGCCTCGCGGCGTAGGATCCTAGTAACTATTCCCTGGATAAAAAGATTAAAATAGAGTCCACGCCTCCACATTGACCGGAAATGTACTCCGTATGTACTCCGTACAGCAAGCGACCTCCGTCTCCATGTTCCATCTCCAGTGCACCGAGCCATTGCACAGGTTTGCATCTGCAGTGGACTCGTCGGGGAGCCTGCTGCATTCGTGCCCAAGTACTTTTCAGGTGACACCAGTGGACGGACGGACGGACGGACGGACGGACGGGTATTAGACGATGGCAGCTCAAAAGGCGAGAAGGCAGTCCAATGAAAGCAAATAAAGATTGATTCGTCATGTAATAGAGAGAGGTATCCTGAAATGCCCGACCGCTCGCTTGTTTGCAAAAAAAAAATGCCCTACTCTAATGCCACGCGTCACCACGCCGAAAAAAAAGAAATGAAGATGAAGAAAATAATAACAAGGAAAAGGTATTTTCAACCAATCAAGCGCCTATGATAAGCAAGCAAAGAGGGGTGGCGCAGTCGCGCCAAGGTACTAATCTGACGCTGAGAGTCGTGAGCCATTTGAGTGAGACGCGGCCTCTCCCGCCAGACAGAGGGATCTGGCACCATGAATATAATCGCGCGTTGAAGCACCCATCGGTCCAGAGCTATGCCGTCCGTGCGCAGAACATGCGCGAAATTCCAGACGTCCTTCATGGAAGCCTTGCCGATAACATTCAAGTGCGCAAAATTCCCAAATACCGGTTTTCGAGTAGTACCAAGTACCGAGTACCGAGTACCGAGTACAAGACAATGTTTTACATGTAGAGGCAGTGGTGCGGTGGTGCAGTGCTGCCGGCTATTTTAGAACAGCACGCGGGCGAACCACCCAAGGAAGCAGGCAGCATTCTGCCCGCCTTCCTAATCGGGCGGGTGTTGACGCTCACTTACATTATTACACATGATCGTGTGGGCCGAGTCACGTGCACCGTTCTTTTTGGCTTCTTTTGGTTTCTTGCCCGTTGCAGCATCGGCCAATGGTTGCGATGGTTGCGCTTCTCAAACGATTTCCAAAAGGGCAATCCACTTCGTTGTTCTCAGCCTTTTTTTCTCCGAAGCGAAAAACCCTTGGACGAAGTTTCCAAAATGCTTCGACAGTGGGGCCTTGTGCGCGTCATCAAGCAATTAGCGCAAAGCTGTGACTCAAGAGGGATGCGTGATGCCCGACATGGCTGGCATGCTGCTAATATTAGTGATATGTCACGGGTATCCACCTGGACGGCACACCGTTGGGGCCGACTTCGTAGGGCTTTGCTGAAGGGCGACGAGGCGGTAGTGCCCAACGAGCACGGCCGGTCTTTTGGTCGTCGAGTTTACCGCGGCGGCGCATGGCCATTTCCATGACTGCAATGCGAATGAAATCCGGATTCTCCCGCATTTCTCGCTGCCGCATGCCAGGGACATGTGCAACTTGATGGCCAGCTTTGGCTGGGTGCTGCTGGTGCTGGTGCTGGTGCTGGTGGTTGCTGCTGCCGCCGCCGCCGCCGCCATTGTTGCTCGGTGATGCAGATGGCGGCGCGTGGCCGGCAACGTAGGGGGGCGTTCGAGGTGAGCAAGGTGCGGCCGATCGTGAACGCTGTACCTTGTACGTTTGCATTTGAATTGAAGCCGAAAAAGTTCCATTGGTTCGCGCTTTTGGTCGAGGATCCAGGTGGTTGCTCGTCGTGGGGTTGAGATAGCGGCGCAGCTCAGCAGACGGCATCTCCTCCGTGACTGGTGGTCGGCGTTCGTCCATGTATGGAACATTGGGGTCGATCGTCAAAATGGATCGTGTCAAAAGGTCATCTGTCGGAATAGAGGGGAAATTGATACTGGAGAATGACTTGGCCGCTGATCGAAGTGCGCGCAGGGAGGCGGTCAAGTTGGATTTGAAAGCAAATCTGAGGGGTTTAAAAGGTTGAAGCAGCAAGGGGTACGACGTAGATTCTTCTTCTTCTTCCGACTCCCCGGGGGAGGGCAGCTCCAGCAGCTCCTCCAGGTCAATGCCGCCCACGCCGGCGAGAGGATGTTCTTCAGTAGCATCAGGCGGGGAGCGAACGGGTTCCAACGACTTGCGCACGGGACTGTGGCGTCGTCTTGCCGATGTGCTGATGCTCCCGGGTGTGTCCATGGAAGAGCCAAAGTCCGTGGCAAGTGACTCTCCGCCTAGAGAAGGGACCGAGTCGGCAGATGTAGTCCTCGCCAGCAACGAGCCGATGTTGCTTTCCGTGGCACTGAGGTCGTCGTCGGCCAAGTCCTCCGGTGGCGATAGAAGCAAGTCCAAGGGCCCGCGGCAAAGTGATGAGCTTGCATCTTTTCCCGAGACATGCTGGTCGGTCATGACCTCGTCAACGGAGAGGTTGGGTTCAACGAGACGCCGCCTCCTATGGGGCCGTGGAATGTCTGTAATGGCCAGAAGAGCTGCGACCGAAGGCGAAACGGCGTCCAGCGAGCGAACATGTCTTGGTTGTCGTCGTTGGTTGCGATGCACGTTTTCCTTCTTCATGTGACGAGCGTTGTCACGATAACTTCGCTTCGGGATCTGGACCGGGCTGGTGGATGTTGTTGGTCTGCCATGTCCGGCGGTGGTGCCGTTGGGCGGGTTGGATGCAGACAAAGAGTCCTTTGCTTGTCGTTTTGCCTTGGTGCGTATCGACATTGCTGCGTGGAAGTCTGATGAAGTCGAAGTCGAGCTAAAGGAGGAAAAGCTGGACGAGGGGGATCCAACAGGCTTGACTGTAACGGTAACAGCGATATCGTTCTCGTCCTCGTCTTCGTCGTCGTCTTCGTCGTCGGAGGCACACTCAAGCGCATACCTGGGTGTTGTGGTGGTGGTGTGTTGGGTTACGGTCGATGATGCAAGGCAGGACGTATCGCATAGAACAAGTTTGGTTCGCGCTAAGCGTTTACTCGAAGTATGATATGGTGCGCGAGGAAGAGACGGCGAGGGCGAGGGCGAGGGCGTGGACGAGGTGGGCTGTCTCGGACAGCTTGAGAAAAAGGATCTCATGACGCCGGAAAGGGAGTCAGTCTGGTCGAAATAAGTGACAGCAGATTGACTTTTGGGGGGGGGGGGGCACGCTTTGAGGCCGGCGGCGACAAAGGGACCCGCGGCAGGGACCAGGGACCAGGGCCCGGGGGTGCGACACTGGGGCCAACAAACACGCCGTTCTGGTAGCACAGCGTCCGACTTGCCCGCTGATGAGACAGGCAGGCAGCAGAGGCAGCGAGGCAGCGAGCGTTGATAAGCAGCCGCTAGCGCTGCGCTGCGCTACATAGATTCAAGTGGGCGGGCGAGGTGCCTTGCAGCGGGTGCCGACTGTGAGGTGAGTGAGTACAGTGAGTGAGTGGGTGGGTGAGACGGCAGGGTCAAGTCGAGCACGAATCGTGGCAAGGAAAAGTGTAAATGTTTGGCGACGAGAAAAGATGGATGAATGAGAAGAAGTAAAGTTGAGAGAATCGGACACGAAGCGAGGCGAGGCGAGGCGAGACGATATGTACATACATACAGACACTGATGAGAGTTTGTCCGGTATCTATCTGTGCATGTATGTATGTATGTATGTACGGAGTACGGAGTAGTCTGGGTCCTCTGCTGCGTCCGTTATCAGCAAATCCAACGGATTGAGCCGTTGGTTGGTGGTTCCGCCCAGTGTGTGAGTGAGTGAGTGTGTGTGGAGGAGCCGATAAGGCCAGAAAGCGCCAGACGCGCGCCCCAACTGGTCAGCTTTGGTCAGGCCAAAAGTCAGGCCAAGCCAGCCTGAAGACTCGGTGGCAGCGCGAGTTGTCCGAGTCGGACAATAAGAGGCCTTGTATGTACTATTATTATGCAGCAAATGCAGCAAATGCGATGCAATGCAAGGCAAGGCAAGGCAATGCGCTCCAATGCGCCGCGACACATTCGAGCAGTGGCAACAAGTGCAGAAGTTGTCGCGCCGTAAGCCAAGGGACAGGCTGAATTCTATGTATCTTGTACATCCGTACCCCTACGTAGCCTTGCCTTATCTGGGTAGATATCAGCCTTTTGTCCTGCGTTCCTGCCCAGAGTTTACTTAAACCTTGAAATCTAACAAAATGTACATGACAGGCAGAAGAAATGCGGGGAAAAGCGCCACACGGACAAAACATTCAACAGCCTGGGGGAAGGCAACCACTTCCACTTGGCCGAGCTGCGGAGCGAAACCCACGGAACTGCTCCCCTCCATGTTGCTGCTATGAATCGGGGACCAAATGCATATCATATGTAATATATCCAGGCGTTTCGTGGCAAGCATCGTTTCCCAAGCTGGGAGCGACTCCCGCGACGAGCAGCCACCATCCATGATCCCTCTCCCCAGACCAGACCAACACTTGTACCCCGCTTCCACTGGGCAGGTCCGGGACGCTAGAACCGCGAACCGCGAACCGCGAACCGCGAACCGCGACAGGGAATGATAAGAAAGCAGCGTCTGTGCTTGGAAGCTGACTTAACTCTATCCCCCAAGGTTGTCTGCTGCCAGCCCATCTTCTGAAACCATGCGTGCGCAATTCTCGTCATCAGGTGACCGACGAGCTGACCCGGGATTGACCATGGCGCTCCATGAGCCCCGCCCCGCCGTTTTATGACAGGAGGTGAACAGGAGTGACAGCTGCTCAGACCTGGTCAACGTGCCAGTCTATGGGAGAGACGGGAGAACTTGTGCATAATAGTTGCGATAAACGATGGGGCACGAATGATAAGCAGATCTATGTATACATACATGTACCTCCGTAGGTCCGTCCCTCAATCACCAGTTGTGTGAGTAGGGCCCCGTCTTTTGATCCGTTTTGACAGCAGATGAACTCAACAGTACGTACGCACAGTACTACGTGATGTGTTCCCAATCCGGAACCCCAACGCAGTATTAGCAAGGCGAGCATTCTCGACGATAAAGCCCGAGAAACCAGTCCATTACCCCAAATTTTACATGTACACACGACACGAGTAGCCAGTCTCGCCGGTAAGCCATAACCCCGCAACTCCAACTGATGCTTAAAGACGGGCATCCATCCATTTTGCTCTCGCGCGCCTGCACCCATCATTGCATGCCCGTCATCGTCATACCCACCAGGTGCCGCTACGTACATAATGTGCTCACTGCACACCACACCTCCAAGCAGCCACCAGCCACCAGCCTCGCAAACGAGTGACGGCAATCAAGTTGTCGACGTTCCGCTCTGAACGCATCGTGCATAAGTAGTGATAGCGACTATTTCCCGCCCTGCCAATGTCGTATATTTCAATACTTCACATTGATCCACTGCCTAAAACGGTTATACCAACTCCCCAACAGCCGTAGCCACATCATTGATGAATACACCACATGGCGACTTCCACCAACATTCTTATATTCGAATTCGAAAAATCAACAGTTGGTCTCGAGAAAATAGTGGTGGCCAACAGGAGGGCTAGTCGTCTGACAAGTTGGCCGAGAGGCCGCTTCATGGCTTGTCAAACACGCATCGCGATTACAGAGTAATAACAAATCACCAACAATCGTGCCAAATCACGGGAGCCGTGCAGAAAAGCTAAACAAGAAAAATAGAGCGTCGCTCATGGCTATCCATTTCTTCCATCACCCACCCCCTTTCTCTAACTAGGACTTGCGCTCCCATCATATCTGCTGTAAATGGACAGGGAAACAGAAAACACAAAGACCGCCCGTTTTTGGGTTTCCACGCGGCCTATCGGCTCCCTGCATAGAACAAACAAAGAAAAGGTGCTACACAACGCCTCGCCGCCAAACGGAAAGTGTAGGACAAAATTTCAAGTTAAACAAGAAAAAAATTTAGAATGAAAAACATGACGATGTGATCATGTACGGATGTGCTCAAGGCGGGAATCGTCAGTCAGGTGGGCCCCTTAACCAGTTTTAGTGCGTCCCTGGGCCCAGCTGAGTCTCTTTGCACGGGGCGTCTTGCCGTCCTTCGTGCTTTCGTCGTCCGCCCCTGCATCTGGACTTTCATCTTGAAAGCCACCACCTTCTCGCTTGCGGCCAGCGAAGGCGCTGAGCCGATCTCGTAGGCCTCCGCCGCTCTTCCGACTGTGGCCTGATTCGTGGCTGCCAGCGCTCGTGGACGGCCGAGGTTCATCTCCGCCCATGTTGCGCAGAACCTGACGAGGGTTGATGGAGTTGGTGAAGCCGCCGCTTGATGATGAGGGACGTAGTAGATCAATCCCGAGACCAGCGCCGCCGCCGTTGCGAGCTTCCACTGGCGTGGGGGGAGTCGTCATGGACAGGAAGGTCGGCGGCGCGCTGGGCCCGTTTGTGTGTGACGAGCCCCCGGTTCGGTAGCTACGTCCGCTGGCCACACTGCTACCGCGGCTGGCGGATCGTGGGGCCGGTATGCTGCTGTGCGTGCTGCCTCGCGTGGATCGCGGCGGAGATCTCGAGTAGTCGACTGGCGAAGTCCCGTAGAAGCTTGATGAGTCGTCGCTGTCGTTGACACTGCCGGCATAGTGCTGCGATGAAGAGGATGGAGTGATCAAGACGGAACTGTTGGCCATTTCCCGTAGCTTGCTGCGCTGTTCGGCATTGGGACGATGCTTGGAAAATTTGTTGCCTATAATGGCGCCCGTGTGCGAAATGAGCGCTTTGACCACGGCTTTCTTCAGAGCAAGTGCCAGGTCCAGGTTGGACCATGTCTTGTTCTGCCACTCAATGGTTGGGAGCCTGAAGACGAAGTCGTGGACGTCTTCTACGTTACGCTGGTCTTTGCCTTTGTAGCTCAGGCAGAGAACTACCGACGGCATCCTGATGTGTGCAAACGTCATGTAGTTGCTAGCTCGACTAATCATCTTGGTGAGGTCATCCGATTGCTGCTGTTTGTCATCGGCCTGGGACTTTCCGCCGCGCCAACGAGACGTCTTTTTGGATTCGGCGGATTCTTTGCTTTCCTTGGTGGTCGAGAATCCGGTCGATGAGCGCACAAGCACACCGGGTCGTGGGCCGCTGGTGCTCCGAAGAGACTCGTGAGAAGCCTTTTTGGCGAGGGACGTCTTTCCGGTATGGCCGGATCGGAACAGCCTGAATGCATGGCTCTCCCCGGTGTTGACGCTGAGGGCCTTCTTCGGACTCCATTCTGTGCCATTGTTGGAAGTCAAGGTTGGCCGCAGACGTAGCTCAAGCGATCCGGCTCTAGTAGTGAAGCCGGAGGACGAATCTCTCTCGGGGGCTGGCGTGCCCAGGCGGCTGGTCGAGCTATTCAGAGACTCGACTTCCTCGTCGTCGAGACTGGGCACGCCATGCTTGGCCACGGAGGAGGAGGAGGAGGAGGTGGGCGTGCCTCTGCTGCCCTTTTCTCCCCCCTCCATGCCAGGAAAAATATACTCGAATAGACGTTTGCCGGCTTCCCGTTCCAACTGAATCTTCATGGGCACCAAGTTGACTTCAAATCGATCCATGACAGGAATCCCCGCGATGGCTTCCAACATGTGCCAGTAGACACGAATCATGTCTTGCTGAGCATCTGGCGGCGCATTCTTGTCGAGATCCTTGTAGGGAGCAATAATGGCCGGGTATGTAGCATCGGGAAGCAGATTCAGGCCCAGGACTTTTCCAACACGAATCAAGTTCATGTGAGAGCCATCCGAGTTGTCTGTACGGTCATACTCGACATCCTTCAGTTGCAGTTCGACGAGCGGCTCAGATGAGTCTTGAATAAGATGCCACACAATGTCCCGCGCCGAAATGCTCCATTTCAAAAGTGCGCTCGTATCGCTGTCCGTGTCATACTTGCGCTGTGACGTTGTTATGGCTTTCATCATGAAGAACAGCTCATCCTCGCAAGAGGCGAGGTCTCGTTCCAGAGCGAGACGGTCCTCCCATCCTTTCTTGTCGAGGTAGCTGGAGTACACCTGGAAGTGACTCTTGATCTCTTCGAGCTGTTTGATGCGCTCCTGGAGTTTCTGTACCATTCGTGGTGCGCCGCTCAGGTCGCTGAAATCGGATGCGAGGATGATCTTCTCCAGTCGCTCGCTGCGAGTCTTCTCCAACGGCTCGCTGTACATGAGTAGGTCCAAGACGATGACATACATGGCGTAGTACTGAGAACTGTTGCAGAGGGCTCGTGCTTGGGGGAATTCAACCCACAGATTGTCAGACCGACACTCGGTGTTTTCGATGGACCCAACATCGTCACCATCGCCACCATCGGGAATTCCATTCACTTCATCGTTGTATTTGAGACGCAAGTTGTTGTACTTGTCGTAGCGGAGCATGGCCGACGTCTTTTGGACCACGCGTTTGAACCCGAAAGGATCCGCTTGGAAGTTGAACATGACCTCCATGGGAACCCACGGGGGCCATGCGCATCCGTTGGGAGCGCCATACTTGCTACCCGCATACATGGAAACCAGGTTGGTTTGAAACCACTTCTGGTGAGTGACGAAGAACTGCGTGCTGTCCATGTTGACGAGGAAACGACGCTGCACCAGACCACTGACTGTGTCGGAAATCCTCTCCTTGTCCATGACTTCGAGTACCTTTAGCTCCATGCCCTTGGCGGTGATCATGACGACGTGCTTCTTGTTCTTTTCGCTTTGCAATTGGATCTGCGGCGCTATCAACCGGACGTGATAGCTGCTCTGTGGGCTGAACTCCTTTGATATACCGCCTTCCAAATCCTCAATGGATCCGCAGCTAGCATCGCCGTTGGAGTCGAACGCGGTGCTGGAGAAACGGCTGCCATCTCCGAGTATACTCTTAATGCGATCCTCCAGGTCGGCAGCGCCATTCTTTTCTCTCGTGCTGGGATTGGGCGATGGCGTGTGGTCATTGGCTGCAGCAGGTGCGGTGCCCTTGTTCGACTTGCTGGCCTTGGCTCGGCTCTGTTCCTCAACAATGTCGAGGATAAATTTGACGGCTGGTCTGGAAAGGTAGTAGACGAAACCACGTCTTTGACTGTTTTGGTGGATGTAGCGAAGCACAATGTTCCGAAGTAAATTGTTCCACTTCAACTGCATGTTGTGGATGACAAATCGGTTTTTGAAGTCGCTTTCGAACTCTGATGTAGGGGGCATTTCAACTTGGCCATCTGTGCTTGACGATGACGACGAAGGCTCTGATGGTCTTCTGCTCCCATTGCCATTGGCGCGTGATTTGCTCTGCATCTGATCCAACATGGTCTTCAGAAATAGCTCCTTGTCTTTCAGTACATTGGTGTGTTTTCCAAGCGCCTCAAATTGCTCAACAAGCTCGTCGTCTTCCGAGTTCGTCTGGATGACCCTCAGTTCGGCTTCGCCGACATTCCGTGAATGTGTTTCCATCTGAACCGCGAGTTGGCCAAGACGTTCTTGAATGAGCTGGCTCTGAACCCGCTTCGGGTCGTCGTCGTGTGTCATGGTGCAGGAGTGCGTCGGCTCGTCGCCAAAGGGGCTAGTCCTGGTTGGATCGCCGGCAATGACACCACCGATGTCGGTTTGTCTGAAATAAGTCAAGCGCGGCGCGAATGCAAGCGGCATGATTTTGGTGTCAGGATGTGGCTCAGTCGGCAGAATCCAGTCGAGTTCGACAAAGTCATCCATGTCGATCCAGCTAAAGTCGTCGTCCGGAATCGTGAACCGTGATAGGTCCGGCTTGTCGTCTCGGTTGGTGTTTAGCGATGATATCGATCCCTTCTTCATTGCCCTCGCGGTTGTGTCCTTCAAGCTAGCTGAAACGGCCCGCACGTCACAATTGGACAGATCGAGTTGGCAAGCGTGGATCTTGATGCCGGATGTCCTACTCTGCGTGTTTTTGCCCTTGGCGAGTGTGTTAAACTCTTCTCTGCGCTGGTGAAGGTCAAGCATGAAGCTATCAAAGCGCACTTTGAGACCGGTCGCGGAAACCGCATTCGCCGCGTAGTCTTCGGCGTCCTTGTGCTTGTAAATGTGGCTCATGAATAGGGGAGCCAGAAGAAGGCTGTATTTGACGGTGGCCAGGTGTCTCCCGAATTTCTTGCTATTCTTCTCGCGTCCTGGCCACAGGTTACCTTGTCGAATGGGGAGGGACAAGGGCTGGCCAAATAGCCCCCACCATTGGTAGAAATGGGTGAAGAATCGTGGTGTGAGATGAACCGTGTTGTAGCTTCTTGACGGATCCGGATTTTCGGCCGTCCAATCTCGATCCACAGGGGCGCGCACGGCGATGGACAGATGGACATGTCGACTTCTGAAGCCCCTCATGGCATCATACGGCAGACCGTCTTCGGTGGGCTTGGCATACATGGGATTCTTGAGGACAACCTCGTAGTGTGGCTTGAAGGAGAAACTCCTCTCTCCACCCTCGATGGCTCGCTCAAACAGTAGACCGGCCATCCACTGGACCCTGCCAGAGAGTTTCATGACAACCTTCTTGAAGACGGCCCCGTCCTTGAAAGTATCTTCAGTTCCATGGCCATGGCCATGGCCATGGCTATTGCCTTGCTCTCTACGACGGGCAGCGTCGCGGACTTGGTGGTTGTAGTCAGGAATGGCCAGTATGTATTCGCCACTATCCACAGTCATTAATTGCTTGGGGTCGTCTTCTGCATTGATATGCCATCTAACATCGTTACGCCAACACATCAGGAACCCGGCACCGTTGCCCGTCACCTGGTACGGATCTCTGGTGCCCTTTAGTGACAGGTGCATGTCGCCATCTCCCTTCCACGCCACATGGACACGCGAGTGGGTGTTGAGACGCAACTTGTCCCAGAAGCCGACACGCTCTGACGGATCCACTTGTGGTTTCGTGAAGGATTCAATCACCATCATCATGTCTTGGACGGCGGGCTGGTAACACGGTCCCCAGGTTATTCGTGTTGGCAAAGCCGTGTTTATGTCCATGAAGACTTCCGAAAATGACTTGACAGGACCAATGGTGCGCCGTACTTCAATGGCAAAGCTACCTTCATTAGATGCGGTTGGGTCGCTACTCCGTGGAGGTACAACATTGACGCGAACTTTGCGGGTAGACTCATGGCCCCTGAACTCTTCGGCCAGCACGAAATTGGCTTTGAGAGACACGGATGGAACTCTCGAGGACTGTCCAGTCTTGAGCCCAGGTATGTGCATCAGGGGCAATGGATAGTCACGCAGTGACATTCGTGCCTCGCCCATCTGGATTGCTACATGCATTGGAACAAGGAGGCCATATTGCATGTCCTTGGGCATTCCCTTTCCCACCTTGTGGATAAAGTTGGGCAGGTCTCTCATCGCAAACGTTGGTTTGTCGATCATGAAATGGAGGTCCGATATTAGCGCGGACATGAGCGCTGGTCGTTGGGGAACCTCCAGTATGTTTTCTGTTTCTTCCACATCATCCGGAAGATGATTGGATCCCCAAAAGAGATGCCGCAAATCGCGCATGCTGTTTTGCGATGCCTGGTAGGCGCGGTCGATTCGTTTCTTCCATGCCTGCGAATTGTATCTGTGAAGAGCAAGTCGAGCCTCTTCTTCGGAGACCTTGGAGTGCCCATGTATGCCGACATGCTCCCTGTCTGGATCGTACCGGGGCATAGTGCCGCCGTGAATCTTGTGTCCAGTGTCGCCCGCTTTGTATGCATCTGCACTTCTGCTTCTGAACCAACGTGACGACTTCTCATCCAGCCGACCGCGTGGGAGTGCAGATCGAGCACGGAGCTTGCCACCGCCCTTTCTGGCTTCCTCATCGCGAACTTTCTGAGACTTCAAGCGGAATGCTTCTTCTCGAGCCAGGCGCTGTGTCTGCTCCTCCCGCCCTGTACGATAGATGATGCCGAGTTTCCATTCAAAGGCACCATCTTCCAACTCGAATAGAAAGCTTCGAGAGCGGACAGACATCTTGGGGACATTCTTGGGGCCTTCGGGCTTCTTCTCGAGGATGTACTCGTTTGTGCCCGTCTTGAATCGATGGTGGAGCTGCTGCACTGATTTGATGACGTTGGTGAAATTGTCGGTGATTCTGGCGACTGTGACTTCATGCGGGACAGCAATGCGCATTGCCTCTGTGGCCACGTCGATCATCCTCTCTGTAACAAACTCGCCGGTAGAAGACTTGTGTTTGGATTGTCGCAAATCAACCCGGCCATGCTTGATGCCAATCATCCTCGACCAGACATTGTGCATACGAGGAGTCTCAACGTACAGCCTGACGACCTTTGAGCTCAGGTAAGGAGTCGACCATCGGTGACGTCCGGTTTCTAACCCGTATACCCGCAGCATCATGAGAGGTTCATGTGGCATCTCCGCCTTTATTTGTAGCAATGCTGCCTTGACATCGACAGTGACCAGCTCCGACGGGTTTGCGGATATGGTGTCTGCGTCGGACAAGCCTGGGCTCATCGGAACGGGCAAATGGTCTTGATCAAGGCTGCCCCGTTGTCTGCGTCGGGGAACATCACGGCCGGTACGCATAAACGCCCGTCGCAAGGTCAACACAGCCACTCCGACGGCATAATGCCGATAGAGAGAATACTGGAGCATGATGGTTTTGATCGTCGACTGTATGTGGAACATTGGTCCATGATTGTCGCTGGTGGCCGAAAACGCAAGCTCGAGGCGGGGGATGCTGACAAAGGGCTCGACTTCGAGTTGATCAGCCGCTTCAACAATCTGTGCCTCGATACCTTTGGCATGCAGGGCGAGTCTGCGGCCATCCCCGGTGATTTGCGGCTTCTTCTTGAAGCGAGGCGACGCAGGTGACGGCGTCAGATCGGAGTCGGACTGTGTGATGGACCTGCTATGAGTTCGCCGTCGAGTGCCAGCCCGTCGCTGGAGGCCGTCCAGGCGATGTGCCCTATATTCCGCCCCAAACGAGTCCAGGTGCACCGAGACGCCTCTGGTATCATCCGAGATGTCTTCGTCCACGCCCGCAACTTCAATGTTGAAGTCTGTGGCCTCGATTTGGTACCTGACGAGCCACTCGGGCATGGACCGCAGGAAATTCTCGTCGGCGGCTGTCTTGGAAGTGGCTCGCTTCTCGGGCTCCACGTCAATGTGAAGTTGTCGAACGATCTGACGAAGGCCATCTGTAATCTCAGGTCGCACCATGCTGATACCAAGTGATTGAATGATGCCGGTGAGCTCAACGTTGACATCAGGTCTGGCGGCCAAGTGCGCCTTGAGATCGAAAGATTCGGTCGTTATGAGATTGAATCGGTCCCCTGTGCAAGTCTGGTAGTATAGATGGTGGGACTGTACTCTCATCGCACCATCTAGAAAGTAGTGCATATCCTCCACAGACGAGTGGGAAGATTCGACATCCAGGGACACTGATGAAATTGATGAAATGATGAGATCAAAGTCATCGGGGTCTTCGGCGTCTTGCAACGGCTTGAGCTTCATGCGCAGAACCGGTTCATGCATGGAAAATTTGATACTGGCTTTGGGGAGGAGTCGCGAGATGATGTTGTGTTTCCCATCGTAAGGTTTTGCTGCTTTGGGTTTCGGCTGCATCATGGCAATTAGGAGAGGGAGGTGTGCGGGATCGAGGTCGATGGACGGGGAGGTGATGACCGAGTTGGCGAACATGATGTTGGCGTTCTTTTCTCCAATAGCTCCATCCTGAGCCAGCTGGACTGTTTTTGAGGGTAGAGTGGTTCTGACTGTAGTAGTAGCCATTGGTATGTACAAGAGTCTGTCGGGACTGCCGTGGCCGTCGTCGATTCCAACCGAAATGGAGAGAGCAGCCGCCAGGGCTTCGTGGGCGATGTCCTTTGCTGAAAAGTACATGCGGTGAGCGGGTGATTTGGGATCCAACCGATGCAGGTCGATACCAACTTCCTTCATCGAGGCATTCAGAAGCATGGGGGAGCCTTCTGGTCTCACAGAAGTCACCTTTTTCGTCATACCAACGTAACTGACGGCAAATTGAACCTCTTTGATGCCTCGCAGGATTGAGCTGACAAAATCCCTGGAGTTGGCAACTGTCTTCATCAGGTCATCGGCTGCGACGCCGTTCACGTCAGTCTCTTCGGGGACTCGTGCCAGTACAATATCAACGGGCTCCTCCGCGCCGACAGAGTGCGTTTCCCCACGACACCGCTTATAGCGAGTCGCACAGAGTTGGAGGTCATCGTATGGCACGTGGACTCGTCCGAGCTTCAGCGCGATGGTGGCATCTCGAAGGCCTTGTGTTGATTCGTACAAGAAGCCATGAACATTGAGCAAGCAGTGGTCCAAGACCTCAAGAGAATGATTGCCCTCGGCTGTGAACAAGACGCTACGCAACGAGATGATCCACTCAGCTTGTCGCTGCTGCTTCTTCTTGCGGTGGAACTTGAATAATCGAGCGTGGTCGACTGTCTTACGTCTCGTGTCCACTGCGATTGTGAAACTGCCAATCTGAATCCTGCCAACGCCTGCCACATTGACAGTGGAATTGGTAGCAACAACATCCACCATTCGAAGCCATCGGATGTTGGTGTGTAATTTCTTTATCCTATCTTTGAGCTTGGCCAGCTTCTTCCAGGTTTCGCTTTGGGGATGAGTATTCGGTTTTCGGCGAGGTTTTCGGGTTCTTGGTAGGGGAACAGACTCCTCGGGGGGGCCCTCATTAGCAGATTTCTCATCATCCACGCCTTCTTTCGCTGCCGCTGACTTGTGTCCATCCAATTCGGCAATGTCAACAGTCACAACCAGCTCGCTCAATACCAGGCTGATCCATGTTGGCTGAGCAAAAGTAGGACGATGTATATTGAGGCCCAGCCCTCTGACTTCCACACGACATCCATCTCGGGGTGTATATGCTAGCCGTCGTAATGATAAGTATCCGATTCGTTGGATGGAGACGCCCGTCAGGATTCGAATAACGGCGAAGAAGACGAAGGAAGATAGATATAGCAGAACGAGGACTCCCAGTAGGAAGGTCGGGTCGAGAAGGGCCATGCTGTTGTTGCGCGTAGACCTCCTAGCTCAGCTTATACCTGAGATAACAACCCTGAATATGGTATTCTATAAGGTCCATTCCCGTCAGTCTCAACCTGAATGAACAACACCAAGGCTTTGCTTATTATCTATCGTGGCGAGAACGGGCAAGCATACGTCTTCTTGCCAGGCAGGGGAGAGTATTCATCTCCTCTCCGAGCAGTGTCACTGGCTTACAAAAGAGGGGCGCGCCATAGCCGGCCGACTGAGTCGTATTTCGAAGATGCTAAGTGTCGAGATGCCAGATCAATCGGTGTCGCGCGCGCGCGCAAGTCAAGCAACCTTGGCTCTCTGCCCTAGCTGATTGTTGACAGCACCGGCGCTCGAGATGATTAGGGCTGCTCTGCAGCGAAAGCCTCCGAGACAAGACCACCAGTCCGACTGTCCGACTGTGCCGATATACAAGGTTTTTCTCCGCAGAACAGAGCGAATCGGGTTTATTAAAGGTGGGAAACAGGTGGAGGGTCCGTGGATAGGGCGCGTATGTGTCGGGCGGGTTGTGCAGGCCGTACGTAGGAAGCGACCGAGTCGAGCTGCGGCGCGGCGGGTCGGGTCGGACGATAAGTTCGAGGGAAGCGGGTGTTCTGCAAAGCACTGCGAGCAGAGTTCGGTAGCAGGTTGATGAGCACGCTCTGGTGCTGTTGCGAAGAGAAATGCGAGGTGCGTTGATAAATCAGACGGAGGACATTAGACACGTACGATAAGACATGAGGGCAGAGAAGCAGCAAGAAAGGTCATAGCACCAGCACTAGGAGAAAGTGGATGCAGACAGACAGGAGTGGCCCAACCACTGGCTCGTTGGCTGGGACTGATGACGATGCTATTTATTGTCGGGCGGGCGGGACTGACTGCGAGCACTGTGATGATTTTTTGGGGGTTGGGGATGGGATGGATGTATTCCACCGTCGTCATTGTCATTGTCATTGTCATCGTCATCCTCACGCAGAATGCCATGCACGATGGATGCGAGTCTGTCTGGGTGTCACCTTGTTGTTGGCCTCCCTCCTCCTCCACTCATCAAACTCCCTGCCAGCCAGCCACGGACGGACGCCACATTTCCCGTAATCTGCCCCAATGTCATCACGCTGTCAGCCACCAATGCAGGAGGACAACAAGACCCGAGTGCGGCGCCATCGACAACCAAAACCACGCGAGCAAGTACCAAGATAGGTAAGTAAGTTGATTGCAACTTTTCTTTTTTGTCTTTTTTTTTTTTTTTTCCTCCAAAGAAATTCCAGAGAGGGATTGCGCGCGTCGAAGCAGGAAAAAGACAGACAACACAATGGCTTCATTCCACCAAAGCAGTGCGCGATGAAAACAAGACTCGTCTTCCATTCTTCCTTGACTCAGATCAACTTTCGGCGCTTCAATAAATAACACGCAAATTTCGAAGCCAGCCTGTGGTGTGGGCTTTTTTTAAACAACCAGAACTTCAAGGCATCACAATGTCAGCTTGAATCAGCAATCCAAGTTTCCCACTCCGAATAGCTGCAAGTCTAGCACCAATTGCCAGCAGGGCTACTGGTTCTCGAGTCTCAAATCTCAATCTCTTTGATGTTGACAGGACGAGTATTCAATCGGGTACATGTAACATGTTTACTTAATGTCCATCTGCCCAACGTCCCCTCCCATCTCTCTTTGCTAAACGCTACGACCTGGTGGAGTATATCCTTCTGGATGCAGTCAGTCCTCAGGCTTTCCTGACCAGTTTAAAAACCCTCAGAAGAGACCGTCGAACCGCTTCGTCCAACGATTGGGGTTGTAACTTGTGAACTTGTGACTTCCTCTGCGGCAAACTTGGACCACTCTCTGCATCCCTCATCCCTCCCTAGTCCATGATTGATCCACAAATCGTCTGTACGTAGACCCCTCGAACTGGAAGTCTGGACCATATTGTTGCTGTCCAGTTCTGGGTTCCTTGCCAGAGTAGCTGCGACGATGCTCACCAGAATCATCATCTCTTGACCTTGTCGCACCCGCACAACCTCTTGGCATTGACGTTGACATGACGGAGGTGTACACGTAGGTATTAATAGCGCAAAGACCAATCCTAGTGACCTGTGTCAAAATAATAATCGTAAGATGTGTGCCGCTGGATCCAAGTCAACATGCGGCGCTGCTATGGTGGTAGCAAGGCCACGTTTGATGTTAATCATACCTGTCAAGTCGTCAACCTGACTTATTGCTTGCCTGCACCACCAGACGAACAGAAATAGCACCAGGTTTTTTTCTATCTACACAAGAATAGTATATACTATACATATAGTACCACCCCACTTTACTCCGTACCACGGATTCAATCATGCTCCGGGTGCTACCCCTGAAGTCCTGCATTGCTACCGAGAAAAGGATTCGGGGATTCGGTTTCCAAAGTCATCTACCGAAAGTGTCCATGATCATTGATTGGAATCCCTCTCATACTTAGGGTGGTATTAGGCAATCCTCCACCTCAACACCCCGCATCGGCTCGCTACCCCTCGAATACTACCGAGGCAAATGCCACTCGACAGCGCAACACGAGACATGTATATGAGCAAGTGCAATTAGTTGCCTTCCATCCGGACCGAGTGGACGTTTTCTCCTCTTCCTGTCCAATCGCCTTCCGTTCCGTTCCGTTCCGTTCTTTTACAGGTCTTGGCCCTTACATCACGGCAGACCTGGGGGGTCAGTGTTGAGCATATATATGCTGGTTGCTTGTCAAGACATAATCCGCCATCTTCCAACCTCCCCTACAACATTTGGAAAAGGGCAATCCGGCCACCATGAAGACCTCTACAGCACTGGTGCTCAACGAGATCAACGGCCCATTCAGCTTCGAGACGATACGTTTGGATCCATTGCGCCCGACAGAGGCACTCGTTGAGATCCACGCAAGCGGCGTCTGCCACACCGATCTGTCCTGTGCAGAAGGAACTCTTCCCGTCAAGACGCCCGCAGTGCTGGGACACGAAGGTACGGACTGGGCAAAAAAAAAACTACTTCTCATCCTCGTGCGCTGACGCGGAATTCCAGGCGCCGGCGTAGTCAAAGAAGTCGGCTCTGAAGTCAAGCACGTAGCCCCGGGCGACAAGGTCCTGCTCTCCTTCACCCACTGCCAGAACTGCGCTCAGTGCAAAGACGGACACCCGGCCTACTGCTACTCCTTCGTGCCTCTCAATTTCGGCGGCAAACGAACCGATGGATCGAGCGTCATGCATCAGCATGAGGAAAAGGGCGGCAAACCCCTCCACAGCGGCTTCTTTGGGCAAAGCTCCTTCTCTCGATACGCCGTCGTGTCAACACCGTGTCTCGTCAAGGTCCCCGATGACACTGATCTGGCGCTATTCGCACCGCTCGGCTGTGGCCTGCAAACGGGCGCGGGAGCCGTCCTCAACACGCTTGACGTGCAGGCCGGGAAGACTGTTGCCATCTTTGGAGCTGGCTCGGTCGGCATGAGCGCCATCATGGCCGCCAAGATGCGAGGAGCCGGGACCATCATCGCCGTCGACCTGCAGCAGTCTCGGCTGGATCTGGCGTCCGAAGTCGGTGCCACCCACACTCTTCTCGGCAAAGACGCCGACCTCGTGTCCAAGATCAAGGAAATCGCCCCTCCCAACGGCGTGGACTATGCCGTGGACTGTTCCGGAGTCCCCGCCGTGGTCGAGGACATGATCGAGTGTCTCGGGAGTCGTGGCCACGCAGCATCTGTTGGAGCTCCATCGGTACGTTTTTTTTTTTTTCACCACCCAGGTGTTGGCAACAATTTGATCCAAGACAAAGAGGCTGAACCTGGTCTCGCAGCCTGGGGAAAAAGCCGGAATCGACGTCTTCTCACATCTCATCCATGGCAAGCGCTTTTCGGGCTGCTGTGAAGGTGATTCCATTCCGAGCAAGGTATGTCTACGCCAACCACTATTGCAAGAATTTTTTAATTTTTCTTTGAAAACTTGCTGACTGGGTGCAGATCATCCCATATTTGATGGAAGAGTACGCCAAGGGGAATTATCCCGTGGATAAACTGGTCACGTTTTATGATTTTGAGGAGTTCCAGAAGGCTATTGATGATATTAAGCGAGGCGTTGCCTTGAAGGCAGTGTTGGTGTGGAAGCAGTGATGGGTCTTTTTGTTTTGTTTTTGTTTCCCGAGTCTGGTCGGCGTTGCAACGGTGGAAGCGTTGGAGGAATGGGCGTGGGAGCGGCCTAGAAATGGTGCAGAAACGGCGTAGAAGATAAGTATCATAACCCTGAGATGATGACGCTAGATGGAATGGATCGAAGCCATATTAGTGTCCAGTAAACCGAATTGCTGGACCTACCACAGGGCGCCATGTTCGTTGTTCCGCTGAAGACCTGCTCAAACCTCGCGAGCACCCAAAACAAACTCTGTCAATGATTGATTGGTGATGGGGTAGCCGCGCGCCTGTCTACTTGTAAGGGCACCCCGCAGAATAGTAAAGACTGGCCAATTTTTTTTTAAAAAAAGCGCGGACAAGTGCTAGTAATACAGGTGCAGTCAAGGTGCTTCCACTGAACAGGCCAGAGGTCAAGGTATATTCAACGAACCAGAGGATATGTTGAGCTTGCCGAACCAAGTCAAGGAAAAGATGCTCAAATCTTTGATGATGGATACGACTGATTCTTCCTCACAAGCTCCAAGGCTCCAAGGTGCCGTTATTCTCGAAATTTTTGTCATGCCTGCATGAATGACTGTAAACCTCTTGGAGGCAGATCTTCTGATCGCTTCACTGCTGGCATGTGTTGTATCGAATAGCCGGATGCACCTATTCGTAGATAGAATCCATAATGAGGTCCAAATTGTGAAGCCCAATGTCTTTTTTTTTTTTTTTGGGGGGGGGGGGGGGGGGGGGGGGAACGGGCTTCGGCCGCTCGGTAATACACAACGGGTGCAAACCATCGTACAAGTATCGTCATCCCACGTTTTGGGAGCTGCCTTCCTCTCCATCACTGATTCTGCCGACTGTCATCTCGAGTTTCCATTTGTTTCGCTCTGTCCTTTCGCCGCCTCAGCCGCTTTCAGCTCAGCTATCCGATCATCGATGAGTGCAATATCCACCTCCACCTTCAAAATCTTCTCTTTCATCATGTCAATGTACTCTTCATCTGTCAACTTTTTCAAGGGGCTCAGTTTCGACAGCCAGCTAGTGCCGTCGACCTTTGCCTTGCTTGCTTCCGAGGATGATCTGTTGGCAATAGCCTGTCCGCCTGCTCCAATCAGGCTCCATATGGCAATGGCGGGCAAAAGTCTAGCCGGGCCACCTACGACGTCGAAAATGTCAGAGTTGCCGAGTTGACGCAGTGAACATGCAGGTCGAAACTACTTACGTGCCAAACCAGCTACAGCACCGGCCGTGGAGCCAGCTACGCCGCTAACTGCAACTTTGTCCATGGGCTGCATCTTCTCTTCGCCGCCGTACGCTCGAATACCCACGCTGCGTGTGACTGCATGGTCATGTGTTAACATGAATTGAATGCCCTGAAGATAGACCCCAAAGATGCAGGCTGTGACGTACACCAGTAACTGCTTCCAAGCATAAACCATTGTACGCCGGCGAAGAATCCACCGGCAACCGGACTAGTGTCCCTTGCAATTGCTCCTCCGACTCCAGCCAGAATTCCTACTGTGCCTGTTGTCGAAGTTAGATGCTGCTTCTGTGGAATGATGAGCCAGTTGTCCTGGGAGCATGGGATGTGGGCAAAACGTACCAGAGTAAAGCCCAACTTTGAGTGGTGGTGCAACAAGCTCTACGAGCTGGGGAGGCAATAATCCCTGTCTCCGTTGCCGAAGCCCCGAGTTGCTGGAAGGCACATCATCGCCGTTTGCCGCCATGGTGAAGTGAAAGCTCTTGAGGAACTTGTGTCGTCAAGAGCCAGGGGCACAACTCCTGAGACTGAGACTGAGACTGAGCGCCGGCGATGGCGTTGAGGGGGGAAAGCCAACCTCTGAAGGCGATGGCGCGTTTCTAGGAAGACCTTTGCAAAATGAAAGCTGTGGAATAAGTTCTACCGCAACCACAGTGTTTGTTGGTCCATCAAGCTTGCGATATGAAGAATCGCGTTATTCAGGTGCAATCATACGGAGTACGCCACCTTCGAAAAGTCCATGACTTGTGGTCCAAAGTGGGTCCCGCTGGCCGAACGCACAAACACCGAATGGCTATGCAGGGAGAATCGCTCCGTGCAGAACAAACAGATGTAGAAGAAGAAGAAAAACGTCCAAAACACGTCTTCTTCATCCTCATTGCATCGTGTGACCTACAACCCACTGTACCAAGAACTGTTCCACCTCGTCGGCCCACGTCAAGCCGCGCATCGGTACATTGTACATACATACATATGTATATATTGGCCCAGAGCGCCTAGTCCTAATCCAGACTAGCGCATCCCACTCCCTGCCTGGCGAAAATTGAGGCAACCCTCACATACTCCAGCATTTTTTCCACGCTCGAGCAAAATTCGTCTCGAAACAACCCCAGACACGGCAACGCTCGTCGGGGTCTATTTTGTCAACTATCGCGATCGTCCCGATCCCTCCCCAATCCCGACTTTCGACTCGCACTCTATAATCTTCCATCAAGCGACTATACCCTGTCGCTTTGTCTTCTGCTCCCGCCGCGTCAGGAGGAGAGAGCTGCCTGGTCCAGCCTTCGCCTCTCAACGTTTGATTCTGCGCGCATCGGATCTCGTTGCGCGTGCTCACCTAAACCGCAATCATGGGTACGCTGTGCCCCGAACCAAGACGAGCATTCTCTTGAATCAATTCAGAACATGGCTGACGGTTTTTTTTTTTTTTTTTTTTTTGGCGTTTAGCTCCCAAGAAGAAGGAACAGCAGAAGATGTCCCTGGGGGACTTTCTGACTGATGGTGGTGCGTCCTTCGTCCTAGTCGCGGGGCTGTCGTGAACCCCGCCGCCAACTCGCGGTCTCGACGGTTCAACGGATTGCTAATACCTTGAACAGGATTTGGAGGTGGCTCCTGGGCTGATGAAGTTGAGGAAACCTATGGTGAGTTGTTTTTTTCCTGGAATATATGGTGCAGCAACAATCAAAAGCTAATTTTTCCCTTACAGTGACTGGTATGCGGTATCAATCATGTGTCATGAATAAAACGCGCACCATGTCGCTCGCCACTAATATGTGAATAATAGGCACGCAGCCTTTGCCCCCTAGTGACCGACCTCGCTACGGAGGTGGCAGCAGTAACACTGGCACGTCGTCTTGGCAGGATCGTGGTAAGCATTGCCGAGAGTCATAGTGCTGGGTCGACTTGTGGGCCATGGCTAATTCGGGACAAGGCTACTCTGTTCGTGAAACCGCCCCTGCGCAGTTCCCAGATAAGCCTCCGTTCACTGCTCATCTTGGCAATTTGTCCTATGACGCAACTACCGAAACCGTTACCGAGTTTTTCGAGGGCTGTGATATTGTCAGCGTTCGAATCATCGAGGACCGTGAGATGATGCGCCCCAAGGGATTTGGATACGTCGAATTCACCGACGCTGAAGGACTGAAGAAGGCCTTGACCCTTGATGGAGAGTCCTTCCAGGGTCGTATGATTAAAATCAAGGTTGCCGATCCTCGTGAGTGATTCTCCTGTGCGTGGTTTGGTTTGGTTCAAGTGCTAGACTAAACTGACTCGATGAACGAACAGCCCGTGGCGGTGACAGCCGTGGCGATTCCTCACGCGACCTCAGCGACTGGACTCGCAAGGGACCTCTCCCCGATCTTCCTGGACGTGGTGGCCGTCCCGGCTCCGACTTTGGTGGCGACCGTGAGCGTCGCCCTCCCCGTGACCCGGCTGCCGAATCCCGTGCTCCCCGTGAAATCAACTGGGAGCGGCGCGGACCCCTGGCTCCTCTGTCGCCTCAGGAAGGCCGCTCTGGACCTCGTGATGGCAGCCGACCTCGTCCCGGACCTGAAAGCCTAGGTGAACGTGGCGAGTCTCACCGCGGAAGCCGCCAAGGCTCCGCCTCTTGGGGAGAGGCTCGACAGGAAGGTTCTCGCCCTCCTCGACGCGAACAGCAGCCCGAGCGGGTTGTCACGGCCGCCGAAAAGGACTTCCAATGGCGCAGCAACATGAAGGCTGACTCTGTCAAGGCTCAGGAGGAGACCGAATCTCCCGCTTCTCCCTCGACGGCGGCTGCCGTTCCCGCCAGCCGCCCTCGCCTCAACCTGCAGAAACGAACCGTAACCGAGGCTCCCGACACTGCTGCTGCCCCCAGCGGTGATGCCAAGACCAGTCCTTTTGGTGCTGCCCGTCCTATCAACACGGCTGCCCGAGAGCAGGAGATTGGGGAGAAGCGAGAACAGGCTCTGCGCGAAAAGAAGGAGGCCGACGAAAAGGCCAAGGACGAGCGACGACTTGCCAAGCAGGCTGCTGCCGAAAGGGAAGAGGCGGAGCAGGCAGAGGAGGCCAAGCAAGAAAAAGCCACTACCACGGAGACCAAGGATGGCGAGGCTGATCTGGCGCAAGAAGGCGCCGAAGAAAAAAATGGTGCCCGAAGCCAAGAAGCGCGAGAGCCCAAGGAGGCCCCCAAATCAAAGGCGACGGAAGCCTCCAACTGGAGATCTGCCTCCAACGATCAACGCGCCCCTCGTGGAGCCCATGGCAATGCCCGAGGCGGACGTAGTGGTGCTCCCCGAGGAGCTCGCAACGAAGGCCGAGGACCGCGTGCCAACGGAGCATCATCTCGAGAGCAGACTTCTGCCCAGGGGGCAGGCGAAGGAGAAGCTACGTCAGCTGACAATGACGGATGGACGACTGTGCCAAACAAGAAGGGACGTCCGGGACGCCCTCTAGCGTCTTAGGGAGAAAAAAAAGCAATGAGATTGTACATTCTAGTCTAATTGTCCCCTTTTCTGGTTTTTTTTTTATTTACACGACAGGTTGAATTTTTTTTTTTTTTTCCTTCCTTTTCTTCCTATACGTCGTACTTTTTTTTTCTTCTCCTTTCCCTTCCGTTTTCATTTTTCACGACCTATAGATGCCGTCGCAAGATAGCGCCCATGGATTCCAGACCTGCTTCACGTTCTTCCACTCTCACATATTGCCTCTTCTGATCTCTACGGTCCTAGCGCGGGAGGGGATGGAGAAGGGGAACTACACCTTTTACACTTTTTCCCCCTTTCCCCCCCCTTTTCCCGTGGTCTTTCTCTGCAAGGCAAGATGAAAACGAAAAAGTTCTACCTGATCTGATGCCATTTTCTTTTGATAAAAAGGTACAGATGGATGCTGTGTCGCGACGTTGAAAAGGACGACTTGAAATTAGTTTGTCCACATAGCAAGGGTACCAGGCTGGTTCCGTTCCTTTTTTTTTTTTTCCTGTCATCTTGGAACACGTTGTCACGCATACATGCTGCATGAATCATGAAACGAAAAGCTTTGAGACGGAAGGGGGGAGAAAAGGGGGGGTGAATGGGGGCTCTTGCGGTGCTTTTTCGTTGAGTTCTAAGATGGTAATACAATGATTAAAATAGGGTGTCTTGAGAGTTGGGAACTCGAGTGGATGGTGTTTCGTTTTGCCCACGTGTCTTCCATGGTTTGTCAAGGTCCTGCCTTGCACCATTGTTGGTCGCCCAAACCTATTGAATTTGCTGCTCATCCTGGGGCGGTTGAGGGGTTGAGTTGCTTGGTGTGAGAGGGAAGGGGGTCATCGAGTTTCAAGTAAGGTGGAAAGAGGGAAGGGAAAAAAGTACGATTACGTGAAAGAAAAGGTCTACCCGGCAGACAAGTTTTCCCCCAACAAAAAAAAAAAAAAAAGAGAGAGAGAGAGAGAGAGAGAAAGCCAACATGTGTTGTTGCCTTTTACTTTGGCCTACGACCTCCTTTTGGACCCCATCTCTTCTGTCCCGTAGTCATCCCAGTCGTGGTCGAACCTCGACAGCTTGCGCCCCACCCAGATGCCCAGGGCCGTCAAAGCACTGCCCAGCAGGAACCACGTCTCGAACCAGTGGTCCACGAAGCCGGGACTCGGGGCGCCCTGGAGGAGACCGGTTACCGCGCCGCCCGCCTTGGCGGGTAGCTGGCTTCGGAGGAGGAGAGATGCCGAGATGACGTAGGTTGCGGTGACTTGGCCCACGGCCAAGGCCAGGTTGGCCCGGGCGTGGCGCAGGAGGCCCGGCGTCCACTTGGCAAAGAGGTGGAAGGTCTGCACGACGCTGTTTGCGCTGGCGACGAGGATGACGCCGCTGAGGGCGAAGCTGATGATTCGCGCCCAGGCCAGCTGGTCTAGCTCGGGATCCCAGTGGCGCGCCATGAGGCCGAGGAAGCGGTTGACGGGGTCGGCGTTGGCGAAGCTGGCCGACGGGGAGTGGTGCACTCGTCGCCGCAGCGTCGTGAGCGTCGTGGCGAGGACGCGGTAGACGCAGTAGGTGGCGAAGACGTACGACGGCACCAGCATGATGCGGCCGCGGACGGTGGATGCCCTGGCCCTGGCGGCGCGGTGGTTTCGCATGAGGGAGAGGTTGGAGGCGAGATTGGCCTCCATTGTTTCGAGGCCGGCAATCTCCATCCGCAGCGCGCGCATCTCGGCTCCTCCGTCGCCCGACATTGCTCCAAAGGTCATGCCCATCATCTTGCCGACAAGGCCGCCCGGGCCCTTCCCGGCCGCCCCCGCCCCCGCCCCCGACCCCGACCCCGACCCCGACCCCCTTGCCGCTGCCGCTGCCGCGGGGCCGCCGAGTGCCTTTCTTTCCAGCAGCCGAAGCTGATGGCGCTTGGTGGTGAGCATCTCGCTGGTGGCATCCAGCCCAGCCTGCTTCCTGTTGATATCGGCTTCTGTGACGGGCCGCTTCTTGCGCGACGGGCCATCCACCAGCGTGTGCCACGGCGTGGACACGGACGCGAAGCCGGCCAGCAGAGCCATGAGGCAGATGCCCACGACGCCGACTCTCTCGAGGCACTCCCTCGTCAACGTCTCGGACACGCTGGGTCTGGTGGCGGCCCGTTGGTGCGGCCCGTCCCCTCGACTCGCCGGACCCGAATCCGGCAGCACAGTGTTGCCGACGGTCCAGAACCCGAAGAGCCATGCGCCAAAGAGGGCGAGCTGCAGGCCCCAGGCCACCTTGGAGACGGCGCCCCTGGCGTTGCGGCGGAAGCTCCATCCCGCGCTGGTGACGATGGCACGGCACTGCAGCCAGGGGACCAATGCCACCAGCAGAAACAGCAACGACGGCACAGTGGCGTGCAGGGCGAGGTTCTTGGCCACCGGATCCACGACTTCCAGAATCTCTCCCAGGATGAGCAGACCGAGCGTCACGGCCAGCGAGACGGTTGTGCCGAAAGCCCAGGCTGCGCCGCGTCGTCTCCAGCTCTTCGCCCCGTGCTCGGCGTGGGCCTGTCGCAAAGCGGCGGGCGCATGCGCCGGGAGGCAATGATCTTCGCCGTCGCGGTCTTGATTGTAAGCGCGACTCAGCCTGGGGAAAACGTGTCTGGCGGCGACCGTGTCGACTATGACGAAGGCGGCGACGAAGGGTAGCAGGGCGACCAACGCCTCCGAGTCGAGCTTGTTGGGGTCTCGGACCGTGCACGAGTCCGAGCCGGAGTCGGAGCTGCAATTCGAAAACGGCCACATTTTTTTGCCCGATCATCTATCTCGTCGTGGGAGAGAAGGAGGGAAGAAAAGGTGGCCGCCGGTGAGAATCAAGGCCGGGCAATGAGAGGCACGCATGTCAGTATGATGGAAGTTTCGGGTCTGGTAATAATAGGACAAGGCAACCAACCTCAGTAGCCGAGGTCAGGTGAGGTGCAAGAGAACAAGTCAAGAGTTGACAAGTTGGCAAGTTGGCAAGTTGGGTGTTCGTCCCGTACATATGATACTCCGTACTCCGAATGTACTAGTACTGCCCAAGTGACATATCCATGATGAAAGTGGAGCCGCCAAGGGTCGGACGGGGCGTTTCAATCAACTGCCGCGTGTCTTCAAAACACCTCTCGTGTCATGCATTGCATGCTACATACTCATGCTACTCATGCTACATACTTACTCATGCTACAACAATTACCCGTTGGCTCCTGATTGACCACTTCTCCCCTGTTCGTTTTAGCGTCCTTTACGCTGCTTGGCTCGGGTCAAATACTCTTCGTAGGATTCAGGTCAATCTATATATAGAAGATAGAAGCTGTCGGACGCTACGATAACGACTTCATGGACGGGGCATCCATGGACATGGCACCATTTGTGCTGCATCCAACCTTCAACAACTCATCAAATGTATGTAATGCTGCCGCTGCTGGTCAACTGGTCAAATCGCTTTAATTGCAAAAGCTGCATCTACCTAGTATTTCTGCCATCATACGGAGTACTCGCTTTGAATATCCATCTACCGCCTCCTGATAATAATTTCACACAAAACCCCCATCATGCACCGCATCTACACCACATTTGCCAGAATCGACCCAATGCCCTAAACCGTCGTCTCTAGTAGCCGGTAGAAGCGTCATTTCGTGCTTGTCGCACTGCGCCCTGCACCACGGCCTGTTCGCAGCATATTAGCCCGGGCCCAGACTCGGCATATGCGGCAACCGACGGCTTATGAGACCCATCTGGTCCCTTTGGCCGCGTCACAACCTCCGTTTCCAAAGTATGCTCCGCCTCGGTGGGTGACGTATTGTCAAGTGCGAAATCTCTGGACAATATGCGTTCTGCTGCAAGGTCCTGCTGCTTTTGGATTGCGTCTGCGGCCAGAACGTCCTTTCGGGTACCGTTGCCTAGATGAGCCAAAAATAATCGACTTCGACGCAACCCGGCCTCCATAGGGTCCCGATTGCTAGCAAAAAGACACAAAGGGTCCTCTCGTAAGTAGGCAGAAGGAGCTGATATTGCCCGCTGAAGTGTTGTAAAGTCGTCCATGGGCGTCTGGTAATACGATTTCTCAGACGCTGGACGCAACAGCAAGCCGTTAAAAGGCACGCTTTCGCTCACGTTTGTCTCGTCAGTTGTGGCAACGTTGACGCGCATACTTCTGAAACGATGTTGATCGATTTCCTTGAACTCATCGAGACCTAGTGCCCTTCTCAATGCAAGGGTTCCATCCTCCTCGTATCCCAGAGAGGATCCTAATGAAGCTGATAACTGAGAAGAGGGTCCATTGTTGTCTGAATTCTGCTGCCTGTCTTCATCGTCATCTATAAGGTTGCTGTCTCGCGGGTCCTGCGGAGTTCGTGTGGCATAAATCGATTCTTTCAGTTTATCTGCGGACAACTCGTGGCACACATTTGGGCCGCCGACCTGCTCGATACGTCGCCGTTCGGTAGGAAACTGGCCATGCTGCGCCGTGCTATCGCTGCATCCGTCCATCATGCTTAAAGAGGTGTCATCTACATTGTTATTACAGCCCGGAATTGCACGAATTGGAGCATTCTATGACGCCTCTTTCGTGGAGTGGGCTTCGTCAGACTCTTCTTCCTCGTCGTCGACGCCCATTTTAAGAGCAGCAGCTTCTCCGACTTCCATCTTGTGTAATTGTTCCAGCTTCTCTTGTTGGTTGAGAGCATTCCTCCCATCCACGACGTCAAATTCCTCCTCCTCTTCCTCCTCCTCGTCCTCCTCGTCCTCCTCGGTATCTCCTCCAGCACTGCCCGGGGACCTGTGAAGTAGTTGTTGTGTGGGGGTTCCGTTGGCTGCCGGGCCGGGGCTCGAGGGACGAGATCGGGGGGCCAGACTATCTCGTAGTGGTTTGATAGTTGGGTCAAAGGCTGCTGGCAACCCAAGGACCTTGGCGACTTGATGGGCTTCCTCGTCTGGGGAGTTCTGGGGCTCAAGTTCGTACGTGCTGCTCGTCTCGCTATCGGCCTCGTGAAGACCATTGTTGGAGGCAAGCATTGACAGATACGTTTGACGGGTCGTGTCATTGGCGCGCTTGACTTTCTTTTTGATCCGCTTCTCCGTCGGTCGCACGACGACAACGGGGACGGGGGAGTATTGCAGGCAGTATTTGGAGAAGGAGTTGCGGGAGTTGACCAGGCCCTGAATGCCACCCAACGAGCGACCTCTCGTGCCAACAATGAGCATTGCTGGCTGGTACATTTGAATCTATACAACAGGCAAGCCAACGCGGTCGCGAGTCAGTCTCTCTCACCGGAAACATAAATTGCAAACATGAATAGAAAATATCGCATCACTTACCAGCTTCTGGAAAGTTGCATGCAGCTTGCCAACCGCATATTCTAGCACGAAGCTGATGGCGCGATTGGCACCATTCTTGGCCAGTATGCTCTGCATGACGTTCTGTGCGTCGTCTTGATATTGCTTGTCATTGTATCGAATTTCCTTCTCGATGACTCGAACGCAGATAATCTCGTCGCCGTCATCCACCAGCTCATCCAATAGCCATTGGATCGCATAGTCGGAATAAGAGTGCTCATCCACGCCGACCATGAAGCTGCGAGATCGTCGCCGAGCTTGATAGCCTTTGTGTCGGACATTGAGCGTCAGAGACAATGTGTTGTTCTTCGTGGCCTCGCCGCTGGGCACATTGTCGAACCCAACGTGGTGTTGGAATCTGTCATTTTGTGGCTCCGTCAGCGTCGCCATGATGGGTAGGGTGAATTAGTTATGCAACGCAGCCTCGACGCCGTTGGTGTGGACAGAACAAGGCGTCACAAGATGAAGAGAGAGAGAATGAAGAAGGATTGAATGCGACGAGACGACGAAAGGGAGAGAAAACAAGACATGTGAGTGGTCAGTGCAGAATGAGAAGAAGTTTGGTCTCTGACGATGACTCTTGCGACTCCACCTAGGAAGGACAAGTTACTTCTGGATGCGACTTCCCAACCGTGAAGGATCTCTGCAGACCAGCAGACAGCTGTAGGCAACTGCTATCCACCTGTGTGCCACTCTGCCACCCTCACCCAAGCAAATAGTGTGTGAATGAGTTGCTACGGAGTAAGCGTTACTCCGCACTCGTACCAAGGAGGGTCCGGCCCCTCCCCGAGAGCACTCCTGGTGGTGGTGGTGGTGGTGGCACGGCAGCATCACAGCCTGGAAGGAAGGTTTCTTGGCTTGCGGCGGGATTATTAGCAAGTGTGGGTGGGTGGGTGGCCTGGCTGGTGCACTGGCTGGTGCATTGATGCATTGATGCATTGATGCATTGGGCGTATATTAGTGGGCACAGCAGGGGGGCAGATCAAGTGGGCAGAACAGCGAAGAGTGGGGCTGCGGAAAACCTTCCTTTACACCAAATTCATCAATCACTCGACTGATGGGCGTGCCGTGCAGTGGGCCGGGATATCGACGTATCATGTAGGAACTGTCGCTGTCTACATGTAGTCGGATGCAAGCCACAAGGGGATGCCACTTGGAATCGATGCGCGGAACGGAATGATGAGAAAGCACCTTTTGCAACCAGCGGTAGGCTCGGGATGGGAATGCCGAATTGGTGTGCACGACAGGACGAGCTGAAGAGTCTGTCCAAGGTGGAGAGAGACAAGAGAGCAAGGGCCCGCGCTCACATATAAGTCGCAGTATTTGCACACCCTGATTGCCTCATAATGTAATGCTGTTGCACCACGGTTGTTTCTCTTTTCAATTCCAATCCATGCGACAAAATGCGGGACTTCCCACGCGAGCAAGTATGGGCGATGCAACAAACGACAGATTGATTCATGTAGTAAGGGACGCGAGACGAGCAAAAATCATAGAACTAGAAGGGACGAAGAAGCATAACAGGAGGAAACAAGAATAGCCCTACCTTTGCGGCGGTGGCGACGCGGCTCGAGTGGGCAGCCCGTTTGACATTTGCTTGTGGAGACTGGGAGCGATGGAAGGGTTCCTCGAGCGTCGTAACGAGGCAGACGAAACGGACGATTTTCGACCAAACGAACTCTCCGATGGGGCATCGACGGGCGTTGGGATGCAAGGTGAATGCCCGGGCTTCGGCAGCTCATCGGGGAAAGTAATGCACGATTTTCTGGCGTCCATTGGCGAAACCTCCACGCTCGCATTGGAGCTCTGGTTGGATCCGAGTGCGAACGTGGACGTCGAAGTGGCCGCCGACGAAGATGCTGATATAGCAACCGCTGTGGCAAGTTGAGGGCTGGAAACTAGGGCAACATTCGCGCTGGTGCTGGCGTTCGTGTCAGTGTCGATGCTGGAGTCGGCGCTGGAGTCGGCGTTGGTGTTGGTGTCGGCGTTGGTGTTGGTGTTGGCGTTGGCGCCAGCGGTGACACTGGTCTTTACAGTCGGTATTATCGAGGCTGGCGTGTTGACACTGGCAATGATGCTGATGTCGGTGTTGACGTTGGAGGTGGCGTTGGACGGGACTTTGACCGGTTCTGGCTGCGGAGAGTCGCGCGAATCAAGCTTGACATTTTTCCGTGCCTGCGCGGGCGGCCCCTGAGGTGCCGCCTTGGGTGATGGCTGCGACGAAAATACCGGCGATACGTCCGAGATGGGGCTCTTGGCTGTTCGCGATGGATGCATGATCCAGGATAGCCTCTTGAGCCGGGATGCTCCTCCCCCTCCCTGGCCCATCGTGGGACTCGAGCCGCCGGTTCTAGTTTCGGTGCGATGGCTGCCAAACACGGAAGATTTCGGACGACCAGCAAAGGTGAGCATTGGTGGCTAGAGAGAGCAGAGACGAAGGACGGGACGGGATGCAACAGAAGGCCAGTGATGAAGATGAATAATGAAGAAGAAGAGAGAGAAAGGTTGATGGACGAAATAAAACGGTCATTCGATCAGGCAGCAAGTGAGCAAGAACGCAGCTCGAATTCGAATCTCGGGGCCTGTCTGTCTAGTCTTGCCTTCTTCGAATCTTGTCTGTTGGCTCTGTCGACAACCGAAAGACTCGGATAGGTTGGGCAAATTTCAGCAAGGTCGTTTCGCGTGTTGATCTGAATGAAACGTGTCCAGGGTCAAGAAGAGAAAGGGGAAAAAACGGGTCAAAAAGAGGAAAGGGATATTATTTGTGTCTTGCTGGGGGTAAGCATGGACAATCTAAGACAGCAATTCTGCAGCGAGACCACTCTGGTCTGCTTCACTTTTTCGGCACGGCTGTGCCGAGCAAGGAGACACGAAATGACCACGATCGGGAAGGTGCAGCGGAGCAGGAGTCAATGACTTGGAGTGTTGAAAAGATGCGGTCGATTTGGATTGGCTGCCAGTTTTGCTTGTGTTGTGCGAAGCGAGGCGAGGCGATGCGACACGATTTCGACTGGACTGGATTCGCACAGAGACAAGGCAATGAATGGCGCGATAGCGTTTTTTTTTTTTTTTGCTCGCTCGCCCGAGCAGTTTGATGGAGTAGATGCACAAACGCGCAGATCCAACCGGAGGGAGATGCGATGCGGTAGATGGATAAGGGCTGTGAGCTTCGATACGATGCAGCAGCGTTGCAATGCATGCAGTTGTCGGTGGTATTTGAAGGGTGCTTTGCGCTTCCTTTCTTTGTTTCTTGCTGATGTCACTTCACTTTTTCACCCCCAGATTTGCACGGCAATATCCAGCGGGGACACGGGCCGCCAAGTAAGTGGTGGGAAGATGGTGGGGAGGGGGAGGGGAAAAGGGGGGGGGAGGCTGGATGAAACGGAAACGATGATGATGTTGATGACGACGATGATATGATGAACAACAAGCATGAGATGGGGAAAAAAAAAATCAACAGTGCAAGACGTCTGGCTACTTCAAAAATGGCAAGCTACCTATTAGCTTGGTGTTCGTAGATCCGACTCGGACAACAGTCTGTCTGTCCACCTCTCTATGCCTCTGTCAGCTGAAAGTTCTGTCAGTCTTTCGTCTCTGAGCTTGACCTGGCTGGGAGCTTGGACCACACCAAGGTCAGACAGGAAGAGCGGCGATGGCGTGGTGGAAGGAGCTCTGGACCAAAGCGGGCCAGGGCCAACTGATGATAATTTCGTACCGTACCAGACTCCGTACATATGCCCACCGATATGTATGGTATGTACGGAGTATGTATCAATTTTTATTGTCAAGGGAACCTGCTCGGATCGGTCTGGTGCCGGGTGCCGGGTGCCGTCCGCGTGTCTGGTGTAGGTTCCCGTCTTGCCCTGTCTGGCCTGTTGTTTTTTTTTTTTTTATAGTTTTTATACTCTTCCTTCACCTTTGTCCCAGGGAGAAAAAGACGACCTCTCCTGGTCAGCTTATTATGTATGGGCACGAGGCAGACGTTCACCCTGTAATTGGGCGACAAAAGGAACAAGGATGGCAAATAAGCAGGATGGCTGTCCCTGGCCACCAACACTTGGGATTATTATGTACTCGTGTCGTGCAAGCGATGGGGCAACCCGCAAAATTGAATGAAGGGAAAAGGAGTGAAATGGAAAGGTGAGAAGAGGTTGCTTTAGTACATGCGTACATATAGACTTTCGGGCGGGTGTGAGCAAAGGGCGAGCGAGAGAGCGCGTCAATGGCTGGGAGTGTGTGTGCGTGTGTGTACATGTATCATGTGTGGTGGATACGAAGTTGCCAACCGACCGTCTTTGCGTGTGCTCGCACAATGAAGTATGTACATGTAGTCTGATGTGGCGCAATAACCTTGGGCGGGAGCTTGCTTGCCTGTCAACTCTGTTTTGAGGGTCCTGGGCTGATGACCAGACCTGATTCAGTATAAGATGAGGGGGATGGCTGTCACGACTGTGTGGTTGTGTGGTTGCTCGTTTTCCGTCGAAAATTTGAATGTGCGTGCATCCGCCGCATACATAGCCACGCGGACCACTAGAACGCCTGTATTCTCACTAACGCCACGTCAATTTCCTCCCTAGCAGTCCCGCAACGGATGCGCGTTTAGTTGTCCTACTTATTCTTACGGAAGTACCTGACGGACGACGTCTCATGACTTGTTGGGACCGAGCCACTCACGCCAGACGAGAATGCCAATCAACGTGCCATCGAATAGGTAGCCTCTGCGCTAATAAGCATACATATTGACTACGGAGTACTTGTTGTTCGGCTCGCTAGTAGGCACATGCCAACGCAGAAAAGTCAATGACGCTGCCGATTCTGTATAAAAAGTGACCCCCGGTACATGCAGAACTGTGCCTGTGCCTGCCATTGTATGGTGATTACTCCGTACTGCACCGCAAGCCAATAAGCAGCCGATGGTCGATTATTAGCTATCTACATGTAAGCCTTCTCGCTGGAAATAATGAAGGCATCAGGAGTTTTGGGGGGGGGGCTGCCGCCGTTTCGTTGGATAGTATCAACTATCACATTGAACTATCTATCAGTACTCCGCAACTCCGTAACCTATGCATGATCGGCTTCAGCCCGTGTATCCGATAACTTGTTGACCGCCACACCATTGCTTCTTGTTATGTACATACATACAATTTCGCTTACCTACCTACATACTTGCCTACATATATGTACTGTGCTTGTGCCTTTTTGTATGGTGGGGAGCGTCCCCAATGATGGGTCAACGGGTGGTCCCACAAAATTGTTGTGGAAGCTAAAATCCAACCTTAATCAGTCAACAGCAAGCAAGCAATGGAGTCCAGGACACATGACGTTCATGGCATGGAATGAAAGGATATCAGCCCCAACCGCTAAGGCTTGTCGACCTAATACCGAACATGTGTACGGAGTTATCGAAGATATACATGTATTTCTCCGTGTACACATCCCAAGACCACAGCAAGCACTGATTCGGGAGGGAGGGGGGGGGGGGAATCAAGACGCGAGCAGCGTGACATGAATGAAGCACCTCACAGTCATAGTCACAATCACAATCTCATTCCTTCTCTCTGGCTTCCGGCTCTGGCTCTGCATTTTTCCGCCCTTCTCCGTCGCATCTTGAACACGTCCGATGGATGTATGTACCCGTGTACTCCGTAGATGGGGCGGTATCCTGTACATACATACATACATACATATGCACGCTGCTTAGTTCAGCAATGGCCAGCAGGGCGAGATGGAGGGTGGGGACCAGACGACGACCAGACCAGGAAGCCACGAAGCCCCGTCGCCCCTGCCTGCCTGCTCTGGCCCCTCAGCTAGCTAGCTCCCTTCACATTCGCGTCCACGAGAAGAAGCTCACATCCGCATCGTGACATCCCATCACCCCATCGGTGCATCCACTGCCAAGCACGCCGGCCACACACACCTTTCCAATAAAATACTGTCGCATCATCCGAGTCACTCCCTCTCCCTGGCTGCCAAGACGCTGCCTCCGAGACAGAGGGCTGACATTACGGACAGGGTAATGAATGACATGGGCATGGGAGGGGGGCAGGTACATACATATTATGTACATAGCTGTCATGCTGTCATGCTGTCGGATGCTCTGCTGCTCTGCTGCTCTGCTGCTTGAAATATTGGAACGAACATTCCTTCCCTCGCCAGCAATCATGTGATTATGAGCAGAAAGAGGGTTACTCCGCACGGGCAAAGGCTGTAAGCTTGCTAGCAAACCCGTGTCGTGCCCCCCATCTATCAGCCAGTGCCTCCTCCGTAGATATCGAATCATCTACGAATGCTTTCCTTTGACCGCCTCCAACAAGTCCGTCTCCCAACCTGCAGATTCCGCGTCCCTCTCTCTCAGCCCAACGTCCGTCAATTACTTCGTCCGCCCGTTCCGACCCATGTCCAAACTAAAATTAAATGTCTTCTCCCTTGACATTTATGATTGAGCATGTTCACATTCCCATACAAAGTACGGAGTAAGACCCAGTTTAACACGGCAGTTGTTTTAAGAAACAAAACCCGTAGCAATACATGTACACTGCGCCAAACCCCTGCACGTGGCTGCCCATTCAGCCGCGTTGCCAAGAATATCATGTTAGCGCCTGGGGGGTTGGGTACTGTTCCTTCAGACTAGATTGATACGTTCGGCTACGAGGTACGGAGTATGTACTGTCCTGGTTTTTGTAATCGGTCTGTCGAAAATTGCAGTCTGTACTGTATTATTGATAGCGTTACATCCATTTCGTTCATTTTATGTCGTTTCTTGGAGAATTGCGGTATTTGCTTTCCCATTTTCAAGCGCAGCACGCAATGTCTGATCCTTGGCTTTTTTTTTTGGGGGGGGGGGGCCAAGATGCGCGGGGCGGGGGATGCGGAGGGCAGGCGGGTGCTGTGGGTGGTCCTTTGCGAGTTGAGCATGAATTGGGATGAGAAGAAGGTTTTCTGAGAAAGACACCAAGGTGGAAAAGATGGAAAAAAAAGCTCACGTAAGGTGTCTCGAACGCTGGCCTTTCAAAAATTGGTGAATTTATATTGACCCATAATACCTACTCCTTACATTATCTAGATTATGGAAGACTTGCTCCAGACCAGAGACGAATGAATATTTTCTATCCTCTCTACAGACCTGCGTCAACCTCATCTGCCCACAGCGTTCCCCTTAGCTTTGCCTTGATGCTTTCTTGCAAGAGATGATCCCCAACTCCGAGACGCCAATGCCATGCAATGGACCGGGATGGCCTGCATACATAACATAACCCAGGCTCGTTTTCGTCGCCTTAGACCCCATCCCTACACAACAACAAATGATGACCTGTTCCCGGTGAAATACCAAGTGTCTGCGGGAGTGATGGGTGGGAGCGTTGTCTTCTCATTTGCCGAGTTTGATTTGTTTCTTGTCTTTCAAGGAGCTTCTTTTGCTTCAAAATATCAAGTTCCTTGCACCGTGTTCTAAGACAGAGTTTCGTTGTCCATATTTTTTTTAGTTGTATGTACGGGCTAAGTTGCGGAGATACCAGTCGACAAGCTTGCGTCCAACCTTGGCTTCCGAGATGTGAATCAGGTCCTGCGTTACAAATATTAGTCAAAATGTTGTGGTTGATGGGTTGAAATGATGCAACGGGGCAACGGGGCCACATACTCCTTGTAAGGCATAGTCAAGGTCGCTGACATTGACCAGCTCGCCATCCAGAAGACCTTGATCTTGGTATCGCAGCTGCTTGGTACGCTGCTTGGTCACCAGGAGCCATGATCGCAGCTCCTCGGGCTTGACCTCGAGGAAGCCAGCCAGCTTGTTCAGGTCCATGCTAGTGTAGAGTCTCAGGTATGACTTGATGGTAGGGCTCCACATGTTGGTCTTGACTTCATCCATGAACACGGCGAGGTGGTGCTCCATAGGGTCAATGTTGGACTCGGGGTTGTCAAAGTCCGGAGGCGTGGGGGTGATGAACTTGGGGCAGGCAGTTCGGAAGAGCTCCTCGAAGATGGGCAGCGACTCTGGGCCGCCACGCTGCAGCCTGAGCAGCTGGTCGCCGTACTTCTCACGAAGGGCGCTGTGGATGGTGTCATCCAATCGCGTGGGCTGGAAGGCCACGCAAATGGCGATCAGAGCATACATCTGCTCGTTCTTCTTGGTGATGGAATCGTACTGCGCATTCTTTTGGAAGTTCTTGGTTCTCGACACGTAGATGAGGATGTGGCTGAACATGCGGATGGCATCGGCGTAGCGGTGCATCATCATGTAGGAGAATCCCACGTAGTAGTACGTGGTGAAGTGGGCCGCCATGACACGCGCAAACATGGCCTTCTTGTTAAGTTCAATGTCGTCGAGCGTCTTGAGGGCCAGGCTGAAGTCTCCCAGAAGGCAGTGCACTCGGAGCAGACCGATGATGGAGAAGTAGCCCAGCATCTTATACAGGTTCTTCGACCCATACTCGCCAGCGACAGCTGCAGGGTCCTCGTTTCTTTTCATGGCAGCAAGCTGCTCGGTGATCTGGGATCGCTGGATCAGCGAGTACAGGACGTTGAGAACGCTGTACGAGCCCCATGTGTTGGGATTCTCCCGTAGGATCTGAATCTCTTCCTCGTTAGATGCTTGACGAGCAATTCGCAGTCGATATGAGGAGAAGGAGTTGAACTGGTAGATGAATTCATCAATGACATCCCAGGCCCAGTAGTACTAGACAATGATGAAATAAGTTAGCTTTCGTTCAATCTCCTCACATGAATTCTCCCCATCATTCTCTGAGTCGGGCTTTTCACCCTTATTCATCCATGTAGGTCTATAAATCGGAAAAGATGAGGCACGAACCGAAGGAGGCTCCAGATCCACTGGTCCCTCTGAGTTCAAGATGAAGTGAAACAAGCTGCAGTAAGAGTCATAGCTCTGGAACTTGACTTCCAGAGGTGCTGAAAAGTCAAGAGGCTGGGCAGCCTGGACGAGGCGGGCCTGAATGTCGTCGGTTTGTTGCGCCATGGTCAGTGATGTCGTCTGGCTGAGCTCATCTCCGTCCTCGTATCGGACTTGCTCCTTGTAGTCGGCTACTAGGGCTTCTTCCTCGACATCGCTGTCATCATCAATCGCGCGGGCCGGAGCCACGCCATTCTGGTACGTCGACATTTTGGGTGGTTCTGGGTGGTTCGCGCCGCTCGTCTTGACCGTCGTCGTCGTCGTTCGTCTCGTGAGGAGTCGAAGGCGCGGGAGTGAGGGGCACAAGGGACCAACCGAAATTTTGCGCTTAGACTGAGGGGCTTGAGAAGCTCTCGCGGAATTTTCGTGCTGTTAGGGCTTGTGGTGCAGATATGCGTCTATCGCGAAATGAATGCGGGCTTTGTGCATATCGCTTGCAGGTACTCCGTAATTACTGGGCGACAGAGTGAGTATGTAATCGAAGCGGGGCAGCACAAAGATATCATGGGCCATGGGCAAGCGAGGGGCAGCGGCAACGGCAATGATGACAGTGACAGTGAGAGCGAGGAAGTGACGACGGGACGCAATTTGAGCTTCGCTGTAAGCAAGCAACCAATAATATCCCCCCATTCATGATCCTTCACCCAAGAGATGCGTATGGCTATCTTGAATCATCACTTTTCTTCACATTTTCATTTTAACCACTAGGAGCTCCTGTATTGGCATGGCCCATTGTCTTGCCAAAGGACCCAGTGGCGTCACAGACTGTGGAGCAAAACTTGGATTGAAGGAGTCACGCACCATGATCCAATCAGGCCGAGCCTGTGAGCACCACTATTAAAAAGAGAAAGAAAAAGAGCTCTTCTGAGCACATCTCCAAAGGGCTTCGCAAGAAAAAAAAAAAAAGAGAGAGAGAGAGAAGGACGTGGTATAATCCAAGACTGGTACACTGCGCATCCCGTGAGCTGCGGAGGTCTGCTTCTGAGGTTCCAGCTTCACTTTCACACACACAGCGTCAACGCCGCGCAAACCTTTTTTGTGACTTTGAACCTTGCAAAAATCGGAGTAGCCTTCGTGCAAGGCTCCCAGGTAGCTCAGACAAGTGAACTGTGTTCATCATGCCTGTTGTAACAGCAGAGAAGCTGGCAAGCCTGCAAAGGCAATCTGACGACATAAGAAACGTATGTCCAACATGTCAATCCCACCTCGGCGGAATTGATGACTGACCGCGGACTACAGATATGTATTCTAGCTCACGTTGACCATGGCAAAACATCACTCACAGATGCCCTTCTTGCTACAAATGGCATTATTTCACCCAAGCTCGCCGGCAAGATTCGATATCTCGACTCCCGCCCTGACGAACAACTAAGAGGCATCACCATGGAATCGTCAGCCATCTCATTATACTTCTCCATGCTCAGAAGATTCGCGCCAGAGGCAGCTCCCCAACCTAAGGAATACCTCATCAACCTGATCGACTCGCCAGGACACATTGACTTCAGCAGCGAAGTGTCAACAGCCTCGCGGCTCTGCGACGGCGCCGTTGTGCTCGTCGATGCCGTAGAAGGCGTCTGTAGCCAAACCGTCACGGTTTTGCGACAAACATGGACAGAAAAGCTGAAGCCCCTGCTCGTCATCAACAAGATGGACCGCTTGATCACAGAGCTGAAGATGACTCCCGCCGAGGCCTACGTTCATTTGAGCAAATTGCTCGAGCAAGTCAATGCCGTGTTGGGCAGTTTCTTCCAAGGCGAACGAATGGAAGAGGACCTCAACTGGAGAGAGAAGATGGAGGATCGAGTCAACGCAGCGGCTGCTGCTAAAGCCTCCGTAGATGACGACGTTTCAGACGCTGGCGAGCTACAATTTGAGGAGCGGGACGATGAGGATATTTACTTTGCTCCGGAGAAGAACAATGTCATCTTTAGCAGTGCCATTGACGGTTGGGCATTCACTTGTCGCCAGTTTTCCAGTTTATACGAGAAGAAACTCGGCATCAAGCGTGGACTAATGGAAAAGGTTCTGTGGGGGAATTTTTACTTGGATCCCAAGACAAAAAAGGTTCTCGGGCCAAAACACCTCAAGGGTCGAAATCTAAAGCCCATGTTCGTCCAGCTAGTCCTGGAACCCGTGTGGACAGTATATCAGGCAACCTGTGGCGGGGGCAACGGCAACGGCGATCCGGCAATGTTGGAAAAGGTCACAAGATCCTTGAATCTCTCTATACCGCCTCATGTTGTTAGAGCGCGTGATCCACGACTCCTTCTGACAACTGTATTTGCCTCTTGGCTGCCCCTCTCCACAGCGCTGTTGGTATCCGTCATTGAATCCCTCCCATCACCACCTGCTGCTCAAGCCGAGCGAATCCCCGATCTCATTGAACAATCTCCCGGATCCGAGGTTGTGGATGAGGCCATCAAAGAGGCCATGGTCACGTTCAAGCATGAAATAACAGACCCTGTAGTCGCCTATGTCAGCAAAATGGTGTCAGTCCCGGAGAGCGAATTGCCCGAGAACAAGAGAAAGCCTGGTGGTCAGATGAGCGGAGAAGAGGCTCGTGAGCTTGCTCGTAAAAAACGAGCTGAAGTTGCCAAGGCGGCCCAGGACGCAAGCGAGAATGCCATGGGCAGTATCACAGAGGCGCTGGGCAACGCTCACATCGATGATCTCAACAAGACGGAGCAAGAGGACCAAAAAGCGGATCCTGAACATTTGATAGGATTTGCACGCATCTACTCTGGAACGCTTTCAGTCGGCGACAAACTCTACGTCATCCCGCCCAAGTGGTCACCTGCTGATCCCACCGCAGACCCTCAGCCACAACAAGTGACAGTTTCCGCCCTATACATGCTCATGGGCCGAAACCTGGAGTCCCTGGATTCGGTTCCCGCCGGTGTGGTGTTCGGCGTCGGGGGTCTCGAAGGCAAAATACTCAAATCCGGAACTCTATGTAGCAAGCTCGATGGTGCTGTCAACTTGGCGGGCGTCCGCATGGTTGGGAAACCCATTGTCCGCGTTGCCTTGGAGCCAGTCAACCCGGCTGATCTCGACAAAATGATCCGTGGTCTCGAACTGCTAGTTCAGAGCGACCCGTGCGCAGAATACGAACAGTTTGGAAGTGGTGAGCATGTGCTGCTCACAGCAGGTGAGTTGCATCTAGAGCGGTGTCTCACGGACCTCAAGGAGAGATTTGCAAGGTGTGACATCCAGGCTGGTGCGCCCATCGTCCCGTACAGAGAGACCATTGTCAGGGCAGGGGAGATGCGTCCTCCTGCGAATAAGGAGCTCGGCAGAGGTGCAGTTGTGGGGACGACAAGCTCTAAACAAGTCACCATGTCATTGCGTCTTCGTCCATTACCGTCTGATGTCACGGAGTTCTTGCTCAAACACGGCGGCGATGCGATCAAACATCTCTACGCGGAAACTAAAAGCGCTGAGTCGGGAGACGAACAAGAACAAGCGGACGGAGCGAACAGCATCGCTCCTGATACAGCAGTCACCGCAGCCCACGCACTTTCTGTCGATGAGCTTAAGAAGCAGCTGCAAAAGCAGTTGGAGACGGGCAAGGGTCGCGATATGTGGAAAAACCTCATCGATCGCATCGCTGCCTTTGGTCCTAGAAGAACAGGTCCCAACTTGCTCATCGATTCTACGAAAGATGACATACTCACAAAGGTATTTGGTTCCAACCAAGACAAGGACACGACAGCTCCACGTGCTGGTGAGACTCTTCACCCAGGCCACCTAGCAGACAAGATCACACATGCCTTTCAACTGGCCATGGCCCAAGGGCCGCTCTGCCATGAGCCAGTGCAAGGCGTCGCAGTATTCATCGAAGACATCACGCTCGACCTCACCGAGGACGACACACCGGCCCCTGACAAGCTCAGCCGACTTACCAGCGAAATTATCAAAACCTTCCAGGCCTCCCTGCGATCAGCCTTCCTCGACTGGTCTCCTCGCCTCATGCTTGCCATGTATAGCGTTGAGATCCAAGCGTCCACCGAGGTCCTCGGCCGCGTCTACGACGTCCTCACCCGTCGTCGCGGACGAGTAGTCGCTGAAACAATGAAAGAAGGTACGCCCTTCTTCACCATCCAAGCAGTGCTCCCCGTTGCCGAGAGTTTCGGATTTGCCGACGAAATGCGCAAGAGAAGCAGCGGTGCAGCACAGCCCCAACTGGTGTTTGCCGGATTCGAAATCCTTGACGAGGATCCATTCTGGGTGCCCTTCACGGAAGACGACTTGGAAGATCTGGGCGAGCTAGCGGACAAGGAAAACGTGGCCAAGAGGTACATGGATGGCGTGAGGAGGAAGAAGGGCTTGTTGGTGGAAGGCAGAAATGTGGCTACCAATGCAGAGAAACAGAGAACCTTGAAGCGGTAATTGGTGCAGGCGAAAGTGTTTGGTACCGGGGTAGTCGGTACTTGGGGTTAGTCGTCGAGAGGGGAACCCGAGAGGACATGCAACAGATTCCGAATCGAGTTCAAATGGGGCACGAATGACCGCCATGACTTGCCTACTCCGTACGGAGTACGGTGTATGTAGAAGTTGAATTGGTGATATCGCCCAGGTTCCGGTTCCGTCTCCACCTGCAAGCGTGCGTTGGTGATGAGACCAAGGTTCAAACACGGGCCAGGCGCACGCGAGGCAAAACGATGAAAATCTCGTCCCGTGTCCATAATATATATCCACAGTCCGGCATGGAGATTCAGCAGCCAAGGTTGTACAACGTGTATTCACTCATTACGTCATGTCATGTACGGAGTGTACAGGCGATTTTTTCGTTCGTGAGGAAGCAGCGCAGACGTTCCAGACCCCCCCCCTTGTACGTACGTTTGTGCGGAGTGCAAGTGCCCAGAAGTGCGCGGGAGATGATGGTATTAATCGGGTGTCGATTGTAAAGAGTGAACCTGGATTGGACTTCAAATTTCCTGGCCGGCCGGTTAGGCTTATGTACAACGCGTGGTTGGACCGCCTCCCCAAAGGTTCGCCGATCTCGGCCGGAAGCCTCCGTGATCACTGATGATGGAAACCGGCCGGGTTAGAGCACCGCCATGCCAAGTGTCCGGACACAATTTACAATTTGAGCGATTTATATCTTGACATATCTTGATTGCTTACATTATCATCTTGCGACTACTCCGTACTCCGTACATTAAACTCACTCACCCAACAGACTTCGGCTACTGCGAGAATCAAACCTGTAAAAAGGCCCTGTCTACTCCGTACTCTCCCACATTTTCTTTAGCACACCATGCAGTGTGCATGCATCATTCATCAGGACCCATTTCATGGTAATGTGACGTGGACTTGATGCAGGATCTCGATCCTTGGATGGCGACGTCTCCATTTGATTTGTTGGGTGCTCCACCGCAGCACCGGCAAGTTTGCGTTCGTGGAGGTTTTTTTTTTTTTTTTTTTTTTTTTTTTTTTTTTTTTTAAGTAGCGCAGTTGATAGCAAGCGTGTTCCTGTCATTGGACCGGAGCTGGCTCCGTGAATTCAATCCAGTGCAAGTAAGACCTGAGCGAAGAATATTATTGTCCAATGCTGCTTTTTGTTTATTCAATGTCGGATTGAAAGGCTCTCCGGCAGTGACCGCCCGAAGCTGTAGCACGCACTGGTGGAGATCAACGCCAGCCATCATCTCAAAATATATGTATGTCTACTTGGGCACCACTCCGTGATTGATTGAGAAGACTGGAGTCCGATCATGATCCCACAGCGGATAAGTTGCCAAGCTTCAACCAATCACTTTAGTTGCTCTCTCACAAGTGATGGAGACCAACATGGCCGAACTCTCTCAGCCCACATCATCATCCGCTTGCCGTATCTAATAATTATGGTGATAAAGACTGGCATTCGTGCCTCGACACCAAGATGGGGGTCATTGAGCCTCTCCTGTAAACTTTTCTCCGCCTTATGTACAAGGTAGCAAGATGGAGAGGCCAGGATAGGCAAGGCGCAAAGATGGGGTGGTGAGAATCTGTTGGACCGCGGAGCTAGGGTTCGAAATAAGGGCATGGATTTAGTTGCCCGACCCTGTAAGAGGGTGCGGACGCTCGCTTAAATACCTATATACCTAGACCAAGGGGGGTGTAATCCTCCCATACAAAAACATACTATATAACTACTAAAGGGCCGGAAAGTGACTAGTTAAGTGAATCCTAGTGTCTAAGCTGTCTGAGCGGTTATCTAAGCGGTTAAACGCTGTAACTATCGTGTAACACATCCCCCTAGGAAGCCTTATAAAAGAGAGGTTTCCTACAATCCATCTAGTAATTCAGTAAATCAATTTGTATTAATATTAATCTTATTAATCTATTAATAGGTTAGGTTAATAGTAGGGGATTTAGGGATCTCCTAATTAGTTAGATTATTTCTAAGCAAGTGCTATAGAAGGCATATAAGCCCTAGGGAGTCCCTAAAGCTTAGGAAGCTCTTTCCTATAAGTAGCTTTATAAGGCTATCTATAATTATCTCTTTAGTAGCCTTCTAGGTTATATTAAAGGTTCCCTTTATAACCTCTTGCTAAAGCTAGTGATAATAAATATTAATATAGTAAAGCCTTATAGTAAGCTTAATAAATTCCTTCTTAAGAAGATAAATTATCTATATAATATTATATTTAATCTTAAGGGTATTATCTCTAAGATATAATCTAACTTCCTAATATAATTATTTAAAGGTAATTAGCTCTTTACTATAATAGGAGAGGGCTAGGAGCTTTGCTTTAGTTAATAAAGTAATTATAGTCTCTTACCTTCTTACCTTAAAGAGCATAGGTCCCTTAAAGAGCTTTATAATATAGCCTTAAGAGCTTCTTTAGGTAATTATATTATTTATAAAGGAAGTATTACTATAGGCTTTAAGCTTATAATTATTACTATTAAATTTAATTATAAGGTCTGCCTATGTATACCTATACTCTAGAGCTTTCTCTACTGCTTTAATATACTATAGCCCTAGGCGCTAAAGGTATTATAATAATTATAAGGTAGTAAAGGAGATATCTAGCCTTATAATAATTATAGGATATAATAAGGTACTAACTAGGGATTAATATCTCTTTAAATCCTTCTTATTAATATTACTATTATAAGGATTAAGTAAAATAGTAGTTATTAGAGCTATTAGTTTTTAAATTAGGGCCTTTAGGTTAAATTTTATTATTACTTTATTCTAGTAGGACTTCTAATTAAGCTATAATTACCTATTCTTATAATCTCTAATAATTTTAATACCTAGGAACTAACATAGCTCTCTAAGGTCTTTAATATTATACCTCTTAAAGAGCCTAGCCTAAAATTCTTTATATAGAGAGGACTTTCCCTTAGGAAATAGGGCTATAAGGTTATTAATATAGAAGAAGATAATTAATCTATCCTTAATAAATATATAAGGGTTCTTAAATATCTAGGTAAAGCCTTTACTAATAAGCTAATTAATTAATTCCTTTATCTATAGAAGGGGTGCTTACTATAGCCTATACACTATACGTAAGAGCTTAAGATAAGCTTGCTTATCCTTATAACCTAGAGGTATCTTATAATAAATCTCTTTATCTAGGACTAAATTTAGGAAAGTAGTAATAAAGTTATACTAATATACCTTAAGATTAAAAAAGTATAAGATAGCTATAAGGAGCCTAAAGGTAATACTAGCTAAGGTTATAGCTTAAGTTAATAGGTAACCCTTTAGTTAATAGTTCCCTAGAATATATAGCTAAGCTTTATGCTTTTTAAGGTAGCCTTATTAATCTAATTTATAGGTAAAGACCTAAGTAAGGCCTATAGGCTTAATATAATCTAGAATCTCTAATTTCTTAACTTTAATAGTAACTTTATTATTAATTACTTAATTATACTCTTTATCCCTTACTCTAATAAAAGATTTCTCTTTAGGGTGCCTAGCTAGGTAATTATAATAGGTAGGAGGTAAAGGAAGCTATAATATATATAGCTTTGCCTTACTCTTAGCTCCTAGGGTAAAGGTAGTAGTAAAGGCTTTAAGGTTATTATTATTATTATAGATAGTAAGGTCCTTGCCTAGATAATCTATTTCTAGTATATTAAGCAAATTATTAATGCTTAATAGTTTATAATCTAAAAAATCTGCTTATTAGCCTAGAGAAGTTAAAGGAGTTAGAAGATTTAATTCCTATAATTCCTTTTCCTTTTTATCTATATTTAGTTAATTATAACTATATAGTATCTCTTAGTGTTAAATTAGAGGTAAAGGGTCTAATACCTATAGGAGCCCTATATTTATATCTTTATCCTTATAGTTATTTACTAGCTCTTAAAGGAGGTATCTTTAAGGCTCTTTTTCCTTAATTAAAAGGTCCTTTTCTTATATATAGTAGATTAACTTATTAAAGGTAATATAGCTAGAAGAGAACTAATAATTCCTTTATATTATAGGCACCTAGATTAAATATTAGGTAAAGGAGATATAGCTAGCTAGGTAGCTAATATAGGCTCTTAGAGTAAGCTTTAGACCTATCTTCCTAAGCCTATTATATGTTATTATAAAGGCCTTATAACTAAAAGCTTATAAATAATTTAATAAAGCTTCTAGCTTCTCTAGTAAATAGCTCTATTAAAGCTTATTTTCCCTTAGTTACTTATTTAGGGCCTAATATAGTAATAACTAGTTAAGGGACTTCTAAGGTATGTGATTAAGGATGTAAATAGCTACTTCTGCTACTATAGGTTATAGATTCTCTAGAAAGCCTGCTTAGGTTATTAGAGTTATTATAACCGTTATTATTACCTCCCTAAACCGCTTAGCATGCCTATTTTAATATAGGTAAGCTAGACTAGATTTTCTAATAATAATGCCTTTGATAGCGATCTTTACCTCTTGCTTCTTAGTCTAGAAGGCAGTCTCCTTATTAGTAATAATAACCGTAATATAAATTCTAAAGGTCTTAGCATAATAAGCTTCTAATTAATTAAAGTAATACATAATATCTGTTTTTAATAGAATTATAAAGACGTTCTAAAGTCCTATTATATAGTAAGTAAAGAGAGTAATATATTAATCTTTATTATAGGCCTATAATTAGGTAAAGAGGTTAAAGCTAATAACCTTAAGAGGTCCTAAGGGTAGTAATTCTGTCTATAGGGCTTTTAATACCTGCCGTTATGCCTTAGCTATGTGGTAAACCTTATATTTACCCTTACTTCTCTCTTTTAATAGTACTTAAAGGTTATTAAGTATTTAATCTATTACTTCCTTACCTAGATATGCTAATCTAGTATGCTAAAGGTCTATAGTTATAGTTATTAAGGGCTTTAGATCTTAGGAATTACTTCTAATAGTAAAAGCCTTGCTTAGGCTATCTCCCTTAATGTAGGGCTATGTGCTAATAGTCCTAGTTCTAAAGACTTTGCAATTTCCTTTTGCTAAATCTATTATAATGCCTATAAGATTATCTTACCTTATACCCTTCTTTATAAGTAATTAAAGTAATATAAGGTTAGTAAAGAAGGTTAGTTAGTATTAGGCTCTTAATAAGGTAAGCGTATAACCTATTAGTAGTGTAATCCACGTTATGCTAATGCTATAAGCCTTAGTAACTCTATATCTAGCTTAGATACTTAGTTACTATAATCTAGGTTAATAAACTAGCGTTTATTATTAAAGATATATACTAATATACTACTATTAAGTATTACTTATAATCTTCCCTAGGCAGTAAAAGCCTCTAAAGGGACTACTATAGCAGTAAATATAGTATTTTCTTCCTTATAATCCTATACGCTATTCTCTTTAATCTATATGTTATAGGCCTTTTATATATTATTAGATTAATAATTTATTATCTCTTTTACCTTTTTTAATTAATCTTTATTAATATTCTAGTCTTTTAGTAAGTAAAGCATTCTATAGGTTTTCTAAGAGTCCTTTAACTTCTTAACCTAGTGCTTCTTATAGTAAATATATAGCTTCTTTTTACTTTTATTAAGACTATCCTTAGTATTACTATTAAGAGTAAGCTCTATGCTAAATATCTCTTTAATTTTGCCTTAAGACCTTTCTTATACCTTAATTAAGTGCCTAATCCTTATAATTATACTATAGAAGTTAAGGACTTATCCCTTAATCTCTATAGTGTATATTAGAGAGTTAATTTAAGCTAAGATAAAAGGGAATTAGGCACTAATAGTATTATTAATTATCTTAATAGGTAAGTTACCTTTAGTAATAGAGTAATCTGCTTAATAGTATTACTGTTGGAATCACAGGGTTCCTGACGTCAGGATCAATTAGATAGCCTAGGGAATAGGTATGATTCTTCTATTCTAGGCTTGGTATCTTGTTCGAAAGAAGAGAGGAAAAGAGAGGCTTTTCCGGATTGTGAAAAGTGGCCATAAACGCAGAGCGTTTATGGGTCACCTAACTTATAGGTCCTTGCCCTATCAGAAGGCAGGCTTGTAGGCTATAAGTAGGGCTCCCTACGTTACGTGCGCGCATAGCCCTATGGCCTAATGTTTTGCTAGGTAATTACGGCTACATGCCGCGATTAATATTATGCTTATTCTAACATTAGAATCTCTTTCTTTTTAACATGATTATTAATGCATAATATTAATCTAAGAAGAGAAGAGAGAGGATTAAATAAATATGTAATATAAAGGAAGGAATAAATAAAAGAAAAATAATAGGCATAGGCCCTATCCTTCCCTTCTCCTTACTTACCACTAGTTTTTAATAACTAGCTTCTCTAATCCCCTTTCCTTCTTTCTTATATAATACTACCTATAGCATTTATAGTTACCTTTCCCCTACCCCTTTATTTAACTATAATATAATATTAAATCATATTCCTAGGGAAGGGTTACCTATAATCTCTTCCCTATAGGTATAATATTAGATTATACCTCCCTACACCCCCTTACACTCCCTCCTCTTTTCCCCTAGGACTATGCTATCCTAGGGGCTTAGGCGCCCTCTATTAGAGGGTGTTATCTTACCCTCCCTCTAGGGCTATATTACTATAGAGACTTAGGAGGGCGCCCTTTTCCTTTCTCTAGGGCTGTGTTACCCTAGGGGCCTATAAGGGCGCTGTTTTATTCTCCTTCTAGGGCTAAGTTTAGGTCTAGGACCTATATAGGTAACCTTATGCGTGGGTGACCTATCCTTCTATCTAGACTATTGCTGTGTTGCCTATAATGAACCTCTCTAAGGCCTTGTTAGGCATTGCCTTTATAAATGCATCCGCTAGGTTGTCTTTGCTATTAATCCATCTAATCTTATAGAGCTCACGGCGTTTATATGATTATTAAAGGGCTATAATGTTAATTATTAGCTACTTCTCCTTTATAGTCCTAAGCTTAATAAGGTATTTGTATAATAAGTATAAATTAGTATAGACTATAATTAGGATTATAGGGAGATTTAATTAGTCTATGATTATCTTTAGCGTTATTATAATTACGTAAGCTATGTTAATGCCTACTACTATACTATAGACCTCTAAAGCAAGTACACTTCTTATAACTCTCTTGCTCTTTATTAAGCTATAGTGTATAATATTGCCTTATACTATAAACTTATTATCTTTATATTCCTTATTAGCTAGGATTAATACGTAGCCTAGCTATAAGGTAAAGTCTTAGTTATTAGCGAATAATCTATTAATAAACGTAAAGAGCTTTACCTTTATAAGATTAAGTGGTATAAATATTAATCCTTAATCTAGATAATCTATTTGCTACTTAATATAGTGATTAAGTTCTTTAACGTTCTTAATGGTTAGCTCTTAGTGTTACGTAGTAATAGAGAGGTTAAAGCTTGCCTTAGGTTAGTAAATTAAAGCAATATAGGCACCTTAAGCCCTTTGCTTAATATACTTCTTTATTAACTCTTCTAGCGGGATTAATTAAAGCTTATTACTTTACCCTTTTTACTATATCTTAATAGTGTTATTAGTTAGTTAAATAATTTTACTATTAAATATAAGGGGATTATTAGGCTTAATGAATTGCTTTGGTTTTGCGGTGAATTTAGTAGTAATTAATTAATCTTCTTCTAGCTATAAGAATCTCTTATCTAATAGACTAAGAGTATTATTAGTCTGTATTCCTATATATCTAAAGTAAAGGCTTTTAGCGGATATTACTAGCAAGCATAGATTATAACTTAATGTTATTATCTAGAGATTCTCTCTATAGTGCTTATGGTAAGTTACTTACTAATACGTACTAGCCTCTGCGATGCTATAGAGAGGCTTAATAACTCTTATAATTATGTTCTTAGGGTATTAATTACGAATTTAGATAGGGAGTTAGGCAAGGATTATTTAATTTAGCGGCGTCTAGGATTACACGTATGCCTATGCGATGTCTTAAATCTATAGAAGAAGTCCTTTACTAAGAAGGGAGAGAGTAATTATAAGGATTAGACGCTGGCTTGCTCTCTAGATTATTAGGGCTTACATAAGAATTACTTGCTTTGCTTTATTGCTAAAGCCTTAGATAATAAGCCTTAATTTCTTATATAGTTAGCCTGTCTTTCCTTTTACCTTATTAATAATATAGGAATTAAAGATTTAAATCCCTTAGTGCTTTCTCTTATTAAAGGTAGTGAATTTAAATACGCCTTGATTAATTAAAGCATTAATCTTGGTTTTTATTAAGAGTTTAAAGGGTTTACTAGGGGTTATAATAATGCCTTCTCTATATAATTAAATTACAAGCTTAAAGACTACCTTCTCTTTACTTAATAGGAAAGTCTTAGGGTTATCTACTAATTAATCTGCCTAATTAATGATTACTAGAGGGTTCTTTTAGGGTCTTCTAGGCCTTCTCTTTAGGGGAGCTAGAGGCACTATGTTTTTAATTTATGCCTCTTAGTTCTCCCTTTTAATTACCTCTAGATTAATGCCTCCTTCTAGCAGTGGCTTTTCCCTATTAGGGTCTTTATTATAGGGCTTAATAGAGGTTAATCTAAAGACTTTAGGGCCTTATAGAAGGTTAAGGGTATAGCTCTCTCTATCTATTATAAGGAGCTTATATAGGCCTTATTATCCTACTTTTTCTTACTATATAAGTATAGGTAAGGTAAGCGAGAGTTTAAGAGTTAGTAAGGTATTAGGGCTATTTCTTATAGCAAGGGCTTTATTAACTTTTTGTAGGGCATGTAATCTTTTAATCTCTTTTATTACCTTCTACACTATAAGGGCTTATTACTTAATATTAGGCAATAGAGGGAATTTGTTAACTATTTATAGATAAGCGCTAAAGACTAGGAGGATTAAGATAATGCTATTTAGGCCTACAGTGTTATTAAGGGCTTTTACGGCTATTTATAGGGCTATAGCTTTAGGCGTTATTAGATATTCACGTTAGATAATATTATAGGCTCTCTAGAGCGGCTTATAATACCTTTTAACCTTGCTAATGCTATAGTATACCTTAATAGGGACTTCTTTAATTAAGATTAATATTAAAGTTATAAATTAGCGGAATTCCTTACTTCTAAACGTTATACTAGCATTAGTTATAATCTAATCTAGAGGACCTTAGTAGGTATTAATCTAGCATAGTTAAAGGGCTTCCTATATTGCTTTTGCTATAATATCCTTAAGAAATCTAGCTACGTTAAATAATATAGCTATATTAATAGCGTGAAGGATAGGGCGGTTACTATTAAGATATATAATATCTATAATTACTTTATAATTAAAGTTATATTTATCCTTAAGGGTAAATTTAAAGCGATATAGGTTATCTGCATTTATTTAATATTAGTAACAGATCCTTATTAATTATCTAATAGTTTTGTAATCTACCTTATGGCCTAATTTAGAAAGCACATTATAAAGTCAGCGGACGGAAGGGTAACTGAATTAGCGATGTAAGCGCTATAGTTTAACCTTAGTTAAATGGCTCTAAGTAATTAATCTTTCTTTTTATAGAAGCATTCACGGATATCCCTATTTACAGATAATAGGGACTTTAATATTACCTTATTAGAGGATATTCTAAGAGATATAGAAGTTAATCTTAAGGCAATCTATGTCTACGAGATATAGCAAGAAGGGAGTGTTTATAGGCATAATATAAAATAGGATAATACTAAAAGGGGTAGGCACATTAATTAATCTAATAAAGGGAATTGGTTTTCCACTTCTAAATCTAATTATTACCTCCCTAGCTCTAGATTTATTAAGCTAGATCTTAGGGATTAACTACTATAGAGTAAGAAATTAGGGGTGCCCTACTGATAAGTAGCCTATAGCCCTAGTATTAGGAATTATGCCTTAGAATATACCTAAAGAGTAGCAGTCTTTAAGAAGAAAGGTAGTTAGAGCTTCCTTTAGTTATTAGAGATTAAATAGATCCTCCTTTATAAGGGCATAGGTAACTGCTTAATTCGCGAGAATCTCTATAGTTACATAACTATTAATAGTTATACCTTATATAAAGAAGCTTATAGGCATTTTACTTTCTTTACTTTCTTTCTTAAATCTAAGTTCTATTATATAAGTAGAAATCTTATCTTCTTTAGAGGGAATACTATTATTCTCTTTACCTTTATACTAGTTAAGGAAAGCATTATAGGAAGGGGTTATTAGTTCTATAAGGTAGTGGTTCTTAAAGCGTTAATATGCCCTTTTGCGTTCCTCTTTAGAGTGTTTAGTTAACTAATAACCTTCTTTACTATATATATAGCATTTCTTAGTACGTAGAATACTTCTAGTGCCTTAGGAGCGTAATTATCTATAATAGGCTTTCTTGCTATATTTATTATACTTTTAATTAGTCTAGTACTGCTCTTTTATATTAGGCATTAATAGGAATTAGTGCCTTTTATTTAACTCTTCTATAGTTATTTAGATTAATATCCTTATGCGTTTATAGAATTATTATAGATTAGTAGGAGGGTTAATAAGGTAAGTTTTACATTCTATAATGCTATAGCATATGGAGATTAATTAATTCTAAAGCGCTCTTTTAGATTAGGTAATATCTAGGACTGCTTGCTAAAGATTCGTAAGCTTTATAATAAGTTCTTTAAAATAGTTAAGTTTTAACTTCTCTAGGTTCTCTTATATAATTTGTTATAGCTTTATATTTTGCTACTTAAGGAGATATCTTTGCTTTATATTATTAGTCTTAAACCTTTATTTAATCTAATTAATAAAAGTCTTAAGGTCTTAGGGATTATTTAGCTTATATAGATATTTATAATAGTATATTAGGGCCTTTCCTTTAAGCATAGCCTCTAAAGCATATCTAGCTTTATAGGGTCTAATGCCTAGTATCTTATATTTCCCCTAGAAGATTATTAACTTTAAGTTAAAGACCTTATAGTTATCCGCGCTATATTAAATATCGCTTATATATAGCTTTATAAGATTAATTATTTGCTTTAGGGTAGGTCTTAATATTCTAGGCGTTAAGGGAGATTTAAGCTATGTTAAGTGGAAGTATGCTTATCTAAGGGGAAAAGGTGCTCTAGGAGATGCAGGAGGTGGTATGTCCTGTCTTAGTGTAAGATACCTTTATTAAGGGCTATCCTAAGGGTTATTATTTAGTTAGCCTAATAGTATTAGGCTAGGGGAATAATATTAATAGGTTTTAGGGGTCTGTTATTTATACTATTAATAGTATTATAATCTTAACCTAATTAGAGGGATTAGTAGAAGGTTATTAAGGAAGTCTTGTTTTATAGTGCGTTTTTAGAAGGGTATATACTTCCTTATAGCTTCCTATATCTCTTCTTCTTGCTAATTATAGAATCCCTTATAATTCGTAACTTCCTTAAGCATTAAGGTTATCTTTTAGCGGGCTATTAGATCTATATACACGCTGCGGAAGAAGAGGAAATCACAGAGGTATTTAGTAACTATTTAGTCTATAGTTATAAATGCCTCTCTTATCTATCTATTAAAGTCTTTGCTAAAGTTAGTAAATAGACTTCTTATAATAAGACCTTCTAATTTATAAGTTATTATCTTAATAAGAATATAAGCTATAATAGCTTTAGGGTTATTATATTTATTAAGATTAAATGATTTTGCTTATTATAGTGCTTCTTATGTAATATAATTATGCATCTCTAGCGGGATATATCTTAGAAGGGGGTTATTAACTTATAGACCTTTACCCTTCCGATCTCTTCTAATTTTAGTGCCTTCTTTAGCGTTACTAAACTTAGAGTTAGAGAGAGAGGCTTTTAACTACTCTATTTATTAAAGAGCTTTTAATCCTTTTATCTTTATTATAGAAAACTACAGAAGGGAGATATAGGATTAAGGGAATAGGGCTTTTATATAATAGGTTAAAGGATTATAGGCATAGCTATTATCTTTATCCCTTAGGGGTTCTTAGGATATTAGATCTTAGGAGTAGTAAGTTCCTTTCTTATTATAAGAGAGTGCCTTCTAAGGGTTAGGTACGTGGTAGAACGCGCTAATTAAATAGTTAAGGATAGGTTAGACTAGTTACTAACTAGGCCTTAGTCTTTTAATAGCTTTAAAGTCTTTATAAGGTCTTAGGATATTAGATCTTAGGAGGTATAAACTCCTTTCTTATTATAAGAGAATACTTAAACTTCCTTAGCATAACTATATTACTTTTAGTAGCTCTCCTATTATATAGAGCGGGTTTATAGTATAGTTATCTCTTCTAATTAACCTTACTAATCTATAGTTATAAAAAACCGTGTGGTTATCTATAAAGTTAACCACTAATTAGTGTTGGAATTACAGGGTTCCTAACGTTAGGATTAATTAGATAGCCTAGGGAATAGGTATAATTCTTCTATTCTAGGCTTAGTATCTTGTTTAAAAGAAGAGAGGAAAAGAGAGGCTTTTCTAGATCATGAAAAGTGGTCACAAACGCAGAGCGTTTGTGGGTCACCTGACTTGTAGGTCCTTGCCCTATCAGAAGGCAGGCTTGTGGGCCACAAGTGGGGCTCCCTGCGTTGCGCGCGCGCGTGGCCCCGCGGCCCGACGTTTTGCCGAGTAATTGCGACTGCGTGCCGCGATTGATATCATGCTTGTTCTAACAATTACTTATAGCTAATTAAGGTATTAGTAAGCTACTTATTAATATTAACCTTTAAAAGGTTCCTTTTAATAGTCTTATTAAAATTAACCTCTATATAATGCCTAATAGTTTTAGCTAAAGGCATTATATTCCTTATAAGCTCTTAGAGCTTCTTATAAAGTAAGATATACCTTAGAGTTATTTACTTATATTTATTTCTAAGTATTATAATAAACTAATTATAGTATTCCCTTATTAACTTTAATAAGCTCTAGAATTAACTATTAAATATTTAATATTACCTACTAAGAATAGAATACTAGGTGCTATCCTCTATATTATCTAGTTATTAAGGGTATTTAAAGTAACTCTCTTAATCTAATTAGGTATTAATTACTATAGAGAAGGAGCTTCTATAAGATTACTACTATACGCCTAGGATCCCTAATCCTATGCTTCTTAAGTATATTAGAGGTCTTTCTAGATTAGCTATAGAAGCTAAGCTTTATACTATTACTCTTCTCTTTACTAGAGTTTTATTTCCTATTAAGATAGGTAGCTCTAGTAGGTAATCTAGCTATATCTTTAAATCTAGGTTTATAAAGATCTAGATCTTATCTTTAATAGCTCTTACCTTTATTATCTTAAACTATAAGTCCTAATAGTAAAGTTCTTATAGCTTAACTACTAGCTTATAGCCTTTTATAGTGCTTATTTCCTTAGATATCTTAAGAATATCCTATATTATTAAACTTTAACCTATATAGATCTTCCTTACTACTAGGATTGCCTAATTATAATGTTAATAAATATGTGGAATTAGATCCTATTCTCTTACTAGGATATACTAAATTTAATAATTTAATAATTAGATTAATTTAATAGAAGGTATTAATTAGAAAGAAGGGTTATTTAATATAATTTATAAACACTAAGCAATTACTACTATGTTAGACTACGGAGCTAGGGTTTGAAATAAGGGCATGGATTTAGTTACCTAACCCTATAAGAGGGTGTGGACGCTTGCTTAAATACCTATATACCTAGACTAAGGGGGTGTAATCCTCCTATATAAAAACATACTATGCAACTACTAAAGGGCCGGAAAGTGACTAGTTAAGTGGATCCTAGTGTCTGAGCTGTCTGAGCGGTTGTCTGAGCGGTTGAACGCTGTAACTATCGTGTGACAGAATCTCTGAGCAACAAATTCAATGGCCTCCTGCTGGGGCTGAGTCGAGACCTTGAATTGAGCCACCCAGCCAAATTCGTTCATCTATGTAACTGTAGTAAGGTACTCCGTAAATTGACAGCCTTGGCTGTCCTCCCCTTGTCAGCCGATGGCTGAGGTTGTCGTCAAGACGTATGTACCAATTTTTTTTTTTTTTTTTTTTTTTTTTTTTTTTGGAATTGACAAGCCCAAGAAAGAGTGACATGTGGTGTCTTGGCAGGATGCATGGAACGGCGACAGTACATACAACAATGCGTTTAGTGTTTCGTACTGATATGATATAACAGTGTGGCGCTGAAGACTGTCCCATTCTGTTGATGTCGTGCATGCTTTTGGGATCGATCCAACGCGCTTTTCATGTGTCATGGTCCTCGCAAATCCATCGTACCGAGGCGTTGAAGTTTTCGTCAGCCCATGGCAGCTACTTGTTTCGTCTGCGAGATGGGTCAATTGAGCTTTCTGGCATGAACAAGCGGTACCGCATTTTCTCTTCCAAGGGAAACAACGGTGTCGCCTACAGCATGCGTCGAAATGATACCGTCTACCCCATCATTTTTGAATTGGCGAATCAAGCATACAATTGACATGTGCTCCGTGCATACCGTCCTGGAGTCTTGTACGTACGGAGTATTCTATCACGATAAGAACCTTGACTGGGCTAGGGTGGGATTGACCCCTGACGACAGCACCAGTAAATCTTGCGGAAAGGGGACCAAGCCAATATTATCTGGGCGCCTCCTTGTCGGAGCGGACATTGGCTCTTTTGTTATCGACATGTCAAGATGCCAAGTCGCGGTGGTGGCGGTGGTGGCGGTGGACAGCGTTATAGCTTTGTTTCTCGTTTTATTGGGGATGCAGTCGGATGGAGTCCAAATCTCTGCTTGTCGTCGTCGTCCATGGACCATCCCTCCCTCGCTTGGCCTTGGCTCTACATATGTACATGTACATATGTAGACTCTGGGGCAGGTGCGGATCCTTGCTGGGGCGGGAGGAGGCTGGTGGTGGCTGGTCCCTGCTTTTCTTTCACCTGGACTTGCACTTGCCAGACACCGCCGCAGTCGACTGCAGGTCCAGGGCCATGACAGGCCACAGGACGAATGGGAACGCATCACGCGAGACATGACAGCCGGGGAAAGCTGGCAACATGGCCGCGCAAGACATGCCTACCCTAAAGGCCAAAAAGAGGTCGACGTTTGTTCACTTTGCGCCCATCCACCCCCTGGGACATATTACATGGCTGCCCTTCCCGCCCTTCCGGTTCGTCCTGATGGCCCACTCGATTCACTCGAGCCGGCTCACCCTGACCCTGGTCCTTGTCCTGGTCCTCTTCAGCTTTGAGCATCCAGCATTCAGCATCCAGCATCCAGCAGCAACGCACCCACCACACCCCACCACACCCCACCACACCATTTCCACCATTCCCCACACCCCCCCTTGTTGGTGGAGCCGGCCCTCGAAGTTGGACAGTTGGGGGAGTTGGTGGTGCTTTTTTTTTTGCTCGGCAGTCGGTTCGTCGCCCTTGTGATAATACCTTACTAGTTACTACGTTACTACGACGGAGTACTCCGTGCTTGAAGTAGATGGATATATTACTACAGGACAGCCTCGACCTCTGCCTTCCACTCTCCATGTTCATCCATCCTCTTCCGGGGGTTTTCTCTCGTTCTACAAATTCTACTCGGACTAGTCCGTCCATCCCCTTCGCGTCGAAACAATACCGCGGTTCACTTCGAATCCATTACACTTGCCGGGTTGCCAATTTCAGTCTGCAACATTTAATCCCGCTCGCTATCGCAAACTTTTTCGACGACTCGGGTGCCAGTGCCAGTCTTTTGCGCTCAATCAACTCTGGTTGCAACCATTCTCACGGTCCATCTTTGCACGCGCACCATGCCATTTGTCAAAGATTGGGCCCCCTCTCTCGCGAAGCCCAACTCTAGAGACTCCTCCTGTCGTCGACGAGCTCCAATTGCCGATTCGTACATCCGGCGCATCTCCGAGACATCCATCTCGAACATGGACGTGAACGATAGCGAAAGAACACTGGTCGGTTCTCTGGAAATCGAGGACATGCATTCTTACGGCATGGACCAAGAACAACGACAACGACAGCTATCCTCCTCATCGGCCACGTCCCGGAAGCAGAGGCAAGAGATGGGCAAGAGCACGAAATATCAGAGATCTATCGAGCGTCGCGTCGACTACTGTGTTGTCGAGGACGATCGATACGCCCTGCAGCTCGGCAATTATACTGGGGTTTGGGCTGGAAACACCTGCAGCTCGGTTATTCAAACGAGGAGCCGATATTTCGGGGATCATATTCATCAAAGTGCTTACAATAGCAAAGCTTGATTTTCAACCAGGAGCGGTTTCTTCTTCTTCTTCATTCTTCTTTTTTTTTTTTCCCCCGTACATCGCATAGCTTATGGATCTAGTGTCTAGTGTCTCGAAAGATTCGGTGTTCAGCTGCAATATCAACTTGTATTAGGGGAAAGAAGTTTCCTTTCCTTTCCTTTCCTTTTTCTTTCCTTTTTCTTTCTTTTTTTTTTTCTCTAGATTGATCTGGTTTGGGTTCCATCCATCAGGCGTATCTTGGTACGGATTTGCTACAAAGGCTTTGCATGTCTACATTTCAGTCAGCATGTCTGTTTCACCTACAGCACGGGTACAGCTAGAGAGGACGTGGCGCCACAAGGCCTCGCATTGCGCATGGTATTACTTGGCTGGTTTCAAGTGATTCGGGGATATTCCAGTTCATTTTCAACGTAGAATATCAATCGACACAGTTTACTGGGAGAGCTCGTTGTCAAGACTCGTGATCCGGCATGCTTCCAAGTGAGCAGCCACACCTTCCCTCTGTGAACGAATGTACAGTGGCAGACAATATGCGAGAAGAGCCTAGATTACGTCCGAAACTGATACGTGTACTCAATTTGACTCGTTTGACTCGTCGTGATTTCTTGGGAGAGCTGGACGCGCAATCAGAGCGCGACGAGGTCCGGAGTACGGAGCCACAGCGACTTCACCCCCCACTTTTCCTTGCAGAGAGGGGGGCGTGGGGCCTCCCGTGAACCAATCCCACCAGGACAACGGGGGGCTCGGAAATCTCAGGGACTCAGCTAAAAAAGCCAACTTAGCTTATTCTACTCCGTACTCCGGCAGGGAAAAGCGCACGACGCTTTTGCCCCCCCCCCGGGGTGTCACGCACTTTTCACGTTGACAAACGCGTCTGGATGGGGTTAGGAAACGAATCAATCGCCATCCATAAGAAAGGCCGAGCTCTTCACTCCGATTCTTTACCATCATTAGATTTCGTCCGACTATCATCGCCTTATTGATTTGATTTTATTCTTCGGCAATTCTTTCTTTGGCAGATAGGCTTCCCCCCTCGAGACGCCCCTTTGCCCGCCGCGGTCGCTGGTCGTCTTGCGATGAGGGCTAGACTCACTTGCTCACAAGAACACTAGACACAGACTTTTTTTTTTTTTCGTTTGGACCAGAGCGCCAACCCCGTTTCGGTTTCTCTCCCCTTCTTAGATTGGACCCTTTTTTTTTTTTTTTTCTTTCTTTCTTTCTTGTGAGAATACGTTCTTGGATTTTTCTCCTCCATTTACTTTTTCACGCGGGGCTATACGAGAAGTCAAACTTTTTTTTTTATTTTTCCCCTCACCCGAGGTATCCTTGTCGCCATGCCTCTTCTCGGCGGCAAAGGGAACAAGTTCAAGGTTGATCCGCCCAAGATCCGGATCGAAAAGGTGCTCGTGGAACGCGCGCCGCCGCCTAGCAAGCCCAAGCCGAAACATCGTCCTGGCCCTCCCGGCCCAGCGTCAACGACGGGTGTGTCGTCATCGCGATCCTCGCCCGCCGCCGCGGCGCGACCGTCGCCAAAGCCCCCGTCGGGTCGTCACAAGAGTCACTCGCCGTATCCTTCGTCGTCGGACGAGAAGCGGCTGGAGCGGGAGCGGAAGCGCAAGAGCGGCGGCCCCGCGTCGGTGAAGCGATCGCCGGGTACGGAACGCATCATCGCGTTCGACAAGGATAGCGACAACGAAGACGATGGGTGGATGAGCCTGGATACGAGGAAGAGGCAGCGCAGAGGCACGTCCGAGGATAAGCACTTGCTCTCGAACCGCGACTTGAGACACTCGCGCGCGTTTGAGGGTCGCAACGATGACCTCGAGTTTATACATGCCGTGGAGGTGGCGTCGCTCGAGGCCAAGTGCGTGCCTGTCATGGGCGCGCAGAAAGAAGACGTTGCGATAGAGTTGCAGTATCCTAGTATGCAACCTAGAGAAAAGTACGTACTATATGCCACTGGATCCCCGGGGGAGGCGGGGGGGAGATGTCGGTCTGCCTTTCTTCTTCTTTAGTGCTAACAATTTTTTTTTTTTTTTCCCTATTTTGGTACAGATTTGAACTTGTCTGGGGTAAAGATAAGATAGACGCTGTCGAAGCCAGCATAAGAATCGTTCGCCACGTCGCCGAGACATATCTCACCGATGAGGAAGCCGAGCCATTCACCAACATCAATACTGGGCTGATCCGACGACTGGAGAAGGCATCGAATCGGAATATTCAGGATTTAGCTGGCTTCAAAGCCGCACTGCACGAGTACAACGAGACGTTATTAGGGCTGGTTGAAGATGGAATCATCGCAAAAAACCTCGATGCTATGCACGAACTCCCACAGCAGCTGGTGGCTTTTATTCTGGACCAGGTTTATGACCGAACAGTAGCTCCGAGCGTGGAATTGCTGTCAAAATATGAAAATGGCACCGACTATGTCTATGGAGAGCTGCTACATCCCTTCATTTCCAAACTTCTCGTCGAGCAGATCAAAATGACGCTAGACCAAGTCTTTGTCGACCTCGGTTCTGGCGTGGGCAACGTGTGTTTGCAGGCTGCACTGGAGATTGGCTGCGAAAGCTGGGGTTGCGAAATGATGGACAATGCCTGCAATCTCGCCGAGCTTCAGATCAAGGAATTCGACGCGAGGTGTATGCTATGGGGAATCAAGCCTGGCAAGGTGCAGCTCGAGCGGGGTGACTTCCGTAAGAACCCCGTTATACACGAGGCTTTAAAACGAGCAGACGTCGTGCTTGTCAACAATAAAGCGTTCACGTCGCAGTTGAATGACGACCTGGTGCGCATGTTCTTGGACTTGAAACCGGGCTGCAAGATCATATCGCTGAAATCATTCGTTGCTGATTTCAAGAGCAGCCACAACATCAACGATGTGGGTAGCACCATTCTTGACGTGGAAGAATGCACATATCCGGAAGGATTCGTGAGCTGGACGAATGCCGGTGGACCGTATTTCATATCCACTCGCAAGTAGTATGGACTATAGAGTAGGAATTTCTTCGTCAGCACATGATGTACCACAGCTTTTGGATATCATGCATGGAAGAAAGAGCTAGTTCATTTCTTTCCGGTCATAAGTTGGGGAAACAGAGAGGTTAGTAAATCCATGCGTGTATATACATACATACATACCCAATACAGCATCGCTTTGTGCGGATCGTCTCTCCGCTTACGAGTCGTCACGAATAAGGGGGTTCCACCTTGTGGTTTGGGACTTGCGCAGTGACTATTCATTTGTCGTCATCTCGCCTCATTTATCGAACAGAGGTTCGTTGGCGAGGTTCATGGCGTCAGCTTCTTGGGCCATGCGTTTCATCCATCTTTCGACAAGCTCCTTGTTCTCCTTCTTAACCTTGTCCCTTTCCCTTTCGGCCACGGACATTTGAAGATTTAATGTAATCATTTCGTCTTGTACTTGCTATTTTTTTGGGTCCATTCTTAGTGTCAGTCACTTTCTGTTCTGTTCTTCTTCGCACAGCCAGGGTCACCTTCACAATGAAAGCAAGCAATACCATACCTCTAGCAACTTCCGCTTCTCACGTAGTTCATGCTCCCTGTCTTTCAACCTGGTTGTGAGCATCGTCTTCTCGGTGGTGAGATTCTTGATTGAACGTGAATCATCCTTTAACCTGGTGCGCAGCTTGTTCAACTCCTCCTCTGCTGTTCGCACCCGAGCTTCCGAAACGCCCTTTGACCGGAGACACTCGGCCAAGTCTAGGCGTAGTTGGGCGACGCCCGCATCGTCTGAAGCTGGCAAAGCCCCAGGTCTTAATGCCGCAACGTCGGTGCCTGCATGAACATTCAAGACACGGGATTCCAAGGCTGCCTTCTCTGCCTCCAGGGCAGATATGCGATCGGCCATCTGTGAGCCTGCCTAGCTGGTTAGTTCGGCTGGCTATCATTCAAACAGGTAGGGACAGACATGTCTGCACGAGCTCCATATTGACAGGGTTTTGGAGCTCAGCGTCCTTGAGGGACGTGAGATATTCTTCTCTCCAGCTAGGCATGGCGATTGAATTACCAGGACTACTGTTGAGAGGAGGCGACGAATGAGCAATCTGTGGTGATAAAGTTTCGAGCAAATTACTTCTGCAATGAGATCAATGAGATCAATGAGATCACTCACTGACAGGGAGACAGGGTAATAAGAGGACTGACTATTGGCGGGGCAGGTGCGTCCCGGGCGTGCGTCATCCCGAGTCCCCATCGATGCCACGCTTTATCCGAGGAATAGCCCCATGGCGTACGGAGTAGAGCAACCAGATCTGGGCGCTAGCAGCTTTCCCTCTCTCCCAGCTCCCAGCTCCCAGGCCGACGCATCTTGGGAAAGCTCGAGTCCGTCCTTCGCAATAGCTCGCGCCCATCGCACACCATCTTTGCCCGCGTTTCCCTCCATTCCGCCTCACTGCTTGCCTACGCTTATGAGGTGACGCGATCCAGAATGTGCCACAACTTATGATGGACACCCTACATGCAAGAGCGGACTGGGAGAGCGTAGGGGACAAGTCTTTTCGCAAGACACAGCAATACACCCAAGTGTTTGACCAGGATTTGGACCTCGACAACTACGTCGTAGCCGGGGCACCTTATGCTGGTGCGTTAGGTAAGAGTCCCCCCCTCACGGTGTGAATCATCCCATCATCGATCGGATGGAGCTATGTCTATTGCTGGTATACTGCGCCATGGGTGCTCACTGAGACGGAAGTTTTTATGAGTTGCAGCATATAGGCAACTTGTGAGCTGTCAGCCCTCATTTCTTTTTTTCGCCCTCTTGGCTCTCTCTCTTTTCTTGACATATAATATTTTCATACGAAAACTAATCTCTGGCTTGCCCCTAGCTCTGTGGCGTGACAGCTCCAAACTGCAAGCTCACCAAGCTGGGCGATCTTCCAAACCCACCATTGATATCTATAGCTTGGCGGGGAAGAAGCTCCGGTCCATTGCCTGGGACAATGGCCACATCAAAAGCTTAGGTTGGTCGGAAGATGAATCTCTGTTAGTCGTAACGGCTGACGGAAATGTCCGCTGCTATGACTTGCAAGGTGATTTCAGTAACTTCACACTCGGCCATGGTGCGGACAACTATGGGGTTGAATCTTGCCGGTACGCATGCAACTGCGAGCAGACGTTTCAGAAGTCGCTAATATCCTATTCTTCTTTCTTGTTTTTTTTTAAAAAAAGCTTTTATGACAGCGGCATGGTGGCTCTCCTGGGCAACAACACTCTAGTGACCGTTTCCTCATACGCTGAGCCGCGGCCGCGACGTCTGGCCTCAATTTCTGAAGGGGAAGTTCATTCTTGGGCAATCATATCACCGGATAACACACTCTCTCGGTCCGTCGAGGTCTTGTTAAGCATTGGTTCAACAGTGTACATCGTGGATGCCACAGATTGCGAGGACAAATATGTGGACAGCGGTCCCTTTAGCCACTTAAGCGTGTCGCCAGACGGTCGGTTTATCAACCTGTATTCCAAGACCGGCATAGCACACATAATCTCGAGCGATTTCCAGGAGAAAATGTTCGAACACAATTCGGATTCTCAAACACCACCAAAATATGTCGAATGGTGTGGAAGCGATGCGCTGATTGCTTGGGAAGACGAAGTTCATATTATTGGACCCGGCGATCAGTCATTGTCTTACATATACGACAGTACCAGAGTACACGTGATATCTGGTATGATATTTCTCTTTTCTCACTTGAGTGAATATATCTGATGAATAAGGTGTGCTAATTTTTTTTTCATTTACTAGAATATGACGGAGCCCGGCTCATCACGAACGACTTTTGTGAGTTTCTCGAGAGGGTACCGACGGATACGTTAGAGGTGTTTGGCCATGCATCCGAGTCCTCACCGGCGTCTATTTTACTGGATGCCGTCGGGCAGCTTGAACTGGAGTCGCCAAAGGCGGATGATTATATCCAGTTGATTCGAGCTAACCTTACGGAGGCTGTCGACACGTGCGTCAACGCAGCGGGCCGTGAATTCGAGACTAAATGGCAAAAAAGGCTCCTGAAAGCAGCCTCATTCGGAAAATCAGTGCTTGATATATACAACAGCGACGACTTTGTGGACATGTGCGAAACTTTGCGCGTGTTGAATGCCGTACGGGACTTCAACATTGGCATACCCTTGTCGTTTGAGCAATTTCATCGTCTCACACCAGAGAGATTGATTCGGCGCCTGCTTCAACGGCACGAGTATCTATTGGCTTTAAAGATCGCCAGGTACCTGAAGCTGCCTACAGACCGAATTTACGTGCATTGGGCGTCTACCAAGGTTCGTGTCGGTGCCGAGGACGATGATACAACGTGCAAACGAGTTGTGGAAAGACTTTCGGGCAAGCCCGGTATTTCGTTTGAGGAGATTGCACGCGCTGCCTATCACGAAGGCCGCCGCCGTCTGGCTACAGAACTGCTCAATCACGAACCCCGTGGTGGAAGACAGGTGCCTCTCTTGTTAGACATGGAAGAAGATGAGCTGGCTCTTGACAAAGCGATCGAGAGTAGCGATAGCGACTTGATCCTGCCAGTCCTGGTCAAGCTCAAGAAGAAGTTGCCCCTGGCATCCTTCTTCCGAGTCATCAACTCCCGCCCGACGGCAACGGCCATGATAGAATCTGCGGCCCTTGCTGAAGGCGACAATACGCTGTTGAAAGACCTGTATTATCAAGACGACCGCAGGGTTGACGGAGCCAATGTATTCATCCGGGAGTCTTTGCAGCAGCCGAATGCTCGCACTTCTGCGGACAAGCTGGCATTGGCAGCCAAGCTGCTTTCCGACTCGAAAGAAAATGTGACGGAGCTTCATGCTCTCAAAGAAACAACTACACTTCTTCGGATGCAAGAATCGCTGGATCGGGATTTGACGGACTCTTTTACTGGTCTCAGTGTAAATGAAACCATGTTCAAGCTTATACGACTAGGATACCATGGCCGCGCAAAGAAAATACAGAGCGAGTTCAAAGTCCCAGAGAAGGTGGCATGGTGGATTCGGTAGGTTGATGCACCTGGTCCACTGAATGCCGATTAATTTGAGGCATTGCAGCAATCTCAGTCAACTCATCACTAACATGGGCTTTTCCCAACATGTCAGACTTCGCGCACTGGTCGCAAAACGAGATTGGACAGAAATCGAAGAAATCGCCAAGAACAAAAAGAGCCCCATTGGCTGGGAGGTATGTGTCATGAGACGGATGACTGCTTTCACCCTTGTGAAATTACAAATGCTAACACTCAACTTGTGCCGAAGCCCTTCTTCAACCTCACGTTGCAAGCAGGCAGTCCTCGCGTTGCCGCGATATTTGTGCCCAAGTGTACGGGCTTGGAACCCGGCGAGACGATCAAGATGTATGAGAAATGCGGGATGCGAATAAAAGCAGCAGAAGAAGCAGTCCGTTTCAAAAACGTGGAAGCGTGGGAACGTTTACTGGAAGCAGCAGGGCGAGGATCTCAAGAAGGACGAGAGATTGAGCGACTGGGGAATGCGGCGTTCAAGAAGTGAACCCGAGAGGCAGAAGGATGCTAAAAGGTGATGTAGAGCGATGGAACTGTATTATATCATGTGTTTCTCACCCCGAGTACCCCCTCGGCATTGCATCACAGCACCGCATAAGAATGGTTCAAGGTGGTGAGAACAGGATGCGCGCTCGGCGATGGCAGATCTAGATTAGAGACAGTGTCGGAATGAAGGTGTCTTGCACGCTCCGAATCCAACCGCTTTGGCTGTCAATTTACTTTGCTGGGTCCGCGCACGTTTCATGGCCATGGAGTGATTGTGTGCAGAAAGAATTTGATAGGAGAATTGGTATAACTTGGTGTCCTTACTGCGATGTTTCCCTTTGCCTCGTGGGTTGATGAAAACAGATATTTTCTGGTCACAAATCAAGTAATGCCAGTCAGTGTGACGTAGTAGTTATTGATGACTTGACTTGTTGACAGTAAGAACTCCGGAGGTAGCAGCCTGCATCAAACACGAATAGATATCTATACATGGTACGTCTACCCTACACCGTGCGCTTCGAAATCATGCTACTTATCCAGCCAGGCATGGCGGTTTGAGACGAATTGGACTCACATGGCGTCAGCGCCAGGTTGATGCCCAGGTAGCGGCCGAGAAGGCAAGACAACGCGAGGATGAATGAGTATGGGGAAAGACGAATAGGCCCGGGGATCTGCGATGGCTGGAATCCGCTGTTGGCGCACGACGCGGTGCTATTAATACAGATGAAGGAGATGAAGGCCGAGACGCATGGCCGGATGGTCTGAGACAGCGCGACATGAGCTGGAATGAATTGGCTGACGGCGTCACTGGCAAGGGGGACGGGGGCGGGTAGGGAGGAAGAAAGGAAGGAAGGATGGGAGGGAGAATTGATTGTTGGGTTTGAAGAGAAGGGAGGCGCATGTTTGCTATCATGATTATATGATTTGAGAATCCGTACATTTGAATGTTGGTTGATGGCCGTTGTATCTTGTCGTGGTGGAGTGGTTGGCCAAAGAAAGGTAAATAAATAAATACATAAATACGTGAACCAGTGAGTGAGCACAACTCGTCTACTCCTGTACACACCACTGTACATAGACACGTGCTTTGTACCGAACACCGAATGCTACATTATTCTCCCTGAAGAACCGGCCTTGCACGAAATTAACCGATGCTGACTGACTTGCAGCTGTTTATTCCTTGTTCAGCTATGTACTGCCCACGCTGTGTGTGCACTGTATGTAATAGCTGCACCAGGCACTCGATGCAGTTCTGGTCATTGACTCTTTTTTTGGCCCATCGAGTCAAGACATCGGGCACGGCGTCACTACGGGCCACTCACTGGCTCAGGGTGCGCAACGGCAATCCCTCACAAAATAACCCAGGATGGTGGCGTCATCGCGGTGGGCAGGCAGTTCCACATGGCCCGGAGAAGCCCCGTCTGATGTTTGACGATCAATCTTCTGATCGAATGCAAGCGGGGTGATTGCTGCTGGATTCTGGTCTGATTCCCACAATGTAACGATAACCCACCCGTACATATGTATGTATGTGGTGGTTTGCAGTTGACAATTGATGGCCCCCCGGGCATGGATGGATGACGGCAACCGCCTCTTCTGGCCGTGACAAGGACCAGCGCTGGAGACCTGGAGACGGAGACCAGCCGTCGTCAAAGGCGGCGGCGAACTTGCTGGTCCGGGCTGATGCGCCAAATCGAGTAGGACGCATTATTGATTGATGGAAAAGGGGGGGGTTCTCCTCCTCCGTATGTAGACAATGGGGGCCAGTCGAGGTCGACTCTCTTGGCTCTCCAATGTGATGACCCCCTCGGCGGCAACCACGAGCCGACAGCGTCATGACTGCCAGGTTCTTCCATTTCGACTTGGCATTTCTTACCTTGTCGTCGTTGACGCCGTTCTACGTTGGCGTCTCGGATCAGTGTCTCACTCGAAGGAGGATTTCCCGAGACAGACAGTGTGTGCGGCGGGTGGGAATAGCCCAGTTGCAGCCGTCTGCCTGCCTGTCTGCCTGCCTGTCTGCCTGCCTGCCTGTATTCAGTAATAACGTACGCAGTACATGCTATTTTCAGCGGTATGTGCTGCATCTGTCCACAGTCGTGCGCCACACGCCCTGTGTTGTATCAAACATTGTTCAGGTGCCTTGAGCCTTGACCCTGCGACGGCCTGCGACGGGCCCAGAAAGCCCCAGAAGGCCATTCACGGGCTGGCCTAGGGGCCCCTTCGAGCGAAGCTAGCGACGGTGACGGCGAGCGCGCCTGATCTGGGTTTGGTCTGGTCTGGTCTATGTAGTTTGGTCTGGTGGGTGCGAACGAACGAAAGAGGTGACGGGCGCGGATCGAGAAGAGATGCTGATGCGAGCTGTTGAACCGTCCGAGGTGAGAAGCTGGGTGTAATATAAACAAATATAAACAGAGAGAGGATGATGGACTCGGCCTGCTTGGATGAAATTGAAGAAGCCATTTTTCCTCTTTGGCAGACAGGCAGACAGACAGACAGGCACTGCGGCCGCATCGTGATCTCGACCGTTCGACAGCTGGGGGTTGGGGCAAGCATTTGATCCCTCCGGCCTGAGTCGAGGCCTGTTGCGGCAACCAGTTGAAGAAGAGCGGAGGCATCACACACCCGAACAGCCACCCCCACGTGTGCGTGCCCCAGGCAGGGGTGTGTGGAAAGGTGTGGGGCGTGTTGCCTTGATGTTGTCGTGAGAGAGAGACCCTACTCCGTACGTACATATGTACATACATACACCTAATATGTACACCTACAGACAGAGAGGGACGACCTCAGGTGTTGGGCCCGTTCAGAATAAAGAAGGGTCGTCACCCCTCCACAGTGCCTCGATCGCTTTACCTGGAAGCATTTGCCATTTCTCCGCTGCCCACTGATCACTATCAAGCTTGTCTTCGGTTCCTCCATCTGATCTGGTTCCCAAAAAAAACAAAAAAAACAAAAAAAACAAAAAAAACAAAAAAAACAAAAAAAACAAAAAAAACAAAAAAAACAAAAAAAACAAAAAAAATAATAAAAATAATAAAAAAACAAAAAAAATAATAAAAAAACAAAAAAAATAATAAAAAAACAAAAAAAATAATAAAAAAACAAAAAAAATAATAAAAAAACAAAAAAAATAATAAAAAAACAAAAAAAAATAATAAAAAAACAAAAAAAATAATAAAAAAACAAAAAAAATAATAAAAAAACAAAAAAAAATAATAAAAAAACAAAAAAAATAATAAAAAAACAAAAAAAAATAATAAAAAAACAAAAAAAAATAATAAAAAAACAAAAAAAAATAATAAAAAAACAAAAATAATAATAAAAAAACAAAAAAAAATAATAAAAAAACAAAAATAATAATAAAAAATAATAAAAAAATAATAAAAAATAATAAAAAATAATAAAAAATAATAAAAAATAATAAAAAATAAAAAAAAAATAATAAAAAATAATAAAAAAATAATAAAAAAATAAAAAAAAATAAAAAAAAATAAAAATAATAAAAATAATAAAAATAAAAAAATAAAAAAATAAAAAAAATAAAAATAAAAAATAAAAAAATAAAAAAAACACTAAACGTGGAACCGAGAGAAACACCACCCACAACTTTGAAGTCGTCTCGGAACTCGACCTCGCCCACCGTTCGCCGACCTTGGCTGCATGCAGCGCAGACTGGACATCACCAGCCACGGAATTTTCCCTAACACGGAGACAGACATCAAATCAGCCAGACCGACCGACCAGCGCTCTACCAGGAAAACCAGGAAAGAGACGGACACTCGGCGCATCATTTTTCACCCCTTTCATAATTCATAATTGTTCCCCATTTACGGATTACGGCTCGCCCTCCTCGTGCACAAGGGGACCTCGAGAAAGGGCAGAGATTGATGCGGAAAGCGCCAACACTTTCCAGCCCCTCCCTCTTTCTCTTTTCCCTTTGCCCTTTGGCCTTTCCATCCAGTCTTCCAGGTCTTGACAATTTACAGGGCCATTTTCGCGCCAAAGGTGCCGCGGCTCCAGTCTCCAGGGGCGTGTTTTTGCGCTCTTAGTGCCTCTCGCGCTCTGTGCTCCAGCCGCTGGCTCTCTGACAATACATAATACCGCGCTGGGCATTTCTCGACCGCCTGCCTGATCTTACTTACCTCAGCCTGTGAGAGTTTCAAAACGGCCTGACTCGATCCTTCGACTTTTTTTTTTTTTTTTTTCCCGTCTTGGCTCCCCCCCCCCCCCCCCCAAGCGGCTCTCTCGCAACCCTAACATGTTCACGCAACCAGTATCGTCGCCTCCTCCGGGACCGCAAACATCAAGTCCAGTGTCGTCCTCTCGGCCTAGCCGACTGCGCGGCTTGAATTATCTACGCAACTACACGCACAACCATCTCCTATCGCGGGATTCGCACCACTCCTCCAGCAACAGCAGCAACAACTCATCTCCCCGCACCGCCCAAGGCCAAACAGCTAATCTGACACGATCCGTCAGCTACACTCCTTCGTCGAGTCTGTCTGTCGCATCGCAAAATCCCAACCGCCTCACTCTTGTTGGCTCCTTGCCAGACGCCACCCCGTCACGAGACAGCAACGGCGTCGCATCATTCCGCGCTACCTCGGCCAGCCCCCACCAACGATTCCCGAAGTCGTTTCTCCCATAACTCAGTCTGCCACCCTCAACGGCCTGCCAGAGGCAACATCAAGTGCCCCCGACTCCTTCGACATGACTGCCACTCGACCGCGGGCTGTGAGCAGCGGTGATGCCCCCCCCAGCACGGCCACATCGTCTGCTGCGACGAATGGTGGTGCTGCCAACAGCACCGCCGACTTTGTCCCGTCGATACGCTTCTCCGCCTACTACGATCCTCGATCAACCAGACCATCGCTCTCCTTCCCGCCCATCACAAGAACACTTCCCAACGGCACCGAGGTGATTCGTGTGGGGCGATATTCAGAACGAGACGGCCAGGGCGCCAACATGAACAGCAACCAGCCATCCGCTGCTCCTGTGGGCTACAAGAGCAAGGTTGTGAGCCGACGGCACTGCGAGTTCTGGTGCGAGGATGGCAAGTGGTTTGTCAAGGACGTCAAGAGCTCATCCGGAACTTTCCTAAATCACATTCGACTGAGTCCTCCATCGCAAGAGAGCAAGGCGTACCCCGTGAACGATGGCGATATCGTTCAGCTCGGAATTGATTTCAAGGGGGGCGAAGAGATGATCTTCCGCTGCGTCAAGATGAGATTGGAATTGAACCGGGGCTGGCAAAACAAGCTCAATACCTTCAAGTAAGTCGACATACCACTTCAGTGCTCTCTCCTTGGAGCGTGTCGATTTGGGCAACGAAAACTGACCGATCAACCTTTCTCAGTGTTGCCGCTCATAAGCGACTCCGAACTATGGCATCGAGTAACAATGCTGCCGGAGCCACTGGTTCCAGCTCGCAAGACTGCTCAATCTGTCTCAACTCAATTGCTGTCAGTTACTTGGACCCCGCTGACCTGTGCATGCTTCAAGTGATACGTTTTGTGTGTACTGACCGAATACTATTACATACAGCCGTGCCAGTCGCTCTTTGTTGCACCGTGCTCTCACACATGGCATTTCAAATGTGTGCGATCGCTATTGACGTCGCCTCAGTATCCCATCTTCGTCTGCCCCAACTGCCGCGCAGGCGCAGATCTGGAGGCAGATGTGGATGAGCCAACGGAAGATTGGGACGTCCTTGACGAAGACAAGATGGACACGGACAAGAAGGGGTCAGAGGAAGAGGAGGCTTCTGCTCCCGAGGCAGCGGATGTACCGAGTCCAGATGTAGATGCCATGGACGTCACAGTCAATGTCAATGCGTCTGACAGCCCGAGTGGACGGCCCGCAGGCGCTACATCCCACCATGCGGCCTCGGAGCCGTTGCCCATACGAAACCCAACATCGGGCTCAGGCCGAGTTGGTCATCTGCGGGAGAACCGATCGCCATCACCCTCATCAAGCGGAGCCGAAGGTCCAATCACACCGAGAAATAATGCCGGACCATGGGTGTTTGACGGCAGCGCAGGCCGTCGCGTGGTAGAGGGTAATTCCGAAATGCGAAGTCTCGATGCCGCAGCAGGAATCGACGTGAGCAGCGCCAACCAAAGCGACGACTCAAGTCGTTGACGAAACGAAAGATGGACGGCAAAGCCATTATCTGGCTTGACTCTAAGTAATTGGACTTCCACTTGAAGTCCATACCAATCCAAAGGTCGATGAAGAAAAGAAAAAGGATTGTCTCTCTCTCTCTCTCTCTTTTTTCCAGAGGTTGATGAACATCCCAATGCAAAGAGAGCATAGCAAGCGACAGTGCTGAAAATTATCTTTTGTCTTCTCTGCCTGGTTCATAGACGGCGTCCCTGCTTCTGCATCGGTAGGCCAGTCTGCCTTTTGTTGTTCCATGTCTATGACATGACTTATTTACGCCTCTCTCTCTATACCATTATCTCTAATGTTTCATTTTGTCGTCAACATGCGGGCTCTTGGGTAGGTTGGCTATTTGGACTATATCATGTTACTCGGCGATGAGGGTGAAACAGCATGCGTTGCATATTGGCGCTGGGTATCTCAGCTTTACTTGGTAGTATTCATTCTACGATGCGGCTTCTGCTGCCTGCTGCCGGCATCGAGAGAGTCTGTATGTCCTGTCTCACATGTGACTGCTGTACTATCTATCTATCGGTGCTGATGATCAAATGGCGTGGCGACTTTCGGACACACTTCCACACTTTGTTCATCTCCGTCCGGAGTGGTCCGATTTATCGCCGAGCCCATGGCCGCCAGTTCCGCCCAATTCGCCCAGTTGGCAGTGACGCACCCGCCATGCCCCACTATAATGATTGATCCACCCAATCAAGGAAGCAAGCAACTTGACTTGTTCCAGAAATTTTGTCCAAACTCCCGCCCAACGACAAAGTCCCAGGGTCTCCCTTTCAACGTTCGATACAAGATTTTTAGTATTTTTCGCCATTTCATTTCATTTCATTAGTACCCATTGGATCTTTTTGTCTTTCGAACCTTGTCCACATGCCAGCTTCATAATCCGCATTGAAGTTTTTTTCCGAGCCCTCGCTTCTTGTCTGCTGGACAGCCACGTCTACTACGAAGAGAACAAACAGAGCATCATGTTGCGACAGCTTACCACGCGGCTGGGGCAGCGCGTGCCAGGGAGAACGAGACTATGGATGCCAAATGGGTATAGGCAGAAGAGAGGGATGGCAACCATCAAGGTGGAGGGGATACCAAAGGTGTGTTTCCCCCCCCTCCCCCCCCAAAAAAAAAACACCACGGAGGAGAGACGATGGATGGATGGATGCTAACGTTCAATTACTATTCAGGAACCCACCGATCTCGACCACATCACCACCCTGCCCAACGGGCTGCGCGTAGCGTCAGAAGCGCTTCCAGGGTCGTTTGCCGGCGTGGGCGTCTACATAGAAGCTGGGTCGCGCTTCGAGACGCCCTCTCTGCGTGGCGTATCGCACATCATGGACCGGCTCGCGTTCAAGTCCACGTCGTCCCACACGGCCGACTCGATGCTCGAGCGGGTAGAGAAGCTGGGGGGCAATATCCAGTGCGCGTCGTCTCGCGAGTCCATGATGTACCAGGCGGCCACGTTCAACAACGCCGTGCCCGAGACGGTGGGGCTCCTTGCCGAAACGATTCGCGACCCTAGCATGACGGAGGACGAGGTCGCCGAGCAGATTGAGACGGCGCGGTACGAAATCGCCGAGATCTGGGGCAAGCCCGAGCTTATCCTGCCGGAGCTCGTGCACACGGCTGCGTTCAAGGACAATACCCTGGGGAACCCGTTGCTGTGCCCGGAGGAGAGACTGGCGGAGATTGGGAGAGAAAGCGTGATGCGCTACCGGGAGAGGTTCTATCGACCCGAGAGAATGGTGCTGGCGTTTGCGGGTGTCGATCACGGCGTGGCGGTGGGATTGGCGGAGCAGTTCTTCGGAGATATGAAGAGCCTGCCTCGTACGTCGTCGACGACGGGTTCAGAAACAAGCGATGGCGAGGGGGGGCTCTCTGATGCCGAATCCTCCGCGTCAACAACATCAACATCATCATCATCATCTTCTTCTTCCTACTACTCCTCCGCGGCACCACCCACATCCATATCTCCTCCACCGTCCTCCCCCTCCCCCTCCCCCTCCAGTCTCAAGTCCAGAATCCCCTTTTTCAAGACCATTTCCACGTCCGCCCCGCGAAACGCCTCCGTCCGCCCCTCTGGCCCCGGCCCGACGACGTCCCTCCCGTCCCACTACACAGGCGGATTTCTCTCCCTCCCCCCCCAGCCCCCCTCCCTCAACAACACAAACTTCACACACATCCACGTTGCCTTTGAAGGCCTCCCCGTCGGCTCAGACGACATCTACGCGCTCGCCACGCTGCAGACCCTCCTCGGCGGAGGCGGCTCCTTCTCCGCCGGCGGCCCCGGAAAAGGCATGTACTCCCGCCTGTACACCAACGTGCTCAACCAGTACGGCTGGGTCGAGTCGTGCACGTCCTTCAACCACTCGTACACGGACTCGGGCCTCTTCGGCATCTCGGCCTCGTGCCTGCCGGGCCATACCTCGGCCATGCTCGACGTCATGTGCCAGGAACTGCGATCCCTGACCCTCGACACGGGCTTCTCCCGCCTCCAGGACGGCGAGGTCTCGCGCGCAAAGAACCAGCTCCGCTCCAGCCTCCTCATGAACCTCGAGTCAAGGATGGTCGAGCTCGAGGACCTAGGACGCTCCGTCCAGGTCCACGGGCACAAGGTCCCCGTCCGAGAAATGTGCGCCAAGATTGCGTCCCTTACCGTCCGGGATCTGCGGAGAGTGGCCTCCATGGTCGTCGGCGGATCCGTGCAGAACGCCGGTCTCGGGAGCGGCGCGCCGACCGTCGTAGTGCAGGAGGCGCAGGCGTATGGGTTGACGAGCCATGGCATGACGTGGGATCAGATCCAGGATCGCATCGACGGGTGGAAGTTGGGGAGGGGGAGCTAGGGAGAGAAAAAGAGGGGGGTTGTTGCTTGTCTTGTATGATTTGGCTTGATGGTCTTGGTGGGACGGACTATATGTATACTTTGGGTTGTATTCGTGTGTAAAATGTCGAGACTCCAGTGTTCTTGAACGAGTGCCCTTATGGTAAGTACGTGCCCTCTATCTACATGGTATGTGTCCCGCGTCATGAGCACACTATTACACGATCACGATATCACGCTCCGATGTTGACTCGGGGTCATGGACTATGGACCTAGACGCGAGGGGTCAAGAGGATTCATTACCTCGTGGGTTCATGTCGGATGCATGCATGGCACGGAGGTAGTTCGTGCCATTCATGCCATTCATGCCATTCATGTCGTGCCCGAGTCGTGAATTTGCGTACGTAGCTCGTGCGTCGTCTAGTCGCTACCTAATCTATGTACTCCGTAATGCCATATCCCAACGCCATTCATCGCATCTGCCGTGGTCCTCGATGCAAACCATCATGTAAGAGAAGTGCCTTTCCAGACCACCAAAAGGGTATTTATTCAACAACTTGAAAAATAAAGGACAAATGCAAATGAAACGGGAGGACACAATTGTGAGTCGGCACATGCCATTGATGACACGTGGACTTACAGCTTCGAGCGAACCGCCTCCAATCGGTACTTGACATCCTTCAACGCCTTGTTGGACGGCTTCCAATCGTCAAACTGCCGCAGCAGCTCTTCCGTCTCGCTGCTCAGTTCCGTCTTCACAAAGTCTTCCTCGAGCATGCCGCGCATAATCCACGGCAAAACATACGGATTTGTCGAGGCAAGACCTCCTTCTCTGGGTTTTCCCACCACACAGGGAACAGGGCTTGGCGTGGATGTTGTCTCGAGGGCATGCGAAATGGCGAGATCGTAAACTGCTGGGTCGTAGTAGAGACGTGAGTGGCCCTCGCCAGAGTACAACGATCCGGCTAGCGCGATGGACAACTCGCGGACCAGACCGTGGTCGGTGATGCCGAGGTTTCGAATCTTGAGGGCAAACCCGACGAGGTGGGCTATGAAGTCTGGTGCGTGGATGCGTCCGTCGATGAAGACGGCGCGGTAGATGTATGGATGGCTGGCGGGAGAATATACGGCGGACTAATGTGGGTATTTCATATTAGCACTTCCCGTTCGGTCATTTGATTTGCTCATCTGTATTTCACGACGGGCTGTCGGTGTGACTGACCTCCATGGGCACAAGTTGATCGTCGATGCTGCCGATAAACGTCACCCTAGCTCCGTGTTCTAGCACACGCTTGAGGGACGCCTCGAAACGCTGCGAGTTGGCGCTCTGGGGGTTTCCGAAATCCCATAATTCCGCGGCTGACCCCATGAGTATACTCGACTTGTACTCTGGAAAAGGCCCCAGGGCGACCCCTGCCATGGCGCAGACACCAATCTTTGCGTCTGTGATGATATCCAGGTCGATGAGCTTCTCTAGCAACATGATGCTCACGGGCACCCCCTGTGAATGACACGCCAGGATGATGAAGTCAGCCTTGCGGATGTGGTCTATCCAGTTGAGCATGAGCTTCCACAGGTTATCTACGCGATCGCTGATTCTGCCCTCGCCCTCCAGGGCAACCTTCTCGATCTCGCAGTCTGGCGAACCGTGGGCATCAGTCCATCGGCGTATGGCCTCCGCACAAAGATTGGCGAACCGCAACGATGTTCCCGTCGGTTGGCCGATCATGGGGCGGAGGTAGGTCGCGGGAAACAGCCCGTGTACGCCAATAGCGATGGCCTTGCGAATCTTGGGCGGATCTTTGGTCCGGAATACGTGGTTCGCGGCCGGCTGCGAAGTGCGTAGCAGCAGCTGGGTGATTTGCTGCAAAATGGACGGATTCTCCTTCATCCGGTATGTATCCGAGAACGAAGGCAGTAGCAGGTTGGGAGAACGCTTCGAAGCTGACTCCGACTCTGCTATGGAATTGCTCGATGACTCGGCTTTTGTTGATGGCGCCGATAGCTTTTGCTCCCTGCTTGGAGGAAGGGGAAGTCCCCGAGGTTCGTGCACAGTAGCACTGGCGGCTGTCGATGCGTCCTCCGAGTCCCCAACCGTATCCAGAGACGGTGGCCGTACTCTCTTCTTCTTCCGCCACGTTGATTTCGTCTCTGGCCGAACATCCCGTGATGAGGTGTCTCGTTTGGGGCCCTTGTTCTGAGGACCAGAAACGTCGCCTTCGTTCATTCTCCTCGGTTGCGCTTCAGACCCGTCTCCAATGATGGCCATCTCACCCGACTCCGAAGTTGAACCTTTTATACCGGTTCTGCTGGGTGATGCCCTTGACCAGAACGCCCATGTTGAGCCAGCCTTGGGTGTGGTTGCTTGTTCCGAGGTCTTCGGAACAGTCGCAGTCGCAGTCGCCTCGGGAGCATCCTGCGTCACAACCCCCCCTTGGGCCCTAATCTTGCCATGCTTCTCGGCATCGGGTGCCCTCATCTTGTCGTCTGTAGAGGACCAAAACCCGAACCAAGTCGATGATGTAGTAGGTGCGCTCGGAGGAGGATCCCGAGGCACGAAATCTGGAGCTGCAACCTGAGCCGGAGGAGTGACCGGCCGATTGTCTGTCGTTTGCTCTGCCGTCTCGTCGGGCTCAGCAATTGTCGTAGTGCCTTGTTGTTCTGTGGTCTGCGGTGCTTTGGACCACCATCCGAGCCAACCTGACGCAGGTGCTGCACCTTGTTGGGCTGTAGGTGAGTTGGATTCGGAAGATATGTCCCGCGGAGGGTTTGCTGCATCGGCTGCAAGTGTATCTTTGTTGCTTTCTGCAGGATCTTCTGATTTTGTCGTGTCTTGTTTCTTGTCGTGGGTTATGTCGTTAATAGTGCCATTGGTTGTAGTGATTCCGACACTCATTCCACCATCTTCGGGGACCTTTGCTAAAGATATGGACCGCGAATTGCTGCGAATACTCGCAGTCTCGGCCGCGTTCCTTTTAGTTGATTCGAAACGCCCTAAATCTGGGGCTGCTCTGGAGCGGACAGTTCCACCTAGAATATTCTCACGTGCAACCGAAGTCGAGGCGGAGGCTTTCCTTGGTGTTTTGGGCCACGAGCCGTACCAGCTCTTGGCCTTGCGGACCTGTGATGAGAACATGGAGATTAGCAAAAACGATCAAAGCAGGCTGTCGAAGGAATGCCATTTTCTTCTTCCTTGTCCGGCTCTCGTGTTCTTGTGATTCTCGTGGCATAGAGCATGACGCGTACCTGTTTCTGGTTTATTGTGTCGGGAAGGGCCGCAGCATGAGGGTTCGTGGGAACGGACGGTGGCATTGGCGGGATCGGAGGGATTCGAGATGGCAGAAGAGGGAGCTGTAGGTTGACTGCAACAGCTGCTTCCGAGGCAACATGCTGGTGGGATGGGTCTGTACATGTATTATTGGCGATGCTAGTCGTCTTGCATGTACATGTAGTCTTTTCACCATCGCGGCTGGATGCGGGCGTGAGAGTGGACCTGGGCACGCTGGGCACACTGGGCAAGGGCAGGGGCAGGGGGAGCGACGTGGTGGACGCCAGTTGTGGTGACGCCTGTGACTGTGACGTAGCGAAGCCGCAGAAGCCCGCTTGTGGTTGTGGTGGTTGTGGTGGTTGTGGACCTTGTGGTTGTGGTTGTGGTTGTGCATGCGACCTGGTCTGCGTGGCCAGCTCCCGACTCACGGCCGTTGTCGCCGCGGCCGGATTATAACGCTGTCTCTTCCGCGGAAGGATCATCTTGTTCACGACGTCTGTTGCCCTGAAGCGTAATGCTCGGCCGCTCAGGCCGAAGAGAGATGTTGCGAGAAAAGAAAACAATGAATGCTCTGGGCTGGGTGGTGGTTTGGAATCAATGTGCGACATGAGTGCCACTGGACTGGCATGCAAAGAACAGTGCCTCGTGAGTGCTGAAGTCGAGTGCTGATCACCACTAAGTTCCTGTCAGCTTCGATAACATGTGCAGCGTCCCACCAGCCTGCGCCACACCTTGCAAGTTGGTGTCTGCGCGCCCCAGTAGTACTCCAGTCCCCTGATTGCCCATCTTTATCGTTATCGCTCATCAGCGCCCCGCAAGAAAAAAAAAAATCCATCCGACCCCAGCAACATACAGAGTGCTTGATGGTCAGGAATTTCTGCAGTTTAGGATTCAGGGTACGGCGTCACAGTTTTCGCCGCCATTCCTCACCATGAGCAATCTCAAGCGCAAGGGTGCGCCTGGAGGCCAAACTCCTGCAAAATCCGCCAGAAATTCCAAAGAGGGTCGACCTTCAAAACCAGGCGCTCCCGCAGCGAACAAAGCCGCAAAGGCCGGCAAGCAATCCAACAAGACTGCCGAGTCCAGCGACGACCGCCCCAAAGCCCCAGTCGTCTCCTTGTTGAAGGATGAAGAGCCCATCTTCCCTCGAGGCGGTGGAAGTGTTCTCACGCCATTGGAACAAAAGCAAATTCAGTTGGAAGCCAAGGCCGACGCACGTCGTGAAGAAGAGTTTCAGACGAGCAGTGGCAAGACACAAAAGAAGCCGCTACAGAAGAAGACGAAGGCATCCACAAAGGGAGACAAGAAGGGCTCCGAAAAGCAAGATACCGAGGACTCCGTAAAAGTCGACAGTCTCAGCTTCAAGGTAAATTTCACATCGAGAACGGTCATCGCAACGGTCCTTAAATATACAACTAACGCTGCCGCACAGAAACTCGTCAAAGGGTCCCTCGTCCTCGGACAGGTCACCAGGATAAACAATTTGGACCTGGAAGTTGCCCTGCCAAACAACCTTACTGGCCATGTATCAATAGTTGCCGTTTCCGAGCAATTGACCGACCGACTGCAAGAAGATGCCGCGCAGCAAGACGATAACGACGACGAAGACCAAGACGACGACCATGACGAAACCGATGTCGATCTCAAAGCCATGTTTTCGATTGGCCAGTACTTGCGAGCATACGTCGTTTCTACCATGGACGAGTCAGCTATAGGCAAACACAGGCGAAAGATTGAGCTCTCTCTCAGGCCGTCTGAGACAAACTCGGGTTTGACCAAAGATGATGTGGTTGCCAACAGCACCGTCATGGCATCCATCATCAGTGTCGAAGATCGTGGTTGTGTCATGGATGTCGGAATTCCTGATCTCCGTGCTTTCTTACCTAATGGCGAGATCGATTCCTCGATTGACCAGGCTAGCCTCCAAGAAGGTGCTGTTTTTCTCTGCCACGTCACCAGCAAAGGTTCCAATGGTAACGTAGCCCAGCTATCGTTGCTACAGAAGAAGCTCGGCAACCTCAATAATGTGCCTGCGGAGGCTACCACGATCAACACCTTCCTGCCGGGTACAACAGTCAACGTCATTGTCACCCACACGGATAGACGTGGCCTTGCCGGCAAGGTTCTCGGCCACCTAGATGTCACTGCTGACCTGGTTCACTCGGGGGTTGGCCCCAACAACACCAACCTCGAGTCTGCCTACAAGATAGGGTCCAAGGTCAAAGCAAGAGTAATTTGCAATTTCCCCGCCGCAAAGGAGCCCAAATTTGGCATCTCCCTGCTCACACACATCACATCGCTCTCGCGAAAACACCCTGCCAAGGAGACCAAGAAGCTTCCTACCGAAGTGCTGCCCATATCATCATTGGTCGAAAGGTGTACCATCAAGCACGTCGAGTCTGAGATTGGTCTTTTCGTCGATGTCGGCATTGCAGGGCTTTCTGGATTCGTTCACATTTCACGAGTCAAGGATGGCAAAATCGACGCTCTGTATGATGCCAGTGGGCCATATCAGGTGGACTCAGTTCACAAGGGCCGCGTTATTGGCTACAGTGAGATGGATGGTGTTTTCCATTTGTCGTTTGAAAAGAGCATTCTCGAACAGGAGTACATTCGTCTTGAAGATGTTCCTGTGGGTGCAGTCATCACATACGAGATCGAGAAGCTGGTCATCAAAGAGGAAGGTGTTAGTGGATTGATTTTGAAGATTGCCGAAGGAATAACTGGCTTTGTTGCCGAGCGTCACCTCTCTGACATTAAGCTACAACACCCCGAGAAGAAGTTCCGAGAGGGCATGAAGGTAAAGGCGCGAGTTCTCTCCAGCAACCCATCAAGAAAGCAGATCCGACTTACCCTCAAGAAGACACTCGTCAACTCTGACGCGCCAGTCATCAAATCTTATGAAGATGCAGTCGTTGGCATGCAAGCCCCCGGAACCATCATCAAGCTTCAGTCAAATGGTGCCCACCTTCAGTTCTATGGCTCCCTCAAGGGTTTCTTGCCCATCTCCGAGATGAGTGAAGCCTACATTCGTGACCCTACTGAGCATTTCCGCGTTGGCCAGGTCGTCAGTGTTCACGTCCTTGACGTGAATCCTGAACAACGCCGGCTCATTGTTTCCTGCAAGGATCCTGGGGCTTTTGGGTTGGACAGGCAAACTGCCCTTAAAAACCTAAAGATTGGCGATTTGGTCACCGCAAAAGTCACCCAAAAGACGGAGGACCAAGTCTTCGTCGAACTCGCCGACAGTCAATTGAAGGCTATCCTGCCCGTTGGGCACCTCACCGACAAGTCGGCCTCGAAGAACCAGTATGCCATGAAGCGTATTTTCGCCGGCCAGACTCTGTCCAACCTCATGGTTCTGGATAAGAACGAGCAGCGAAGGGCCATCATTTTGACCCAGAAGCCAAGTCTCGTCGATGCCTCCAAGGAAGGAAAATTACTTGCAGTTTTCGACGACGCCAAGGAAGGCGCCGTTGTGCCCGGATTTGTGAGAAATGTCACCCAAACCGCTGTTTTTGTCGAGTTCGCTGGTCGTCTGAATGCCCTCTTGCCAAAATCCCGACTATCTTCCGAAATTCAATCCAAACCGGACTTTGGTATGCACAAGTACGAGTCAATTGAGGTCAAGGTCATCTCAGTGATCAACGACCTGCGCCGAATCATGGTTGCCCCCGCCGCTGGAGCCTCCCACGGTCCATCAGCCAAGCATCCGAAAGAAAAGTCGGCAGCCCCTGCTGATGGCCTAGGCTTCGGCGCCGTTGTCTTGTCAAAGATTACTTCCATCAAGGACACCCAACTCAACGTTCAGCTCGTGGACAGCCAGGTTCAGGGCCGAGTGGATGTTTCCCAAGTCTTCGACAGCTGGGAAGACATCACAAACCCCAAGGACCCCCTCGAGAAGTTCCGTAGGAAACAGGAGATCAGGGTGAAAATCATCGGTGTTCACGATGCCAAGGATCACCGATTCCTACCCTTTACTCACCGTTCAGCTCATTCTGTCCTCGAGTTGACGGCGAAGCGAAGCGAAGTCGAAGCAGACAACAACCCTACTCCTCTTTCGCTCGAATCTCTGAAGGTCGGCGACTCTCACGTCGCCTACGTCAACAATGTGACGCCGCAATTCCTCTGGGTCAACCTGTCACCAGATGTTCGAGGTCGAGTATCAACGATGGAGGCGTCTGACGATCTCTCTCTTCTCAACGATCTGGAGGCAAATTTCCCCATTGGATCAGCGCTCAGGGTCAGAATCACGTCAGTCGACACTCGGAAAAACCATCTCGACTTATCGGCGCGCCCTTCCGCTGAGTCCAATGGAATTGAGTGGACGTCGTTGAAGCAGAACATGGTTCTGCCTGGCAAGATTACCAAAGTCAATGAAAGGCAAGTTATGGTCAAGCTCAGTGAAAATGTGTCTGGTCCTGTCCACCTGCCTGATATGGCCGACGACTACGACGATATCAACACCTTGAATTATAAGAAGAACCAGATTGTACGGGTGTCCATCGTTGACGTGGACGTCGGCAATAAGAGGCTCAGACTGTCCATGCGCCCGTCCCGCATCATGAGTTCCACACTCCCCGTTGCAGACAAGGAGATCACGAGCGTGTCACAGATTACTGAGGGCGATGTTGTCCGCGGGTTTGTCAAGAACGTATCAGACAAGGGCCTGTTTGTTTTACTGGGAGGGTACATCGCCGCTCTGGTCAAAATTTCCAACCTTTCCGATCGGTTCTTGAAGGAGTGGAAAGATCAATTTCAAATTGACCAGCTTGTGAGGGGCCGCGTTCTTCGCGTTGACTATGCGCTTAAGCAAGTCGAACTAAGCTTGAAGTCTTCTGTCGTGGACGAGGACTTTGTCCCGCTCATTACTTACAATGACATTAAGGAGGGCCAAATTATTACTGGTAAGGTACGAAAGGTCGAAGAGTTTGGTGCTTTCATTCTTGTGGATAATTCCACCAACGTTAGTGGCTTGTGCCACCGAAGTCAAATGGCAGATCAAGCGGTCAAAGATGCCACCAAGCTCTACAAGGAGGGCGACGCTGTCAAGGCCCTCGTTCTCGAAGTGAAGGCTGCAGAGCGTAAGATCAGTTTCGGTCTGAAGCCTTCTCTCTTCGACGAAGACACAGCCATGGATTCGGATGATTCAGACGCCGGTGTAGCCCTGAATGGTGGTGGTGGTGGTGATGATGATGAGGAGGAGGAAGATGAGGGCAGTGACGACAAAGAACTGGATGACGAGCAAAAAGCCTTGCTAGAGAAGCTTTTGGCTAATGACAGTGGCAACGATTCGGACGAAGACGAGGAAGAGGAAGAGGACGAGGACGAGGACGAGGAAGAAGATGAGGAAATGAAGGACGCCTCAACAAAGAAGTCCAGTGGCTTGGGTCTTGGGAAGAAGAGCGCATGGTCTGTCGATCCGTTTGATGAAGCAGGACCTGATTCAGAAGACGAGGAGGAACCAGACCAGAACGAAGGTGACAAAAAGAAGACGAAGAGGAAGCGGAGAAAGGACGACATCGAACTCGATCGCACTGCCGAACTTGACGCCCACGGCCCTCGAACGTCTAGCGACTATGAGCGGCTTTTGTTAGGTCAACCCGACTCGTCCGAGCTATGGATTGCGTATATGGCCTTCCAGATGCAAGTGAGCGAATTGCTCAAAGCGAGAGAGGTAGCTGAGCGCGCCATCAAGAGCATCAACATTCGGGAAGAAACCGAGAAGCTCAATGTCTGGGTTGCTTACCTCAACTTGGAAGTTGCTTACGGAACCAAACAAACCGTTGAAGAAGTTTTCAAAAGAGCCTGTCAGTATAACGATGAGCAGGAAGTTCATGAGCGCTTGGCCAGTATCTACATCCAATCTGAAAAGCTAAAGGTGAGTTTTTTTTTTTTTTTTTTTTTTTTTTCGTGTCTTCCCTGGCGGAATACACCGCACAGAAAACGACACATGCTAACTTGAGGCGCAAAAAGCTCGCCGATGAGTTATTCGAAACGATGCTGAAGAAGTTTGGTGCCAAAGCCCCCAATGTGTGGACAAACTGCGCGCACTTCCTCTTTGTCACCCTGGGCCAGCCACCTCGTGCAAGAGCACTTCTCCCACGGGCCATGCAACAGCTTGACAAGCATCATCACCAGAGCATCGTCAGCCGGTTTGCGGCCCTCGAGTTCCGGTCGTCCAACGGTGAGCCAGAACGCGGCCGCACAATGTTTGAAGGCTTATTAGCCGCGTATCCCAAGAAGGGTGACCTCTGGAGCCAGCTGCTGGACCTGGAGATGGGCGTAGCCGGCTCCGAAGCAGATGTCACCGCCGTCAGAGATGTGTTTGAGCGCCGCACTCGTGTGAAGGGTCTGAAGCCCCAACAAGCAGAGAAGTGGTTCCGCAGATGGGCGGCATGGGAGGAGAAGCTGGATCCCAAAGGCAAAGACAAGGTCATGGCCAAGGCTCAAGACTGGGCCGCGCTGTTCAAGGCCAGGAAGCAGGCCGAGGCTGCGGCGCAGGAAGATGAGGAGATGGAGGAATGAGTGGGACAGTCTTGAGCAAGGTACGGTGGCAATTATTGTATATAGCAGAAATGAAGTCGTCTACTTGGTGGTGCCGTGCCGGTGCCGGGATCGCACCAAAAAACAAACAAACATCTGTCTGAAGCTAATCTGGATGGTGAATGTGAGCAATACGTTGTTGGAAGTAAGCTGGGCCCATTCGATTCTCTTGACTACAAGACTGCGCTTTAATTCGTAAATATAATACACCACGAACGCTGTCATGATGCGCGAACCCTTTGTCTTGCGTCCATGCGTGTCCGCCTCTTTGATCAGCACAAATAGCCAGAAACCAGAAACATAATCCGTCTCCGTCTCCGTCTCCGTTGCTGCGCCGGATCTCCCGCATGGTCCCCCGGATGGGTCGTCTTCTGTCCCGGGAGCGCTTCGCCGAACCAGGTGCCGCCCGAGGTTGTCGGCGAAGTCATACTTCCTATCGACTTGGTCCTGTTAAGGAACGAAATGACAAAAATCAGCCAACTGTCGCGTATGGGTAGGTGGGCAAAGTCGCTCGACAGAGCATCCATCTAGTTGATCTTGTCGATGATGGCGCAAAGGCCGAAACGGCATACTATGCATGTGCCTCAACTTTGCGGAATAGGAAGAAGCGATGATGGTTCCATATTCACGGGTGTAGGTCCCTCCGCCAACCCTTCTTGCTCGATTGTTTCGGTAGCTGGCCTCCATGTTAGTTAGCATTTACGTGGCTTTGACAGTGTCACGTACAGTGAGTGTATCTTAGCGCACATTGGTGACAATTGCCCGAGGCTCTAGAACTACGTGCTTTCTCTAGATGATCTTTCTACAACAGAAACCAATCGTCCACCTTCCATTTTCACCACGACGTCTGCATTCTTCACGCTCTCATGCTGATGTGATACAGAGACTGTGGTGCAGTCGCTGAATGCGTCGCCCATGACCTGGTGCATAATGTGGCTTGTCTCAACATCCACTGCGCTTGTCGCCTCGTCAACCAGTACAATTCTGCTGTGGTTCTCCATCTTGTGCAAAATCCCTCGCGCAATGCTGAGCAGCTGCCTCTGGCCGTGGGAGAGGCCAATGTCACTGAGTGGTGTGTCCAAGCCACCATGGGCATTGATGTATTCGAGCAGCCCTGTTCTCTCGAGCACCTCGTCGAGTACTGCGTTTGCAAGCTCGCCGCTACTGGTATTTGCTCTAGATGTAGGCATGAGATTGTAACGAACACTCCCGGGAAGCTCAACTAGATCCTGTGGGATCGTCGTGATAAGAGTCCGCAGATCCTGTCGCGGGATATCAGCAAGATCGACATTGTCAATCTTGATGACCCCGGTGTAATCTAAAAAGTTCAGCAGGGTAAGAATGAGGGAGCTCTTTCCACTGGACTGCGTATTAGTACGATTTGAAGAATAACGGGATGCATGATTTGATCAAGCAAGCGTACCTCCCCGTCCGACCGATGACGGCGACCTTTTGACCGGCCTTGATGTCGAGAGTGATTCTGTCAAGAGCCGGTTTGGGCGAAGAAGACAATCGGCTGCGATAAGAATACATCAGCGTTGCCGCGTTTGACCAAGAATGTGAACAACTACTGACTCATACGTCGACGTCACTTCCACCATCTGTATCGAGCCGTGTCGCAGGCAGCCCGGTTGCAGAGATGAATTTTGGCCGTCTTTCTCAACAGGAGTGTTTTCAGTAAAAGCCCGTATTCGCGAAATAGCACCAAGGGATGTCTCGATATCGATCCAATCGCTGACGAGACCGCTAACGACGATGCCAAAGTTGATCAGATTGAGTAAAGCGAGGCCAATAGCACCCTGAGTGGTTTGATCCCGAGTGCACAAAACGGTGGTCACAAGAGCAGTGGCAATGCCAAGGACCGAGAGGTCAATCACAAGGCCCAGCCACCGCTGGATGCAGAACATGAAGTAAAACGGCCTCTGTGAGTAATCTAATAGTGACAGGCTTTGAGACAGACACTTGGTATCCCACCCAAAACTTCGAATATGTAAAAGCCCGGCTGCTAGCTCGGTAAATTGCGAGTATAGCGGCGTCTTGGCTTCCAAATCGAGAAATCGGAGCTGCCTGGACGTGCGGAGATAAAAGTATTGAATTGTATAGAGGAAGATGAAGATGAATGGGATGATCGGTGCGACATAGGCAGTGCCGGAGGTAATGACGCCAATATCTGTCAGAGTCAAGAAGCAAGCTATGGATTCGCTGTTAGTGCATGGTTGGGGTGTGACATGTTGGCGATGCCAAGTCTGAACGCACAATACACGAATAAGTAGAATGACATGGGCAAATCTTGGCTCACTAGAGTCATATCTTGACTGAACCTGCCTTGCTGTAAGTTTCATCAAAGTCTGAGGTATGTTCCACATGGGAAAACTCACAAATTAAGGATCGAGCCAAATTTTGTGGAAGTCAGGAACGACAGAGAGCATCTAATATGAAGATGAGCATATTGCACAATGAATCAAGGCGTGGGTGACGGAGACTCGTACTCCATGGTGGTATCCAGAAGCTTGCGGTGCAAGTTTTCGGCCGAGTCCGGAACGATACGTAGATAGTAAATACTAAGTCATGTCAGACTCGGTGCAGACTCTCCATAAGTAAGTTCGTAATGAGTTTCGTGGCTCACCTGAATGCCAAGGCGCACACGACAAAGTGAGAGTTTCCAAGTGCTATGTATCCGGCCAGCCAGGTCTTATTCGTTGGCGCGTTGTCCACCCAAATACGAATGAAAATATCTGACATGATTCTTAGATGATTGCAAGAACTGAAATCGTTGGCGACAACGTACCGGGCAGCCTCTCAGTGACTGTCACGAGCATGACCATGAATAGCCAAATTGACCATTTCCATTTGCTGGCTGATGAGATGTAATATGAGTAGAGTTTCATGTCTCCTCGCTGACGCAAATAGGTCACTTCATTGGGCTCGGGATCGACTTCCTCCACAACTTGAGAGGCGGTTTCGCCCTTTGCATCCATGGTGCTCGAGTCTGTCGACTTGGTTGTTGTCAAGTCGACCAGTTCAGCGTGATTATGCAACGCATCTGAGAGGTTTGACAAACATCTCACAGATCCATCGCTTTCGATCATCAGAACTCGGTCAGATACTTTCATATAATCGACTAGGATATAATTAGTACGCTGGGACTTTTGGATTTTCCCAGGTTCACGGTGATTTACCGGAGTGAGTTGTCATTACAACTGTCCTTCCAAACCTCCTCAGGAGACCGTTTGGTGTGAACAACCGGTGAGAAATAGCATTAGCTGTAGGGAGATCCAAGGAACTAAAAACGTTGTCCAGAACCAAAAGCGTAGCCTTGGAATATATAGCTCTAGCAAGCGCCTGTCCATGCATGCGTTAGATATCCTCTCTGATGGAACTCCGAGTGTCAAGGCCAGTGTGACTTACAACTCGCTGTCTTTGCCCACCACTAAGCTTATTGCCGCCATTGCCAACCAGAGTCATATCGCCAGATGGAAGCTGTTTGAGGTCTTCCGTAAGAAGACAGCCATGAAGGACAGTCTCATACCAATCTCTTTCAAATACATCATCTCCGACAACACTTTGGCGGATAGATGTATCTTGCAGCCATGGAGTTTGGTCACAATAAGCGACTCGACGCTGCTCGACATAAAGGAGACCCTTCAGAGGCGCCTCTCCTAGAATTGCTTTCAGAAGGGTTGATTTGCCGGAACCGGTACGGCCCATGACCAGTACAATCTCTGATCTCAAGACTGAAAAGTTTACATTTCTAAGAATAGGTCCCTTTCCTGCCGCCGGCGAAATGTAAGCATCGACGAAAACAATTGGTGGTTGGGGTAACTGTAGTTCAAGTGATGGCGATTGCGGGCCTCGAGAACGGTCCTTCTCAACACTTTCGCTGTTGCGTAAAACGAGATCGCTAATGGTCTCGCGCCGATCCTGTCGCTCTTCGAGTAAAAGATATTCCTGGATGCGTTGGAAACATCCTAAAATGGACATGAATAGAGAGTACGAGTTGATCAAGCGAAGCATCGGATATCCCGTCAACGAAATAAAGGCCAGGGTTGTGAAGATCTCAACAGCTCTGAGGCCGCTCATAAACGTAGTCAAGTATAGAGCAGTTGTGACGATAATAATTGGCGTAACCATGAGACAGAAGATACCTGAGTGTAGCATCAGCCTTTGCCCTGTCTAAAAGGCTAATATTGTGCGTGGTCTCAACATACCTATCGTCTTCGCAATGACCCATATAACTCTAAAGGACTTTGAATAGCTCATTTCAATCTCTCTCAGTTCTTGCAGCTTATCGCTTATCGCGGGCTTTAAACCCATCATCCTGATGCCCTTGATTTGTGTAAGAACGCTTGAGGTGGCGGCAACACGTTTCTCGATTCCTCGGTTCCAATTGGCTTGTGCAGGAGCCATGCGCTTTCCGAGCACAAATGCAGTCCCCATGGTAACTAGAACACATAGTGTGTCAATGGGGCTGCAGAAATTCTAGGATTCCAACGTGCGACTCACTCAGTCCAGGTATCACAATAAAGGCCGATGCTGCTCCCACGACCGTTGTGAGAAAGTACACGCCGAGCCCGAATTCAATCACACAGGCCCAGATGTCATGGAATTTGGGCAAGCCGACCGCGAGGCCCTCCACGTCGGTACTCATAAGGGTAATAGCTGCTGAGTTCTTCGCCAAACTCTCCTCTATTACCAGAGTCTTTTTGAAGATCTCTGAGATGAGCACCCCTCTAAGCAGAGTTACCAGACGGTAGTTCATGTGGTTGTAGCTCGCAGTAGTGATCTGGAGTAACCTGTAAGCGGCAATCATGCAAGTAAAGGTAGAAGAGGGGCGCCGATGACATACCGCTTTGCCAAGATATATTAGGACCGTGGCCCATATCAAACCGTTCCGATCGCTGATGGAAGGGTTCTCTTCTCCGATAAAGCCGACAATCCGCTGGATCAAGAATGGCTGGCTAAACGTGAAGCCTATGTTTAGAAGTCTGGGGAAAACCACGGCGAAAAAGGGCCACGTCAAGCTGAGAAATGAGGACCGAACCAGAGATCGCTTTTCGTGTTTTCCTAATGCAAGATTAGGGGGTTGTGTTGAAGACAGGAACGTGCAGAATAAAGCCTACGTTTGAGCCAGATGGGCCCAAATCTAGCTGAGAGAGACTCTGAGGAGAACTCTGGTCCCAACATTCCAAGGTCCTTGACCTGAATTATGTTTCGAAAGCCTAGCAAGAAAGTCGAGTTTAGCCAGAGGAAGAAGGAACGATTCCAGAATCCACTGGTCGCCTCCTTATTCAGCGACGCGCGAAGCTCCAGATTCTTAACCTGTTTTCTCTTTGGTACTTCTTCCAACAATAGAATCACCAACTTCACAGCAGCCGCGGCTGCTGATAGCCCGCCAGTGACTTGTAAGCCAGACCGAGAAAGATAAGATCGAGACTTGACAATGTCTACTAATAGTGTTATACCAAGGTATAGGCTTATGAATGCTGAGGAGCGGAGGGAATGTCGATGCTCCAGGTTAATGAGAGCCAATATGCACATGGCACTAACGCAGTCCAGCGCGGCAGCACCCAAAGAAGCCCCAGACCGATGAGGACCTGATAATGTTGCCCATAGTATCAAGCTCGCCATCTCCACGCCAAGGAGAGCGCCCGTTGTTGCCTGAAATGTGAAGCAAGATGACGGGGTTAATGCCCGCTGGCAATGAATGTAGAGACACTTGTTGTTTTCCACTTACCAACTTGATCCATGAAAGAATGCTGCCGGAGACGTACACCGGAGACCTGAAGTAGTAGAACAAGTACAGAGGTGATGCAGCGATCATGAGGGCCGCGGGCAGAATTGTCAGAATGGTGTGGTCGAATAACAGAGTAAAGTCGAATTCATGCCCCAGCTGAGGCCCGAACGAATCGTCGCCATGCCCAGCGGCGCTTAAGCCCGCCGCACTTGTCATTCTGCCGCCAGGGTCTCAGCTTCGCCTTCAGTTTATCTGGTAGCATTTATCTGGTAGCAGGGTGATGTTGTCGACGATGCGTAAAGCTGCAAACTTGATCGAGGAGAGCTCGCGAACTGCGGCGGTCGCAGAACGACGAGCAACTGACCCGTCCCGTATTTGACTCGACTCGACGCGGACCAACAGGTCTGACGAGCCCCGACTAGGCAGGTTCCATTGGCGTGCGGGATGCAGATGGAGAAGAGGACCAGTTGGCCCAACACATTCAATGGGGCACTCACTGCACGTCTAGACGAGACGGCACAGCACATGTAACAGTTCCTGTCCATGTCGCTCTGATCCCTGATCAGCGTCGCTTTCAAGTGAGAAGCGGAGAAAGAGGCCTTTCACAGCGGCATGTAGAGTCAATGTGGGTTTGCGGGGAGGAGTAGCAGATCAGCAGGGAAAGAACGACTGGCTGGAAAAAGGACATGAGTGATGGGACAGGACACGGCGCCTACAGATGCGTCTGATGTACGGATTATTCACCCAGCTCATGTTATGTCATCTACAAGACTCTAGTCAATCCCCCACATCTGCCCCCTCCTCATACTGCATCAGATGATTCCGAACACAGTAGGAACCGCAATCATACGGTTGGACTATCAAATCGTCAGGTCCTCTGAAATCACCTCGTTGCGGTTGGACTGCCGAACAGTCAAGTCCTCTGCAACCACCTCGTTGCGGTTGGACTGTCGAACAGTCAGGTCCTCTGCAACCACCTCGTTGCGGTTGGACTGCCGAACAGTCAAGTCCTCTGCAACCACCTCGTTGCGGTTGGACTGTCGAGCAGTCAGGTCATCTGAAACCATGTTGCGGTTGGACTGCCTAGCAATCAAGTGTTTGGGTTGAGCATCATGCGGAACTGTGGTTCGAGAGAGATTAGAGAGGCTGGGCCATCATGGACTCGCATCAAAACGAGGCGAAGCAAAACGCACCAGGGTTGGCTTGTATCAACGTCGCGCCCAGAAGAACCAAGGAGGCCGATTTGGTGGCAGACCAGAAGTACATCGTAGCCCAAGTGTTAGTTGCAAGAGGCTGGGGGTTGGATTGCAATCGTTTTGAAATGGCAGCAGACGGCGGGATGAGATGAGAAGAACCAAGGCGTGGGAAAAGGGGTGGAAGAAAGTTTTTATCCACTCGATGGGAATGCGTGGTGTTTGTTCACCGTCGAGGTTGTTGAGGACAGCGTCTCTCTCTCGCAATCTCTCTCTTCTCCCCCTCAACATGCACGAGACGCCAGTTATTTCCAAGAAAGGCAGGTCCTGTCACGTTCGAGCACATGTTGGTTGGTTCATCCTTCATCAAGTCACGCATTCGGGCAAAATCAACGTCAAGCCAAGTGCTAGTTTCCCTGGTTTCCCCTCCTTGTGTGGTTGGGTGGGGGTTGGTTCGTATCTTGGGCTATGTAGTCCGCATCCAGATGACGATGTAACCCTGCGTCCGATCCAAGAGAGTGCGTGACAACATGCACGTCTTCACGTCTTTCTCACTCCCTCACTCGTTCAAATCCCGCACGGAGTAGAATAAGGTCAATGAAACGACCAACCTGTTAGCAACTGCCAACCATGTAGGGTTCAGGCTCATTGGAAACAACACCATATTCAACAACCATGACTGTTCCATGGCCTCACTTGGAGCATCAGCAATTCGTCAGCAAGCCACGCGGGTTATGCGGCCCATCCCGTGTCTAGCGCGTCAATCGTCAGTCGTCTTTACGTGATCCTCCTCACGTCCACCACCACCACCACCACCACCTGCCACCATCTCCGTCATGAAGATCAGCACCAGCCATCCATCGAGTTCAGTTACTCTCGCTAGGATTCTCCAAAATAACGACATCGGGCATCACTGGCACTACGCAGTTGACTTGTTCACTGTCTGTGTAACAACACTTCAGTAAACATGTCTTGGATTGGTTGCGCGACACTCTCATTACCAACAGGGGCCTGTCCACAGCTCATGGACTGATCTTCTTCTTCTTCATCTTCTTCTTCTGAAATGAGATGGTCATTATTCTCCATGATCAATCTATTTGACTCTTGTTTTTTTCTGCCGCACAGCCTCCTCCGCATCACCGTATCTCCCACATGTGTCCACGCATAGATATAAGACGGTTGAACAGCTCATCTCTCCTCGTTATGGCAGCCAGATGAAACTCGGCGCCTTCCCTGTTCGTTATCACAATGCCATCGGCAACCTTCCACCCGAGCACCGCGCCGACAACAGCCTTGCTCTTCCACCCCAAGCCGCCGATTTTCCGAATCTGCCCAATGTCCGCCAGCGACACCGTCCACGCAGACTTTAAGTCCCCGCTCGCCAATCGCCAGCTAATGGCCGGGCTCGTAGCCGTGGCGGTAAGGTACGCGTACCCCTTCTCTCCGTGGTAACGCGCGGGGAACCGAATGGGGCCTGCGTCTTCCATTTCACCAGGGACTTCAAGCGCACCCAGACGCTCTGTAGCCTTTTCTCTCCCAGCAGAAGCTTTGGCCTTGTCGATTTTCAAGACGACTTTGACGCCGCCTTTGGTGGTCCGCTTGATGGCATCGGCTACGCGGCGGACGGTTTTGGATTGGCCGTCAGACTCAGAGCCGTTGTGGCTTGCATAGGAGTCGGTGTCTGAGGAGGGCTCGACAGCTGCTTGAACTTCGTTCCGGGGTGCTCCTACAAAGACATGTTAATCTTGGAGGTGAAAGGGGAAGTGGATCAGTATTGGCCTTCACCGGATGGATACGTACCGATATTATCGAGCTCCTGTGTGTTGATGTCGTTCTCCGCACTTGCAGGCTGGTACTTGGAAGGAGGAGGAGGCAACGGGCTATTATTGCCCTCTCCGATGCGCAGAATGGTAACAGTCAGCTGCGCATTGGTCGGGACACCGCGCAGAATCGTATGTCGCGGCTCAAGGTACGCTCGCCAGCGAGGATAGTTCTTGTCCAGCAAGCCGATAAAGAACTGGATGATCGGATCGCCAAAGAAGACGAATCCGTTGATGAACCCCGCGCCATGCATAATCGTCTGCCATGATGCAGAGCAGAATACAATCAGTAACGGGAGCAAGCAGGCTGCCAAGATGAGCCTGTGTCGATGACGCGGGAACGGCGGAGTCGGGCTCAGCGCGTTCTCGAATCGCTCCCAGTTGTTCAGTAGTTCAGGGAGCATCTGCATGGCGGGATGGATCCCGAATCTCTCCACCGCATTCGAGACTGGGCTTTTGGTCCCATCAACCTCTTCCTTGGTTGCTATACCCTCCGCCTTGTCTCTCGCATTTGTGACGCATTCCACTATGGATGACGGATTGAGGGCGTCGTCCCTGTCTGTTTCGCGAGGGTCTCCCTGCGGGTGCTGCCCCGAGCTAATGGTCATGACCAACTTGAAGAGCATTGCTGGTCAGAGATATTGTGAACACAAGATTCATGTTTTGGGAATGTTTGGGGAAAATGCACCACCGCTACACACCTTGCTGATGCTCTTCATAAAATCATGAGCTTCTAGCTCGACGGCTTCACCAGGGTGGTTTTCGGCAGCTGCCGTGACTGAGTCGGAAGCCAACTGTCCCGAAAGAGGGCTCTTGACGCCCCCGGTATCGGAATCTATGAGAGATGGCGGCGTTGGTGGGAAGCATTTCTCCCTGGCCGGTGGGTGTACAATCAGAACCATCAGGAAGGCCGTGAGAGCGGGCATCAAGAAGTTGATATGCCACGCCAGCGCGTAGACTGCTAGGAACGAGAGTGTTCTCTGTTTTTCTCTCCACGATCGAAGACGAACAATTTGCTTGTAGAAAGAGTACATGGCAACGAAGACTGTCATGTACAGTCGTTCCACGTGCGCTCGCAGCCTTTCGGGTGAAAGGTCATCCACGAGGGCAGCGTTCATATCCAGGGTTGTAAAGGGACGGTTGTCGATGCTCCTCACACAGAATATCTGTCGATTGAATCTGCGTATCAAAGCCCACGCATGCTGGTTCGTCAAGTCATCCAGGATGTACCATGTTTGCGCGGCAGAAGCATCCGTGTTCCAGGCCGAAGTGCCATCTCCAACTTGTTCCTCCGACTTCGAGATGTTGTCTTGTGCCAGGGCATGACTGAACGTGGACGGAGCTGGAGCCGGACCGGTGTTTACGTCTTCAATGATGTCAGGTTCCGTGATGGGCAGAAGAGCTTCGGTCGCGTCTCTGGCTTGCGGCAGTGCCATATTTTACAATTCCTCTTTGTCTCACAACCACTGTACGAGATGCAGATTGGGTTTATTGCTGTGTGATCTGGTCCGGACACAACGCAAATGAATGCTTGGAAATAAAAATTATGTATCCTGTCAATGGAATACTTTTTTAAGATTGACAAAAGCCATTTGCATCATTTGGCCGCCGCCCGCATTTTGGGTGATGCGCAGCTGCGTAGTCTCACTCGTGAGTCTCACAAGTAGTGAACGTCATAGTGGCGCGCTGGTGAATCACAAGCTGGCTGTCAATCAGAATAAAGGGCGAATTCTTGATTTTTTCCCAACTTGATGATTTGCAAGCCACAAATGAATGCCATCCTGTGTGCGTGTGTGTGTGTGTGTGTGCAGTCAAATCTAGTTTGCAATGGCGCACTTGCAGTCGTAGATATGTCGCTTCAATGCGATGACAATTATTCGCAAGTATGAACGGCCCAATTGAACTCAGTGTTTTTTGCCAGTAGCGACTAATACATGCGCCTATGTCTGTCATTGTATATAACCTTTTTTGATTCTTGATTCTAATAATCCGTTGGACTTTTATGATGAAATCCCAGGATACCAGGCTCACGACAAACGAAATTATGCAAAGGAATGTGACGACATGAATCTCAACGCGTCTACTAAATGTAGAGAGGGAAAAGAGTGTGTTGCCCAAGATGGATGGATTCCCACCCAGTGGTCGGGTGAGCTGCAACTTCAATGTTGGATATATCAATGACTTTTTGTCAAACTAGTACCGAGTACGGACTATCCGCACATGATCGTGAAGCTGAAGCCGAACTGTTACTCCACATCAGCGCGAACCTCTGCTGCTTCTCTGAAAACTTCGAGAAACCTCCAGATTGCTCGCCTCAGACCCAAGACCCGACCTGGCAACCCGCATCGACAGCGCGAATGCTCCACGTCCCTGTAATTCCAGACAGGGCACAACGCCACGCCACGATGGAGAATGGGAAGAAAATCGTAAATCGGCCAACGAGCAAGGTTCCTTCAACGGAACGACATTGGACCGGGACCGGGACCGGGAGGATTTCTCGATGCATGGCCGGCCGGTGGACGTGGCGTCTTCAAAGGGAGAATTCTTGATTGTGAGGCCTCCTTTGCTCAATCGTGTGTTTCAATAAAATAATGTGATTTGGCTGAACGATGAGACTCCACCGTGACATGCATGCGAGATCCTGCTATACTCCGTACCTTTCCAACTTTGAAAACGTCACACTGCATTTAAAACTGCGCATCTCGTAGTTGAGCCAGTTGTTGTCGGTTTTCGCATAGGCCGGTGTCGGTGCGGTAGGTGGGGGCCCATTCCGTATGTACTTGGCTGTCTTTTAAATCGTTCTTCTTTCGTGTGGCTGGAACGGTAGAAACGGTGGCGTAACACTCGCGGGATCATTGAGTGAACCTGCCATTGATTTGACAAAGGCGAAATACGGCACTCTGATTTATAATCTGCAAACGGACATTTCTGGTCCCGAATAGAGCGCCAAGAACGTCGGACGCAATCTGTGCTTATACGGAAGTACATGCGGAGTACATCTGCTATCATCGGGACGGGACAACCAGCTAGCTCCCGCCCGAAGCTCCCGCCCGAAGCTGCAGCTTACGGGAAAGCTAGAAGCTCCCTGAAAGCTTCATGCCTCGCTGGTCCCACGGTTCAGTTCAGCCCGGGGTCTCCTTTGACCGAGACGAATGGAACCGGCTAACTGCACAGGCCCATGACGGACCCCAATCAACTTGCTTTCGCAGCAACTTCGTCTCTGGAACCAAGTCGCAAGTTTCGTTATCAAGACGTCTCATCAACTGCATGTTTCAGCACACGTGGCAGGGGGCTAGTGCAGCACAGCTTTTATATGCTGGGGGCAAGTCGTTGGCTAATTACCACCTTGCAATTGACTGATTTCGTGCTCGCGAATGCCCAATTCTTGTAGTTGTTTGTTTGTTCGAGAAAAAGCATCTCATTGGGAAAGCGTTGCGTTCGATATGGTCCTCCGCAGCTACTCCCGCCACGGGGGGTTTTGGCGCCCCCAATATCGCACTGCAGTAATAATAAGTGTCGAACCCCTCTTCCCACCTGTTTTTGTCCATCGAAGCAGCGCATACTGATCGTGAGCAGCGTCCGGTTCATCCGCAAGGTGGGAATCCAGAATCCAAATCGGTATGTTTTTTTTTGCCAAGGCACTTGCTATGACGGCTTTGAGTTTAACAACGTAGTCAGCCAGATCAAGTGAATCCGATACAAGAGGCTCTTCGAAAAAAGGGCGGGCAGCCCCGACCGGCCTCACACTCAGCTTCTACTTGCGGTCCCAGCTCTGCTGCATATCCCCGAGAACAAAGTGTATGTATCTCTGGGCGAAACGACCGACCATGTGGCTTACGTACCTTAGCCGCTCCTAGGCTATCCTGGCGCGAATGCAGGAACCACACGACAAAGTAAGAAGCAAGGCTTTGGGAAAGTGTTTCGTGGGCTTGCCTGCTTTTAGACTCGGTACATCGTACATCGGACCAACGACTTGGAATGTAGCGATCGGCATTTGAACTCACATCACGAGTGACTCAACCACAATAAGGCCAATGGAGTATTAGCTACGGCTCTGGCTCTGGCTCCGACTTCCAAGGCCCGTCATCCTCAATCTGTCGGGGGCCGTGTTGCAGAGACAGCTGGGATATCACTGGGCTTTTGTACTGGCTATGAGAATTTTGACCAGTAGAGCAAGTCATGAATCATGATCCCCTGCGTGGTTTGGTATATCCGCCCCAAAGATGGGCATTTGCGTCCCCCCCCCTTCTGGGCAAGACCTGTGTCGTGGCCCAGACATGTAGCATAGGAAGGGCCCAGTCAGAATAAAATAGGCCGCAAGAATTCAGACTGCTCCGGATACAGGTACTTGACTTTGTGTATGACATTTCTCGACCTCTTTTGTCCTGTTCAAAGAGTTGTTCCTCCATACCTACCCGGCAGGGAGGGACTTTTGCTCAAGTCATTCTCGAAATCTGGGTTACGTCCTAAGTTCTGTGCGAATCGGATATCGACATTTCATAATGCCCTATATATCGTGTACAACTTAGTCGAGCTGTGCTGGCGTTGGTTTTCCTAAAAGGCTCTGAACGGCACCAGACAAGGCAAGCAGGCAAGTGAAGAAGCTCTTATCGATAAGCTGCCACCATCCTGCCAAGTGAAACGCGGGGGCATTTCGAGTGAATGCTCGGAACCACCAGAACTTGGTCCAACTTCCATCAATAAGAGGTTACCTCGACGATTGCTCTCGAGGGAAAGATATCAGCATGGAGACGGCTTTCCGGTCCTGGGGTAAGACCAGACCAACCAGCCCGTGCCACGAGTTCCGTTCCCAATCTAATCATCTTTGCAGAGCTCGACAACCACGTCAAACTAGTCGACCCGAAACGCGACGCACTCTACAACTACGACCCGGAAGCCCAAAAGGCAGCGGCACAAGCTCGGCCATGGGCCCAAAACCCCAACTACTTCAAGCATGTTCGAATCAGCGCCGTGGCTCTCATCAAGATGACGATGCACGCCCGGTCAGGAGGCAACCTGGAGATCATGGGCCTCATGCAAGGCTACGTCGATGGCGATACGTTCATCGTCACCGACGCCTTCAGGCTGCCCGTCGAGGGAACCGAGACGCGAGTCAACGTACAGGACGAGGCGAACGAATACATCGTCGAATACCTCGACCTGTGCCGCGCGCAGGGGAGGCAGGAGAACGTGGTGGGATGGTACCACAGCCACCCTGGCTACGGGTGCTGGCTCAGCGGCATCGACGTCGAGACCGAAGCCATGCAGCAGCAGTTCCAGGATCCCTTCCTGGCAGTTGTCATTGATCCCCATCGCACGGTCAGCGCCGGCAAGGTCGAGATCGGAGCGTTCCGCACGTACCCTGGCTCCCATAAGTTGGAGTCGGGCCCCGAGTCGTCGGACGGGTTCCAGGCCGTCCCGCTGGCCAAAGCTGCCGAGTTTGGTGCCCATGCGAGTAGGTACTACAGTCTGGAGGTTTCTCATTTCAAGAGCACCCTCGACACTCACCTGCTGGAGCTGCTGTGGCACAAGTACTGGGTGCAGACGCTCAGCCAGAGTCCTCTCCTGACGAACCGCGACTACGGAAGCAAGCAGATGCTCGACCTGAGCTCCAAGATTAAGGAGATGACGACGAATCTGGCGCGGACCAGGGGTGCGCAGAGTCTGGGGCAGAGCCAGGCCAGCGTGTGCAGGGACAAGGCCCTGGAGAAGTTGGCAAATGATACGAACCTGATCGCGACGAAGGAGAGGTCTGGGCTGATGGCGGGAGAGATTAAAGCCAAGATTTTCAACGACTTGGGGACTAAGACGGGTTAGAGCATTGGAATTGGAGCGACCGACAAGTTCCTCTGTAACTGCTGTCTTGAACTTTTTTTTTTTTTTTTTTTTTTCCCTTTGCCCAAGATAACGAAAAAGGATTGACTACATTAGAGCGGCGTTGGCAAAGATACGAAATGATACGACTTTATGATGTACAGAATCGCGAATGTACTTCCGAGGTAGTGTTTGTTGCAGTGATTCGCAGATGATGCTTTAAATTGCTTCTATGAACACAACAAACTGTTCCCAAGCCTCAGAGCAAAGCGACAATATACACGACGCTGTGATGAGACGCTGGCGAATAGGATCGTAGCGCTTGGATTCAAAGACGCAACCTAATAATAGTGATGAAATGTAGACGGTATCAATGAATGAAATGTCATGTTCAAACCCGACCGGGTGGGAAATCACGAGACATGGTCAGGCATGCCGGGAGTTTCCTTGGGGCATGCCAAGATGCATCAACAACCGTGACACGAGCAAGACAAGCTTTGTAGTCAACCGTCAAGATGCATCGATGAGAAACGGCATCTGCCAAGCGCGTTGGGTCGGAAGTGGATCAGACTCAGTGCCGGCATCAGCTTGCGTGGGATCGAACCCAAGAATGGCAAGCCATGCGGCGCACGTTCAATTCTGAAGAAAGCATAATGTACATGTAATACAACCAAAACAGTGGTTCGTCATCGCATGCAGCGACGGACGGGCATTGTCTTGTTTCGGTGGAACTTGTGGTTGCACAAGCGATGATCAAGGTATGATGCCATGTAATTACAGTACCGCCATACATACATACATACATCCTGAGAGCCCCACTGCGGCGATTGGATTTGACGTGATGACGCAAACCTGCAAGAATAGCAATAGCAGGTTCTGCTCGTAATACATGTATGTATGTACGGAGTAATAGCCTGGAAGATGCAGAACAACCACGTTCCGCTGCTAATTCATTGGTAAATCTTTTTTGGGTCCCGCTCAGGTACTTCCGTAGATCAAGGAAGCATTCCCTGGGGGCATGTCATGTTGAGACTCGAAGCTAGCCAACTGGCTATGAGTTTCAGAGTAATGCACGCGATCATGACGTCTGCGGGCCATTTTCCCTTTCCATTTCGCAACGAAGACAGCCAGCCATTGATAAGTTCCTTTGCGGTAAGATGACGACGTATGCCAGTTTCTCCATGCGTGTGCGGAACAGGACTCCGTACTAACAGGGACCTGAAGAATTCGCAGCAAGTTTCCGTATCGAAACATTCTTTCAGTCCAGGTTCGCACATCCAAAGCTCTCCAGGGATCTTGAGAAAGCATATCGGCCCACCCACCACAAGCAGGGAAAGGAAAAACTAGTGTGACCTGCGCCACTGGACAGGGTTGTAGCTGGACTAGGATGAGCTTAGCTCTACTAGTCCTTGACGTCATGGACGTTCGTTTGGAAACAATCCGTCCGTCTTGTCTGCTCTTCCGCAACACTTGCAATCTTAAAACCAAAAACACGTCGCGCTAACAAATCGTGAATGTCAGCACTTGGACCTCGGAGACGGGAGCATCTTGTTGAGCATACAACGTGATAAAGTTGGGATGACATGACCTCCCCCCCAAAGAAGAAAAGGAAAACTCGTCAATCGTGAAACGTTGGGCAAAAGGAACATGATTGGCATGTGAAAAGCGGTCTTCGCAAAACTCTGGACCACCGTGGGAAGCACAAGTGGCCCGCCGTCAAGCAACAACACGGTGGTTGCCGGTGACTCCATTCCAGCTCGATCGGGCCCCCGTCGCATGCAGTACAACCTCCCGTAGAATCCTGCCGCACGTTTGACGAAACACACAGGGCGATGCCGAGTATGATTGAAGGTTGATGACAGGATGCTGATTACCGGCTGCAAAAGGACATCAATTCTCATTATAAGCAAGTTGCTTCAATGGGATCGAGGCTGCCTCGAATGGGCACGAAGAGTCAAGCATATCGAGCTTTTGGAATCATGATACTGTAATTGTAATGGCCAACCTAAAATCAGTCCATCGAAAGCCGAGACAGCGGGGACCGCATGGGGAGCATTTCTCCTGGTAACATGTACATATGTATATACATGGAGTTGATTCCAAGCTTATCGTGGGTCGGCCCACCAAGAGCCGAGACATTCAGCGCTGTTGCTCTGGAGGCAGGGCTGATGATATCTGAATGACCAACTTGTGCTATTATTATGCAATACATGTAATAACTAACACGTACTCCGATCCTGGCATTTGCGCCCATGATGGTTCCATGGAATCGAAAGATGCACAGCACATTTGTCAATTGGTGTGTTCAATGGTCTTTGTGAGAAGCTTGAGAAGCTTGGGTCAATTGTCACGGTTCACGGAAGGCGCGGCCCAATGTGATACATACGCCCAATACATACGCCCAATACATACGGAGTACTATGTACTGTCCTTTGATTGCTAGCTAGGGAGCTCGCAATTAGGCTAAACCCTGGTGATGCACTCCCTATTTCTTCACTGCTTGCTGCTTGGCTTTGAACGTCCATCCGGTAATATTAGAAACAATACTTGGGAAGCATCAATTTTCAACCCATCATATATACGTCGCTCCTGGCATATATAGATCCTTTTCTGGCCAGTCTTTGTTCGTGTCTCGTGGATTCCATGATGGAGCCTGGGAGTCTGGGCTGGGAGTGCCGCTTGAGCACGCTTGATGAGATGAGCCATACATATGTATGTACATAGATCACCGATCGGCCGGGCCATCTCTCGAAAAGCTCTGCACACCCCCCTTGGGGACATTGTATTCTTACCGAACCAATTTCTCGTCCTCGACAAGCCTTGCCGTTTTCGCTCAAAGCCGATTGAGCTCTGGCGCCACGACCGTCGCGCACCCAGCCAGCAAGACCCAAGCCCAGACATTGGACGCCGCTTGTGGTGGTGAAAGGTGCAAAGGTGATTCCCAAAGGGCACTCGTGGCACCTACATAATGTCTCCAACGAGCTAGGAGTACACCCACTGAGTATGTATGTACAATGTAGCATGTACATAGCCATGACTGTGGACGACTGGGGACCGCTAGTCTCGCGGCTATGTACTCCATACTGCGCTGGCATTGCGAACCTTCCCTTCCCCCTGGCTACGGAGCTCCGTTTTGCACATCATTGGTGCTGCTTTGGCAATGACGTACTGGCCAGCTCTGCTCAACGTCACTAGTCCGTAGTGGTCCGGTTCACGCTCCCTGCGAAAATCAAGGTTTTGCCAACTGTCGGCCCAGCTACGAGGGGCTTGGGAGGTATGTATGGCCAATTTCGTGCTGCATCCTGGAGCCGCCCTCGACAACTCGATTTGCCCGATGCATCTAGGCAGGCCTGCCCCGTTTTGCTCCTGGCTTATAAGCACTTTCATGCCCCCCCTTCCACGTCGCAGCGCTTCTCCCGTTCTTTGGACTTTCTTATTCTCTCTATACTATACCCTCACCTCACGTCTTATTCTACACCTTATACCCACCGTAATCACAAATCGAATCCATCCTTTGATACCCCGAGACGAAATCGACGTCTCGATCTGTTCATTGTTTTCTATTGCTCACCAACCTAACACCAGCTTCACCACCCAATCAGAAGTGATAAGACGACCACTTCGAGATCCCACTCTATTCATCGCAGGTATTCGAAACTCGCCGTCGAATCACCGTCCAACATGGCCGCCAACGTCAACAAGCCCACCGATGTGAAACAGAAGGAGGCGGATATCAACAGAAAATTGCAAATATATGGAATTTTCAGCGCCTTCAAGGCGGGCAAGGTTCCCTCGGTATGTATCACGCCACGCCTTCAATAAACGAATGAGCGCTGACAAAACCTTGGTTCCAGAACGATCAAATTGATATTGCCATCAACAGCTTTCTCGCCTCAAAAGCACTGACCAATCCTCCAAAGGACCTCTCCCAGGATGGCCAGACGCTCGTCGCCGACGCCAGAGAGGTTGTCAAGCAGGCCAAAAATCTCCTTCTCTCAAAGAACGACGGCAACCTGATCCAGGATTTCATTTGGCAAACAACCCACTTTGATCCCAAGAGCATAGAAGGACCCAGTACTCCAGTGAAGAAGGACCAAGCCCAGCGCGACGGAGACGAGGCCCTACAAGGCCTGAGAACTCTGGGAACTCTGCTCATCACAAATGGCCAGTTCCGCAAGCTCCGTACGTCGTCGCGTGTTGCCAGCCAATCAAAAAAATCGATGTGGATTTGCTCGCTAACTCTTGCCACTTAGTCAATGACTCCAGTGTTCTTTTCCGTGACATGATTGGCGACGCTGCCACCAACGCAGCTGGTCACATCCGCCCCTCGGAAGAACAGCTGTCTCAGCTTGACCGCGCTGCCGAGGATAACACCTGGCACGACAAGCCCGACTTCTCCAAGGAGACTCTCCAGAAGCAGGTCAAGGGCATTTATGGCGGAGACGCCAAGAAGGACGCCAAAGAAATCGCCGACGCTACTCAGAATGCTGCTCTCCCTCATGGTAGCCAGACTGAGAAGCCGGACCACGCCGCGGCTCAGAATGTCCTGAAGACGGCTGCTCATCAAAAGATTGATCAGAACTTGGACCCTGAAACAAAGGAGAGCATCAAGAAGCGCAATGAGGAATATCGTCGAAAGACGAAGGAGTACTTTAACAAGAAGATGCCCGAGGAACGCAAGGACCAGATCATCTTCCGCCTCAAGAAGATGGTACTGGAGTGCCAGCAGCACCCTGACTACTCCAGAGCCATCCAAGCCCTGCTTGGCCTCGCCCAGAGCTACGGCAAGCATGGTAAGAGCCTCGGTAAGGACTCACAGGGCACAGTCAAGCAAGCCCGCACCGGCTTCGCTGCCGCCGAGGCTGACCTGCGCACCTTGGTTGAGCGATTTGCCAACGGCACGTCTACTTCGAACCTTTGGGAGTCGATTGGCCATATTTACAAGGACGCCGACAAGGACCCCGAGCTCAAGGATTGGTTCAGGCAGTTTGATAGCTTTATCCGCCGTTGCCTCCTGGAGCAGGGATACATCCTAGACGAGTCCTCCAACAAGGAGTGGAACCGCATCTACGAGAAGGGCAGGTTCCTGCTTCGAGAGAAGTACCGCACCCACACTGACCGTGTGATTGACGAGACCAAGTTCATTGCCGACCAATTCGACAAGGATCCGCAGAACAAGGCTTTCGGAGACGCTGTTCAGAGACTCTTCACCCACCTTGGCAACGATTCCAGCGGCAAGTCTGTCTTCAAACCTCACCTCGTAAAGGACCTCACTGAGACTATTCTCCCCGCCCTTCTTGTCAACATCAACTACATCCCCATCCCTCGCATCGAGTACTCTGATTCCCAGGTTGACGCCATCATCGAGAACCTGGTCCTCGAGAGCGATAACTTCATGCCCAATGTCGCCGAGGTCGCCAGCGAACACTACTTCCGATGGGGTCGCAAGAAGGTTGCCAACAAGAACCACAACATGGTGGATGTCAAGGTTGCCGGTATCCAGATGGATCTCCGTGATGTTAGTTTCTACGTTAACCGCAAGAAGGGGTTCCCAGCCCTGAAGGACACCGGCGTTGCCGACATTATCCTCCCCGGCAATGGCCTTTCCTTCCGAATGAAGGTTGCCACTGCCGACAAGTCAGACCGCCAGCACATCTTCAAGGTTGACAAGGTGGACGTTGACTTCAAGGGTCTCAACATCAAGGTCAAGAAGTCGAACCACAAACTGCTGTTTGCCATTGTCAAGCCTCTTGCCCTGAAGGTTCTCCGAGCACCCATTCAGAAGGCTGTGGAGAAGGCCATCAAGGACGAGTGCAACAAGCTCGACGCCCTCCTCTGGCAGATCAAGAAGGATGCCGATGCTGCCAGCCAGGGTAATGCGGAAGACAAGGCCAGCTTCTTCAAGCGCTACTACGACTCTGCTCAAAAGCGATTCATGGAGGGCAAGGAAAAGACCCAGGAGGTGGCCTCTGACAAGAAGGTCAACATTGCCATGACGACTGAGGACAGCATTTTCCCCGATGTCAAGCTCCAGGGCGGCATCAGTAGCAAGGCCTCTGAATACAAGGAGCTGTCACGCAAGGGCGAGAAGTGGGAGAGTCCCGTTTTCTCGATTGGCAGTGCCAAGAAGAGCACTGATATCCCTGCCGCTCCCAAGGTTGAGAACAAGGCGCCCTCTTCCACTGCCACCGCCAACGGTCACAGCAACGGTCACAGCACCGGCCACAGCACCAACGGCTACACCAACGGGCATGGGGCTTCTCTCAACAGCAAGACTCCTCTGGCTGCCCCCCTGGAGGTGAACGGCTCGATCGTCAATAAGTCCATCGGTGGACGCTAGGTGTGCGCCGATGAGTCTATATTGTTTATGAAGAATAACGAGGAGGCGGGAGATGAGGCAGGGGAAGTAAGGTTGCTATACCCATTGCCGGGCGAATGATTGTGCAGACGCGGCTGCTGTCATGTCGGTTCGGGGATTCAATGACTTTGTTGCTTGGCGATACCACGAGTCGTTTTTTTTTTTTTTTTTTTTTTTCCTGGACTAATGCGAGGGGTGGATTTCATTTGAGACGGGGAAAAGGAGGAATTGGATGGACGGATGATAAGACAGGACATTGATACCGACTTGGACCAGTCACCGATTTTCCTTGAGTACTTTTTGTAGACCAGCTATTGTGCCGTATAATTAATGACTTGGATTATTCTTGCTCATCTAGACGCTGGGCCCCAATTGCCGTTCTGGGCACGTGTAACATGTTCAGCGGGAGGTATGAAACATGGTGGTTGGTTTCACGGTCGCACCGATGCACGTGCTTGCCTCGGGTTGGGAACAAGGCGAGGCCAATTGCAAGATGCAAAAAGTGGAAGGCGCGGTTGATGCGCGGTTGATGCGCGGTTGATGCAAACGGAAACGGGGAAACGGGGAAACGGGGGAAACGGGGTTTGGTTTTCAGGGGATGAATCAGTGGGTGTTGAGGAGAGTCGAGAGGCGGGGCCCTGAGTGGGTACATACATAGGTAATTAAGTGGGTAATTAAGTGGGCGACGTCACGAACCTGGTGGTCCTGAACTGACTCCTGGGACTCCTGGCTGCGCTAGTAGTAGCAGCAGCACTACGATGTACTCTAGACAATTTGAGCATTGTATTGTATTGTAGAATTGTCGAGTCCTCTACTTAAACGAGCTGGGCCCTTTCAACTCTTGCTGCGCTGTGTTGGTTTGTTGCTACGAGACCATGAGTGTCTGACCTTTGCTAGTGTTCTTCTCAACTTATCTTGACTTAACTTACTCAACTTACTCAACTCAATTCAACTCTACTCTACTCTACTCTACTCAACTTAAATCTACTTCATTAACTCAACTTACTCTACTCTACTCAATTTAACTCAACTCAAATCTACTTCATTAACTCTACTCAAATCTACTTCATTTAACTCAACTCAACTCAACTCTGCTCGCCATGGCCAACAACGAGGCGGCTCCAACGCCCTCTTTATTATCCCCAGAACAGACGCGGGCCCTGTTTGACATTTTGACTCACTACGAGACTTACCACGAGATCGCGAGCTTCAAATACCCAGACACCATCTCCAACTACGGGTTTCCTTTCAAGCATCCGTCCTCGGCACCGACCGGGAGCGGTTCCAGTACTCCCAGTCTTCACAATCAGACCCAGGAAGGCGACGAGGCGCCAACGTCCTCCTCCTCCTCCTCCTCCTCCGCACCCATCCTGCAACTGCTTCTCACGAGGACGGTCCTCCCGCTGCCGGGCGTGAGCCAGTTGCCCCCGGAGTTCTGGAACGTTCGCGTGCAGAGCCTCCTGGCGAGACTGGGAGAGGCCGAGCTGTCCGAGAGCTACGACAAGGGAGCCATGGGGACGCGAAAAGTGCTGGCGACGGGATCGAGTGCCGTCCTTGAGATGCTGGGACGGGGCATGCTGGGCGGTGTCGACAGGAAAGAGTCCGGAACGGAGACGGAGAGCAAATATTACGACCACGCCAAGGCCGATGATCTCGAAAGGGCCTGGGACAATGTCATCCAGGGCCTGGTCTACGGCGACTTTTGCAATCAAGTGTTTGACCATTTCGCCAAGTCGGACGATTTGGAGGCCCTGTCTCCCATGGTGGAAGCGGCCGCGAGACACGTCGTATTTCAGTATGTTTTTTTTTTCTTTTTTTCTAATCAAAAGTCCGACGCAAAACAATTAAAGTCTTGCCACGTTGATTCACCAGATATTCGTACTCTCCCCAGAAGGGCAGTACCTGCTGAAGCTCATTGAAAACGTCCACTCCCTCATCCCCTACAAGATGATCAAGCAGACGCTCCGCATAGGAAACGCAGCGACCATGATCAACGGCATGATGCGCATCCTCCTCGCCAAGCTGAGCGTGGCCAGCGTGACCAACTGGTTCGGGCTGACCCAGAACGCCGACGACGGCATGAACCTCCTGCAGCGCATCATATCGCTCGTGCTGTCCTGGGACTCGAACGAGTTCAGGAAGGGCGCGGAAAAGGTCGAGAAGGCAAAGGGCGGGGGGCCCGGCGACGAGATGCTGCGCCTCATAAGAGAGCACATGCAAGGCGCGAGGTCGGACCACGAGGCGGCGAGGTCGGCCAGCGAGCAGGATTCGCGGTCCATCATCACGAGCATCTTTGACGCATCGTCGAACAACCCGCAGCAGCTCAACTCTAGGCTGACCGAGTCGCAGCACGCCCAGTGTCTCGAGTACTACTCCTCTCTGCTGTCCGTCAGGGACAGGGAGCGCATCACCTCGGCCTTTTGCCGCCAGTCGCCCGACGTCTTCACCCAGGCCATCAGGGACGTCGTGGCCGCGTACGAACCCATCATCCGGACCGTCCACGCCAACGTCGACCTGCGGGAACACTTTGATTCGCTGCAGGGCTTCATCGAGGAGTTCATCAAGACCAGCAGGCCCAAGAAGGGCTCGTCGTCGGCGTTCGGCCGCTCCTCGGGCGAGCAGCGGCTGCCCGGCGTACAAGACTACGTCGACCTGCTGATGCGGCACAGGGGCTTGCTGTACAAATGGATCCATGCTCTGGCGAGTCAATGCCCGGATCTGTGGGAGGGCTTCCGCATCTGGGGGAACAAGACGCTGGCCAAGTTCCAGAAGAGGGCTTCTTCTTCTTCTTCTTCCTCCTCCTCCTGCGAGACGGTGCCCGACATTCTCAACCGGCTCTACGCGGGCCTCGAGGCAGAGACGCAGACAAAGGTTGGCGCCGCCATAGATAGCCACGCAACGCACCTGTCTGCTCTGCACCGTGCCTCCAGAGCAAGATTGCAGCACCTCGTCGTCGCCGCGTCGGACTCGTCGTCGGGCGGAGGAAGCACGACCGGCGGTCCGGGAGCGTACCTGTCGCGATGGCAGGCATTGCTGGACGAGACGCCCATCACGCCGTCCCAGCCAAGGGGCCGCGTGCGGCGCGGCAGGGACGTCAAGCACACGACTACCATGGGGAAGACGGGCGTCGGCGGCAAGAGGGTCGAGGTCGAGGTCGGGGTCGGCGGCGCGGCGCAGAGCAGTCCGGCCGAGGAGGAAGCGCCTGATGTGAGGGTCGTGGTGGACGCTCTGGCGGATTCGTTTAGACGCGAGGTGCGGGAGTTGGCGGCTCAGGTACCAATGTGAGGTAGGTAGGTGTTCTTGTACGATAAAAGAAACGACTTGAGAGTTTGGATACGTTGCGCTTGGAAATGCGAGGATTAAGGGCAAGCGGAGAAGTGGACGTGAAACGGATGGACACATGCTGCAAAGAAGTGTCCGCAAAATAAATGACAATCTCTGCCATGATTCATTTTTATAAATATGCTGCTCTTAATTTAATTTACAGATTTGCAACAGGCGTCCAGCAACATAAACCATGTGTTATTCTGCCCCCCCCCCCCCCCCCCCCTCTCAATGGACAGACACGCCCCTTTTGTGTTCTCGTTTCAGCCCGCCTTTGAGCAATCCTCGTTCTCGAGCCCCCTAACTCACAATGATGGTCCAACTCCTAACGCACAAATACATCCGAATCCAAATTCACACAATCAAACCCCCACCATAGACGAATGCACCCTCGGCCACGTCCATGTCCTCGACATCCCGCCTCACCACCCGCCCCTCTCGTCGCCTCGAAGACGAAGGCGGCGTAGCCAACCAATCCTGCGCGTCTCCCGTCTCTCCCACGGGCGTCCTTTGATGATGATGGTGGTGGTGGTGCGCAAGAGACGACCTACGCTGCCGCTTGCGAATCCTCGCCAACCCCACCACGGCCCTCGCCACCCTGTCCGTCGACCCCTGGCCAACGCAGTAGGCCAGGCCGTCGAGAAACGTCCCCAGCGGCTGGGGCGTCGTCTCCCTCTCCCTCTCCCTGTCCGCGTCCCCCGTCAAGTCGACCGTGTCGACGGGCCGGACGTGGTCGTCGTCCTCGTCGTCCTCGACCGTGATGACGCCCTGCGCCAGCGCCCGCGACGGCGACGGCGACGGCCTCGCCTCCCCCATCCTCGCGACCTGGTACTCCATCTCGACTAGCCTGCTCTTCCAGCAGAGCGTGATTTCCACCCCCGTCAGCTCGCCTAGCCGGCGGACGTAGGCCGCACACGCCTGGCAGTTCTTCTTGGAGAAGTAAATCTCGAACCGGGGCCTTGACCCGTCCTGCCACTTCGTCCTGCGGCGTAGTCTCGCCAGCGTCTCCATCGTCATGACGGCCCCGCTGATGCGGAATATCTTGAGGAGAGTGTAGATGGCGTGCGTGGCGAGCTTGACTTCTACGTGGCTTGCGCGGAAGATGCCCGGCCGGCCGCCGCGCGTGAGCCGGTCAAAGGGGTGGCCAAGGCTGATGCCCATGATGGAGGAGAGCTTGATGACCCGTCTCGCCCAGAGGTTGTTGGCCAGCACCGACGGCTGCCTGTCGAGGAGGTCGCCCTCTGGGCCGTGGCCGTGGCCGCTCTCCGCCCACGCGAGGACGGTGCGGGCATGATGCGCCCCGGGGGGGATGAGGGCGAGGAAGCCCGTCGTCTTCTTGGTGAGGCCGGTGAGGATGGTGGCGGTGGGGAAGAGCGAGGGGGCGCGGGAGTGGGTGAACGTTGCGGCAAGGTTGGGCCCGAGGATGCAGGTGGTAAGGGAGGCCGTGCCTGGGTCAACAGTATTGTGGAAGTAGATGTCTGTGGGGACCGAGAATGTCGAGTCGAATTGTGGTGTTGACGGCGTTGACGGTGTCTGTTGGTCATGGTTTGCGTGGGCGGGTGTCGGAAGTGGTGTGTCCGGGTCGACGTCCATTGTGGTATTCTGAGGGTTGACATGTATGTTAAAAATGGAGAGGGAATGCGAGACTTGCAAGGTTAAGAGAAGCAAGTCCAGTCTGTGTGAGGTTATCTTACAGAAATAGCTAGTATCAGAGTTGATCGGGCGCTTCTAGAAATCGAGGTTGCGGGAAAACGAGGCTGTAGACAAGTTCGAGGGTTTGACGAGTTCAAGTTTCTTCTTCTCCTCTCGGCTGCACCAGTAGACAAATGGTCAATTCCAAATGAAAGATCCGTGACCAGAGGCTTGCTCGAGTAAGTGGTGCGCTATAGTTAGTCTATCGGTGACGAGTGTGAAGAAGGGTCATGACAGATTCACGGCCGTGCTTGCGCGGGCAGAATGGCTTTGGGAGGCTCCGAGTGCAAAAGAGGCGGGATGTTGAGAAGAGAAGACCATACAGTTGCGTGTACAGTTGCGTGTACAGTTGCGTGTACAGTTGCGTGTACAGCTGCATGTACAGCTGCGTGTAAGTCATCGCTGTTGAGATGACGAGTGAGACCTGGTGTTGAGTGATAATCTGCCAGCTGTGGGCTGTTTCGAATTCATCAGGCCGATGGTACATATCTGCAAAAAATAAAAATAAAAATAAAATAAAAAACCTAGAGAGCAGCACTTTTATACGAGCAGTGGACGGGTCTAATTGATCAAACCGAATGACCCAAGTCGGGGGAATCTCATTCATACATGTCAAATTCTAAGACCCCCAGACGCCCAAGTATAAAAAAAAAAAAAAAAAAAAAAAAGCTCCCTTGCCGTGCCATAATTTGTTTTCCCGGAGACCAAGTACAAAACAAGACATAACCCCTAGACGTGCAAGTTCTTTTCTCTCTCAAAAGTCATGGTCACGATCTATTTTAAATAAAATCATTTCCTGTCCTAACCTTTTTTTTTTTTCGTTCCCAGTGTCAAAAAGGAGAATTTACTCGTCATCCTCATCCTCATCCTCCTCCTCAGCCTCAGCAGTGGTCTGGGCAATACGGTCCAAGTCACGCTGGCCGGACTGAGTGATACGGCGGCCACCCTTCTCCTCGTCCTGCTCAAGAACGCCAATCTTCTCGAGGGCCTGCATTATCTTGCGGTCGACGGAGCCAGAGGCGTCGACGTGGTGAGAGGGGCGGGCGCCGCGGTTCTTGGCAGTGCCGTGGACCTTGCGGAGACGGCCGACACCGACGGTCTTGCGCAGGTAGACGTGGCGGGCGACGGAGGCAGCGCGGACGTAGAACCAGTCGATGTTCTGGGGGGGGAGCTCCTTGGCGGGACCAGTCTTGACGGTATCAACCCAACCTATATGCTTCGTTAGTACCAGAGACGTCCGTCCGTGTTCGTTCTGAAAGGTCCAGGGGGGGAAAGAGGTCGAGGAATTTTCAGTACATACCAGGGATGGGCAGCTTGCCCTGACGCTTCAAGAACGCAGCATAGGAGTTGATGAACTTTTGCGCCTGGATACAAAGAAACCCATTAGCATCATTCCGTCTTCAGAAGTCTTTCGACTCCCTCGCGCCTGCTCCTCAAATTTCCAGACCGTGCCGCGAGCCCCTCGAATACTACTGGATCGCGATGCGACTTCTGACGTTGTCCGCTCGCAAGATCAGTCTCCATCATGTCACGAGGTTTATTTCGTAGATATTTCAAGATCCCGACTCATTGCGTCGGTGTCGCACATCGTCGGCCGTGGTTGATAATCAGGAATTGTAGAGGTCGGAGGGGGCTCGTTTGCCGATCACGGAGTTTGTGGGTTTCAAGTCGAGAGGGGCGGTTGTTCGTTGGAGAGTGAACAAGAAGTGGTCATCGACAAAAGCAGAAAAACTCTCGTCCGCGTTTCGCGCAAGGCATAGTTGCCGATGGGGAAATTTTTCTGCCTTCTCAATGCATCATGGGTTTTTGGTTCAGGGAGGACCTACATCAACATCGCGAACAGTGATTCCGCCAGCCATTTTGTCGGTGTTGAGGGGAAGCGGGTGATGGAATGATTATTGAAAATTGCGTTGAAGCGTCAGGTGCCGTATCAAATGACAGTTCGTGGTGGTGTTTCGCCCGGGTGGGTGAACTTTCTTCGATTGGTGCTAGGGTTTCGAGACCCTAGTGGAGATGGACTGATCGTATGACTAAGGACAGTGTCAATCAGCCGTGCGATCGATGCAAGTTCATTTCCGCACGGTGGGCACGCTCGGGTAAGTGGATCCATCCAACTTAAATAACAAGCAACATTCTTCATGAACGCGTAACTACACACGAAATTGTGTAAGAGGGCAATACTGTAGCAAATAGTATCATGTTATCGCTGAATAGCTGGAACCGCTTGGACGATTATTCGCCGTTGTTTGCAATATCATCAGATTGGTCCATTTAAGTAGGTACACATTATCTCGAATCTAAACATCCGTTGCATTCCCAACGCAATTAATGCCGGTGTGCTCCCGTGAACCCATCAAAACTCACATCATCTTCTGTGACATATCTTCAATATTCGAATTTATGCCCATTTAGCCAACAGTGCCATGACTGCCACACCAAAGGAAACGCAACCAAAAGCAAACAGCTGGATCTTGAGCGGCGCGCGGCGCATGTGGGGGTTGAACATGAACTCGTGAGCGAGCAGCTCGACGAGACCGGTGTACATGAGGATACCGGCGGAGATGGAGTCGAAGATGCCGTTGATAAGCTTCTGAGTGGCAGCGTTCTGAGGCTTGGCACCTATACCGGCGGTAATACCAACAGGGGTGGACAAGGCAAATCCAATTGCCAAAACAAACGGCAGCCACTGCTTGCTAGACGGCCAGTCGGCAACGGCAATTCGAGATCCCAGACCGAGACCTTCAAACATTTGGTGGAAGACCAAGACGACAAGGAGAATCCTGAGATCGTCTGAGCCAGTAGTACCGAGCGTCAGGCCAATAAAGACGCTGTGGAAGATGACACCAAATTCAAGAATGAAGATTGCCGTCAGCTGAGACGAGAGCGAGGTGTGCGAGTCGCCCTCCTTGTGGTCCTTGCGGTGTGCAAGATGATCCTCACCACCAGGCGGGTAGCTCACGTCGTCCGGTCGTCCAGGAATGGTGGTCTGGTCGGGGCCACGAAGAGCTCCACGACTCTCGACGTCGTGCGAGCAAGGCTCAGCATCAACGCTCTTCCCCTTCGGAGACGTGGTTCGCTTCTTGAGCGCCAGGACTTCATTCAGGTCAGAGTTGGAGTCGGAACCGGCGCCGTGGCTGTGCGAGGAGTCGTCGTCATCAAACCGTGCCACCATCAACTCAATGAAGAACATAACCATGACAGTCATTAGCGCAATGCAAAGCGCCCAGGGGTATTTTCCCAGCCACCGCTCCTTCACACAGTCGTCGCCGAGTTGATCTATCGCCGGATCTAACAGATGCATCCACGCCGTTGCTATGATGACGCCTGTACCTATGTATTTGCAAATGAAAAAGGTGAATTTGGGAACGTGCATCTTGCTCTGTCGAGCCAAGAGCACCGGAGTGAGAGCTCCCACGAGAGAGGCTACAAGAATGATGAAGATGGACCCAATGCGAAGGCCCTGCATGCCGAGATCAACGGGTTCCCCATCGCAGTTTTTCGTATCTGCGTCAGCCATGATTGGTGTTTGCTGCAACTTGGAAACGGTAAAATGCTGATGAAAATGGTCCACGTTTATGGCAGCCGCAAATATGTTTGCGGTCTTTGCTCTTGTCTCACCACTCCAACAGCTTATAAACACTCAAGTCTGTCTTTTCTCTCAGATTCGTCCGCTTCGACTTCTTCGCGCAACAAACAACAGCAAACAAAACGGCGGCGGCAACAAGCTTCGTTTCTTTCGACTTTCGAGACAACGGGTTGTTGGTACAGAGGTGTAGCACAATAGTGAGCGCGAAAACAGGTCTTATAAAACTTTTTCTCTGTGACTCGAGGGTCTTGGGCCGGGCGTCGTTCGACCAAGTTTGGACTAGGAAGTAATAAGCGCACACAAACAAGGCACGCAATACCTTGATGGACACTTCCGAGCCAGGGTTATGGTCCACCGAATCCCAACTCTTCTCGAGCAGCTTAATTGGAGCAATCGGCAGAATGTTGCCGAGCGTGGCCCTCGATGCGGCTCTGATGATATGAATGAGGTCCGGTCTGCGGGACGGGAACTGCCACTCGAACAAGCGGTTCTTTAAACTTGCAGCGAGTGGTGCTGGTCGCTTAAAATATGTAGATCAAGAGAGAGAACTGGTTGGCCGAACTTCCGACAGCAACGACAAGAAGGTAACGGGCGACACTTTGATTGCCAGCATACATAGACTGGTGGCGCTGGGGAAGCAGTCAACCACAACTTTTCGAATGAAACGCTCCCCGTCCTTCTCTGCAAGTATGGGACGTTGGTCTGACAAAGGGTCGAGTGGAGCTTGGAGACGTGCTAGAAGAACTTGCCGCATCCGGGAGAATGGGCGGAGGGCGATGCGAGGACATCGCAGACGGACCGTCGCGAACCTTGATGGCCAAGTCGAGGTTCACACTGGGTCCGCGCCAAAGTTTTGCCATGCCAATGCCAATCTAGTAGTACTCCGTATCGCGGTGCAAGTTGGACTAATTAACTAGCGATTCAAATAGTATATTGCCTAGTCAACCCGACTTTTTTCTTCGCCATCACGGACGAGTTCGTTTGGGTTCTGATGCCTTTTTTTTTTTTTAGCAAACTTATTGTCAGATCGCATCCTCGAATGTACTGCACCTGATTGATGGACATCCACAACTCGAAAGTGCAGGAACGCCCGAAAACGGCAAAATGGTGAGCCATCAAAGTTCTCGCCAGCCGGCTCCACCCATTTGCTTGTAGTTTGCCAATAACAAGCCGGCCAAAGAGATCTGTGACCCAGGTTCTCTTCCAGTCATGACTGCACAAGGCGCCCGCTCCTTCACGGAAAAATTCCATCTTGGTCCAGCTTCGTGGCACGAAGCGTCCTAGGAAAAGAACCAGGCCAGACTATGTATGTTATGTTTATAAGCTCCAATCAATAGCGTCGGTATTAAGAGCGAGTGGATATACATTGATTGCTGCGCGACGAAGCAATCTTGTGGACGAAAAACAACTGGCCGGCTCGCATAGACCAAGATTTCCCAAGGCGGTCGTGCTGATGCGAAGACGGTCTCATCTCTGTCGGGCATTTGATCACGTCACACGTCGCTGTGCAACGCTGCAAGAGATGCCATGCTTTTTGCACAAGAACCTGCACAAGAACCTGCACAAGGCTAAAGATTCCGCTCGTGCTGTACAACGATCCTTTTTGTCAACGCCTCAGCATAATGCAAGAACTTCTACATAACCATTAGAAAAAAAATCCTCAACTACCTTGAGAATCTACAAAATAACAGGAATAGAATAATGCTATTTATAAGGGGTGGCTAGAATTATACACTCTTTGTCAAGGCTTTTAGCTTAGGTATAACAGAGTAAACCTTATGACCACAGCCCCGTGTCTCACCAATGTCGGGCAGAAGAAAATAACAGCTGCCCGCAGCTGCGTCACACCTAGGGTAGGGCGGGGCACGAGCTGCTGTTAGAGCGTTACAAGGGGAATACATGGGGTATTAAACGCTACTAAAAGATATCTATTTTTCTTCGTAAATCACTCATGATGCAAGGTATTTGCTAATCCTAGCCCTTGTCTGCCCTATCTCTCGTTTGACGCCTGATTGGCTCGCTACTCCCTGTCATGTAGATTTTAAAAATAATTCAAGGGTTGTATTGTGCTCGTGCATAACCCAAATAGGAAGTATGGATTAACCCAGTGCCGGGTCACTAAATGCACATATCGCGTTAGTCCTAGTCCGGAAGGACAGTTCTTACACCCAATTTTAGTGTGGCTTATATCTATTAATTTCGCTATTAATTAAGATGTCTATATGTGTGATATTTAAAGGTATTGATTTTATTAAATAAAGCTATTATAACTGCCCTAATAGCGGATTATACGGAATAAACTGCATTTAATATTATATTGCATTATATTATCTCTTTGCTGCCCATAAGGCTATACTTCCGTACCGACCCACTTTTCCTAGCTAGCTAAAGGGGGCGACCTTAAGTGACCTTTAGTATAGCCCGAAAACCTTCCACGCCAAATCCTCACACAACGCGTTCTGGCTAGTACTGGCGATAATAGATTAGCCTTAAGCCTTCTAGCAACACCTTAACTATCGCAATACATCGCAAGCTTTAGCTATAGAGGCCTCGGAACCCGCAATAATTAAGGCTTTTGACCACAAATTTATCGTTAATAATACCTATAGCAGCCGTGATGCCCTCAATCAGGGTCAGAAGCGTGTGCTAGTGCTAACGCGGTGGGGTTATGAGACGTGTGATGTTGCTCTTTGTAACTCGGACCATTGTTAGTACTTGTATCATAGTGTAGATTAGTATGTGAGGTGATGTAGCTCTTACAGCGATGATTTCATTGGTCTAAGACCCTTGTCGGTACGTAAGTGTAGCCTTATGGGCAGCAAAGAGATAAGGCATTATAATAATAAAAAGGAAGGAAAAAAGGAATTTAAAGAGGTTATAAGCCTTTACACACATTATATATTACTATAAGCTGCCTATATTTGCTACTAAAAAGAGCTAGTATATTTAGCAGGGGATTAGGTAGAAAGGTACTTCTTCCGTTTTAGGGCTAACGCGATATGCGCATTTAATAAACGCATTTAGTGACCCTACAACCGTTGATGTGTAGGGTGTACGGATTAGGAGGAGGCGACGTCAGACGCAAGAGTTGTCAAGACAATGGACCCCGCATTTTGCATGTGTCGTACATGTATGTATGTATGTACATATATATCGAATCTGGCGAATGCGAGACGACTGTCCAACATACCAATGACACATCAGAAAAAGAGTTCGTTTTTTGCGAGGCATTTACCGCTCCCCATCAGTTGTCTGGAGAGACGCTCGCTCTGGCATACCGCGTCAGCCGGCCAAATCCCACTTCGCCGAGTTCGCCAGCCTTGAATCATTCAACCTCCTTCGAGACTGCATACATTATATCCTTTACATGCAAGTCTTTGCGTACTATCCTCTATATCTCGTCTGGAGATATAGGCGGAGGCGGACGTCGTGGTGGACGTGGACGTCGAGTTGGAAGAGGAGGTAGCCAACAAGCCATCCAGGTCTTCCCGTAAGAATGGAGCCTCGCACAGCAAATTAATGAACTGTGGCAACCGGGAGAGCCCGATGTATCTTCCAGCAAAAAGTCTGCGTTGTCTTCCCAGGACAGTCCTCCAAGTCGAAGCTCGATGGGATCCAAACACAGCAGCAGATGATTTCGCCACGCTATTCGAAAGCCATGGGAGAATGCAGCCCTCGATGACCAGGGATGGCGTACAAACTGTTGGTCTCGATGAGAAACTCCAATGTCCTTTCTGGTACGCCCTTGCTCTTCCTTCCAAGCATGACATATCAACTTCATTCAGCGTGCTTTTTGGCCCGAGACTCACTCACCCCGGCCCCGGGGCTCGTCAAAAGTCCCGACCGCGTCCTCGTCGGCCCAAAAGTTATTCACAAAGGCAACAAGACCGCCGACCCGCGTTTTAGGCAGTTGGACTATGATCAATATCAAACTCAACACTGGTGCCTCGCTTGCCAAGTGGTTATATCTGATGGGCTCGCTCCCCGGAGTTATGTGATTCTTCTGAAAACCCGTAAAAGCCTGCGGGCGGTAATGAAACGAATTTCTTAAAGCCTTAAGGAAGGATGGGTGTCAACGCTACTCCAGTTCAGCATCCAGATGAACGCTGCAATCCGCACAACCCTGTAAGCGTGGCCGCCGGAGCCTTTGGATCTACTTTTTTGTCATCCTACCCGAGGCCAAACCATTATATAAGCGCATTAAAACGCTCGCCAACAAGGACTACGGTATCTACACTATCTGCTTTGTGGGCTCCAAGCTAGTTGACATACCGCGGCCGCGACCAGTATATGTCTAATGTGGCTTTGGCGTCCATTAATCAGACGGGTCGAGAAGAAGAAGAACCTCGGTATCGTTGACCAAAACAAAACCATGGTTATTGGTATCGACGCCACACATCCCTTACCTAGCTCCCTCCTCCTCCAGTGCGCGCCTTCTGTCTCTGTCATAGTGGCTTTAGTCAAACAAATTATCTAGGACAATAGCCCGCAAACCTTGCGTATCCAACGCGGGAGGCAGGAGAATGTGGACCAACTCGCCGAGATGTTGAAGTCTCGCCTTGAACCTCTGGAGGACCAAAGGGGAAACACACTGCTCTCCCCGAAAATATCCTCACCTACCGCGACGGAGTCTCTGAAGGCTAGTACGGCATGATCCTCTTGCAAGAGCTTGAGCTTTCTTGACTCCGCCGCGCCTGCGAACAAGTGTATCCGGTGTTTTAAGCATACAAGTTTCCAGTGCACTTTGATCGCTTTTCTAATCATATAGGTTTCGAAAAAGGGGGCAGCTTGGTTTAAGCCATCCACCTGAGTCCACCTCAAAAGCATCGTCGCGCAGAGCGCGAGCTAGTACGTGGGTTATAGGACAAAGAATGGGCAGGGGGGTTTTCACGAAAATAAAAAGACAGTTCTATTGACACATTATTAGCGAGCAAACGCATCATGTACTTTCTTTGAGGGGTGGACATACGGTTTCGGCTTTTTATGAGCCCCCTTTATGATGTCGGAAGAAATATTACCATTGCCAAAATATCTCGGCCGCCGTTAGGGGTCTTGCACGATGCACAGCACGATATCCTTGTAGGAGAGAAAGAAGCCTTGCGCCTTCGAATTGGTTCGTCTGCTTCCTCGATTTTACTTGTGTCGAAGGAAGATGACTTAAAATTCCCGTTAATAGGGAACCAAAAACATCACTGAAAAGGGAAGCTATATTTCACTATAGCAAGGAATTCAAATAGGGGGCTTTTTCTGTTTTTTTTTTCTTCCCCTTTCCTCAGCCCGCACAAACACGCACCGTCTAGAACATGCAATGGAATGTTGTATAGCTACATTCATACAATACTTGCATCGAACCATTTTCGTGCAATCATTCGGACCACTATACTCGTCAAGACGAGAATTGTATCTCTAGCCCCAAAGTCCGGAACGGCTTGTCCAGCTTCTTCAGGTCAATCCCGCTTCCCAGGCTGAACAACAACGACTTGACGCGTCCTTCCCATAGAACACCGATTCTCAAGTTCTGGTCCAATCGAGCCTTGAGAACCCCTGCGTATGCTTCCCCATCGGATCTTGTCTCTGCGAGCGACAGCATCTTTTCTGGCTGTGGCTGTGGTTGGGGTAACGGCACGGACTTCGGCTCCGACTCCGACTCCGACTCCGGCTCTGGCTCATCGAGTCTCCATTCAAGCTTCGCCTGGAAGCTCCTATCCCTAGCAGGCCGCCACGCCGTGGGAGACTCATCCTCCACACCCAGTCGCCGAAGCGGCTTCCTCCACAGCTCCATGCCCACGGCCCATGCACTCTCGTAGCTAAACACATTGAACTCCATGCGCGATGCTAAGCTGCAATGCCTGCCCGCCACCACAGCATAACTCGCGGCGATGTTGCCCATCAGCGGATTCATCGTCAGCGTCGCCGACAGGGGCGTCCCATTGTGCGCGGGCAGCGTCGCAAACCGCCCTCCCAAGCTGATGCCGCCCGACTTGTTCAGCGTGCCGTAGTATACTTCTCCACCGGTACTGAACCGTCCGTAGATGCGCTCCCGTTCTCCGTGTCCGCCGCCGATGCTCCCTTCGTGCTTGGTCTTGGCCGAGGATTTTGCATCACCGCCGAAATTGTAAATGCCTCGGAGGCCGAGAAGACCGCCATCGGACGAGGCTAGGCCCTCGAAAGCATAGTTGCCAACGTCGTACTGCGCGAAACCGAGTATCGTCCCGCCGTCACGGAGATGCTTTGCCGAAACAGCACTTAGTTGTAGTTGCAGGGCGGGCGATATCCTCTTGACGACTAGGGCTTCGAGCTGCGATTTCGGTAGATACAATCTGCCGTAGAATAGGGACGGTGGGGACGAGGGGATGATGCTGTCGGGTATCGTCTGGGGGGGGTTCTCGCCGCGTTTCGACAACGGCGTCAACGGCCGATAGGATCGTAGTAATTTGGGGAGTGGCACATTTTCCGACTGGGGCGTGAGGTGGATTCGCAGGGGGGCCGAGGAGAACAAGTATGATATCGAGCCGTCGACGACGCCTACTGAGCCGAGCTGGTACGAAGTTGCAAAGTTGGCGCTCGAGAGGGCTGAGAGGGTCAGACGAAGACCACGCGGGGTCTGAAAGTTCAACAGGGCTGGATGGCGTACGAAAAAGAGGGCTCATGTTAGCATGGGTTTGCATAGAATATCGTGACGTCGCGTGGGACACGGGCGATGAGGGTTTGCGAAATGGAGAGAGGGTCATGTACCATCTGATGTGCTGTTCAGCGCGGCGTACGAGTTGTCGCGACTCCAACCAGTCGCTTCGTAGAATGCGCTGTGGACATAGTCCATGAACTCGCGCATCTCAGCGCGCCTTATGCATGCTCCAAGGGAGGTGTGGTTTGGAAGAGCTGGAAGACGATATGAGAGTCGACGAGTGTCACAAATAAGTTTGGTTGGTGGGTCTGGTCAAGCAGGACTGTAGGTGTTTAAATGCACTCACTACCCTACACGAGATGCGGTGCTATGGACGTCGCCGTAGCATGAAGCGACGATGAAATGAGACTCAAATTGTGGTTTGGATGTCATTTCTGTGCCACATGATAAAGAGCAGGTCACCTTCCAAACAGTCTCGTGATCGAGCAGATGCGAGGTTTGACCACACCGATAGCCCGTACTACTCGTCTGCAGACATTTATTCGCTTTCTCAGTGCTCACAGGTGAGTCCATGGCAAAACGACCCGTGCGATGCGATGGCGAAACGGCGATACATTGCGCCTCAAATAAAGACCAAATATACCCCCTCTTTGGGGATGAAAATAAACGCCATCCAGAAACTACCTCCCCCAATTTTGTCCACTCTCCAATCGAATGTTGTATTCCCTTGACCCCAAGTTCCCCGCAGACTAAGTCTGTTTTCCACAGAGTTTCCCTTTGCGTTCATCTCTCTTATATCGACGCTTAGCTTGACAAGTTCTGGATCAATGAAACATTGTCTCCCTTGAGGAGGATCTGGCCTATCGTGGAGGGTTAGTCTGCGCACCAAAGCCAATTCTTGATGGAGGCAACGTACCCAGCGGCCTTCTGGTCTCCTTGTCGTTCGTCTTCGTGACCTGCGCCACCTCCACGGCATCATCGATAACAAGGTTCATGAACTCGTCAAAGCCCTATTCCGCTAGTTAGACATGCTGATAATTTGTACGCGATTGTGCGCTGTGCTTACCCGAATCTTTCCCTCGATGCGGATAGAGAGCTGTTCATACAGCCAAACACTGACAGTGGCATTCTACTTCTGTTAGCATGCTGTCCCGCACCTGTTGCTGCGATCATCTCGGGGGCGAAAAGGGTCTGAGAAAGGCTCGATGCAGAAGACACGACTGCGACGATTCGGCATCATGCCACATCATGCCATCGCCGATCCTAAGCCACCGCTTCATTTCAACGACGACGATTGACATGCGCGGTGCGACAAATTGCTTAATTTCAACGCCGTCAACACACCAGCGCCCGCGACTAGCCGTCTCGTCTCCGTCCACGATCCCCGGCCGTATGCCACGAGATGATCGCATCGTTTGAGAGGTACACATTGAGTCGACTCACAGACTGAAGGAGCTTGAAGATCATATTACTAACACAACGTCAGCTTTCGTCTCCAGACATGCCCCGCCAAGAGCGGCATAGGAAACATCTCTGGAACACATACATGGGGGGTAGAAGAACGCGGCGACCGCCGCCACCACCACCACGACCAGTCATGATGGGCGAGGTTGGTAAAAGAGGGTGAGTAGGTGGTAGGGAGGGTTAGATGCCGAGGATCGCGACAATCAGGTTGTCGTGATGATCGATTCGGCGATGGAGCTTTGGTGGGTGGGATGCAGCTGCGGAAATTTCGAGGTGGGGAAACGTTTTTCCGGGCTTCTTGTGACGGGGCGCAAATCAGACCCGTCACAGCTCAATAACATGTCATTTGATATATACATATATATATTCCATCAAACTTCAAACACCATTTTCCCTTCAAACCACGTCTCCTTCACAACCCCCTTCACAATCTCCCCCGGTGTAAGCACAACATCGCAAACCACAAAATCTGCCTTGAGCCCAACCTCCAAGCTCCCACACCATCCCTCAGCAAAACAAGAATATGCGGATCCGTGCGTAGCCCCCGCCACGGCTTGACAGACAGTAAGTGCAAACTCTGGATTGACCACGGCGTGCAACTCGGGTTCTCTGTACGACCGCCTCGTGGTAGCAACGTACAGGTTGGGCAGCGGCTGATGCGGAGCCGTGGGAGCATCCGAGCCGAGTGCCAAGGGGGCGCCGCCGTCGGCGAACTCGCGATAGGCAAATGCTCTCCTGCAGCGGCCCTCGCCGATGAGGCGCGGCCATGCGCGTAGAATGGCCGGGTCGGAGTGAACGGGCTGGATGGAGGCGGTGATGCCGAGCCTGCCCAGGCGTCGGGCGTCGCGAGCGGACGCCAGTTCGAGATGCTCGATGCGCGGCCGCCGCGATCTGTCCGTGTTCTTCTCGAGCACGTCAACGGCCATCCGGATGGTCTTGTCGCCGATGGCGTGCAGAGCGACCTGGAGTCCAGCAGCGTGGACTTTGGCAACGAGCGCATGGAGGACATGCTCTGGCCAGAGGGAGTCCGGGTCTTCCCCGTTGGAGTAAGGCTCTGTCAAGGACGCCGTGCACGCGTCGATGATGCCGTCGCAAATCACCTTGACACCGACGAGGCGACAGTCCGGCGTAGTCTCGGCATTGTACTCCCCTGCCAGCTCGGCAGCTCGATCGACCTGGGCCAGAACGTTGTCCAAGGAGTCGTCGGGCTTCATGAGCCAGTATGCTGCGACCCTCATCCCCCGTAGCCCGCTTGTCTCGTTTCTCAACTCGACGAGCGGTTCCCAGATAGTCTCGTCCATAGCCATGTCAATCATGCCCGTGTACCCGGCGGCGTTGAACGCGTTCAACGCCGACCGGATAGCCTCTTTCTTCTCCTCCATGGATGCCACCCTCGCCACGAACGGCCAGATGGTTCGGAAGACGGCCCCCTCGTGAAAGACCCCGTTCGGCTTGCCGTCTGCGTCCCTCTGGATCGTACCACCGGGCGGATCGGGGGAGTCTGTTCCGAGCCCCATGACATGGCATATCTCCTCCAGACCCCTTGAGTTGCACCACGTAGAGTGCAAATCCTTGGTGTCTACAAAGATTGGCCTCGGATCAATGTCGTCTAGCAAGCGGGCGTTCACGCCGTCGGGCGTCATGGAGTGCGTCCATCCCTTGCAAAAGATTCTAGATACGTCCGGATTGGCCACGGCGTAGCTCTTGATCTCGCTCTTGATGTCGTCCAAGCCCTTGCAGTGATCGAGAGCGACTTTGGTGAGGGCCTGCCCGACGAGCAGGAGATGCAAATGGCCGTCGATGAAGCCGGGCAGTACAGTCTGGCCGTCGAGGTTTCTCACAGTGGCGCCGGATTGTTTGGCTGAGGCGACGAACTCGTCTTGCTCGGAACCAATGTGAGAAATGTACCCGTCCTTGATGACCATGCAGGAGGCAAGCACCGGTGAGAGAGAGTTATCTGGCGGAAATTGGTAGACTTGTCCGTTGAGGAGGACGGTATGATCCGTGGGAGTCGCTGCATCCCCCATTGTGGTGGTGTGTGTGGTGTGTTGGTGTGGTGGTGGTGTGAGAATGTTTTGCATCATCAGTCGGACTGTGGATAACACATCATTTGTTCGGCACTTGACCAGAGCAAATTTCACCGGCCGTCATCGGTGACCGGGTGTCACTGTCAACGTCTAGGAACCACGAAGACGGACCAGACAAGTACAAGTAAGTCGTGCAACATTCATCACGCCCCCCCTCTCATGCACCAGATCCGCCATCGCCGTCACCATCGCCATCGCCATCGCCAGCCTCACGCGCCACGACACCTTCTCCGTGCGACGCACACACAGATGACTGTGTCGCCGCCCCTCGCATGATTCCATGTGAAACCCCCGGGTCTTGGACTCTTTTTGGGCCTACGTTTAGAAGAAATTGCCTCTGTGGGAATCATTACCGCCGTGCTAATTATAGACGGATCCTGTTCGAGGACGGCGGCCCTGGCGTGACGGGCTGTTTGGGAAAATCGCCTAGATTGATGGCATTTTTTTTTCTTTTTTTTTTTTACACTACTTTTCGATGCGGGGTGACGCTTACGCCCGATGTCACTTGCAGATCAAGACCGAATCGCATTGGATTTCCTCTTTTTTTTTCTTTTAGTCTATTCTCGAATTATATAAAATCACAGAATCACAGAATCACAGAATCCCTCATCTCTTCCTCGAGTAGCTGCTACCCAGGCTGGGCTCCTCCTTTGGAGTATACGCCGGGGGCTCTTCTCCCGCCACCGGGCCACTCATTGATGCACATACTGGCTCATGAGCTGGGCGGGCTTCATTCGATACCGTCACCGGATCGACCCCCTCGTCAGTATAACGTTCATCATTCCTTTGTCTCCGACGGCATCGTCGCGACGGGTGATGAGCCGCAGCCCCCTCGTCTGTTCCTGCGCGATCCCGAGCGAATCCCTGTCCGGCTTCGAGAGCCCTCACGTGGCGACTGACGGCCATGATTTGTCGTACAATGATGCCAAGGCTGTAAACATAAAGGAACCTACACAGCGGAGTCAGTCGTGCCAGACATGCGTTGGGATGGTGGGAAATAGCCCGCCTACATGGAGATGATGGAAAGCCAGAACACAGACTTTGGAATGGCGCAGTACTTGGGCAACAGTGTCTGTCCAGACGGATCAACTACAAGGGGAGAGTCAGTCAATCAACCCGAGAGTCATGTATGCACCCACCATGTTTGGAAGAAAATGTCAATCTCAACTTACAGATACTGCCGTCGCTACCTCTGGCCACTCCGTGGCAGCTCCTCGGAAGGCCGGCTACAGCAAGGACGACGACGGACGGTATCTGGAGCCCAAGGCAGATGATGTCGAAGAAGATGAAGGTGCCGAGCCATGCTCGATTGCGATATCCGGACAGATGAACGCCAAGCCATTGTCCAAGACATGTAATCAAGAAAGCGAGTCCAGCCTGAGAGTCCCAAAGTCAGTGAAAGGAAGGAGACTGTGCGAAAAGGGAAAAAAAAAAAAAAAGATCGTTCTTGGACTCGCCGTACGTCAATGATGGGAACCGGGACGGCGCCCCCGACGGAAACATCCTCGGAGCTTAATAGCGCAGCGAGGTACGCGGTAGTCACCAGGTTTGCAAGAGCAATGAGATACTGAAGGATTCTCAGCCAGCGAAGTCGTCTGGCCAATGGAAAATAATGCGTCTCTTCAGCGCCCTCCACTCTCCGGCAGCAAGACATCTTTTACCGGCAGCGAGCTTTGTGATGTACCAGGTTGTGAACGATGGGATGCGTGAACGAGAAAAAAAAAAAGAGCAGAAAATTCGTGGGTGCAACCATTGGTGAAACAAAGTCATTGAGCAGGATATGGCAAGCTTAAATACCAGCATTCACCGCCGCACACACACACACACACACACACACGCACACACACACACACACGCACACACACACACACGCGCATCTTGAGTCCAAGGTCGTATTGCCTCCCAGACGTATATCCGTGTGGCTTCGGATGGCCATGACGCGGCGCAGTCTTCGGAATTTGTGAACGAGTAGTACTGTCTCCGGTTGGCCTTGGTCACACCTGCATCTTAGAATTCTGTCAATCGTGAGAAAAGAGACCTTCTGGGAATTGGCTAATGCCGCCGAGCTCCGCACCAGTGACCACATATTCCATTCTTTTGACCCAGGAAAACCTTTGATTCCCTCCCCTTTTGAACCCCTTGTACGGTTTTCAGGAGTCTCTAGCAACTCGCTTGAAAACATGCTGGACTTCGACCCACGATGGAGAAAAGGAGTCATCTTGCCGCGTCTCATTTCCGGTGCTATCGGATTTCAGCTTATGCTTCAGGAAGAAAACAAGTACGCTAGCACTCCAGCTTCGAATCATTGAAGCTGTGTAGGCCCTTCGCTTTACTTACGAACACCAACGCACATGAAGATGCTTCAAAACGAATCTCCGTTTGTGATCTTGACGTCATGCGCCAGCTCATAACTTGGCACTCCGTCTATCGCAATGCATGTTCCAAAACCGAGTATTTACCTGCAATAGGACCCTTTTTGCTTCACAGGGTCCAAGTTTCTGCCGAAAGCCGATTCACAGCACTAAGGATCAAAACGAGAACCCGTGCAAGAGACTCTCATTACGAATATTGCTATTCGTGCGGCCAGAAATTGCTATAGGTGCGGCCGCCCCACTCACTTCCGGATTTATAACTTTGTTTTTACTAGACACCCCTTACTATTTTACACTATAGTATATAGATGCTTCTAAATTATTAAGGTAATTAATTAAGGCACTAGGATACTACGAATTTAACCATAGCTATAAGGCCTCTTAAGCTAGTTCGCTTAAAACGCGATTTCTAGTGTTTTCTTTAACAGTGTATACTTTACCTAGCCTAACTAGTTATTCTAGGGTATTAGAGGCTACTAAAGAGCTTGCTAAGGAGCTTACTAATGTAATTTAATGCCTCTTATTACCTACTATATTATAGGAATAACCTCTATAATATTAAGAGATAATAAGGCTATTTAATTCCTATAACCCTAACCTTCTTATATTAACTCTACTATGCTATGGCTATTATTGCTTAATTAGCTAGCTATATACTATATAGATTATTAATAACGCTACGTAGATTATTAATAATACTATTTGATTTTTATTCCCTCTCTCTATCTCTTCTATCTTCTTACACCTTACCACTCACTTATGCCCTAAAGCTCCGAGGCAAACCACACATAACTCATTCTCACTTGCTTCTAACCTAATTCGATACAGTCCCTATAACACACTAAGTAGGTCTTGCGTTATTAGTTAATTATTATCCTAGCTAATAGATTTATAGAATAGCAAAGGATAACCTAAAGCTAGGGGCTATAATGTCAAGGCTTTTAGCTTGGGGATGAATAACAGAGTGAAGGTTAGATTGAAGAGTCGTAGCTATTGAACTGCTAGCTAGGGGTAAGTGCTTAAAGGGTTTAATCTCTAGCCTTTCCTCTTATAAGTAAGGAAAGCTCCCTTAAATACCTTACGGTCCTTACGTAACTAGCTTATAGCTAGGTTATGGCTCTATGCCCCGCTAGGCGCTACTAATATTAATGCTATTACTATCCCGCTCCTAATATAATACCCTCTCTTAATATAATTATCCTTAATCGCTTAAGCTACTATCTTAGGGTTAAGTCATAGCGAGAACGTTCCTTTGTATCGCTGTATTCGCTGGGGTGATTTTTCGCGACACTCGCGTTGTCAAAGTGACGCGGTGATGTCAATGACGTCAGGCTGCATTAGCTTTTTTTCACGTTTGTCAAGGCTTTTAGCTTGGGGATGAATAACAGAGTGAAGGTTAGATTGAAGAGTTATAGCTATTGAACTGCTAGCTAGGGGTAGGTGCTTAAAGGGTTTAATCTCTAGCCTTTCCCCTTATAAGTAAGGAAAGCTCCCTTAAATACCTTATAGTCCTTATGTAACTAGCTTATAGCTAGGTTATAGCTTTATTCCCTACTAGGCGCTACTAATATTAATACTATTACTATCCCGCTCCTAATATAATACCCTCTCTTAATATAATTATCCTTAATTACTTAAGCTACTATCTTAGGGTTAAGTTATAGTAAGAACATTCCTTTATATTACTATATTTGCTAGGGTGATTTTTCGTAATACTTACGTTATTAAAGTAACGCAGTAATGTTAATAATATTAGGCTATATTAGCTTTTTTTATAGTAATTGCTTGCTAATAGTAACTAGGTTATAGTTACTCCTTAACTTAATAACTATAGGCTATTTTTTTTTTAAATTATTCTCCCTAATTAGACTAATTAGTCTAATTTTTTTAATTAGCTTAACTTTATAGGGTACTAATTATTACTAATTACCTTACTCCTTCTGTTTTTCCTTTTAACTTATAGTAATAGCTTAATAAATTCGCTATAAGTCTATAGTAAGGGACTTATAAATTATAGTAATCTTTATAAATATTAGATTTTTTAATTAGCTAATTTAATTAAATAAGCCCTAATATATAGAAGCTTTTAGTTAGATTATCTTAGATTACTCTAAGTCCCTTAATTCCTATAAGAAAGGTTAATTCCTCCCTTCCTTTTCCCTCTTTTCTTCCCTTTTTTAAGCCTCTTATTAACTTATAAGTCCCTCCCTAGTATAATAGTAGCTATAACACTACTATTATATAATATTTACTAACTCTTTTATAGCTTAAGCTATTATATTATCTAAAGCTATTATACTAGATAAACTTACTATTAAGAATCCCCCTAAGGGAAGGACCTTATAATCTTCTAAAACTATATAAGTTTACTACTTATTTATTAACTTTTTGCTACTAACTTAGAGCTAGTTTAACTAAAATTCTATACCTCTATTATATATATAAAAAAAGAGATTTCTTCCGCACTGATCTAAAGGTCCGGAATCGCCTCTAAAATACAAACCATATTAATATTCAAATTCTCTACCTCTATTTACCCCCCCCTATAATGTTATATTATAATAGAGCTAGAGGTAGGTATAAGGGTAAGATGCTAATAGTAATTAATATAGGAGAAAGGGGGCTAGCATAGAGCTACCACTACCTAAACGTAGGAATAGGATAGTTTAATATCTAGAGAGGTAAGGATAACCTAATAATAGACTAGAACTAATTTAAATATCCTAATAAGACAAAATTCTATAATAAGATAGCTAGCCTTATCCCTAGTAATAAAGTTACCTAGGTATAGTGTATTACTAAGGCTATAGCCTACTAGGTAGCGGACTATGCCTATACTAAGATTAGAATAATAAATAATAATAATAGTAATATTTATACTACTAAAGAAGCCTTTAAATAAGCCCTTAAGAAGGCTATTAAAGAAGAAGCTAAGGATAATAATGCCCTAACTTAGGCAAGCATTATAGCTAGACTAGCGCTAAGAAGACTAAATAATAAACCTCCCTCCCTCTAGATCCCTAGTAAATAGTATAGAGAAGTACTTATTAAAGGAAATACTATTTAGGAATTACTTTAGTCTAGAAGCACTAAGGATATAATAATAGTAGTAAATAGAGCTACTAGCTAAGCTATAGTAGTAATAGCTAGATAATTCCCTAGTAAGGATATAATTATTACCTTTAAAGGAAATACTACCTAATATAAAAAGGACTAAAAATAGATTACTAAAGTATTTAGTCTAGAGGTAACCTTTTATTACTATATACTTAGTATTATTATTAAAGGATTCCTAATAAAGCATACTTTTATTAAAAACCTAGTAACTAAGATTAGAAAAGTAAATAAAGTAAATATAATTAAGATAACTATAAGGTACCCCTAGGGAGAAGGCACCTAAAGAACTACCCTAATTCTTAGACTAGCTAAGGTTAAAGATACTAATAAGATTTACTAAGATAAAATAGTCTTTAAAGCAAAGCTATTCTAAACTAAACTATATAATAAGACTTTATAACCCTAATAATACTATAATTACTTCTAAATAGGCTATATTATAAAGTTTTATAAGGTAACTCTAAGGTATAGTAAGTATAGCGCTAGCTAGTATAAAGATAGAGAGATATTTTACCTAATAAAAAGCAAATAAATAAAAGAAAACTATATTCTATACTCTAGCCTATACCTAGCCTAGTCTAGGGACTATCCTATACTAAGAGAGAAGTAAAATATAGTAAAGGTAGGATATCTAGAATAACTATTATATTTTACTATTAACTCCCTAGATAGAAGCCTAATACTACCCTAAGAGAGGCCTAGTATAGCTATAAAACCTATTATTATAATAGAAAGAAAAAGAGGCTACCTTATAAATATAAAATAAAGTGCTAAATAGCCTAGAGCTAAAAGCATTAGGTAATACGTAGAATAACTTAGAACTAGATTAAAACTAGTATAAGATAGTAAAGACTTACTACTCCTCTAATTAATATAGTAATATTATAAGTTCTCTTCTAGAATATAAATAAAAGAGATAGCCTAATATATATTATGCTCTATTACTAAACTAATATAGATATAATTATAATCTAAGAGTAGGAATATATAAAGCACCTATAGCCCCTAGCACTAGGCCTTACCTAGTTTTAACTAGTATATTATAATAGGTAAAATATAGTATATATAAATAAGAAGTATAATATAGGATTATAGTTAGCCTAGGGAGGAACTAATTAGTTACTAGTAAAAATAAAAGGAGTTAATATTTATTCCCTTTACTTAGAAAGGTATACTAATAACTAGAATACCCCTATCTATACTATTAATATAGAAGAGCCTTATAACTAAAGCGTATTTATAGGTAACTTTAACTAAAAACACTCCCTTTAGGATAACCTTAATAGGATAACTAGAGAAGTAAAGGAATTACTAGACTTTATAAGCTAATAAAGGCTTAGTCTAGTAATACCCTAAGGGGAACCTATAAGGTAATATAAAGATAATAGAGATAGTACTATAGACCTAGCGTAGGTAACCCTAGATATTTAAGTTTACTATAATAGTATAGAAGACCTTATAGGATCTAACTATATTCTATAGCTAATTAGTATCTTTACTATATAATAAGAAAACGCCCCCCTAGTCCTTAGATATACCTAGAATATAATAAATAAACTATATATAAAGGTAAAGGTAGTAGTATAACTCTAAGTAGAAAACACACTAAACCCCTAGGATAAGGAAGGGATTAATATATATATAATATAGCTTATTATAAACCTATAATAGATAGTAAAGAAAGTAGCCCTATAGAAGCGCTAGGGACTTCCTAGCCTAGAGGTATAGTAGTTAAGAAAAGTAAAAGAAGTAGTTACTAAAGCTAAATAAGCTAAGAGATAATAGAGATGCTAGAGAATAGATATAAATTAATAGGCCTATTCTAAGGTAAATAAGGATTAAGAATATATTATTAGAGAGGAGAAAAGGAATATATAAAGAGAGGCCCTATAGAAGGCTAATATATAGAAAAAAGATAGTAAGGTATAAAGACTTAAGAGGTAGGCTTAGCTCTATAGCTAGGCCCCCCTAGAACTCCCTAGACTTCTAGAACTAGAGAGGACTAATAATAACCCTAACCTAGCTACTACTTATAATAATAAGGCTAGTATACTAGTATAGAGGTTCTTCCCTAAACCTATAGTAAACCTCTTTTATATCCTAGATCTTACCTTCCTAGAACTTAATAATATACCTTTCCTAGATAAAGAATAATTTAGAATAAAGAATATTATAAATATCCTATTAAATATAGCTAGCTAGAAGGCCCTAGGAGATAATAAACTCCTAGTAGGCCTTATTAAAGCCTATAAAGAATTAGTAAAAAAGGCTATAGCTTAACTACTAAATACTATTCTTAAAGTAAGGTACTTCCTAACCTAGTTCTAGACTATAAGAGTAGTAGTAATTAGAAAACTAGGTAAAATAACTAAAAAGATAAGAAAAGCTAATATATAGAGATTTATCTTACTACTAAATATAGTAGGAAAGATTATAGAAGTAGTAATTATAAGGTAACTTATAGCCTTTACTAAGGTAAAGGGCCTTCTCCCTAAACTATAAATAGGTAATAGAATAAATAGGTTAATAGAAACTATAATTAAAGCCCTTATAGAATATGTAAGAGAGGCCTAGGGCAAAGGCAGTATTACCTTACTAGTATAAATAGATATTTTATTAGTGTTTAATAGAGTTAGCTACCTATACCTAATTAACCTATTAATCTAAATAGATATACTATATTAGCTAATAGCTATAATATATAGCTTTCTTATAGATAGAATAAGCTAGCTTAGCTTTAATAGTAAACTCTTAAGACCCTTTAAGATTAAAGTAAGTACCCTATAAGGCTTACCTCTCTTACTAATCCTCTTTCTCCTCTACTTAGCAAAGCTTTATATATGCCTTTAGGCTATCCTAGGTATAGTAGCTATAGGATTTACTAATAATATAAATATAGTAGCGTTTAGTAAAAACATAGCCTAGACCTAGAAGAGGCTTAAAACTATATAGAAGGTCTATAAAGAATAGGTAAAAAAAGTAAGAGTAAAATTTAACCTAGTAAAAACTAAACTTATATACTTTAGCAAGGCCTACTAGCCCCCCTAGGCTAGGGTCTAGCTTAGAATAGAGGAGATAGTACCTATAGAGTTCTATAGGTTCCTTAGAGTCTAGGTTAATAAAAAACTTAACTAGAGTGCTTATAAGAATATTCTTAAAGGTAAGCTTACCTAGTAGTGGCTTATACTCTCTATATTAGTAGTATTAGCTTAGGGCTATAGCTTTAGAGATGCCTAACTCCTATATATATAAGTAGTCTAACCTATTCTTACCTATAGGGTAAGTGCCTATTATACCCTAACTAAGAAGGGTAGAAAACTAAGAGGAATAGTTAAAAGCTTTATAGTAGACTAATTAACCTATCTCTAAATTATAGCTAGTGCATTTAAGGCTATACCTATTACCTAGCTAGAGGTTAAGACTTATATCCCCCCCCTAGACCTATACCTTAATAAGATAAAATAGAAGTTTAAAGAGAGAATTATAAATAGTAGAATAATAATAAGGATCTAAACTATAGCTAACTTAGTAAAGATAGTGCTATAATGTAGGAGAAGACCTTTCTTTATTAATAATAAACTAGAGGTAAAGCTATATAATAAATAGAAATAACGCTAGGAGAACTAGTATAATAAGGGATAACTAAGGTAGCATAGATATATAAGAGAACTAACTAAGGACTACCTACCTACTTATAATCTAAAGGAAATCTAAAAATTCTATATAGGGCTAGAAAAATATATCTCTTTAATACTAGTCTAATTACGTATAGGGAAGATTAGCCTTAATAAGTTCCTATTCTAAAGGGGTATTCCTAGGGTAACTTTACCCCTATATAGCTATAGCTAAGTAGTTAAAGACTAATATTATATAATAGTTAACTATACTAAATATAACTATAGACGCCCCTAATCACGCTAGCCTAGAGACATATAGGAAGTAAGGCTAGCCCTAAATAATCCCCTAAAGGTAAGATCTCTAGCTAGATAGTTCCTAGGTATAAGATAACTCTAATACTATACCCTAGTGTAAGACCTAGCCTTTAATCTACGTAGGTAAGTAGAGAACCTAGGATATTTCTAAAGCACTAGAGTTAATTAATATAGAATAGATATAGAAAATAACTAAGGGGAAGCGCTAGATTAAATAGTATAGGAATAGAGGTAGGCTAGGTATAGATCTATAATATAGAATTATAATATCTAGAATAGTCTTTAGATTAATTTTAATTACTAACTCCTAGTATTATACCTATGCTAACCTACCTTTACCCCTTCCCTAGACTATAACCTAATAGCTATATTACTCCTTCTTTAGAACTAGAATTATATCCTTTATTATCTTAGCTTATACCTTAGCAGGTAAGGCAGTGGCTAGGAGCTAGTTTATCTCCACTATGTATATATCTAAATGCTATAACTAGAAAATAATCTTATTATACTAATCCCTACTAGCACTAGCCTAGCCTAGACTTACTATAGATATACTTTATTTTTTTTTACTATAGTTCCTAGTATAAAGTTTCTTAATATAGTCCTAATAGTTATTTAGGACCTAAGGAGATATTAGACCTAGACTAGATACGCTACTAAACTAATATAGTAGTACTTATACTATCCTTAGTAACTATAGCTACCTAGATTTTAACTAACTACTAGTGCTTATTCTACTAGCTAGTTAAGTCTAGCTAAGAGCGGATTAGCGTTAAATTAGACCTAGAATAGAGGCGTTTACTACCTTTAAATACCTATAGTTTTAAACCTAATAGTTAAAATAAGCATTAGTAGCTAACCCTACCTAAACTAGTTAGCCTTATCTCTAAACCTAAATTAAACTAACTTACTAATAATATTATAGTATTAATATCCTAGACTATTAATTAACTAAGACTTATAAGAAATATACTAGATTCCTTATAGATTACCTAACTACTATAGATTAGGCTTAGAATAGGTATAAAATAGAGGTAAAGGGGATATACCTTTAAATCTTTTACTATAGCTTACTCTAGCTACTTCTTAGTTAGGGATTTCCTTAGGTATTACTCTAAATCTATAGTCTTCTAGGTAGGTTAGAGCTAGAATAGTATAGATACTAGAATACTTATAGCTTCTAATACTATTATACTAAAATTATATTTAGTCTATAATAAACATTAGTAATTAAACTAAAACTAGCCTAGGAGAGCCTTAAATAGCTTTAAAGAGAAAAAGAACCTATAGGAAGTTTAATAAAGGAAGAGAAAAGAAGTTAAACCCCTCTAGGGGGAAGAGCTCTCTCTTATACTTATAAGGGGAGGGGGATAAATTAGAGATATTAACTAGAAAATAAAAATATAAGATAAAAAATTAACTAGATAATATATAAGCAACCTAGGCCTAGAAACGCCTAGGACCTAAATTAGGACTATCCTCCCCCTATAGAGGGTAAATAATACTAGGTGCTTAGGCTTTATAAGACTAATAAGCTAGAACTAGGCTAGAGATAACTAAAAAGTAAGGCTATAGAGGAGCTAGCTAAAAAGTAAACTAGAAGTAAATTACTACTATAAAGCTAAGTTTACTATACTATAGGGTAAAGAGAGAAGGTTTAGAATAGAAATAGAGTAAGGCTAGACTAGAGTTAAAGAGGGCTAGGGACCCTATTTTTTCTATTCTTTTATCTCTAATAGGATAAGGCTAGCGTAAGCTAGTAATAAACACCTATGACTAGCTATACACAAAGCGATGCAGGCCTGGGTTAGGGTTAGCGTTAGCCTAATTATAGATGCAAAGGGGTTTTTCTTCCTAATCAAGGGTTTTCCCTTTTAACTAAGCAGCTAGAGTACTAGTACTAGCTATACATAGAGCTAGCTAGCGTAAATAATATATACCTCTATTATACCTAGTAAGTAGCTATCTAGAATATAGCACTAAGGAATAATAATAAAGAAAAACCTTAATATCTTACTAAAGGAAAACCTATATAAACTAAGTATTATTATTCTTCTAGTATAAACTTATTACTAACTTATTACTATCCTTACTAATATTTAGCTTTCTCTAGGTAATTCTATAAAGTATTATTATTAGAGCGTTGCTATTCGGAGCTGTGTTTTCTTGCTCACCGGCGCTGTACCCACATAGAAATTTGTCCTAGCTACATTTAGTCAAGCGGCTTGATTGCTACACTCTCCCGTAGAAAATACACGTAATCTCATGGAATCAGACCCCGCACTCTGAAATACATCACAACACAAGCAGATTTTTCAATTGAACGCGCACGAGGTCAATTAAACGCGCACAAGGCTGGTGGGATTGCAATTGTTAGGTCGCTTTCAACGGGGATATTATGCTCTGCGCTATACGGGATAATAAAATTATTATAAAATCAAACATGCTGCATAAGATTAGACATTCTGATAATAGAATTCGAAGATATGGTGATAATATTGTGGCCACTGTAATACAGCTGCATAGGCCTGTAATTCTGACTATTTTTTTTGCCAGGGAGTGCCATACAAATTTAGTGGCGGGGCGTGGAATTTGAGATGTGGCCCTATCACCTGGTGGGTACAGCGCCGGTGAGCAAGAAAACACAGCTCCGAATAGCAACGCTCTATTATTATACCTATAATAATAAGACTTATATTAGAGTAAGTTAAACCTTAAGAGATTACCTTTTATTTACTACTAACTTATTACTAGTACTCTAGTTAAATTATAAAGCTATATAAATAACTATAGGATATACTTTATAAGCTTCTAAAACTATATTATATTAATAAAGTAAGTTATTCCTTATATATTACTTTACTATTACTAACTTACTACTAGGGGTTTATATAAGCTAAGAAAAAACTTTATAATATTTTTTTAGCCTTAAAAAATACTAATAAATATAAGTAAGCTTACTATATATATCTTATAGCTAAGGCCTTTTAAGAAGTAGAATATAATAAATAAGCTACTTTTTTATAGCTAGTTAATATTATAAACCTAGAAACCTAGATTAAAATTACTAACTATCTTTACTTTATAGCTACCTATAGCCTAATAGTTAGTATTATTAACTTTACTACTTATTCCTTACTAACTTACTACTAGTTTACTTATATATAACCTACTCTCCTTACCTATATTAGCCTTATAGAGCTCCCTAAGGAGTTATAAGTTTAGGTATTTAGGAAGAATAACTCTAAGGAGAAGAATATAGGTAATATTATTACTAAAGAGTAGCTACTAAATAGCTATAAGTCTATACTTTAAATAATAAAATTTATTTTAAATTTCTTAAATTATAATTAAGTAAATTATTTCTTAATTAAATTATTATAAATCTAATAACTATTTAAATTCTAATGAAAAATTTAAGTAAGTAGCTAAAAATTTAAGATTTAGTTACTTAGTTACTACTTATAATCTTTAATAATTTCCTTTATTATAAAGTCTTTTTATAATACCTATAAATTCTCTAAATTATTATAATTCTTTAATTTAACTAAATATTTATACTATTTTCTATTATATTTATAAGTAATAATTTATTTAACTTTAAATTCCTCTTAATCCTCTTTAATATTATCTTATAGTAAGGTTATATTAATTATATTACTTAGATTCCCTTTAAAAGGTTCTAAGCTTATAATATTAAAAATATTATATAAGTATATTCCTTTAGGTAGTTTTAATTAATAAGCTAAACTATAATAGCTAACTTCTTTTTTAATTTAATAGGGTTCTAAATACTTTATAGCTAGCTTTTAGCTAGGGTATTATAGGTTAATATTTTTTATTAAGAGTAAGATATAGTTACCTATATTAAACTTTATTAGTATTCTTTTCTAATTATAATATTTCTTCTATTAAGCTTATAAGTTACTTAGTAGCTACTTAATCTTAGAGTACTTATATCTTAATTCTAAGACTTTATTTTCTACTTAGTTATTTACTATTAGAATTAGTATAATTACTTAATCTAGTTCCCTTAGGTTATACCCTTATAGCGCTTCTATAAGTATATAACTATAACTTATATATATACTTATATTATAAGTAAACTATACTATTAGGAGATAATTAACCTAATTAGTTTACTCTATATATATAAATACTCTTAAATAGTACTCTAGAACTTAATTTAAGCGTTTAGTCTAACTATTTATTTATAGATAAAATATAATACTTAGTTATTACTTTATTACTAAGAGGTAGTAAAATATTCTCTAAAATCCACTAGTAAATATTAAACCTTAGTTTATAATAATACCTTCTAGAGCTTTATAATCTTTAAAAATATATTCTAAAAAAACTAATACTAAACTATTACTAGTTAACTATATAAATATAGGTATATAAATACTATACTTTATAAATTAATTAACTACTACTAAGATTATATTATAAGTTTTATTTTACTAATTCTTAACTAGTAAGAGTCTAGTAATAAAGTCTATTAATAATTCTTAAAAAGGGTAATCTAGCACTAGTAGTATAGCTAGCTTACTATAAGGCTTATATATTCTTAGTTTTAATACTTAATAACTAATATAAGTATATATATATATCTTAATATCTTTTTTTATTCTAGGCTAAAAGTATTAATTAGTAACTTAATAAAGAGTTTTAGTAACCCCCTAATGCCTAGCTATAGGGTTATTATAGATTAGTAATAAGATCTCCTTTCTTATCCCTTATAGGATAAAGTCTTGATTCTTAAATATTAATAGCTTAAAGGGTCCTATAGACTATATCTATAATGCCTCTAAGTTATTGCTTTCTAGTAGTAACCTTTTCTCTATAATAAAGGCATCCCTTTATTATATATCTAATAAGACTTAGATTAGGGGTTTTAATTCTAAGTCCTTGTAAGGGCTTGGGCAAAGCCCAAGCCTTAGTGGCAACGCATGAGTAGTGCAGGGGAAAGGGGGCTGACATAAGCCAATCAGGGGGTATAAGGGGCCCGTATAGGACCCGTGTTCTTCCCTCTTCCCTTTCTTTCCTTAAGTTTCTTAATATCATCTCGATAGCCTATAGCCTTGTCGTATGGCTAGTCCATAACAGTCCTTATTTAATATAGTAGAGTTAAACTTAGTAAAGGTTCTCTATATTACTAAGACCCTTACTATAATGCTTTTACTAGGTTATAACTCCTTAGCTAGTTAATCTAGACTAATAGGTAAATCTCCCTATACTATAATGCCTTCTTTAAGTGTATCTAGACTAATAGGCTTATTTAAGGTCTATACTACTCTATCTCTATAAGGTAATAGCTTACTCTTAAGTATATATAAACTAATAGGCTAATCTAGTTAATAAATAAGGGATGATTTTATAAAGCACTAGATATTAGTAGTTTTATTATAGCATTCTTATAGCTTATTATTTATAACCTAAATACGCTATAATTTCTTAGAACACTAGATATTAGTAGTTTTACTATAGTTTTACTATAGTATTCTTATAGTATATTACTTATAAATTTAGTAAGAAAGGTTAGTAACTATAAGAATACTACCTTTACCTTTCTTTCTTTACTTATATAGTTTAATCTCCTTAATAGAGTATTAGTAAGGTTTAATTTACTTACCTTATATTTAATTATAAAGTTAAATAAGTAAAGCTTATCTAAAGTAATAACCTATTTACTAGTTAGCTTTAGTTTTATAGCTAAATACTTATAGTTTAAGTAATTTATTATTACTATAACTAAATATATTAAATATATAAGGTAATACCTCTAAGTTTAAATACCTCTTAGATAGCTAGTAGCTCTATATTTAGTATTATATAGCATAGCTTTATCTTATTTAACTTCCTTAATATATATATTACTAAATACTAGTAACCTAGCACTAACTACGCTAGGATAGCTCTAAGTATATAGCCTAAGGTATTTATTTTAACCCTTAATAAAGCTAATAGGTTAAAGTATACTAGAATTAGTGCCTCTTAGAATTATTTTTATAGCTCCCTAAATACTACTAGCTTATTAAAATCTAGCTTATGTTACGGACTAGCCATAAGACAAGGCTATAGGCTATCGAGATGATATTGAGAAACTTAAGGAAAGAAAGGGAAGAGGGAAGAACACGGGTCCTATACGGGCCCCTTATACCCCCTGGTTAGCTTATGTCAGCCCCCTTTTCCCTGCACTACTTATGCATTGCCACTAAGGCTTAGGCAAAGCCTAAGCCCTTATATACACCCTTACTTACTCCTTTCTTACCTATATTATTATTACTTCTTATTATAATTTATCCTTACCTACTATATCCTGCTAGCATAGTGTATTTAAGCTATATATAACTAGTATACGTATTATGTGGCTTGCTAGTAAGGGGTTGAAAATCGCCCCTACCTGTGTAATTAGCCTATTCCTGCCTGTCCTATGTGTTACGTCTAATATAATGCTATACCCCTCCCTTTGTTATCCTAATAGCCCTTGTTCCCTACCTGCTTAAGGTACTCCTCCCTTTACTCTTGCCTATATAATAACCATGATTAATTATTTTAATAACTAACTTATTAATATAATGTATTTAGGTTATATATACTAGTGTATACATTATATAAAGTTTGCTAATATAAGGGATTAATATATTCTCCCCTTATAATTAGCTTATCCCTATTTGTCTCGTATGTTATATCCTTCTATAACGCATAACCCCTTCTTTATTATTATAATAGTCCTAAACCCCCCTACCTATTCGCATCCCCCCCCTACTACTATTACACATATAAATATCCTACTAAAAATCCCCCTAGATTAAACCTTCTCCTAATAACTAATATCCTTATATTATTACAAACCTATCTTACTGCCTATTCTTTCTTATTCTTATCCTATTACTTATCCTACTCCTATCCGTCCTAACTATAATATTATTATACCTAAGTTTAGTGCGCTTACTGCCCCTGCTAGTAAAGGTCTAGCCTACCCTAAGCCCCCCTTTACCCTATATCTAGCTTAGGCCCTTAGGGAGTTTCTTATAGAAGGAGACTTTAATAATAAGCAGTATACTACCCCTAAGGTAGTTTTTTGTCCCTATAGGCTATATATTAAATAGGCCCTTACTATAGGTATACTAGAATATTATCCCCCTAAATCTAGCAAGTCCTATCCCCCTTACTAGGGAAACTATATAACCTATGTTTAGTTAACTAGGTACCTATCTACTAATCCCTACCTCTATTATGCCTTAAAGGATCTTAAAGCTAAGATTACTATAGGTATATATATTATCTATCCTAGCGTCCCTAGGACCCTAACCTAGAAATAAAAAATACTAGTATTATCTTAGCACTATCATGCTCTTATCTCCTATTAGACTACTCTTCTCTATAAAGCCTAATTTAACCTAGTGCCTATCTAGTCCTCTCTTAGACCTCCCCTATCCTCTAACTCCTTTATTATAAATATAACTAAGCATAGTGTAGTCCCTTATAACTATAGTAATCCCTCTACTAGGCATAGTATAGGGAACTAAATACAGTAAGTTATAGGCATTCTATTCTAATAGAACTAAGAGATTATAAGCAGCCTAGCTACTATCCGCTAGGAACTTTATAGAGGCGTTACCCCTAGTAGCACCTATTAAAGTACTTCCTATATATCCTACGTTATTAAGGCTAGGGATATATCTCCTTCCTATTAATAGCAAGAATATTACGCTTAGAACTTAGGTAGTGGCTATACTAAATATTACAGTGCGCGCTACGCGCCCTATAATCGCTAAGATACTCCCTCCTACTAAACTTCTAGTTAAGCCTATAAGCTACTGCTTCTAAATAACCGCTAGCCCCTAACTAGGTTTTACTTATAATAAACCGTAAGCCTTATTCCCCCTAGTAGTAAAGTAAAGGACCTTACTAGGGATAATAGTAGTAATAAGAAGGAGGATAAGTTTAAGGATATACCCTTATATTCTAATATCTAAGTATAAATAAAGGGTAAAGAGAGTGTGCCCTAGGTTCTATATATAGCCTCCTTTAGAGAATAAGTTTTGCTAAATTAAACTAGTCTATTACTATAATATATATCCCTTTACTCCTTTTTAAATTTATCTAGTGCTTATATCTCCTATATATTTTCTAATAGTTCCTATATTAGTTATATATATCCTATTTACTTAATAAGAATATTTTATCTTTCACCTCTCCCTAGTGTATTCTAAGCTGCTAAAATCTTCTCTATATAATATTCCTTAATAAGCTTAGGGTTATCCTCTAATAGAACCTATTCTAAACCTGGTTAGAAGTCCTAAACTAGTTAACTTAGGAGGGGGTCCGTTACTGCTTATTTAATAAGGTCTATATAAAATACTAGATATATACCCTTTAGGATATTAAGTTAAATAGTAAGTAGAGTTAGTACTTTAACTATAGTGTACTTAGCCACTACCTAGTTAAGTTTGCGTAAGGGCTAATTAGTCTTAATGTTCCTAAGTAATAACTATACCTTATCTCCTACTTAGAAGCGCTTTGCTAGATAATATATAGCCGCTGTAACGTCCTACTGCTATTGCTAAGTATAAGCTATAGTAGCCTATATAAGGGATATACCCTCCTAGAGGTATTCTAGGAAACGGATAGCCCTCCCTTTTAATATAGTTTCTAACGGAACTAAGTCTAACTATGTCTAAATAGGCTATAGGTTATAGCTATAAAGGAGTTTATTTAGGCTAACCCCTATAACTAATGAATTCCTATTATTAATTACTAGCTAGTAAGCTATAAGGTGTTTAGGCTAGTTATACTAAGAAAAGGAAACGTACACATATAGTATAGCCTATACCTCTTGGTTTATCCTCTCTATGCCGCTGTTAGTCTATAGGTAATAGGAGGTAGAAAGAAGCTAGTCTATACTAATACTTAAGCATAGTATTATCTAGAAGTTACCTAGCTAGTTAGAGCCCTTATCTATAATAATAGATTAAGGAAATCCCTAAAATCACTACTAAACCATTTTAAAACGCTCTACGCATACCTTAGCCACTATAGAGATTATTGCCTCTAGCTATATAAACTTAGATAGTCTATCTATAATTACTATAAGGAACTATAGTCTCTCTAGGGAGAATAATAGCAAGTTTGTTATAAAATTAATAGAGATTTATAACCAGTATCTATTAGGTATTAGTAGTAGTTTTAGCAGGCCCTAATAGTATTATTAACTCTTATAACTTCCCTAATAAAAGTAATTACAGATAAATCTACCTATATCCTAGGCTATCCTATCCTAGTGGAATTGCTATTATAGGATCTAGAATGTAGTGTTATGCCCTAGGTGCTCTGCTACCAGTAAGTCATAGGACTGCTAAATAAGGGTTATTATTAAAGGTTCCTAGGCTAGAACCTAAGTATAGCCCCTAAACTAGAGCACTCTATAAGCGCTTATTAAGCAGTCTATTACCTATTCCCTTATTATTACTTCTAGGGGAAACTTCTATACCCCTTCCTATATAGCCCTAAGGCAAATAAGGTAAGTTAGATCTAATAAAACTGCCTAGTCCTAAAGAGTCTAAAGGTATTTTATTATAAAGAGGCACTCCCCTATTAGCAGTAGTGCTAGATAGGGTAAAGATAAACCTAGGATAGAGTCTATTTAAGTCCTAGCAAGAGACTATAAGAGCACTATAATAGTAACTGGTTATAAGATACGTCCTATCCTTAAAGACCTCCTTACCCTATCCTATTCCCTTTAAGAAAGGGTATCTAGCTGTTATACTTACGTACTAGGTCTATAATATAAATAAAAATTAAATAGGGAGAGCATATCCGCCTATTGCGCCTAGCGCTCTATTATAAGGCACGGAGTAGTGAAGTATTCCAGGTTCTTGTGATCTATATATATCGTGAATAGATGTGACATGCCTTGCAATTTTGCTAACTATGCCTTAAGATAAGATATAATAGCTAATAGCTCCTTATTATAAATAGTATAATTCCTTTAAGGGGCTATAAGGCTTATAGAGTAGTAAGTAACTAGGTATAACACACTATCTAATCCTTCCTATAATAGGTAGCCTCCTAAAGCTATGCCTAAATAGTTAGCTTCCACTACAGTGGTATAGTTAGGATCCTATTAGGTAAGAACTAGGTGCTTAATAAATAATTCCTTTAACCTTTTAAAAGTATTATTCTCCTTAGGACCCTACTAGAAGGGGATATCCTTTTAAGTAAGCTAGATTAAAGGAGCTACTAAATTAAAGAAGTCCTTAATAAAATTATAGTAAAAGTTTGTAAATCTAAGGAAGCTCTAAACCCCCTATAGCTTTATAGGGACTAACCATTCCCTAATAGCTACTACCTTAACTAGATTAGGGCAAACTAAGTGCCTTGCCGTAATAATATAACTAAGGTATTAGACCTCCTTTACTACGAACGCGGACTTATTAAGGTTAAGGTATAAACCCACTGCCCTTAATCTGCCTAGTATTAATTATACCTTAGCTATATAGTCTTTCTTTAACCCCCCTAAATAGACTAGGATATTATCTAAATAGGCCATAATAAAGTCCCCTAACGCATCTCCTAGGGATTTATTTATGTAACGTTAGAACGTTGCTAGTGCGCCTACTAGACTAAATAGGCATACTAGCCATTTAAACAATCCAAATCTTATATAGAACGCTGTAAGATACTCCTATCCTTCTGCTATTCATAGCTTATAGAATGCTACGTGGATATTTACTTTTATAAACCATTACACCTAGAATAAGGAATAGAGTATTTCCTTAATTAATAGAAGGAGGTAGTAGTCTTATGCTATTATCTTATTAAGCGCGTGGTAGTTAACATAAAATCTCTAACCACCGCTTGCCTTCTTAACCAGAAGGATAGGTGCTATAGCTAATAAGGAGCTAGCACGGATCTATCCCTTATCTATAAGGTTAGTAACTTAGCGTCTAATCTCTAATAGTTAGTCCTAGGGCATGTTATATAATAGCCCCTATAGAAGTGTTAGTTATAATCCATCCGTATTCTTTTAAAGGCAGATATAGTAGTCTAGTAAGCTCCTATATAGGGGTAGGCTATCTGCCTTTAACTTATTAAATAAATCTGTAAAGTCTATAAGTTCCTTAGGTAATATTAAGGTATCCTATTATTCTAGTTTTAACTTTAGAGCTAAAAGTTATAGTACTATTATAATTTCTTTTAAGCTTATAGTAATAAACCTTATAATTATATCCTTCCGCTATTATGCTTAGCGTGCCTCCGCTATATATAAGGAACTAATTATCCCTTATGTTAGTGTGTCTATAGTGCGTTCTAAGGACTTAGAAATGCATAGACCCTTAGCCGCCCTAATAACTAACTATTGTTTAGCCGCGTAAATCACTATATCACGGTGTTCTAACCACGGCATCCTAAGGATTACATTATAGGTTAGGCCTAGAATAACGTAGAGGTATACTAAAGATTCCTAACTATCCATATTAATCTAGGTATATACTATATAGGTAATTAATAAGGTTTTCTCCCTTACCTATTTCCCTTTTCTTTCTATTTTTACTGCGGTCTAGACTTATCTCCTTTTTAGTAACTAAATAAGCTCTAGGCCTAGCTGCTATACTGCTAATTCACTAATAGCGCTATAATAATCATAGCTATAGTTAATTTAAATATAGAGGTACTTATGTGTATTAAAGAGTATAGGAACTAAGAAAGGTGGTTAATCTATATACTATTTTACTCCCTCCTCTAAGATTATACACTAACTATAGTTATAATTACCTATCCTAGTTAGCTAGCCTTTACGCCCTTGTGCAAGTCTTTGCTTAGGGGCTACTTGTTTTCTAATAAGTTAGACTTAACCCCCTTATCCCCACTCTCTATTTCTGCCCTATAGGTATTAATACTAACCTTTAGTTAGTAAGGCAGGAATAAGGAGCATTCCTATATCTAATAGTCCTTTAAGCTATAGTATAAGCAATATTCTTCCTTATAACATCTTATTATTTCCTCTGTTATTACCTACTTAGCATATTATAGTTTAGAGGTCTTTTTTAGTCCCTTTCCCTTTCTCTTAGGCTTCCTACGCTTTCCTGACTAAGTTAATATAGCGCGAATACCTATTATTAGTGTATTACTATCCTGGTTAACTTAAGGGGTTAGGGCCTTAGCCTAATAGGGTATGCGATAGGCCTAATGCTTCTCCTCTAAGGCGTTAGCCTTAATATTAACCGCAATACCACGGAATTATCTAACTACTACTAAGTAATCTTTATAGCTAACCCCTTTGCTAATACTATACTCCCTTATATGCTTATTAAGTAAGTATTAAAGCTTTGCTAGCTTTACTTTATCTATTTATATACTGCCTCCTACTAGAGAAAGCTTCTATTTAAAGTAGATAAAGAATAAAGCAAACGCTTCCCCTAGCCCCTATTTAATATAGTTAAGTTTAGTAAGAGCTATTTCTTATTAATAGGGATTAGCAAATATAGACTCTAAGTATTCTAGAAAAAGAACGGGGTTATAAGTATATTAGTAGCCTAGCTTAAAATATATAGTAATATAGGCTTAAAACTTAGACCCTAAGTTCTAAAATACAAATATCTATTAGTCCTTATTAGTCCTAATAAAGTCCTTATCTGCCACTAGCTTATATTCTATAAGGATCTTCTAGGAAGCGAACGTAGCCTTATCGCTATTGTAAGGGTTGCCTATTAGAATTAGTTTTCGTTTTATCTAGGGTATGACCAGTAGTGTAATAGGTAGGTTTAGTTAAGGAACCTATTTAGGCTAGGCCCCTTATAGCTGCTTTGTTTAAACCTATTAGTGTAGGGTTACGATCTCTCCTTATTACTATTTAATCATAAGTTAAAGTAATTTAAGTTAAGCGGATAGGGCCTTTATTAGTGGAGTGGTATCTATTAATAGTGTTATGTTTCCCTACAAGGGCTAGTCTTATAGGTGCAAAGAATCCGTTATGTCTATTATATCTATTGCGTCTATTATGTTTACTGCGTTTATTGCGTTTTTAGTAGCCTTCTTTAAGGCTAAAGGAAGTTTCTTAAATATTACGGACTAGCTATAAGATAAGGCTATAGGCTATTAAGATAATATTAAGAAACTTAAGGAAAGAAAGGGAAGAGGGAAGAACACAGGTCCTATACAGGCCCCTTATACCCCCTGGTTAGCTTATGTCAGCCCCCTTTTCCCTGCACTACTCATGCGTTGCCACTAAGGCTTGGGCAAAGCCCAAGCCCTTACACTTAAACTTTACTAGTTAATCTCCTTAAAGCTAATTAGTTAATAGAATAACTATTTTACTATAGCCCTTAATAAATCTTTAATAGAATCTAGTAAAACCTAGGAATAACTAAATATTAAATACACTATAAGGTACTAGCTAGGTTACTATTACCTTAATCCTTATAGGTTCTATTATAATCCTAGCTTTAGATATAATAAAACCTAGGAATTTAACCTTAGTATATAAGAATTTATACTTTTCTAGGTTAATAAAGAGGCTTACCTCTTAAAGCTTCTAAGGACCTATTTTATATACCCCTTATACATAGCTATATTACTACTATAGATTAGGATATTATTTAGGTATATAACGTAAATTGTATTTATAAGACCTTCTAAGGCATTATTAATATATTCTTAAAAGGTAATAAGTGTATTAACTAGTCTAAAGGGTATTATAAGGTATTTAAAGTGCTTATATCTATATTAAAATATAGTCTTTTACTTATCTCCCTTATAGATATATAGCTAGTAGTATATATCTTTAAGGTCTTATTTAGTATAGACCTTTATACCCTTTAATTAGTTTAAGATCTTAGTAATAAGTAGTAATAACGCCTTATCTTTAACTATAATCCTATTAAGGCCTTTATAATCTATATAAAGGTATAATTTTCCTCCTTTCTTTAGTATAAATAATATTAAGGCCTTAGCTAGGCTAATAGATCTCCTAATCTATCCTTTTTGCTACACACTTGCTAAGTACTTATAAAGTACCTCTAGCTCTTTCTTTACTAAATTATATATTAGTCCTTATAAGGGTATTTTTCCCTTTTCTAATTTAATTATATAAGTCTAACCTTCTAATATAGGAAGGATACCTATAAGCTTATTTAAGAAGATATCTTTAAATTCTTTATAAGCCTTAGGTAATTAAGTAATTAGTTTATAAGCTTTGCTTATATCTATTATTACTAGGTTATTATAAGGCTTATCTCTTTTAACTGCTAAGATATTATTGCCTTTCTATATAATTTCTATTATTAATCCTTATAGAATAAACCTAATATATATGCGTTTTACCTCCTTATATATCTATTATATTCTTACTACTAATCTAAGGTATCCTTTTATAATAGGGTGTCTCTAATAACTATTTTCCTAAGACATAATTATAGGCTTATATATAACTACCTAGTTATGCCCTAATAAAAGATTCTTACTAGTATTTACTATATAGTAGCTAACTTAATATATTCTTATATAGCCTATACTATCCTTAACTATTAGGGTTTATAATAAAATCCCTTAATACTTTATTTTAGCCCCTCCTAGGTACAAGGTAAAACTGCTTATATTATTACAGCCCGTTTTTCTTTAATATCTTGTCTATCTTATTCACTATTTTCTCTAAGCTCTTATTACCCTTCTTATTCTTACTCTTTATAAAATCCTCCCTTATTTTTACTAACTTCCTAACCTCCTTTCTATTATAATTCTTCTTACTTTCTAATAAGTCTTTTTAGTTCTTTAACCTAGTGGTTATAGCCCCTAGCTTTAGGTTATCCTTTGCTATTCTATAAATCTATTAGCTAGGATAATAATTAACTAACAACGCAAGACCTACTTAGTGTGTTATAGGGACTTGAATTAGGTTAGAAGTAAGTAAGAATAAGTTATATATAGTGTAAGGGTTTAAGTTCGCCTTAGAGCTTTAGGGCATAAGTAAGTGGTAAGGTGCGAGAAGATAGAAGAGATAGTGTAGAGAGAGGGAATAAATATAGTTATAGAGAAAGGGGGAATTATATTAATTTATGCTATAAGCAAAACTTAAACGAATTTAAGTTTAACTATAGTTATAATAACTCTTATGCTAATATAGCTATAAAGTTTATTATTAATAAACTTTACACTAATCTTATAGCTCCCTATATTTATGCCCTTAAAGCTTATTCCTATATTAGGCTACTTTTTTTATTACTGCGGTACTGTTAATTAGTTATTAATTATTGCACTAGCTAGGTGTTGCTAGTAATTCTTATATTATATGTGAATTTTAGATGCATTGGCCACTGCCAATGAACAAAAAAATTATAAAAATCATACTTTATTTTAGCTAGGGCTATACTCTTAAGGGTTATTTTATCTTTCTTAATATTAGACTAATTAACTTCTATTAGTAACTTTAGATAGATAATTAAATAGGTTATACTAGGATTAAATAGTGCTCTTATAGCTACCTATTTATATTCTTATTATAATTTTGCCTTTACTTATAATCTAGAATCCTTAGGTAGTAATTTAATAAGAGCGTTTTCCTAGGGTTATATAGAGCTAATTAGAGTTTTATTTATATTAGATAGTTCCTTTACTTAGTTACTATTACCTTAGTATATCTCTATTATATAATTTCCTCTCTTATAGATAGAATAATCTAGTTCTTTATACCTTAGCATAATATATTCTAATTTACTATACTTAAAATATATAAGAGATAAACTTATTACTCTATTATTACTTTATTTTTATAATTCTTCTAGTATAGTAAAATACTATCTTTTCCTTTTCTAGTTATTACCTTAATTATTACCTTAATTACTTCCCTAACCTTCTTTAGTTATAACCTTTACCTTCTTTCCTTAGCTTACTAAATAAGTCTAACTCTTAGGGAACTCTTAGCTAAGCATTTACTTTTTTATAGTATTATTAAGGCTATTAATAAATATATAGATTTATAAGTATTTAGGAATTACTTTAGGTAATTTAGCCTTTACCTTACCCTAGATCTTTATAAAAGTCTAGAATAATTAGTAATTCTCTTACCTAAGACCTATTAGTATCCTTATAGCTTCTAAGCACTATATATTCTTATTTATAGTCCTTATCTTAACTATTCTATAAATCTATCCTAAGTATAACCTTAATAGTTTATATAACTATTTATAGTTATATAATATATTTACTATTACTTTATATTATTTACTAGATAGCTACTAGTATAGGTAACCTTAGTTATATTATTTATAAAGGTACTATAATCTATAGTAAAAGCTATATTTAGATTTACTAAGAAATTCTAAAGACTCTTAAAGGTATTCCCTTTATATATAGGTGCTCTTAATTATATCTTTATAAGGCTATATTACTATATAGTAAGTGCTACTGTGTGGCCTATGTCGCTCACCTAGAAAACACGCGATCGCGATCACCACGCGCGAGGGTCATAAAGGGGTAGAAGGCATAGATAAGATGATATTAGTTATTAAGGATAAGGGATTAATTGATCTATAAAGGGATTAATTATAGCTATGTATCTAGATTATTATTATTACACACTAAGGTTCTAAGGTTTTAAGGTTAGCGCCTAGCTTTTACTATAGCTTAGGTTTATATAAAAAGAGATAATTAATTTATTCCCCTATGTTTTAACTAAAAAGTCCCTTCTAACCTAATAGATTATTTAATCTAATCTATCTTTATATAAAGAGATAGATATCCTTCTATTACGATTGCTGCTGTTAAGCTTGCTTAACTCCTTCTCTCTAACGTGCGCAGACGTTAGAGCTAGCTACACGCGTGGGCTAGCATTGTGTCTTTTGGGGTATTGTTTCCTTTGACAAACTACCTAAAGCACTAAAGAAGGGGTATTTATAGGTCCTATATCTAAGTTACCTAAGGGTATAGCTATCTCTATTACCTATAGGTTTTGCTATAATTATATAAGTTTCTATCTCATTTCTATAATATATATCTAAGTTATAGCTTTTTTAAGGTATTAGTTTAGTAATACCTTCTTATTATCTATAAGTATTCTGCTTAATTAGTTACCTAATAGGGATTATTAGACTACTTTAAATAGGTTTATAGGTATAGTATTTTCTTACTTACTTACTATATTATTATAGCTACTACCTAATTAGGTTATTATATAGTAAATTCCTAATATCTTAATCTAACTAATAGTTTATTACCCTAAAGGGAAGAGAGATTAATTTATTAAGGCTTTTAGCTTAGGGATAAATAATAGAGTAAAGGTTAGATTAAAGAGTTATAGCTATTAAACTACTAGCTAGGGGTAGGTGCTTAAAGGGTTTAATCTCTAGCCTTTCCCCTTATAAGTAAGGAAAGCTCCCTTAAATACCTTATAGTCCTTACGTAACTAGCTCGTAGCTAGGTTATAGCTCTATGCTCCGCTAGGCGCTACTAACATTAATGCTATCGCCATCCCGCTCCTAACATATAACCACTAGGTTAAAGAACTAAAAAGACCTATTAGAAAGTGAGGAGAATTATAATAGAAAGGAGGTTAGGAAGTTAGTAAAAATAAGGGAGGATTTTATAAAGAGTAAGAATAAGAAGGGTAATAAGAGCTTAGAGAAAATAGCGAATAAGATAGATAAGATATTAAAGAAAAACGGGCTGTAACAATATAAGCAGTTTTACCTCGTACCTAGGAGGGGTTAATAATACTATATTATGTGGGCTATTCCTAGCTTATCTTGTAAGAGGGTTTGTTATATGCTTAAATTAAGTTACCTTATACTATTATTATAAGATCTTCCTAGCTATAAGGATTAAATCTACTGCCTAGGCTACTAGCTTCTGTTAATTACAGAGGCTTAGTATTAAGGGTCTTTCTTATTCTTTATGGTTTAAGCCCTACTAATAATTATAGGATTATAGATTTATTAGATTTAATTATTAAGGTCCTTATAGGAGGTTATGCTAATAATAATAATAGTAGCGCCTCGGCGCAGAGGCGAGATAGCAGAGAACGAACCAATCACTAAGGGAACAAATGAAAGTTAATCACAGGAAAGGAGCCTATAAAGGCAGCACTAAGCTAGACATAGGCTATATAACGCGGTTATAGTAGGAATAATTTAATTAAACCAGAATAAAGTTATTAGATTTACTATAAACACTAGGTATTTACCTAGTCTAGTTTAGAACTACCTTACTATAAACTATATATATTAATAATAAAATTAAAATTAAAATTATTTCTACTTAGAAATAGGAAGGGTATTTACCTTAGTAATAGCTTATAATAGCTTATAATAGCTTATAATAGCTTAGATTAGCTTAGATTAGCTTAGATTAGCTTAATTTACCTTTATTTACCTTATAATATTATTAGTGTTAAAGTTTAATAAAAAATAAACTAAATATAAAAGTTTAAAATATTAAAGTAAGTAAATATAAGTAAATTACTATGTAAAAAGCTAAACCTTTTAGTAATTTAGTATCTTAAGGTTTAGAAAAATATTAATAAAATAAAGTTATTTCCTCTTTTTTATTTTTTATACTAATAATAAAAGTAAACTAATAAAATAATAATAATAGTAATAAATATATAAGTCAATATTTATTAGTACTTACTAATAAACTTTTAGTAATACTATACTAATTTAAAAAAAGCTTAATTATACTCTATAAAGTTATAGGTAATTATTATATTAAATAGAAAGTGGGTCCTCATATAATTACTTAAAAAAGGTTAAACTAACTTAGATTTATAATAACTAAATATAATTTATTACCTATTAGACTATTACTAATTAGTTATAGACCCACTTTTATTAATACTATACTAATTTATAAAAAGTACTATTATACTTTATAAAATAGTACTTTATAAAGTAAGAGATATTTATAAAATATAATTAAAAGTGGGTCCTAGTACAATTAAGCTTATTTAAGCTATATAACTTAGTTTTATAAGTATATAAGGAATATATATATATATTACTAATTCTAGAAGTTTTATACTTTCTTTATAGGTAATATTAATAAGATATATAGATTTATTATATATATTCTAGTTAGCCTTTAAGATTTTAAGAGCTAAAAGTATAATTATATTAATATTAATAGTAAATAATAAGTTAAAGCTAAGTAAAGAGTCTTATTATATTACTTTTTATTTATAAGTAATAAATATATAGTTTATAGACTTCTATTTATTTATTTAGATATAATAATAATTTAAATCTTTTATATTACTTTAGTTTAGGGTATTTTTTAGGTAAAAACTATTATAATAATTTATCTTAATTGTAGATTCCTTCGGACCTTTAGGTCTTGTTCGGTTCATTATGGCTAAAGGTAGAGATAGGAGTAGGGCTATAAAAGGGATACACGTAATGCGATTAGTCGCATCGCACACTGCTACCACACTATAACGCCACTATTACCCTATATCTCTATTTACTTTTTCCCACTTTACTAGCTAGCTAGATTCCTCTCCTTCTCTCCTTTTTACCTATTATTAATTAATTATAACTATTATTAACTTTAACCCTTTACACTAGTGCATTATCCCTTGGTAAAACTAACACTAATTAGTGGTTAAAAAACCATAGATAAGCTAGGTTTACAAAGAAGAGATATTTCTGCGATTATAACCTCCTTCCTATAGAGTCTAGGCAAGAGCTATAGGACCTTCGTTATAAAGAGAGAGATTTAGCTATAGAGTATGCTAAAGGAAAAGAGTAGATTGCTTTAGATAACTTCTTAGGCTGCTAAGGGATTAATTTATTAACCCTTAGGCTTAATTAAGGGATATTGCTATTAACAAATCAATCTTATTATCTATTATAAGAAAACTAACTAAATAACTAAGTATATCGCTATAAGGTATATAAGAAGGCATTTTACTTAAACCTAACGTTAATATAATAACCTTAGCTAAGCTAGCTAACTAATATAACCTCTCTTTTACTCCTACTAATTTTATAATCTTCTTCTTTACTATTAATAGTCTTTACTCCTCTATGCTTAGTGTATATTATATAAGGTTAACTAATTTTATATTTTTATAGCAATTATAAATTACTATAAACCTCCTTCCCTTTTTATTTATTATCTCTTTCCCTTTTTAGCTAATTTACCTCCTTTTCCTTCCTTTATTAACCTATACTACCTTTTTTCCCCCTAATTTCCTATTTTTTATACCTTCTTACTTTCCTTATTCTCCCTTTCTTCCTATTTTTCCTAGTTTACCTAGTATACTCTTATTACTACTCTCTTTTTATAGCATAGCTATCCCTTCCTTTACTTTCTTTTAATTAGGACTAAAGAGAAACCTAGAAACTTTACTAGGATTATAATCCCTTTTAGTTTTACTAAGGGGAGAGACTACGCTATACCTATGCTATATTTATAGTTACTAGCCTTTATTTTTCTAATTTAATTAGACTTCCTAGATCTATTAGGCTTCTTAGCTCTATTATAATAAACCCTAGTCTATTAATAAGAAAATCCCCTAGAGTATTTAATCCTAAGGGTAAGATACCTAAAGAACCCTAAGAAAAGATCTATAAAAAGCTACTAAAAAAGGATTTACCTAGGTAGCTATAGCTATTCTTTCTAGCACTTACTAAAGACTAGGAAAAGCTTATATAACTAAACCCTAAGACTACTATATAGTATAAGCTTAATAATTAAATTATAAGATTTATTTATACTTATAAGTATTATAACTATAGAGATAAAGACCTTTAGGAGACCTTTAAAGAAAACTTTAAAGGTTAGTTAAGAGAAATATTTAAAGGTTTAATAGTAAAATTATATAATAACTTTATAACTTCTTATAAGATAATAATATTTATATTCCTTAAGGCCTAGGAGTTTAAATTATAGTTATACTAGAATAGGTACTATAAGAAAAGACTAAATCCCCTTAGATAAAGGAAAGAGTAGGATTTACTAAACCCTAAGATCCTTAGTTTTAACCTTCTTAACCTCCTTAATTACTAACTCTAGATATTTATATTTACTAGCCCTAGTAATCTCTTTATTCCCCTTAAGAACCTTTATAATATCCCTTATTACCCTAGGGCTACTTACCTTAATAATGCTTTTATCCCTAATAATCTACCTCTCCTATATAATCCTTTCCTTTTAATAAGTAAATTATAAAGAAAATCTCTAAACTTATAAAGATATATAAGAATAGTAATTACTATAGTAAGAAACTATATAATTTCCTTATACTAAAGATTATACTCTTTAAGAGTAAATATAAATAAATTAATCTTTCTAAATCTTACTTTTATAAAGCCTTCTCTATTATATTAATAGGAGATACTAAATAATACTTCCTTAACTACCTCTTTAGAAAGAACCTCTCTTATAAAGAGATAATAGCTAATATCTATTAATGCTTTAAGATAGTAAGTAATTAATAGTTTTACTAATATAAATAGAGTAATATAATATTAAATAATACTATTACTTAAAACCCTAATAAAATAAAGCTTAAGTGCCTTAAGATTATATTAACTACCCTTAAGAGAGTTTATAAGGGACTATTCCCCTTTAATATAGTAAATATAAAGCTTTATTAGTAAATATTAAATATAGTCTTTAGTATACCTAAATATTAAGTAGTAGAATATATCTATTTACTAAGCTTTAAGAACCTTATAGAAAACCTTTATAAATTAATTATAATTATAAAGACTAGTAAGAGAAATATTTAATACTACTAGTATTAAGAAAGTAAAAAGCCCTTAAAGGTAATATTTATAGATTATTAATATAGCTATTAGAACTATAGAAAAGAAGGTTATTATAGGAACCTAAAATAAAGCCCTAAAAGATACTTTATATATAGTAAGCAGAGCTTTGCATGTATTGTATTTATTGTATTTTTTGGCCCTTCGATGTATTGTATTGTATTGTATTGCCCTATGTATTGTATTGTGTATTGTATTGTCAATACAATACAATACAATACAATACAATACATACAATACAATGTATTGTTAGGGGTAAAAAAAAGTGGGGTATTATAAAATTCTATTATATAGTAGATTTTATAACTAATCTAGTTAATATAGGCCACTTTTTTTAATATAATTTATTTGCTTTTTTATAAATCTTTAAATATTTAGCTAATTTAGAATATTAACCTAATAACTAGTGCTTAGTCATCTATTATAGAATATTTTAAGTGTAGCTTATTATAGGATTTTTTTACTAATTTTAAAGGTCTTTATACTATTATATCTATTTTTTAAGATTTATTATCTCTTTTAATAGTTTTTTCTTTACTTTAAGTATAAAACTTACCCTAAGGAAAAATATTATAACTATATATAAATAAACTAAAACTCTAATAATAATATTTTTATATATAAAGAACTTTTATTAAAATTAAAGAATTTTATAGTATTTAAAAAAAGGTCTCTTAGTTATATAACTCTTTTATTAGAATTATAAATAAATATATTTACTTTTTAAGTTTCTGTTAGAATCACAGGGGTCCTAACGTTAGGATTAATTGGATAGCCTAGGGAATAGGTATGATTCTTCTATTCTAGGCTTAGTATCTAATAAGAAAGAAGAGAGGAAAAGAGAGGCTTTTCTAGATTATAAAAAGTAGCTATAAACGCAGAGCGTTTGTGAGTTACCTAACTTATAGGTCCTTACCCTATTAGAGGGCAGGCTTATAGGCTATAAGTGGGGCTCCCTGCATTGCGCGCGCGTGTGGCCCTATGGCCTAACGTTTTGCTAGGTAATTATGGCTATATGCTACGATTAATATTATGCTTATTCTAATATTAGAACCTCTTTCTTTTTAATATAATTATTAATATATAATATTAATCTAAGAAGAGAAAAGATAAGGATTAAATAAATATATAATATAAAGAAAGGAATAAATAAATAAAAACAATAGGTATAGGCCCTATCCTTCCCTTCTCCTTACTTACTACTAGTTTTTAATAACTAGCTTCTCTAATCCTCTTTTCTTCTTCCTTATATAATACTACCTATAGTATTTATAGTTACCTTTTCCCTACCCCTTTATTTAATTATAATATAATATTAAATTATATTCCTAGGGAAGGGTTACTTATAATCTCTTCCCCTATAGGTATAATATTAGATTATACCTCCCTATACTCCCTTATACTCCTTTCTCTTTCTCTTAGGACTATACTATTCTAAAGGCTTAGGCACTCTTTATTAAAGGGTATTATCTTACTCTCCCTCTAAGGCTATATTACTATAAAGACTTAGAAGGGTACCCTTTTTTCTCTCTAAGGCTATATTACCCTAGGGGCCTATAAGGGTGCTATTTTATTCTCCTTCTAGGGTAATATTACCCTAGAGGCCTATAAAGGTACTATTTTATTCTCCTTTTAGGGCTAAGTTTAGTTCTAGGATCTATATAGGTAACCTTATGCGTAGGTAACCTATCCTTCTATCTAGACTATTACTATATTACCTATAATAAATCTCTCTAAGGCCTTATTAGGTATTACCTTTATAAATATATTTACTAGGTTATCTTTACTATTAATCTATCTAATCTTATAAAGCTTATAGTATTTATATAATTATTAAAGGGCTATAATATTAATTATTAGCTACTTTTCCTTTATAGTCCTAAGCTTAATAAGGTATTTATATAATAAGTATAAATTAGTATAGACTATAATTAGGATTATAGGGAGATTTAATTAGTCTATAATTATCTTTAGTGTTATTATAATTATATAAGCTATATTAATACCTACTACTATACTATAGACCTCTAAAGCAAGTATACTTCTTATAACTCTCTTACTCTTTATTAAGCTATAGTGTATAATATTACCTTATACTATAAACTTACTATCTTTATATTCCTTATTAGCTAGGATTAATACATAGCCTAGCTATAAGGTAAAGTCTTAGTTATTAGTAAATAATCTATTAATAAATATAAAGAGCTTTGCCTTTATAAGATTAAGTAGTATAAATATTAATCCTTAATCTAGATAATCTATTTATTACTTAATATAGTAATTAAGTTCTTTAATATTCTTAATAGTTAGCTCTTCGTATTATATAGTAATAGAGAGGTTAAAGCTTACCTTAGGTTAGTAGATTAAAGTAATATAAGCACCTTTAGCCCTTTACTTAATATACTTCTTTATTAGCTTTTCTAGTAGGATTAATTAAAGCTTATTACTTTGCCCTTTCTATTATATCTTAATAGTATTATTAGTTAGTTAAATAATTTCACTATTAAATATAAGGGGATTATTAGGCTTAATAAATTACTTTAGTCTTATAGCAAATTTAGTAGTAATTAATTAATCTTCTTCTAGCTATAAGAATCTCTTATTTAATAGACTAAGAGTATTATTAGTCTGTATTCCTATATATCTAAAGTAAAGGCTTTTAGCGGATATTACTAGTAAGTATAGATTATAACTTAATATTATTATCTAGAGATTCTCTCTATAGTACTTATAGTAAGTTACCTACTAATATATACTAGCCTCTGTAATGCTATAGAGAGGCTTAATAACTCTTATAATTATATTCTTAGGGTATTAATTATAAATTTAGATAGGGAGTTAGGTAAGGATTGTTTAATTTAGTAGCGTCTAGGATTATACATATACCTATATAATATCTTAAATCCATAGAAGAAGTCCTTTACTAAGAAAGGAGAGAGTAATTATAAGGATTAAACGCTAGCTTACTCTCTAGATTATTAAGGCCTATATAAGAATTACTTGCTTTTCTTTATTACTAAAGCCTTAGATAATAAGCCTTAATTTCTTATATAGTTAGCCTATCTTTCCTTTTACCTTATTAATAATATAGGAATTAAAGATTTAAATCCCTTAGTGCTTCCTTTTATTAAAGGTAGTGAATTTAAATATACCTTAATTAATTAAAGTATTAATCTTAGCTTTTATTAAGAGTTTAAAGGGTTTACTAGGGGTTATAATAGTGCTTTCTTTATATAATTAAATTATAAGCTTAAAGTCTACCTCATCTTTGCTTAATAGGAAAGTCTTAGGGTTATTTACTAATTAATCTACCTAATTAATAATTACTAGAGGGTTCTTTTAGGGTCTTTTAGGCCTTCTCTTTAGGGGAACTAGAGGTATTATATTTTTAATTTATACCTCTTAGTTCTCCCCCTTAATTACCTCTAGATTAATACCTCCTTCTAGTAATAGCTTCTCCCTATTAGGGTCTTTATTATAAGGATTAATAGAGGTTAATCTAAAGACTTTAGGGCCTTATAGAAGGTTAAGGGTATAGCTCTCTCTATCTATTATAAGAAGCTTATATAGGCCTTACTATCTTACTTTTTCTTGCTATATAAGTATAGGTAAGGTAAGTAGGAGTTTAAGAGTTAGTAAGGTATTAGGGCTATTTCTTATAGTAAGGGCTTTATTAACTTTTTATAAGGCATATAATCTTTTAATCTCTTTTATTGCCTTTTACACTATAAGGGCTTATTACTTAATATTAGGTAATAGAGAGGATTTATTAACTATTTATAGATAAGCGCTAAAGACTAGGAGGGTTAGGATAATACCATTTAGGCCTATAGTGTTATTAAGGGCTTTTATAGCTATTTATAGGGCTATAGCTTTAGGCATTATTAGACATTCACATTAGATAATATTATAGGCTCTTTAGAGCGGCTTATAATACCTTTTAACCTTGCTAATGCTATAGTATGCCTTAATAGGGACTTCTTTAATTAAGATTAATATTAAAGCTATAAATTAGCGGAATTCCTTACTTCTAAATGTTATGCTAGTATTAGTTATAATCTAATCTAGAGGACCTTAGTAGTATTAATCTAGCATAGTTAAAGGGCTTCCTATATTACTTTTACTATAATATCCTTAAGAAATCTAGCTATGTTAAATAACATAGCTATATTAATAGTGTAAAGGATAGGGCGGTTGCTATTAAGATATATAATATCTATAATTACTTTATAATTAAAGTTATATTTATCCTTAAGGGTAAATTTAAAGTAATATAGGTTATCTATATTTATTTAATATTAGTAATAGATCCTTATTAATTATCTAATAGTTTTATAATCTACCTTATAGCCTAATTTAGAAAGTATATTATAAAGTTAGCGGACGGAAGGGTAACTAAATTAGCAATGTAAGCGCTGTAGTTTAACCTTAGTTAAATAGCTCTAAGTAATTAATCTTTCTTTTTATAGAAGCATTCATAGATATCCCTATTTATGTATAATAGGGACTTTAATATTACCTTATTAGAGGATATTCTAAGAGATATAGAAGTTAATCTTAAGGCAATCTATATCTATAAGACATAGTAAGAAAGGAGTGTTTATAGGTATTATATAAAATAGGATAATGCTAAAAGGGGTAGGTATATTAATTAATCTAATAGAAAGGATTAGTTTTCCACTTCTAAATCTAATTATTACCTCCCTAGCTCTAGATTTATTAAGCTAGATCTTAGGGATTAACTACTATAGAGTAAGAAATTAGGGGTGCCCTACTAATAAGTAGCCTATAGCCCTAGTATTAGGAATTATACCTTAGAATATACCTAAAGAGTAGTAGTCTTTAAGAAAAAAGGTAGTTAAAGCTTCCTTTAGTTATTAGAGATTAAATAGATTCTCCTTTATAAGGGTATAGGTAGCTGCTTAATTTGTAAGAATCTCTATAGTTATATAACTATTAATAGTTATGCCTTATATAAAGAAGCTTATAGGTATTTTACTTTCTTTACCTTCTTTCTTAAATCTAAGTTCTATTATATAGGTAGAAATCTTATTTTCTTTAGAGGGAATACTATTATTCTCTTTACCTTTATACTAGTTAAGGAAAGCATTATATGAAAGGGTTATTAATTCTATAAGGTAGTAGTTCTTAAAGTGTCAATATGCCCTTTTACGTTTCTCTTTAGAGTGTTTATATTATTTACGCTAGCTAGCTCTATGTATAGCTAGTACTAGTACTCTAGCTGCTTAGTTAAAAGGGAAAACCCTTAATTAGGAAGAAAAACCCCTTTACATCTGTAATCAGGCTAACGCTAACCCTAACCCAGGCCTGCGTCACTTTATATATAGCTAGTTATAGGTATTTATTACTAGCTTACGCTAGCCTTATCCTATTAGAAATAAAAGAAAAGAAAAAATAGGGAAAATAAGGTCCCTAGCTCTCTTTAACTCTAGTCTAACCTTACTCTATTTCTATTCTAGACCTCCTTTCTTTACCCTATAGCATAGTAGACTTAGCTTTATAGTAGTAATTTACTTCTAGTTTACTTTTTAGCTAGCTTCTCTATAGCCTTACTTTTTAGCTATCTCTAGCCTAGTTCTAGCTTATTAGTCTTATAAAGCCTAAGCACTTAGTATTATTTGCCCTTTATAAGGGGAGGATAGTCTTAATTCAGGTCCTAGGCGTTTCTAGGCCTAGGTTACTTATGTATTATCTAGTTAATTTTTTATCTTATGTTTTTATTTTCTAGTTAATATCTCTAATTTATCCCTCCCTTTCTTATATAAGTATAAAAGAGGGCTTCTTCCCCTAGAGAGGTTTAACTTCTTTTCTCTTTCTTTATTAAACTTCCTATAGGTTCTTTTTCTCTTTAAAGCTATTTAAGGCTCTCCTAGGCTAGTTTTAGTTTAATTACTAATATTTATTATAGGCTAAATATAATTCTAGTATAATAGTATTAGAAGCTATAAGTATTTTAGTATTTATACTATTCTAGTTCTAACCTACCTAGGAGACTATAGATTTAGAGCAGTACCTAAGGAAATCCCTAACTAAGAAGTAGCTAAAGTAAGCTATAGTAAAGGATTTAAAGGTATATTCCCTTTACCTCTATTTTATACCTATTCTAAGCCTAATCTATAGTAATTAGGCAATCTATAAGGGATTTAGTGTATTTCTTATAAGTCTTAGTTAATTAATAGTCTAAGGTATTAATACTATAATATTATTAGTAAGTTAGTTTAATTTAGGTTTAGAGATAAGACTAACTAGTTTAGGTAGGGTTAGCTACTAATACTTATTTTAACTATTAGGTTTAAAACTATAGGTATTTAAAGGTAGTAAATGCCTTTATTCTAGGTTTAATTTAATGCTAATCCGCTCTTAGCTAGACTTAACTAGCTAGTAGAATAAGTACTAGTAGTTAGTTAAAATCTAGGTAGCTATAGTTACTAGGGGTAGTGTAAGTGCTACTATATTAGTTTAGTAGCGTATTTAGTCTAGGTCTAATATCTCCCTAGGTCTTAGATAACTATTAGGACTATATTAAGAAACTTTATACTAGGAACTATAGTAAAAAGAAATAGAGTATATCTATAGTAAGTCTAGGCTAGGCTAGTGCTAGTAGGGATTAGTATAATAAGATTATTTTCTAGTTATAGCGTTTAGATATATATATAGTAAAGATAAACTAGCTCCTAGCTACTACCTTGCTTACTAAGGTATAGGCTAAGATAATAGAGAATATAATTCTAGTTTTAGAGAAGGAGTAATATAGCTATTAGGTTATAGTCTAAGGGAGAGGTAAAGGTAGGTTAGTATAGGTATAATACTAGGAGTTAGTGGTTAAAATTAATCTAAAGACTATTCTAGATATTATAATTTTATATTATAGATCTATACCTAGCCTGCCTCTATTCCTATACTATTTAATCTAGCGTTTCCCCTTAGTTATTTTCTATATTTATTTTATATTAATTAACTCTAGCGCTTTAGAAATACCCTAGGTTCTCCGCTTACCTATATAGATTAAAGGCTAGGTCTTATGCTAGGGTATAGTATTAGAGTTATCTTATACCTAGGAACTATCTAGCTAGAGATCTTGCCTTTAGGGGATTATTTAGGGCTAGCCTTGCTTCCTATATATCTCTAGGCTAGTGTAATTAGGGGTATTTATAGTTATATTTAGTATAGTTAACTATTATGTAATATTAGTCTTTAACTACTTAGCTATAGCTATATAGGGGTAAAGTTACCCTAGGAATGCCCTTTTAGAATAGGAACTTATTAAGGCTAATCTTCCTTATATATAATTAGACTAGTGTTAAAGAGATATATTTTTCTAGCCCTATATAGAATTTTTAGATTTCCTTTAGATTATAAGTAAGTAAGTGGTCCTTAGTTAGTTCTCTTATATATCTATACTACCTTAGTTATCCTTTACTATACTAGTTCTCCTAGCGTTATTTCTATTTATTATATAGCTTTATCTCTAGTTTATTATTAATAGAGAAGGGTCTTCTCTTATATTATAGCACTATCTTTACTAAGTTAGCTATAGTTTAAATCCTTATTATTATTTTACTATTTATAATTCTCTCTTTAAACTTCTATTTTATCTTATTAAGGTATAGGTCTAGGGAGAGGATATAAGTCTTAACCTCTAGCTAGGTAATAGGTATAGCCTTAAACACGCTAGCTATAATTTAGAGATAGGTTAATTAGTTTACTATAAAGCTTCTAACTATTCCTTTTAGTTTTCTACCCTTTTTAGTTAGGGTATAATAGGCACTTACCCTATAGGTAAGAATAGGTTAGACTACCTATATATATAGGAGTTAGGTATCTCTAAAGCTATAGCCCTAAGCTAATGCTACTAATATAAAGAGTGTAAGCTACTACTAGGTAAGCTTACCTTTAAGAATATTCTTATAGGCGCTTTAGTTAAGTTTTTTATTAACCTAGACTTTAAGAAACCTATAGGACTTTATAGGTACTATCTCTTTTATTCTAAGCTAGACCCTAGCCTAGGGGGGCTAGTAAGCCTTACTAAAGTGTATAAGTTTAGTTTTTACTAGGTTAAATTTTACTCTTACTTTTTTTACCTATTCTTTATAGACCTTCTATATAGTTTTAAGCCTTTTCTAGGTCTAGGTTATATTTTTACTAAATACTACTATATTTATATTATTAGCGAATCCTATAGCTACTATACCTAGGATAGCCTAGAGGTATATATAAAGCTTTACTAAGTAAAGGAGAAAGAGGATTAGTAAGAGGGGTAAGCCTTATAGGGTGCTTACTTTAATCTTAAAGGGTCTTAAGAGTCTATTATTAAAGCTAAGCTAGCTTATTCTATCTATAAGGAAGCTATGTATTATAGCTATTAGCTAATATAGTATACCTATTTAGATTAATAGGTTAATTAGGTATAGGTAACTAACTCTATTAAATACTAATAAAATATCTATCTATACTAGTAAGGTAATATTACCTTTACCCTAGGCCTCTCTTATATATTCTATAAGGGCTCTAATTATAGTTTCTATTAACCTATTTATTCTATTGCCTATTTATAGTTTAGGGAGAAGGCCCTTTACCTTAGTAAAGGCTATAAGTTACCTTATAATTATTACTTCTATAATTTTTCCTACTATATTTAGTAGTAAGATAGGTCTTTATATATTAGCTCTTCTTATCTCTTTAGTTATTTTACCTAGTTTTCTAATTACTACTACTCTTATAGTCTAAAACTAGGTTAGGAAGTACCTTACTTTAAGGATAGTATTTAGTAATTAAGCTATAGCCTTTTTTACTAGTTCCTTATAGGCTTTAATAAGGCCTGCTAGGAGTTTATTATCTCCTAGGGCCTTCTAACTAGCTATATTTAATAGGATATTTATAATATTCTCTATTCTAAATTATTCTTTATCTAGAAATAGTATATTATTAAGTTCTAGGAAGGTAAGATCTAGGATATAAAAGAGGTTTACTATAGGTTTAGGGAAGAATCTTTATACTAGTACACTAGCCTTATTATTATAGATAATAGCTAGGTTAGGGTTATTATTAGTTCTTTTTAGTTCTAGAAGTCTAGGGAGTTCTAGGGAGGCCTAGCTATAGAGCTAAGCCTACTAATTTGTATTTATTCTCTAGTATCTCTATTATTTCTTAGCTTATCTAGCTTTAGTAACTACTTCTTTTACTTTTCTTAACTACTATACCTCTAGGCTAGGGAGTCCCTAGCGCTTCTATAGGGCTACTTTCTCTGCTATCTATTATAGGTTTATAATAAGCTATATTATATATATATTAATCCCTTTCTTATCCTAGGGGTTTAGTGCATTTTCCGCTTAGAGTTATACTACTGCCTTTGCCTTTATATATAGTTTATTTATTATATTCTAGGTATATTTAAGGACTAGGGAGGTGTTTTCTTATTATATAGTAAAAATGCTAATTAGCTATAAAATATAGTTAAATCCTATAAGGTCTTCTATACTATTATAGTAAACTTAAATATCTAGGGTTACTTACGCTAGGTCTATAGTGCTATCTCTATTATCTTTATATTATCTTATAGGTTCCCCTTAGGGTATTACTAGACTAAGCCTTTACTAGCTTATAAAGTCTAGTAATTCCTTTGCTTCTCTAGTTATCCTATCTAGGTTATCTTAGAGGGAGTGTTTTTAGTTAAAGTTACCTATAAATATGCTTTAGCTATAGGGCTTTTCTATATTAATAGTATAGATAGGGGTATTCTAGTTATTAGTATACCCTTCTAAGTAAAGGGAATAAATATTAACTTCTTTTATTTTTACTAGTAACTAATTAGTTCCTCCCTAGGCTAACTATAATCCTATATTATACTTCTTATTTATATATACTATATTTTACCTATTATAATATACTAGTTAAAACTAGGCAAGGCCTAGTGCTAGGGGCTATAGGTGCTTTATATATTCCTACTCTTAGATTATAATTATATCTATATTAGTTTAGTAATAGAGCATAATATATATTAGGCTATCCCTCTTATTTATATTCTAGAAGAGGACTTATAATATTATTATATTAATTAGGGAGGTAGTAGGTCTTTACTATCTTATACTAGTTCTAATCTAGTTCTAAGTTATTCTATATATTACCTAATGCTTCTAGCTCTAGGCTATTTAGCACTCTATTCTATATTTATAGGGTAGTCTCTTTTTCTTCCTATTATAATAATAGGTTCTATAGCTATACTAGGCCTCTCTTAGGGTAGTATTAGGCTTCTATCTAGGGAGTTAATAGTAAAATATAATAGTTATTCTAGATATCCTACCTTTACTATATTCTACTTCTCTCTTAGTATAAAATAGTCCTTAGACTAAGCTAGGTATAGGCTAGAGTATAGGATATAGTTTTCTTTTATTTATTTACTTTTTATTAGGTAGGATATCTCTTTATCTTTATACTAGCTAGCGCTATACCTACTATACCTTAGAGTTACCTTATAAAACTTTATAATATAGCCTATTTAGAAGTAGTTATAGTATTATTAGGGTTATAGGGTCTTATTATATAGTTTAGTTTAGAATAGCTTTGCTTTAAAGACTATTCTATCTTAGTATATTTTATTAGTGTCTTTAATCTTAGCTAGTCTAAGAATTAGGGTAGTTCTTTAAGTGCCTTCTCCCTAGGGGCGCTTTATAGTTACCTTAATTATATTTACTTTATTTACTTTTCTAATCTTAGTTACTAGGTTTTTAATAAAAGTATACTTTATTAGGAATCCTTTAATAATAATACTAAGTATATAGTAATAAAGGGTTATCTCTAGACTAAAAGCTTTAGTAATCTATTTTTAGTTCTCTTTATATTAGATAGTATTTCCTTTAAAGGTAATAATTATATCCTTACTAGGGAATTATCTAGCTACTACTATTATAGCTTAGCTAGTAGCTTTATTTACTAATATTATTATATCCTTAGTGCCTCTAGACTAGAGTAATTCCTAAATAGTATTTTCTTTAATAAGTACTTCTCTATACTATTTATTAGGGATATAGAGAGAGAGAGGTTTATTATTTAGTCTTCTTAGCGCTAGTCTAGCTATAATGCTTGCCTAAGTTAAGGTATTATTATCCTTAGCTTCTTCTTTAATAGCCTTCTTAAGGGCTTATTTAAGGGCTTCTTTAGTAATATAAATATTACTATTATTACTATTTATTATCCTAATCTTAGTATAAGTATAGTCTGCTACCTAGCGGGCTATAGCCTTAGTAATACGCTATACCTAGGTAACTTTATTACTAGGGATAAGGCTAGCTATCTTATTATAAAATTTTGTCTTATTAGGATATTTAAATTAGTTCTAGTTTATTATTAGGTTATCCTTATCTCTCTAGATATTAAACTATCCTATTCCTATGTTTAGGTAGTAGTAGCTCTATGCTAGCCCTCTTTCTCCTATATTAATTACTATTAGTATCTTACCCTTACGCCTACCTCTAGCTCTATTACAATGCAATATCATAGGGGGGGGTAAACAGAGGTAGAGAATTTGAATATTAATGTGGTTTGTATTTTAGAGGCGATTCCGGACCTTTAGATCAGTGCGGAAGAAATCTCTCCAATTTTTTTCCTTGGGTTTCTTTAGAGTGTTTAGTTAACTAATAACCTTCTTTACTATATATATAGCATTTCTTAGTATATAGAACACTTCTAGTGCCTTAGGAGCGTAATTGTCTGTAATAGGCTTCCTTACTATATCTATTATACTTTTAATTAGTCTAGTACTACTCTTTTGCATTAGGCATTAATAGGAATTAGTGCCTTTTATTTAACTTTTCCGTAGTTATTTAGATTAATATCCTTATGCGTTTATAGAATTATTATAGATTAGTAGGAGGGTTAATAAGGTAAGTTCTATATTCTATAATACTATAGCATATAGAGATTAATTAATTCTAAAGCGCTCTTTTAGATTAGGTAATATTTAGGACTACTTACTAAAGATTTATAAGCTTTATAATAAGTTCTTTAAAGTAGTTAAGTTTTAACTTCTCTAGGTTCTCTTATATAATTTATTATAGCTTTATGTTTTACTACTTAAGGAGATATCTTTACTTTATATTATTAGTCTTAAACCTTTATTTAATCTAATTAATAAGAGTCTTAAGGTCTTAGGGATTATTTAGCTTATATAGATATTTATAATAGTATATTAGGGCCTTTCCTTTAAGCATAGCCTCTAGAGTATATCTAGCTTTATAAGGTCTAATGCCTAGTATCTTATATTTCCCCTAGAAAATTATTAACTTTAAGTTAAAGACCTTATAGTTATTCACGCTATATTAAATATTACTTATATATAGCTTTATAAGATTAATTATTTACTTTAGGGTAGGTCTTAATATTCTAGGTATTAAGGGAGATATAAGCTATATTAGGTAGAAGTATGCTTATCTAAGGGGAAAAGGTACTCTAGGAGATATAGGAGGTAGCATATCCTATCTTAGTATAGGATACCTTTATTAAGGGCTATCCTAAGGGTTATTATTTAGTTAGCCTAATAGTATTAGGCTAGGGGAATAATATTAATAGGTTCTAGAGGTCTATTAATTATATTACTAATAGTATTATAATCTTAACCTAATTAGAGGGATTAGTAAAAGGTTATTAAGGAAGTCTTATTCTATAGTGCGTTTTTAGAAGGGTATATACTTCCTTATAGCTTCCTATATCTCTTCTTCTTACTAATTATAGAATCCCTTATAATTCATAACTTCCTTAAGCATTAAGGTAGTCTTCTAGTAGGCTATTAGATCTATATATACACTATAGAAGAAGAGGAAATTATAGAGGTATTTAGTAACTATTTAGTCTATAGTTACAAATACCTCTCTTATTTATCTATTAAAGTCTTTACTAAAGTTAGTAAATAGACTTCTTATAATAAGACCTTCTAATTTATAAGTTACTATCTTAATAAGAATATAAGCTATAATAGCTTTAGGGTTATTATATTTATTAAGATTAAATAATTTCGCTTATTATAGTGCTTCTTATATAATATAATTATATATCTCTAGTAGGATATATCTTAGAAAAGGATTATTAACTTATAGACCTTTGCCTTTCTAGTCTTTTCTAACTTTAGTGCCTTCTTTAGCATTACTAAACTTAGAGTTAGAGAGAGAGGCTTTTAACTACTCTATTTATTAAAAAGCTTTTAATCCTTTTATCTTTATTATAAAAAACTATAGAAAGGAGATATAGGATTAGAGGAATAGGGCTTTTTATATAATAGGTTAAAGAATTATAGGTATAGCTATTATCTTTATCCCTTAGGGGTTCTTAGGATATTAGATCTTAGGAGTAGTAAGTTTCTTTCTTATTATAAGAGAGTGCCTTCTAAGGGTTAAGTGCATAGTAAAACATACTAATTAAATAGTTAAGGATAGGTTAGACTAGTTACTAACTAGGCCTTAATCTTTTAATAGCTTTAAAGTCTTTATAAGGTCTTAGGATATTAGATCTTAGGAGGTATAAACTCCTTCCTTATTATAAGAGAATACTTAAACTTCCTTAGCATAACTATATTACTTTTAGTAGCTCTCCTATTATATAAAGCAAGATTATAGTATAGTTATCTCTTCTAATTAACCTTACTAATCTATAGTTATAAAAAACTATATAATTATCTATAAAGTTAACCACTAATTAGTATTAGAATTATAGGGGTCCTAACGTTAGGATTAATTAGATAGCCTAGGGAATAGGTATAATTCTTCTATTCTAGGCTTAGTATTTAATAAGAAAGAAGAGAGGAAAAGAGAGGCTTTTCTAGATTATAAAAAGTGGCTATAAACGCAGAGTGTTTATAGGTTACCTAACTTATAGGTCCTTGCCCTATTAGAGGGCAGGCTTATAGGCCATAAGTGAGGCTCCCTGCGTTACGCGCGCGCGTGGCCCCATGGCCTGACGTTTTGCCAGGTAATTACAGCTGCGTGCCGCAATTAATATCATGCTTATTCTAACAGTTTCTTAAACTAAAAAAAAATAAAAAGAGAAGTAAAAATCCTTTCTAAACTAATAGAAAAGTTAGGTAAAAGAAAAGATAATATATAATATATTTTATTTATATTAAAACCTAGTTTATTATAATAATATAAAAGTAATTATAAAAGTAAGTTTATATAGCTTATTAATAGAAAACTTATATTATAAGTTATAGTAGCTTTATAAATACTATAAAATAAGAGTAAATCCCTTTTAAGTATTATTATATAAGTAAGTTAAGGTAAATTAAAAAGCTTACTAATTTAAGTTAGGTATTTTTTAAAATAATTTTTAGGGGTATTATTACCTTCCTTTTTATTTTATTTTATTTTTTATTTTTTCTCTTTTCTTTTCTCTTTTCTTCTCTTTTCTTTTCTCTTTTCTTCTCTTTTCTTCTAAAGTAAGCCTAAGTGAGTCCTAAGTGGGTCCTTAGTAAGCATAAGTGGGTCTATAATAAGATTAAATGGGTCTATAGTGGGTCTATAGTGGGTCCCTAATAGGTATATAGTGGGTCTATAGTAAGTTCTTTTTCCTTCTTTTCCCTTCTTTTCCTTTCCTTTCTTTCCCTTTCTTTTCTTTTCCTTTCTTTTTTTCTTTAAATAAATTATAAAAACCTAGAAAAACCTAAAATCACTTAGAAAAAGCTATACTATTATTCTTATCTTTATCTCTTTTTATTTACCTTCTAAAAGTTCTTAAAAATCTCTTTAAAGCTAAAAAAAACCCTTAAAAAACCCTTAAAAACAAGATAAAAGAAAAAAGACTATAAAAAAGGATTCTTAGCCTAATATTTTAAGAATCCTAAAAACCCCTAAAAATCAAAAAAATCAGAAAAAATCGGGAAAAAATCGGAAAAAAACTAGAAAACCCCTTATTTATTATGGATTCCTCTTTTTATCTCTCTTATAAATCCTCTAATTCCTCTCAGTCTTCTAGGCCTAATAAGCCTAGTAAATTACTAGGTTTATATAAAAAAGACCTAGAAAATCAAGCTAGCTTTGAATTCTCTTCAAAATCATATATATTTACCTATAATTTATTTAATTTTTAGTTATCTAAAATTAATTTAAATAAAGAAAGGGTAATTATATATTTTTGCTTATAGCCTAATTATACTTTTATCTTTAAAAGTAAGGCTAAGAGATTTTAAGCTTCTAATAGAATTTCCTATTATAAGCTAAAGCATAAGGATATTACTACTTCTAAATTAGAAGAAAAATAACCAGCTAAGGTTATAAGTAAGTTTTCTATTATCTAAAATTATAATTATAACTAATTACTAATACTATAATTTAGTGCTAGAAATTCAGCCATAATCCCTAGGCTAATTATCTTTAATATCCTTTTTTCCTACTAAAAGGCCTTAAAATTCTATAATTTCCTCCTTAGATAAATTTTTATTAGAAAAGGCAGTTAATCTAGTTATAAAATTTATACTAGAGAATAACCTTTCTTTTACTATTATAAATAGTAATTCTTTTAAAGAATTACTAAATTATTATTCTAGGTAAGTAATTTATATCTATATTTAAAATATACTTTACCTATAAGTTCTAAGCTAACTTAAATTTAGGAATAATAACTTAGCTTCTTTGCTTAATTATAGAACTATTATACATAGAATTCATACTATGTATAATTTTTCTAAGCAGCAAATTATCTAAAAAATGCAATATAACCTTCAAAATCAAGGTTATATATCTATTTAGTTTAATATCTAGACTTTAATTAATTCTAAGTCTTACTTAGGGATTATAGCTAGTTAGCTAGACCCTAATTTTAAGCTAGAATATAAGCTTATAGGTAAGTAAATTCTATTATTATTATTATTATTATTATTATAATAATTATTACTAATTATCTTATATATTAGGATTTGAATATCTATTAAATTCTTACACTAGAGCTTATATTTATAAGTCCTTTAATAACATTATTAAGGACTATTAGCTTAAACCAAATAATATCTTTAGGTAAGTTATTTATTATCCTTTAATATCTTATATAACCTTTTATTAATATTAAATAATACTAGTTTTACTAGAGATAATGGCTCTAATAATAATACTTTTATATCTTCTTATATTAATAAGAGTTATAGAAGTATTATTATAGAGGAACCTTATAATATCTAATGTATAGCATATGTTTTTAATATTATTACTAAGGATATTATAATAAATTTTATTAAATTAACTTCTTCTAAAGAAGATTTAGAAGCCTTTAAGAATAGTGAATATTTACACTATTTTACAGAGAATATCTCTTCTATTAAAGAGAGAGAGGATTATAAGGAATTTAAATCCTTAGCAAATAGTAAGTATTTATTATTATTATTACTAATATTATTACTAATATTTCTATAGGGATCCTAGGCAAAGTTAAAAGAATTGCTATTATTATTAAGAATAACTAAGGATTATATAAAACTTAGTTAAAATCTTTACAAAAGGCAAAAAATAATAGCTATATTGCTAAGAATTGCAATATAATAAAAATTCCTTTAGGTAAGTTATTCTTCTTATATTAGAAACTTTTTTATATTTAATACTAATTATATTATAATTATAGCTAATAAAACTCAGTGGAATTTAACCTATAAGATAATTAATACTTCTTTAGAGCTTAAAGAAGCTATTATTAATCTTAATAGGGAATCTAATATAGCTGCTTTAAAGGATACTATGCCTACTACTTAAGAGTAGAATAATTTAGCTACTTTAAGCGATATATTAGAGGTCTTTTATACGCTTACTATTATTCTTTAAAGTTAGAAGTATTATACACTAGGCCTTATTCCACTTTTTATTATAAGGATATATAAATATCTTTATGATATAAAATAAGACTAAAAGGCTTATATTCGCTAGGTATTTATATTACTTTCTAATATTTATATTCTATAAACTAATTAATTAATTATAGGAAGCTTATAACCCTTAAGGCAAGGCTTTTATAGCATCTATAGATATTGGCTTAAATAAGCTAGCTAATTATTTTCCTAAAGATATTAAAAATAATTACTACTTATATTAGCCTTATTTATATGCTATGTTATTAGATCCTTAGCTTAATCTTTTATCTATAAAGGAAAAGCTAAAATTAAGGGATAAAACCATAGAAAGGTTAATAAAAGACCTAGAAAAGGATTATAATTCGTAAGTATTATATAATTTATAATCCTTTATTAACTTATAATTCTTATTTACTAATATATTAAATTATTAGGATTTTACCCCTTTATAAGGAAAATCAAGCTAATAGTAATATTAGCAAGCAAAATCAACAAGAAAAAACTTAATTAATAGTGGATCTTACAGGACCTAGCTAACCTAGGACTTTTGAAAATCCTAGGCCTAAGCCTAAATCTAACCTTTATAAAGGTTTATTTCCTAATAAAAGGGAAAAATCTATTTGTTAGGAGGTCTCACAGAGGCAAGGGTCTGAGCACTAGTGCAATCAGGGTCAAAGTGGTGATAATAATTAATGATGATCTTCTAGCTAACGGGCTACGTGGCCAAAGGTGTTAAGGGCATCGTGGGTCACGTGATTAACCCACTTACGCAATGCACCTAATTATAGCGCAGCACTTGCGTTATGCTTTACTTTCTATGCGTGGCTAGATTTAACTATTTTAATATTAGTAGTTTTCTCTTTTAAAGGAAAGTAAGGAAAAGTAAAGAGAGAGTAGGGATAAAAGTAAGGATAAAAGAGAGGTAATAAAAATTTGTAAAGTAGGCCTAAAAGAAGAGATCTATAACTCTTATTAGTTAGTTATAATCTAAAGAGAGGGTTAGAAGAGGATTAAAGGAAAAAGATATAAGAGAGATTAGAAGCTCTAAAAGCTTTAAAAACATAATAAAATTAAGTTAAGCGAAAATAAACATAAGTGAATCCCGTTAATCAAATCCAAGTCTCTTATTAGTCTAGCTGTAAGTTCTCCTAGACCCTAGACTTTTCGTCTAGCTTATTAGGTCTTAGGCCTCTTTACCTAGCCTTTAACCTAGATTATGGCTTTGTTTGAATTAATAAAGGTCTTAAGAGCTTTGTTTAGTAATGCCTTTGTTATTGTATTAGCGGGGTTATTATTACTATTAATCCATTAGACTTCATAGATCTTATAACGCTTGTATGATTGTTAGAGGGCTATAATATTAATTATTAGTTATTTTTCCTTTATTATGCCTAGCTTTATAAGGCATTTATATAATAAAAAAGAATCTATATAGATAATTATCAGGATTCAATTAATTCTTAACTAATCTGTGATTATATTAAGGGTTATAGCAATTACATAGGCTATATTAGCACCTTAAACCATTACATACAATTTAGAAGTAAGAGCGCTATAAGTTACACGCTTGCTCTTTGTTAAGCTATACGTAATAATGTTACCTTATATTATAAAAACATTCTCTTTTTCTTCCTTATTACTAATAATAATAATGAATCTAATCTAGGAACTTAGATCTTTATTATTAGCAAGAGATCTATCTATAAATACAAATAGCTTCGCTTTCTTAAGGACTAGAGGGATATAATAGATCCCTTGTTATTATTATTAGATCTGCTATTTAAGTCTTTTATTTAATTGGTTTATATTATTATTTATAGGGTCTTAGTGTTATGCCATAATTAAAAGGTTATACAAAGCCTTTGGTTAACAGACGGTTATAATATAGCTTCTACGAGCTCTTTGTTTAATATAATCCTGCTTTATAGTTAGTAATTTAAGGTTAATGCTCTTAATCTTTTTGCTTTGCTCTTTTTAATGTAAATCCATAGTATTATTAGTATTTAAAGAAAGGATATAGCTATTAAAGATAAGGGGATTCTTAGCTAAAAGAATTTGCTTTAGTTTCGCTATAAATTCCGCTTTCTAAAGCTCTCTTTCTTTTTATTAAAAGAAATCTTAATTACTAAGGCCTAGAGTATTATCCATTTGCATTCTAACCACTCTAAAGAGGTTATTATCACTTGCGTTAGTTATTAGCAAGCATGGGTTATACATTAAGGTTATTATCTAAAGCTTCTCTTTGTAATAATAGAAGTAGGTTACCTACTAATAGGTTCTTGCTTCTGTAATTCTGTATAATAGCTTAATAACTCCTATTATTATGCTATTAGGGAATAAATAAGCTATTTATTTAGGTAGAGTAGCGATAATAAGTCTGCTAAGTAGCGTGTTTAATTAAACATACGCTTACGTAATGTCTTATATCTATAGGAAAATTCCTCTAGATCTTAATAATAGTACTAACGCTATAATTAATTATTAGCTTACTCTTTGTATTATTAGGGATTAAGTTAAGATTAGCTCTTTGCCCTTGTTATTATACCCTTAGATAATAAGTTATGATTTCTTATAGGGCGCTGCTATCCCTTTGCCTTTAATTTCTCTTACTATATAAGATTTAAAAAGTCTCTTAGTGCTATGCTTTATAGGATTAAATATTATAAATTTAAAAACATTACGCGCTTATAAGGCATTAATTTTAGCTTAATCAAACTACTTAAAGGGCTTACTAGGGGTTATTATCTTCCTTTCTTAACATAACTAAAGGGCTAGATTCTAGTTAGCTTTTTCTTTTATAGTAAGAAATGCTTCTTAGAGTGTTCCTATAGCTATAAGCTTCTTAATTAAGGCATTTTCTTAATCTTTATTTATAGTGAATAACGCTAGATTATTTATATTAGATTTATAACTAGTAGCGTGAATTTCTTTATAGTTAGAAAGTAAGAATTAAACTATTAACTTCTTTCTTAGTCTCCCTTGCTTTCTCTTAGCTTATAGAGCCTCTTTTTCTTTAGTAATCTTTTTAATAGCTTATATAACTTCCTCTTCCTTTTCTTTAGGCTCTTTTTTACGCTCTTTAGCTAGTTCTTAGGGATTAGTATTATTACAATAGTATGGTTTAATTACTATTATTTAGAATCTAGTTAGTCCATATAGTATTTAGAGGATATAGGTTTTATAGTTAATTCCGAGAAGCTTATAAGGGCTATGCTAGCTATCTTTCTCTCTCTAAACGCGTATATCTAATTAAAGCGGAAGTTAGTGCATTAGCAATATATCTAGGCTATTACGGGTATTTAGAGTATTATAAACTTGCTATTTTGCTAGGAATTATTAGGCTTTATTAGTAGCTTTTTAGATTAACTTAGCCTATTAAATAATAGATATACTTAGTAAAGACTTATTAGTTATCTATAGGTATGCTCTAAAGATAAGAAGCATAGGAATAAGGCTATTTAGTCCTACTGAATTATTTATGGCTTTAATGGCCATTTAAAGGCATTACTCTTACGTAAGCTCTTAACCTATTAAGTCCGTAATAATGTTATATGCTCTTCGTAATAGTCTGTGATAGCGTTTAACTTTACTAATACTATTATAAGCTTTTACTAGCACTTTATTAATCTTAATTAACATTAATTATGCATAGTGTTTAAATTCTAATAAAGCGAAGTTCTTTCTAGCATTATAAACGATTTAATCTAGAGGACTAAGGTATGTATTAATCTAATATTCACGCAGAGCGTTCTAAATATTATAAGCCTTTTGCTTATTAGGATTAAGGAATTATACGGCTTAGAACGAAGTTACTGAATTAACCACATAAAGCACTAGTTAATTGTTAATTTGAATAATATTAATAATAATCTTATAGTTAAATTTATAGTTATCTTTAATAGTGAACCTAAATCTGCCTAGAGCTCTTCTGTTTAATTAATAGTGGTAGCAAATCTTAGTTAACTTCTTAATAGCTCTTTTTTTAACCTTATAACTAGCTCTTTAAAGTAGTTTTATGAGTTATTTAACTAATAGATAACCGAATTAACAATATAATTAACGAATTTCTGTCTCTAATAGATAGAATATAATTATTTCTTTAGCTTCTAGAATCTACTAAGGATATCCCTATCTTCTCACGATTAGCATGGTTTTTTTGCCTTAAATTAGCAGATTCCTTAAGTTATCTAACTTAATGCCTATTCTATCTATATTAGTAATTAAGAAAAGGAAAGGTATTATAGTCTTAATTATATAGAAGGGTATTATGCCTAATTTAGTAGGTACGTTTATTATGCCTTGTGTTTTTACTAATCTAGTACCGAATTTAATCTCTGCTTTAGTGCTTAGCTTAATCTTTAGCAATAGCATTAGCTTTATTAATACCTATAATTATTTAAGTCTAACCATTAATAATCCTAAAGCTCTTATATCTAGCAAGATACCTCTAAAGACCTTATTAAAGTAACGTTTCTCTAAAATAAAGGTTATGCTTTAATCCTTATATAGATCATGCTTTAGATAGGCATGTTTAAAGGCTTAATCTTATAAGGTTACGATTACCTTATTATTACTTAGTTAAGGCCCTATAGTAAAGAATTATATAATGCTAAGTTAATTAAACTTTGACGTTAATGCTATTAGTTTATTAGCATTATTACTATCTTCTTCTTTATTAGCCTTAACATAGATTTCTACTGTTTTCTAGGCCTTATTATTATACTTATTATCCTTTTTAATTCCTTAACCTTCTTAAGCTTTATATACTATAAGGTATACTTAGAATTTTCCTTCTATTAGAGGCATTTAGTACTTCTTACTCTTTTACTAACGTTCTTTTGCCTATTAGCGCTCTCTTTCTAAGTGATTTATTAACTAGTAACTGCTTTTATTATAGATATAGTATCTTTTGCTATTACAGCATTAATAATAATAGCTATAGCTTTTACCGCAATCTCTTTAATTATATAGTTAATTATAGTAGTAGTCTATAAATATTATTTTATAATCTTTATACTCTTTATTTTGCTAATAGAATTAAACCGCTGATTTATTAGCTTTAGTAATTAAGATTAACTTATAAAGATCCCTTATAAGCCCTTTAAAACTAGGCGAATAATTGTATTTAGCTTGCTTACACTCTAGTACACTAGAGATTATACTTAAGGTTTAATAATAGAGCTCTGTATTAACTATTAAGGGTGGAAATAACCCTTTATAAACTCTTTTAAGTGTAGTTAATAGGATCTTAAGGCATTCTAGCTTAGTTTTATTAGGGTTCTAGGCAATAATTGTCTTTAGTATTATATTATTCTATTTATAGCGGTAGAATTACTGGTTACTTTCTGTTTTAAAGTATTAATAGATATTATTAATTATCTACTTATAGGAGAGGTTCCTATTTATTAGATAATTAAGAAAGTATTACTTAGCATTACCTATAAGTATAATTAGAAGGGCTTTGTGAAGGTATTCCTATGGAAGATTAAGCCTATTATATTTGTTCTAAAAGAGATTAATCTTTAGCGTAAGAAAGTTATATATCTTTCTACTATAATAATTATTATCTTTATAGGTCTTTGTGAGCTTAGTAATCTTCCTAATAATCTAATCCTCTTATTATAAAGCTAATAGTAGTGTGAATAGTGGTGTTTCTTAAGGTTATAAAGAAGTATTAACTTCTAATAGCGGTTGCCTTAAAGGTAGATTATAAGGGATTTTAGTAAGAGGGGAATTAAGTATAGGATTAAGGGCAGAGAAAAATTTGTTTAATAATAATTACTTTTTAACTTCTTCTTTAGGCTATAGTGCTTTTGTTTCTTTGTTAAGAATATGTACTAGCAAGTTAATAACTTTGCTAGATTTATCTTATATAATATAGATGCTGTGTTTACAAAGGATATCTTACAAATTACACACTAAGTGTCTAGAGGCGCGTTTAAAGGTCTTAAGGGTCTAATCTTAGAGATTATCTTAGAAGTTTTCCTAGAGCTTAAGATCTCTATATTATCCGCTATTATAGATATTAATTAGCTAAGCAAGTCGGTTATTAAGTTACTAATCCTTAGTAATCTAAGGATCTAGTTCTTTAGAGCTCCCCTAGTTAGTTATAATAATCTAGAAGTGTTTATAAAGTTATAGCGGTAGGCTAGACTTTTTAGGTCTTTTAGGTCTAGACATTATAGGTATTGTGTTTTCTTGCGTTGTGTTTTTTGTTAGCTAGTAAGGGGCTGATTTAATCTCTGGTTTAGAAAGGATGCTTCTAGAGCTATAATTCCTAGTTAGTTAATTAGTTTTCTTATAATAGATAATAAGATTGATTCTTCTATACAGAGGTCCTTAATAACTCTAAGATAGAAGGAGTTAATCCCTTAGAAGCCTAATAACTAGAGCTATTAATAATCTTCCTTTAGCATACTTCTATAGTTAAAACCTAAGCTAAACCTAATAGAATTATCTCTTCTTAGTAGTTCCCTAGCTTATCTATGGTTTTTTAATCACTAATTAGTGTTAGGAGGTCTTATAGAGGCAAGGGTCTAAGCACTAGTATAATTAGGGTTAAAGTGGTAATAATAATTAATAATAATCTTCTAGCTAACGGGCTACGTGGCCAAAGGTGTTAAGGGCATCGTGGGTCACGTGATTGACCCACTTGCGCGATGCACCCAATCATAGCGTAGCACTTGCGTTGTGCTCCACTTTCCGTGCGCGGCTGGATTTGACTATTCTGACACTATTCAGAAAAATAGAAAAAATGAAATTTCTACTTATACTAAGCTAGAAATTTAAGAAGATAAGGTAAGTATAAATTTCCTACTTAAATAACCTAATTATTATATTAATAATATTATAGTAGGATATATTTAAATATTAGGAAGATAATACTAAATCTTTCCCTATTTTAAGCATAATTACTAGGAAATATCTTGCTATTCCTGCTACTTCTAGTGCTATAGAAAGCTCTTTTAATACTAGAGGAAATATTATTATAAAAAGAAGAACTTCCTTAAATAATTCTACTATTAAGGAATTAATTCTCTTAAAGAATTAGGAAAAGGAAGGAAATATTCTTACTAAGCAATATTCAGAGCTTTATAACTATTATAGCTCTTTTTCTAAAGAGTCTATCTCTTCTTCTAAGGAAGATTATAACTTAGATAAATCTTCCTTAGAAGAGGATATTTATTCTAAGTCTAACATAGACCTTTAAATAGGTTATTTTAAGGGTTTTTTCCTAGTTTAGTCTAGTTTTCCCTTAATAGATCTTTTCCTATATTTATTAGCGTTTTCCTCTCTTTACCTACGTTTTTCTCTATTTATTAACGTTTTATTATTATTATTATTATTATTATTATTATTATTTATAAATATTAAGTAACTAAACTAATAAACTTGAAATAAAAAAGGTATTAAGGCAAGGGTTAAGCTTATAAATTTCTTAATTTTTAATAGTTTTATAATAAATATTATTATAATCTTAATTATATAAAGTATATAATATATAATCTATTACTTTATTTCTAGTAAGATTTTATTTTTTTATATATAAGAAAATATGTAATTTAATTAGTTTAATAGGTTAATTTAAGGTTATTATAGTGCTATATTATATTATATATATATTATTTACACTAGCTAACTCTATGTAGGGCTAGTACTAGTACTCCGGCTGCTTCGTTAAAAGGGAAAACCCTTAATTAGGAAGAAAAACCCCTTTACGTCTATGTTTAGGCTAACGCTAACCCTAACTTAGGCCTGCGTCGCGTTATATATGGCCAGTCATAGGTGTTTGTTGCTAGCTTACGCTAGCCTTATTCTATTAAAAAAAAAAAAAATAAAAGAAAAGAAAAAGTTCTAGGTCCTTAACCCTATTTAGCTTTAGTCTAGCCCTGCCCTATGCCTATTCTAGGCCTCCCCTCTTTATACTATAGTATAATAGGCTTAGCTTTATAGTAGTAATTCACTTCTAGTTTACTTTTTAGCTAGCTCCTCTATAGTCCTACTTTTTAGCCTAGTCTAGCCTAGGTCTAGCTTATTAGTTTTATAAAGCCTAAGCACCTAGTTTTATTTGTCTTCTATAAGGGGAGGGCAGTCCTAGTATAGGTCCTAGGCGTGTCTAGGCCTAGGTTATATATATGCTATCTAGCTAGTTTTTTATCTTATGTTCTTCTTTTCTAGTCTATATCTCTAATTTATCTCCCCCCCTTCTATATAAGTATAAGAGAGAGCTCTTCCCCCTAGAGAGGTCTAACTTCTTTCCTCTTTCTTTATTAAACTTCCTATAGGTTCTTTTCTTTCTTAGAGCTATTTAAGGCTCCCTTAGGCTGGTTTTAGTTTAATTACTAATATTTATTATAGGCTAGTTATAATTCTAATAAAATAGCGCTAGAAGCTATAAGTATTCTTATATTCTATGCTATTCTAGCTTTAATCCGCCTAGGAGACCCTAGATCCTAAGCGTTATCCTAGGAAGTCCTTAACTAAAAAGCAGCTTAAGTAGGCTATAGTAAAAGATCTAAAGGTATATCCCCTCTACCCCTATTCTATCCTTACTCTAAGTCTAATCCATGGTAGTTAGGCAATCTATAAGGGATTTAATATGTTTCCTATAAGTCCTAATTAATTAATAGCCCTAGGCACTAGTGCTATAATATTATTAGTAAGTTAGTTTAATTTAGGCTTAGAAGCAAGGCTAACTAGTTTATATAGGGCTAGCTACTAATGCTTGTTTTAACTATTAGGTTTAAAACTATAGCTATTTAAAGGTAGTTAGTGCCTTTATTTTAGGCCTGATTTAGTGCTAATCCACTCTTAGCCTAATTTAACTAGCTAATAGAATAAACACTAGTGGTTAGTTAAAGTCTAGGCAGCTATAGTCGCTAGGGGTAGTATAAGTGCTACTGTATTAGTTTGCTATTAACTCTAGTCTAGTTCTAACGTTTCTCTAGGTCCTAGATAACTATTAGGACTATGTAAAGAAACTCTACGCTAGGAACCATAGAAGAGGAGTGTGTCTGTGGCGGGTCTAGGCTAGGCTAGTGCTAGGGGGGATTAATATAATAAGATTGTCTTTTGGTTATAGCGCTTAGATGCTTACGTAGCGGAGACAAACTAGCTCCTAGCCGCTGCCTTGCCTGCTAAGGGGCAGGCTAAGGTAATAAAGGGGGTAATTCTAGTTCTAGAGGAGAAGTAATATAGTTAGCTAGTTATAGTTTAGGGAAGGGGCAGAGGTAGGCTAGTAGGGGTAATAATACTAGGTGTTAATAGTTAAAATTAATCCAAAGACTGTTCTAAAGTTATAGATCTATACCTAACCTGCCTTTATCCCTATACTATATAATCTAGCGCTTCCCCCTAATTATTTATTATATTTATTCCATATTAATTAGCTCTAGCGCTTTAGAAGTAGCCTAGGTTCTCTGTTTGTCTACGTAGATTAGCGGCTAGATCTTGCGCTAGTAAGTAGTATTAGAGTTATCTTATGCCTAGGAACTATCTAGCTATAGATCTTGCCTTTAGGGGGTTATTTAGGGCTAGCCTCGCCTCCCGTGCGTCTCTAGGCCAGCGTGATTAGGGGCGTCTATAGTTATATTTAGGATAATTAACTATAATATAGTATTAGTCTTCTACTACTTTACTATAGCTATATAGGGGCAAAGTTACCCTAGGAATGCCTCTCTAGAATAAAAACTTATTAAGGCTAATCTTTCTAGTGTGTAATTAGACTAGTATTAAGGAGACGTGTTTTTCTAGTCCTATATGAAATCTTTAGATTTCCTTTAGGTTATAGGTAGGTAAGCGGTTCTTGGTTAGTTCTCTTGCAAGCCTATATTACCCTAGTTATTCCCTACTATGCTAGTCTTCCTAGCGTTATTTCTATTCTTTATATAACTCTGCCTTTAGTTTATTATTAATAAGGGGGGGTCTCCTCCTATATTATAGCACTATCTGCACTAAGTTAGCAGCGGTTTAGATCTTTATTACTATTTTACTATTTATAATTCTCTCTTTAAACTTCTATTTTATCTTATTAAGGTATAGGTCTAGGGGGGGGATATAAGTCTTAACCTCTAGTTAGGCAATAGGTGTAGCCTTAAACGCGCTAGCTATAATTTAGAGGTAGGTTAATTAGTCTATTATAAAGCTTTTAACTATCCCTCTTAGTTTCCTACCCTTCTTAGTTAAGGTATAGTAAGCGCTTGCTCTATAGGCAAGTATAGGTTAGACTACCTATATATATAGGAGTTAAGTGTCTCTAAAGCTATAGCCCTAGGCTAATGCTACTAATATAAAGAGTATAAGCTACTGCTAGGTAAGCTTGCCTTTTAGGATATTCTTATAGGCGCTCTAGTTAAGTTTTCTATTAACCTAGACTCTAAGGAACCTATATAACTCTATAGGTGCTATCTCTTCTATTCTAAGCTAGACCCTAGCCTAGGGGGGTTAGTAGGCCTTGCTAAAATATATAAGTTTAGTCTTTACTAGGTTAAACTTTACTCCTGCTTTTTTTACCTATTCTTCATAGACCTTCTATATAGCTTTAAGCCTCTTCTAGGTTTAGGCTATGTTTTTACTAAACACTGCTATATTTATATTATTAGTAAATCCTATAGCCACTATGCCTAGGATAGCCTAGAGGCGTATGTAAAGCTTTACTAAGTAAAGGAGGAAGAGGATTAGTAAAAAAGGTAAGCCTTATAGGGTGCTTGCTTTAATCTTAAAGGGTCTTAAGAGTCTATTATTAAAGCTAAGCTAGCTTATTCTATCTATAAGGAAGCTATATATTATAGCTATTAGCTAGCGTGGTATGCCTATTTAGATTAATAAGTTAATTAGGTATAGGTAGCTAACTCTATTAAATACTAATAAAATATCTATTTATGCTAATAAAGCAATACCGCCTCTGCCCTAGGCCTCTCTTACGCATTCTATAAGGACTCTAATTATAGTTTTTATTAATCTATTTATCCTATTTCCTATTTATAGTTTAGGGAGAAGGCCCTTTACCTTAGTAAAGGCTATAAGCCACTTTATAATCACTGCTTCTATAATCTTTCCTACTATATTTAGTAGTAAGATAAGTCTTTACGTATTAGCTTTTCTTATCTCCTTAGTTATTTTGCCTAGTTTTCTAATTACTACTACTCTTATAGTCTAGAACTAGGCTAGGAAATACCTTACTTTAAGGATAGCATTTAGTAGTTAGGCTATAGCCTCTTTAGCTAGCTCTTTATAGGCTTTAATAAGGCCTGCTAGGAGTTTATTATCTCCTAGGGCTTTCTAACCTAGCTATGTTTAATAGGATATTTATAATAATCTTTACTCTAAATTATTCTTTATCTAGGAATAGTGTATTATTAACGCTTTAGAAAGGCAAGGTCTAGGATATAGGAGAGGTTTACTATAGGTTTAGGGAAGAATCTTTATGCTAGTATACTAGCCTTATTATTATAGGTAATAGCTAGGTTAGGGTTATTATTAGTCCTCTCTAGTTCTAAAAGCTAGGGAGCTCTAGGGGGGCCTAGCTATAGAGCTAGGCTTACCTCTCTAGTCTCTATACTCCTCTATCTTTTCCTATGTATTAGCCTTCTATAAGGCCTCTCTCTATATATTCCTTTTCTCCTCTCTAATAATACGTTCTTAATCCTTATTTACCTTAGAATAGGCCTGCTAATTTATGTTAGTTTTCTAGCATCTCTATTATCTCTTAGCCTATCTAGCTTTAGTAACTACTTCTTTTACTTTTCTTAACCACTATACCTCTAAGCTAGGGAGTCCCTAGCGCTTCTATAGGGCAGCTTTCTCTGTAATCTATTATAAGTTTATAATAAGCTATGTTATATATATATTAATCCCTTCCTTATTACACGGGTTTAGTGTGTTTTCCGCTTAGAGCTATACCGCTACTTCTACCTTTACGTATAGTCTATTTATTACGTTCTAGGTATATCTAAGGATTAAGAGGGTATTTTCTTATTACTTAGTAAAGATACTAATTAGCTATGGAATATAGTTAAATCCTATAAGGTTTTCCGCACTATTATAGTAGACTTAGATATCTAAGGTTACCCACGCTAGGTCTATAGTGCTATCTCTATCTTCTTTATACTATCTTATAGGTTCCCCTTAGGGCATTACTAGACTAAGCCTCTACTAGCTTATAAAGTCTAGTAGTTCTTCCGCTTCTCTAGTTATCCTATCTAAGCTATCCTAAAGGGGGTGTTTTTAGTTAAAGTCTCCTATAAATACGCTTTAGTTATAAGGCTCTTCTATGTTAATAGTATAGATAGGGGTATTCTAGTTATTAGTATACCCTTCTAAGTAAAGGGAATAGATATTAACTCCTTTTATTTCTACTAGTAACTAATTAGTTCCTCCCTAGGCTAACTATAATCCTATATTATACTTCTTATTTATATATACTATGTTTTGCCTGTTATAGTGCGCTAGTTAGAACTAGGCAAGGCTTAGTGCTAGGGGCTATAGGTGCTTTATGTATTCCTACTCTTAGATTGTAATTATATCTATATTAGTTTAGTGATAGAGCGCTATATATATTAGGCTATCCTTCTTATTTATATTCTAAAAGAGAACTTATAATATTACTATATTAATTAGGGGGGTAGTAGGTCTTTGCTATCTTATGCTAGTTTTATTCTAGCTCTAAGTTATTCTATGTATTATATAATGCTTCTAGCTCTAGGCTATTTAGCACTTTATTTTACGTTTATAGGGTAGCCTCTTTTTCTTCCTACTATAATAATAGGTTCCGTGGCTATGCTAGGCCTCTCTTAGGGTAGTGTTAGGCTTCTATTTAGGGAGTTACTAGTAAAGCGTAATAGTTATTCTAGATATCCTACCTTTACTATATTTTACTTCTCTTTTAGCATAGGGTATTCTCTAGACTAGGCTAGGTATAGGCTAGAGTATAAGATATAGTTTTCTTTTAGTTATCTATTTATTATTAGGCAGGATATCTCTCTATCTTTATATTAGCTAGCGCTATACTTACTATACCTTAGGGTTACCTTATAAAACTTTATAATATAGCCTATTTAGAAGTAGTTATAGCATTATTAGGGTTATAGGGTTTTATTATATAGTTTAGTTTAGAATAGTTCCACTTTAAAGACTATTCTATCTTAGCATATCTTATTAGTATCTTTAACTTTAGCTAGGCTAAGAATTAGGGTAGTTCTTTATATGCCTTCTCCCTAGGGGTGCCTTATAATTACCTTAATTATATTTACTTTATTTATTTTTCTAATCTTAGTTACTAGGTTTTTAATAGAAGTATACTTTATTAGGAATCCTTTAACTATAATACTAAGTATATAGTAGTAAAGGGTTATCTCTAGGCTAAATGCTTTAGTAATCTATTTTTAGTCCTCTTTATATTAGGTAGCATTTCCTTTAAAGGTAATAATTATATCCCCGCTAGGGAGTTATCTAGCTACTATAGCTATAGCTTAGCTAGTGGCTTTGTTTACTACTATTATTATATCTTTAGCGCCTTAAGACTAAAGCGTTTCCTAGATTATATTTCCTTTAATAAGTACTTCTCTATACTATCTACTAGGGATCTAGAGGGGGGGGGATTTATTATTTAGTCTTCTTAGTGCTAGTCTAGCTATAATGCTTACCTAAGTTAGGGCATTAACTTCCTTAGCGTCTTCTTTAATAGCCTCCTTAAGGGCTAGTTTAAGGGCTTCTTTAGTAATGTAAATATTACTATTATTATTATTTATTATTCTAATCTTAGTATAGGCGCAGTCCGCTACCTAGCGGGCTATGGCCTTAGTAATACGCTATACCTAGGTAACTTTATTGCTAGGGATAAGACTAGCAATCTTATTATAGTATTTCATGTTATTAGGATATTTAAATTAGGTCTAGTCTATTATTAGGTTATCCTTGCTTCTCTAGACGTTAAACTATCCTATTCCTGCATTTAGGTAGTGGTAGCTCTATGCTAACCCCCTTTCTCCTACGTTAATTACTATTAGCGTCTTACCCTTACGCCTGCTACTAGCTCTGTTATAATGCGATATTATAGGAGGGGGTAAACAGAGGTGGAGAATTCGAATATTGATGTGGTTTGTATTTTAGAGGCGATTCCGGACCTTTAGATCAGTGCGGAGGGAATCTATAACCTTACTTAGCTGCTATATTATATTATATAACCTATAATAACTTATTATTATATATATATACCTTATTATACCTTATAATTAAGGAAATCTACTTTATAGTAAAAAAATTAAAAAAATACAATTAAATACAAAATAATACATGTATTGTATTGTAGTGCAAAGCTCTGATAGTAAGAATAGCTACTAGTCTTTAAACTATACTAATATAAAGTATTAAAAAGAGAAAGAGAGATAGTAAGCTAGGAAGTATTATTATATACTACCTTTAAATAAGAAGTTCTAAGCTTTTCTTACTAGCTATAAAGGTTATACTAGTATTAATATAAATAAGGTAAAAAATAATAAGTAGGAGTACTATCTTAAGTCTTATATATAGGCTAATAATAAGGATAATAATACTAAAGATAAGCTAATCTTAAAGGCATACCTTAATATTATATAATTCTTTTACTTAGGGTTATAGATAAGTAATACTAATATTCTTACTATACTTAATAACTAAGCCTTTTAATATACTTTTTTTAAGTAAGAACTTTATTATAAGTAAGACCCTAATAATAATAGATTAGCCTTATATATCTCTAAAGAACGCTATTCTAATAAGGTCTTTAGAGGGATTATATCTAATATAGGGGTATTAGGGAGATTAACTATTAGTAAAGGGTAAGTAAAGGCCTTATTAAAACTAATATTATTACTAAAGATAATGCCTTATAAACTAGAGATTATTAAATTTAGTGCTAGATTCGTAATAATATAAGGTGTTATCTATATGCTTATAGAATTTAGCTAACTTAACTTTCATATTCTTAATACTATTATACCTTTTCTCTTTTCCCTTATTAATATAAATAAGATAAAGGTAAAGATTAATAACCTTATAAATATACTAACTTAAGGTAATAAGAGTATTCTAGTTATATAAAGATAAGGCTATTCTTAGTGTTTATTAGAGGCAGAGTATTGTTTGTAGTGTAGTTAGTGTAGTGTAGTAAAAAAAATTTTGTAGTTAGTGTAGTTACTACACTAACTACAAAACTACAAATGTATTGTTAGGTAAAAATAAAAGTGGGGTTTTTATAATTTATTATTATTATAAGAATTAAACTAAGGATTATTAATATTACACTTTAATTATTAGCTATTTTCTTTAATTAGTTATATAGTTTATAATATTATAGTAATATTAGGATTTAACTATAACTAGGTATTATATATAATATATATATCCTAAAATAAGTTTATTATTTTCTATGTTTTTTACTACTAATATAAACTTAAAAAGAAACTTGTTATTATTTTATTTAGAATTATAAAAGATTATTATAATATTTTATATTAAAAGAATACCCTAAACTAAAGTAATATAAAAGATTTAAATTATTAATATATCTAGATAAATAAATATAAGTTTATAAACTATACTTTTATTACTTGTAAATTAAGAGTAATATAATAAAACCTTTTACTTAGCTATAACTTATTATTTACTATTAATATTAATATAATTATACTTTTAGCTCTTAACTCTTAAAGGCTAAGTAAAATACATATAATAAACCTGTATATTATATTTATATTACTTAAGAAGAAAGTAAGAAGAAAGTATAAAACTTCTAAAAGTAAGAATTTATATGTATATTACTTATATACTTTTAAAACTAAGTCATATAGCTTAAATAAGCTTAATTATCCTAAGACTTACTTTTAATTATATATTTTAAATATCCCTTACTTTATAAAGTATAAAAGTACTTTTTATAAATTAGTATAGTTTTAATAAAAGTGGGTCTATTACTAATAGTCTAATAGGTAATAGATTTATATTTAGTAATTATAAATTTAAGTTCGTTAAACCTTATTTTTATAGAATTATACAATATATTAAGACCCACTTTTTATATAATTAATACCTATTACTTTATAGAGTATAATAATGCTTTTTTTAAATTAGTATAGTATTATTACTATTATTAATATAATTATTATAATTATAAAAAATAAAAAAGAGAAAATTATTTTATTTTATCAATATTTTTAAAAACCTTATAATACTAAATTACTAAAAGGTTAAGCTTTTTACATAGTAATTTACTAATATTTACTTACTTTTCTATTTAATGTATTTATTTTTAGTTTATTATTTATTAAAGTTTAACACTTATAATATTATAAGCTATTATAAGCTATTCTAAGCTATTCTAAGCTATTCTAAGCTATTCTAAAGAGAATTTAAGGGGTTTAAAAACAAAAAAAATCTACCTAATACTACATTTATAGTATTTGTAGTTAGTGTAGTGTAGTAAATCCTAGCTTATAGTTAGTGTATTTAAGAAAAAATTTCGTTTGTAGTTAGTGTAGTGTAGTTTGTAGTTACTACACTAACTACAAATACTACACTACACTACACATTGTAGTGCAATACTCTGATTAGAGGTAAAAGAAATGGTTACCTTTTACCTTTTAGAAGGAGAGATCTATTAATTATATTAGAGATTTAGTTATCCCTTAGTCTAATAGCTTACTAAGATTCTTTAATAAGCTAGTTATAATATTAAACGTTATATAATTAAGAAGCTAACTAAGGTTTACTACTATTACTAAATAAATAGAAAAGCCCTACGGTGGTTTAAATTTATAATTAAAGATAACTATAAATTTAACTATAAGATTATTATTAATATTATATAAATTAATAACTAACTAGTCCTTTATATTATTAATTTAGTAACCTTATTCTAAGTAGTATAATTTCTTAACCCTAAGAAATAGAAGGCTTATAATATCTAGGATACTATTAGAGAATATTAGATTAATATATACCTTAGCCCTCTAGACTAGATTATTTATAATACTAGAAAGAACTTTACTTTAGCTAAATTTAAGCATTATACTTACCTAATATTAATTAAAATTAATAAAGTACTAATTAAAGCCTATAATAGTATTAGAAAGGTTAAAAGATATTATAAACCTTTATGCTAGGCTTATAATATTATTATAGATTTAATTAGTAAAGATATTATACCTAAATAGTAACTCTAAATAGCTATTAAGGCTATAAATAACTTAGTAAGCCTAGATAGCCTTATACTAACCTTACTAGTTTTTAGAGCTTATCTATAGATAATAAATAAGTTATTACTAAGTATCTCTATTATTTAGTAAGCTAAGGTAATTTATAAAGCTACTAATAAGGTTTATTATTACCTAGCTAAGAGATAAGTTTATAATACCCTTAATACCTATAATAGCCTAAATATATTACCTATACACTAGTTACCTCTATAAGCTAATATATATATATAAAGAGAGAAGGGAGGTTAATATAGCTTATATAGGCTACTTATAACTAATAGGAAGACCTATATAGTAAAGATACCCTATAGGCTAGTGAAATTTTACTTTATAGTAATAAAGCTATACTATAAAGACCTATAGTATAAGAATAAATTAGAGAGTAAAGAGATAAGGCTAGGAGATAAGGGTAGTAATATAATTACTATATTAAAGACTTCTAATAAAGCTCTTAATAAAAGAAAAAAGAGAGTAAAGAAAGAAAAGCTAATTTAAGTATAATAAAAGTAAGAAAAACCTAGGAAAAGCCTTATAGTTTAATTTTACCTTAGCTAAACTATAGAAGATAAAGTAAAGGAATATCTTATTAATAAGAATTAAAAAGAAGCCTTAATTAAAGAGATTATTACTAAAGAAATGCTAGGTATAGTATTCCTTATAGTAAAAGAAAAGGCTAACTAAAACCTAGCTCTTTAACTTTACTAAGAAAGTAAGATTATAACTCTAGGTATACTCTTTGCATAGTCTAACTAAGCTAAAATTAATACCCTATAAGCTTATAATATATTTAGATTTATAATATTTAACCTATTAAAGTATAGAGATAAAAGGATCTTTAAATCCTATATAGTTAGAGAGATTAAAGGCAAAGGAACTAAGTTACTATATAAGAAATCTTAGCTTATTATATAAAGCTATAATAATAGAGGTAAAGAGGTTATATTAACTTAATTACTAATAATTTAGTAAGTAGGTTAATAGCTAATTATAGCCCTTACTTTATTATTAAGACTAAAAGGCATTTTCCTTTAGATTTGCGATATTATATAAGCTTATATTTAATTATATATAATGCTAAATAGGCTAATTATTATAAAGCTACTAAAGCAAATAGCTTATCTCTTTTTAAATAGTATAGTAATAAAAGTTATTAAATCTTTATATAGAATTATAGAAGAACTTACTAGTAGGTAATATACTTCTATTATTATAGAGATAACCTTAAAATAATAATATTAATATATAATCTATACTTACTAATTATAGCTCTAAATAATAAGAACCTTTTTAGAATTATAGGAATATAAATAGATAATACCTTAGGGCTTAGTAATAATAACTTCTCTTATAAAGAAGAAAAAGAGCTTTAGAAAGCTAACTTTATAGTAAAAGAAAAATAGTAATTAATAGCTAAGAATCCCCTTATTTTTAATAGCTATATCTTAACTTAGAACGCTAATAACTTACTAATAATAACCTAAAAGGGTTAAAGTTAGAAGATTAAGGAAATTAACCCTTAATTATTAATAGTAAAGTAAGATTATATAGAGTAGTAAGCTTAAGGGAGTTATATTATAACTATATGCTAACTAGAAGTATTCTATAACCTTTTAATTACTATATAATACTAAGAACCTTTAACTAATAATATCTTATAACTTAATAAATACCTTAAATAGTAGATTAAGTATTAGTAATAAGGCCTATAGTATATCCCTTTAAACCTAGGAGAGGTAAAGCTCTTTATATTTATAAATATGTTACTTACTAATAATAAAGACCTTAGCTTATAGATTAGATACGTAATTATAATTAGTAATAAAATAATATAAGATAATAATACCTTTATTACAAAAGGTAATATTATTATATATAGATTAATAAAGAGTAAGTATATAACTTAAAGCGTACTTATATCTAAGCTATATAGTATGGTTTAAGGCGCTAATATTATATATATAATATTTATAACTCTTAATTAGATTATAGATTAATTAAGAATACTATAAATCCTAATAATCCTTTATACTAACTCTTTCTTACTATATAAATGCCTTATAAAGCTAGGAATAATAAAAGAGAAGTAGTTAATAATTAACATTATAGTCCTCTATTAATTATATAAAAGGCATAAGATCTATAAGGTTAAATAGATTAATAGCGGTAATAACCTAGCTAATGTAATAATAAAGGCATTACTAAATTTAGCTTTATTAACCTTAATTAATTTAAATAAATTAATAATCTATATAGAAGGATAGGTAAAGAGACTAATAAGGTTAGGCAAAGAAGAATTAACTAGAATAGATTAAGATAACTAGATTAACTAGAATAACTAAGGCTATATAGGCTAATTAGATCTATAGATTCCTATTAAGGGATTTACTTATATATACTTTTATTTAATTTGATTTTTATTATGTTTTTAGGCTTTTTAGCTATAAAGGAAAAAGAGAGATTACTAGTATAGATTCCTTTAGACCTTTAGGTCTTATTTAGTTTATTATAGCTAAAGGTAAAGATAGGAGTAAGGCTATAAAAGGGATGTATATAATATAATTAGTTATATTGCGCACTGCTACTACACTGTAACGCTACTATTACCCTATATCTCTATTTACTTTTTCCTACTTTACTAGCTAGCTAGATTCCCCTCCTTCTCTCCTTTTTAAGAATTATTAATTAATTACAACTATTATTAACTTTAACCCTTTGCACTAGTGCATTATCCCTTGGTGAAACTAACAATATAATTAATTATTTTATTTTTATTAAGATTTTATTCTATTAAATTTAAGAAAATATGTAATTTAATTAGTTCTATAGGTTAATTTAAGGTTATTATAGTGCTATATTATATATATATACCTTATTCTGCCTTATAATTAAGGAAATTTACTTTAAAGTAAAAAAATTAAAAAAATATAATTAAATACAAAATAATACATGTATTGTATTGTATTGTGAAAAAGTACTTGTATTGTGAAAAAGTACTTGTATTGTGAAAAAGTACTTGTATTGTGAAAAAGTACTTGTATTGTGAAAAAGTACTTGTATTGTGAAAAAGTACTTGTATTGTGAAAAAGTACTTGTATTGTATTATGTATTGTATTGTATTATGTATTGTATTGTATTATGTATTGTATTGTATTATGTATTGTATTGTAGTGCAATGCTTTATAATAAAGATAAGGACCTTAATCCTAAATTTAGCTATAATCTAGGGCGTTTTATCTATAGAAGCCTTATTATAGCTATAGAGTTAATCTAAATAAAACAAGACCTTAGGTATATAAAAGTAGCTAAAATAGTATTATAAAAACATAGGGCTATAAAGAATTAACTACTAAAGATTAGTAGTATACTTTCTATATATAAAGCTTAAGAAACAGTATATTAGAAAGAGATTATTAATAAGATATTAGTAAGATAAGTAGTAAAGGTAGTAAAGGAAAAGGCTTATAAGTATATAAAATATATGTTTTTTAAAGCTATAAAAGAGGTATATAAGAAGCGTTATAATTATAGCTTAGAACCCCTAGTTATTTGTAATAAAAAGGGCCTTTATTATGTAAGAAAGGGCTAATAAAGCTATTTTATTATTAAATTAGTCTATTGTACTAATCAGTCCGTTGCATTAATAAGCACTACCTTTGGTGGTTAGGGTTCCCTGACTGCCAAAAAATGTGGGGCGTGGCACGATTAACTGGGCGTGCAAATCTGTGCACCCAACTTTCCCATCCCACAACAACTTCTCGAGTGGCTGCCGTCCACCAGCTTTTTTCTTTTCTTTCTTCTTTTCATCCCACGTGTATCGATTCTCTCCAGCCTCCAGGCCTCCTCGGCAAATGACACGTTCAAATATGCCGGCTCGGCCATTCGAAAAGCAAGCAACGCCCAGTCGCCCTCAAGCCACACTCCACACTCATACTAACAATGAAAGGAGGCAGGATCGTCACGTCACAGCCATTCAAGTTCATCGCGGGCGAAGAAAAGAAGGAATTCCTATTACATTCGGCGCTAGTCGCGAGCCGAAGCAGTGTGCTGGACAAGATGATGACTGGCAGATTTGCCGAGGCGAGACAAGGCTCCGCCGTGCTCGCAGATGTCGATGCCGATACTATGCTCACGTTCGCCGAGTTTCTGTACAAGGGGGACTACGATCACCCGCATCCGATTGTGCCGGATTGCGAGGCCAATGCCGGTACTCCAAAGCCGATGCGCAAAAGCAAAAGCGAAACCGCCAAGTGGGCGAAGCTGCAGTCCAAATACTGGAAAGCTTTCACTGAGGACGTAGCGTACGGATACATCCCCTACTCGCCGGCTGCTCCGACACTCAACGAAACAATGGACATGAACTATTCCGACTTCTTCATCTCGCACGCAAAGGTCTTCATCTTCGCCGACTGTTACGCTGTGGAGGACCTCATGAAGCTTTCAATGCGCAAACTCCACCAAGCATTATGTGGCTTCAGGCCGTCCCCCGAGAGAATCCTGGACGTCCTGGCTCTGGTGAGATTTTGCTACGACAATCCTGCTCCCGAAAAGCTAAAGGGGCTTCTTGCATCCTACCTAGCCTGTTATGCAGAAGCGGTGTTCCCTGTTTCCGGCTTCAAGGAACTTCTGAGGAAGAATGGGGACTTGGCGGCAGACTTGGCTTGTGCCATGGCTTCTCGTCTCGACCAACAGGCTTCCACTCCATCCTGGGATTATGTGTAATCAAGAAACCGGTGCATTCATTCTATATCATGATGGCTTTGCCTTGAAGCGAGCACTTACGTACTCTCCCAGTCTGCGCGGCAATGACACGCCAACAAAGGAATGATGGTATGATAAGTATATAAAAAAAGACAATCCACACGCTCTAAGCTCTAATGGTGCCATGGCGCATTCTTCTTTGCAAGCAAAGTTACTTTCCATGCCTTTTTTCATTTCTGTCCAGCAGCCGCCTCTGTCACCTGTCTTCCCCTGCCTCTGCCTCTGCCTCTGCCTCGCACCTCTCACGTTGCACACAATATACTCAGTACTACAGACTACGGAGTACCTGCATGCATAATCCATACATTTGCCACGTGGGGAAAATCTCCCAACACAATGGTCCCCATCCAAATGACATAAACATGCACGTTGGACAGCTGATTGTAAAATGGATCCAAGCACACCAAGCTGCAAATCTGTCTATGGTATTTTCATCAACCTCGACTCCTGCCAACCCCTAATAAAACGCTATGGTACAGATGATAAAGGTGTATTCCACACCCTAATCCAGTTCAAAATCGTCTTCAATCCTAAGCAGAATCCAACATTCGCATCATGCTGTTGTTGAACCAGAGACAAAAAAAAAAAAAAAAAAAAAAAAAAAAAAAAGTGGGCAAAGTTAAGCCCTCTAAGAGAGAGAAGGAAAAAAGAAAGAAAGGAGACCAAAGGACCCTTGAGGGGGGACAGAGAAATGATCAACAGAGTAAAAGAACCGAGGATTGCCTCTAAGCCAAGACGCATGTAGATGCAGGAAACAGGTAGCCAAAATTCATCGCAACCAAATGCTGTTCTTCCTCTTCCTCTCCCCTTTCTTCTTCTTCTTCTTCACAAAACCGTTATTGAAAAAAGAAAAGTCGAATAGACAATATCAAATAATAATAGTTACAGGGCAACAAGGACGGGCCCACGCTCCTGGGGGCCGGTTCGACAACGGGACACAGACTGACGAGATGCTTGTTGATTTGCTGCAAATTTAGGGGGTAAAACGCCATCGTTTCGCATTTTCATCAACCCACCACCGCGTGATGAAGGAAGCTTCTTCTGTCCACTTGGCGGCGCCTGGCCCGTGCTTCTTCTCAATTGTGTGGAGGAAAGTCTTAAAGTCGAATGACAAGATGCCGTTCTTTTCATGCGGATCCTCCTCAAGGTCGGTGAAACGCCAGGCAATGTCGTTGATCACTGGCACAACCAGGCGCCACTTGGGATTCGAAGCGCTTCGCGTGGCAACCTGCGCGCGACCGGTATTCATCACGGTGAATTGCCAATCCGCCTGGCCAGTAAGCTTCGACTTCTTGCGCAGTGGCCTAATGAGAGACTGGCCTTCGTAATTGCGCACGAGGTCGCGAGCTGCTTTGCGATCAGACGGTGACAATGAGCCCGTCTCGATGAGCAAGTCCAGAATCGTGGGCAAGATGGATATCGAGTTTACAGGCGAGTTGACGTCGATGACTGGCAGCTTCGGGTGCGACAGAACCAGAGGAACGTGGAAGTTGCCGACGTTGGGCTGGTAGTAGGGGGTGACTGCGCCAGTTTCAGCGAGAGATAGGCCGTGGTCACCGACGAGAACAACCAGCGTCTCGTTGCTGACGCCCTGCTCCTCGAGAACCTCGAGAATTCTGCCGAGCCATCTGTCGACGAATCCAACCGTGTTGACATAGTGAGAGAGGTCTTCGAGCTTATTTCCGGAAGCAAGAGGGACATAAACCTCTTCATCCGGCATCTTGAAAGGATGGTGGGCGGTGCTGGTCAGGTGTGTGAGGAACACGCGCTCGTTGGTCTCCTTGGCCACTTTGAAAGCGTCCTTGATATAGTCCTCGATTGCAGACTCGCGCATACCGTAGTAGTTGATTTCCGGAAGTGTCACCTTTCCAAACTTGGCATCATCGCTCTGCAGGTATTCCTTGGTAACGAGCTCCTCATTCTTGTATCCGAGCACGGGCATTAAAAGATCCTGCTTGTCGTACGTGTTTGTCACCGACATCATGAAGCTGTTGCTCCACTTGTATTTGGTGAAGTCCTCCCCGCTGCCGGCCGGCTTGTCGTCAGTACGGTGCAAGGCATTGAAGGCGTTGAAGATGTGTGGTAAACAAGGCTGGTACACGTGATGATTATACTCCACGTTGAAGTCGGCGACCAAAGGAGTAATCCCGCAGAGAGTACCCGGAATACTCTTGAGTGTGTAGGTGCTGGTGGTGTGGTCGTTGTTGACATTAATTCCACCGCGCCGCCTCGTCTCGTTGTGTTCAAACCCATCGTCGTAGTCACCGGTGAGAAAGTTGGCCGTCTTGGTGAGGCTGGCCAGTCGCTGCTGTACCTCGTCAGGGAGGGTGCCATTCTTCCAAGTCTCGGCAAAATTCTTCCAAATCAGCCCATCCTTCTTGATTGGAAAGACGTCTTTGCGGGTGCTCTCGAGTTTGACCAAGACGACGTGGCGAATATCGACATCGCCCAGCTTTCCTCTCAACGGGGCCAGCACGTCATCGTCCAGGTTGGAGATCCTGAGAGGGTCGCGGGCTGCGTTGTAGTGCTGGGCGCCGGGCTCGTACCAATCTTCGAATCCGGCAAGGGGCTTGTCGAGCTTGGGAAGCCAATCCCAGCGAATGGGATCTGCCAGAGCAGTATGGTTATCCCAGCCCCATCCTATGCCCTGTCCGTGAGAAGGGTTTAAGCTGGCAAGAGTTGCTGAAGAGTGCGCAAAGTCGATGAATGGCAGCAGGATGGGAGTCCAGGACATGAATGTGAGCGAGCTCTCGATGGGTCGCACAATGGACAAGACAAGTTGCACAACCATGAGAATCCCAATCGCCGTGTATAAAAGCCATGTCATTTTGTTCTCGGTGAGAGCCGCCGGGATTGGAGCAAGAATATGAGTCTTGCCTTCGTTGCGATACTCTTCGTCACCTTCATCTGATCCATCTTCCAAATCGAGCTCCTTCTGGGGGACGTGGTCGTATTTGACGGCAGATGCCCTGTTTTGTCGAAAGCAAGACATTTTGCTAAACAAAAAGCTCAAGGGCAACTTGACGATGTCCATGGCCATACCGGCCAGCGTATAGAGAATATCCTGGAGGAGCCAACCAAGCACAAGAATAACGCCAAAAGCAATCGAGCAAGACACTAATCCAGTCAAGAGAAGTGACCATGACGAAGAGTCCGCGGCCAGGCCGATGTTTCGCCAATGAAGCTCGGAGCCAGCCACAGCAAAGAACGAGATGTTGATGGATGCCAGCATATGTTGCACAAGCGTAATCAAGCAGGTCAAAGCAGTAGCCGACAATCGCAGGCAACTTATAGCTGCAAAGAGGGGTAGCTCGGCATCGAGCAATAGTCGAAGTATAAGTAGGAGTGCTGTATCCTGTGCAAAAAATGACAGACCCCATCGAGCCATGTCAGCCGGCGGAAGGGCGGTGATGTTGGCGTAGATATGAATGCATTTGGCGCCGAGTATCGACACGGCAGCAATGGAGTACACCAGTCGGCGATTTGCGAAACGTGAGGCCACGGCCAAGCACAGACGTCTGTTCGTTAGAACGCATCGTCTGCTGGCAAAGCGTGAGGCAATCGAGCTGCCAGCATTATTGTGATTCGAATCCATCATGAAGGCAAAGTAACAGGTTTACTGCCCAGAATGATGATCATGCTGGCAGGCGATCTGGAAAACGCTTACGGACAGCCGGGCACAAGAAAGGGTCGCGTGTGGTTCGAGGTCGTGAGTGAGATGTGACGATTTCGATGGGAAGAAAGGAAAGGGGGGGGAGGGGGGCGGAAAGCCGGAAAGAAAAAGAAAACGCGGTTCCAAGGCAAGTTGGCCGCAGAGACAAGAGACAAAGGAGGGTATGAAGGAGGCGACGATGGGCCAGGGCAGGTGGAGAGTGGTTGGAGGGTAAGAAAGAGAATTGGAGGGAGGGAGTGGGAATATTAACAATATTAACAATGTCTGATCTGCCGTAATCTCTCTGTAATAATCCGTACAGAGTGATCCGTGTGTACATACATAGCGCTGCATGGGCAGTTCAATCATCAAATCTAGCATCATTCAATATGTAAGTTCCGCCATCTTCTGTTTTATTGTTGTGCACGCGCGCCGACTTGCGCTACCCTTTCTCAGCATTGGACAACGAAGCAAAGCGTTCGCATTCCACTGCCGTCTGTGTACCAACTTGGAAAACTCCCTCTTCCCCGCCCACAGGGCTCCCAGTGGCCCAGGTCACACGAGCACTGAGATGATGTGAGATGATGTGCCGAATTCATGCCCTTTTTTTTTTTTGAGGGGGGCGCATTCTCGCTTTGTGTCCTTGTGCCTGTACATGTACATATGTATCATTGGCCCCACCTCTCCCAAGCTTACCCGCCCGCGGTCATGCCGAATGCCATGTCTCGTGTTCAAAGTGATGGCACTGTGATGGCACTGTGATCAGTACATGTACATACATAATACTTGCATAACGGGGTCAAGATGTACGATGTTGTGTTATTCCTGTTTCGCGCGGTCTCTAGCCGCCCCTGCCATGGCCAACGAGTCAACGACAAGACGAACCAAGCCCTGACATCTCCACGACATCCGACAGTCTTGGGCGCGCTTGTTGGGACGAGCACCAGCAAATTTTTTTTTTTTTTTTTTTTACAATCCGCGCCCGGACCCTCCTCGCCTCTGAAGATAAAAGCCTCGCCGGGAAAAACCTCTGAAGATGCAGATATTACATGCCCCATGATTACGAGCAAGCAGGAAGGGGAAGACCCCCCCCAAGCAATTGGCCAAGCTCACGCAACCAGCTAGCTCATCCCATCTCCCTCGAGTGCTCAGCTCAATACGAACAAACGGCGCGGCGCTATCTTGTACCCGAACAGTTCTGAAAGGCTAATAGGGCGGGGTGGGCATCCAACAGGACTATTAGTGAGAAGTGAAAACGCTGACGAGGCTAGCAAGGATCTGTGCCACACAACCTCAAGCCGCCTCAAGCCGCCTCTAATAGTAAAAGGAGCACCTGCGATATTATTGTGCTGTGTACATTCCAGCACCTCGGGACAGGACGCCCTCTGACGATTAGCCCCAGAGGCGTCGGCCAGACCTACATGTATTTGTTGGTGAAGGGGTGGGACGATGATGCCACTGCTCCTGCAGATTTTCCCCCGAGGGAACTCTCGTCATCCCATAATAAGCCGCCATATTATGTACAACATAACACGAAAGACCCTTCACCATACCACGACAGTCGTACAATTAGTAGTTTAGCAGTCATGTCTCACTCCTACATGTATGATGCGAGAACCGCAGTATTCCAGTAAAAGAGACAAGTGACGCAGTGGGCGCTGTGGTGGCATGCTGTGGCCGAAGTTATTAGAATTGCTGCCATGTCACGTACCAAAGTAGCCAACTTGATTTGCGACCAACAAATATGCAGTCAACGGGCATGCCGACTTGCTCTCGTGAACGACGACTGCATTGCACGCGGTCCGGCACAGGATTGGCAACAGCTGCGTAGTGGCCTTTGTGTCGATGCACTAATTACATATTACCCTGCCTGCCTCGAACACCAGACTGACACGATGGGTCTCTGCTCTTTTTTCTTTTTTTCTTTTTTTCGCTTTTATTAAATTCTTTACTTTGAGCGTATGGAGATGTCATGAGTCGATACCAAATTAAACAATATGTATGTATGTAAAATTAGTTTAACCATTCCACAATGGATGGAGCAGAAAATGTCTTTGATGATGGATCATGTCTCTCGGAGTCATGCAAGTGGCTTGGCAAGGGCAAACATTGACAGCCCCAAGATATTATTACATAATAGCATGATCATAGTTGAAAAACGTGAAGCACTCTATGTACAGTACATATTACAATGTCCCCCCTCTGTATTATTTTTGCAAGTATACATGCCCCACTGCCGAGTCCCTCTATAACGGACCCGTGAAAATGTAGTCCGTGCGTGTCCACTGTTAGGGAGTCACAAGAGGGAATTCACAGGGAATCAGGCACCACTCAAGGACACATTATCTTAATACTCCGTAAGTGTACATACATACATTAATGATAAATATAGCATTGCACTCCATTTCGCTCAGGGAATTAATTGCCTCAGGCTCATAGCTTGAAGCCGGGACAAATTCTTGTTCTCGATAGCGATAGCCGCGATGTGGCTTAGGACCTAGCACTTGCGATAACCACGCGAAGCCGTCACCCACCCCGTGGCATCTGTGGCTGTGGTAGCTTTGTATGTACATTACGAAGTACATAATAAATAGATCGAGAACCTTCCGGCGTGTTGAGAGGACTGTCGGGCGGGCAAAATGCCAAAATGGTACGATGCTGGGAGGGCGGCCAATGAGCGTGCGTCTGCAACTCTGGGAAGGAGCCACGCTTGATGGGATGGAATCTTGACGCTTGCCTCCATTTGGCTAAACAACACGCGACCTCGACTATCTGGTCTCGAGATGCCGCCGCACCGCACCGATCCAGAACCTCTGGATGCTTTTTCTTGCCATGCTCGCCAGTTATCCCATGATTCCCATCGCTTTGCGCTTACAGGGCGGGCTCCGGAGAGTCGGTCAGTCAGTCAGTCAGTCGTTCAGCCTTATTGGTGGCTCGAATGGCTAAATGGGTTCGGATAATATGTACAATGTACATGTACGGAGTACATACGGACGTAATGCTCTTGCCCCCTTTTCCTGCCGCTGGTCCATGTCGGAATGCCTTGCCTGCGCAGGGGTCTTTCTGCAACGACTCCGTCCAGGCCAGATGCTAACGACACACCCTGTTTTCCCTTGCTTGGATTCTTCAGAGTCTTCACGAGCCGAGGCGCCCCTCGGCACGCGACCACTTGCCTACTTCCTCAGCTGGCGGCCCTTGCAAGTGCCCCTTGTCCCCTTGAGTGCTCCGTATGTACATACATGTACATACATAATAATGCAGAGAGTGCTGCAGTGCCATCTTCGATCCTGATCTGTGAGACGCTTTGATGTCGCGAGGGACGTCAGTCGTCACGTCATCGTCACGGACGCGTTTTCTGTCCAAAGAGTTGAATCACCCGTAATCCGTACGATAGCAATTCATTGTGGGACGCGTCGTGACGGTGCCTTTGGTGACAACTTTGAGACACAAGATGACAATAAACCCGCGACGCGTTCTTCTGACCTTGATTAATTTTACCCGTCTCGGGAAAGATGGTCGTGCCAGCATTCCCAAGCAGCCCTATCGATGGAGCGGGAAGCACTTCTGTAGGATCCGTATGTACGATGAAAATTCCCCTTGTGGAATTCATACAACATGTTGTCACATCGTAATCACTAGACGCCACGATGCTAACGATAAGGGGCTTAGAGGCGGAGCCTTTACATATATTAGCCCAACCCGAGCAAGCGCAAGTCCGGGGCTGACACGCTGACAAGGCCTGCTTCTGGCTGACTGCGTAATAACGTTGCAAACTAACAGTTAACTATCCCTTTGTCCTTTGGAAAAGACAAGGCCCAATGTACAGGGGAATGAGATCGGCAAAGCAACGTTGTATCATGGTAGTATTGGGCATGCGAGATATCAGGCCAGATCGTGAAGCCGCAGTTGATCTGGTGTTGCGACTTCATATCCCATAAACTTACACATGGCTGCCACCACGGTCGCGATCATTATGGCCAATTAGGGGTTGGGAAGTCAAGCCAGTGAGCTACGTTTTCGAACAAGTAAGTGCACAAGTCAAGCCATTTTGGACTATCAGCTATTACGCGCTTCAACAGGCGGTGCTCTTTCGAATTTCTTCTCCTCGGCTTCCAATGTGCGTAGAAATATGTCCAAAGCCGCGGTTCGTATGTTGGCTTCCTTCCATCTATGCACGATACCCACCAGTCCAATATTCGGGTTCTTCCAGGAGCAACCACCGAGGTCGGACGAAGCTGACCTGCGAGGGAGCTGCGTACGCGAACTCCTCGTCTATGACGCCAACGACTCGTAGGGTCCTTATCTAGGAGAACGTTGGCCGGACGGAGGTCCTCGAAGAACAACCTGCTGTTGCCGTCAGATGTTGCCGGATCTTGTAGGCGACCTTGGATGGAGAGGTTCCGGAGTCACTGGCGAGCAATATACTGGTCTTTTTTTATGTCCGGCTGGAATGTAATGGAATTCGGCAAGAGTGCATGCAAGGGAGCATTTCACTCGAGCCGAGCCCGGGGTGATGATTGAATGAACAGTCTCCTCCTTCCTTCTTCGGGAAGCTGGGAGACAGCGTGAAAACGAGGAGGCAGGCTCTAGAAGGGGCCGCAGAAAACTCGAAGAGGAGGCGAGGGAACACCAAAAGTAAGAAGATGAAGATGGAGATGATGTAAGCTTTTTTCAGACACACCTGAATTTGCCACGGGGCTATTTGGAGTGGCTTTCCTCATCTGTATTCGATCATGGTTTCAAATCTCGTCGATGACATGGGGAAGACATATGCGTGGTAATGATGAGCTCTGCCACTGCTCTACCCTTGGTTTAACTGGATGAGAATTCGAAGCGATGGAGTTGACGGCTGAAGTAATATTGTTACGCATGACTCCAAGGACAGCCACTTCTTGGCGTCCTCTGACTATCATGAATTTCCTCTAATTTTCATGATGGCTTTTCCTTGATAGAGTCAAAGCGTGGAAGTAGCAGGCTTGCCCCCGCTGGCGTTCTACACAACATGTTCACGCAGACATCAGTTCACTGTGCCTTAGTACTCGGTAGAGGGATGTCTGGTGGACTGCTCGCCAAGTTTCAATACGACCAACTGTGTAGGAGCGACGAACAATCATGGAGACTTCATTTCCAGAAGTAATCTGCTTGCGTCTACATCAATTACTGTACCATGGCTGATCCGTCGTTGTCACAGGTCTAAATCGGGATGAACCAAGGCCTTTCACACAAAAGCCAACCAGGCCAAAGTGCAACTCAACCAACTCCCGGACCCTTATCAATGACCATCCTTGTAATGCAAATCTCTCGAGACCCACGATCCAAAATAGGACAGCCACTGAACCAGTTCCTTTCTATCGCCCCATACCTCGTCGACGAATGCCTCTGCCAAATCCACCCCGTTCAGCAACGCACCACTCGTCCACAACTTACCGTCTCGTACCCACCGCTTCTCAACCCAATCAGTGTCCGGAGCTTGCTGCCTATATGCATCCAGCGCGAACCGTGGCCCCGTGGCCGTCTTTCCGGACAGAACGCCCGCCTGGAGAGCAACCTCGATGCCCCCGCAAACGGTGATCAAGGCAGCGCACGAGGCATACGTCTTTCGGACGAACTCGAGTTCGGCCTCGTTGGGCTTGTAACCATACATGTGGGCGCCTATGACGGCGACGTCCAGGGTCGGACAGTCTTGGAAGGAATGCTTGAGTGATGGGAGAGTATTTAGTCACGCTTCATTGATACAAGGGTGCGGCCGTGCTCTTACCGTGGGAATGATGGTCAGTCCGGAGGTGAGTTTGCCATGACCGGATGGCCCAGCCTCGGATACCCAGATGAATTCCATGTCCAACGTCTGTTCTCTCGTGGTAGCCGGGAGGACGGTCTCTGGCAGATCGTTCATGAAGGATTTGCTCATGCCGTGGATGATGTCGATGGGCGCAACGTCCAGAAGTTCTGTTACGCTGGAGATGAGTTTTCGAGGAGTCAGCTCAGCATGGCAGGTGTTTTGGATATTTGGTCATTCTATTCACGACTTACGCGTTCATGAGAACCACACCTACTCGAACGGGGCGGTCAGGCTTGGACAAGTTCAGAGGCATGATTTCGGAAGAGGTTCTTTAATTTCTTGAAAACTGAATGGAAGTGGCTTTCGCGTTTTTTTTTTTTTTTTTTTTTTTTTTTTGCTTGCTTTTAGTTCAAACTGGAGGCAATTTGTGATGGGATGAGTTGTCGTGACTCGTGGGTGAGAGGGGTCTTATAGGCATGTCAGAAATGGTATATCCGAAGACGACCGGATAGAAGCCATCCATACCCGACCCCAACCGGATATGTTGTTTCAAGTGTTGATTGGTGCAGTGAATTGGAGTGACAAACCACGACGATTCTCAAAAAGGGAATGGAAAGGTTATTTACAAAAATGCATGATCCTACAGGGTAAGCCACCACCACGGCCCGGACATCCGGGAGGATCGACGATGTAGATTTCGTAGATGTGAGGGGAGCGTCTGATGCTCGACGTCATGTCATGTCATGCGCGGCCTATTAGTAAACAAGCAGGGCCAACCTCAACTCGGCAACATGTCTAATTGCCATTTTCTTTGCCGACCGTGATTTGATTTATCACGAAACACAAGCGCTGATGACACACCACTTGTTGTTAGTCCTCGTCGTCCCGCTGCACTGCTGTTAGTTAGCGGCCGAGCCTGTCGAGTCTTTTCCTCGCTCGGCGACAGACAGAGCATTGATTGCATCTACTCTCCTCTCCCGACGTCCCGGTGGCATGCATTCGACCAGTTGCGACAAGATGAGCGCCAATATTAACAGGGGAGACACGGCCCATGGCACCACCACCCATGGCCGTGTCGCTCCCGACGAGAAGGCTTCGCAGCCCTGGGATTCATCTCTGGATGCACATCCACGCACAAGCTCCGAGGTGCGCGTCACGTACGATAACCCCGTCGACGGCTCGAATAATAATAATAATTATGCATCGCCGCCCCGTCGCGTACGTCGCCGCCACCGATCGTCTAGAACCGACACGGACGTCTACCACGATGGCAGCATGTTGAGGAGAAAGAGCACACGCCCCGCGACCGTCAAAACTCTCGACGACTGCGACGAGTTTGACACGTATGGCCTGCCAGATGGTTGGCAGCCTGGGTCAGAGCCCGGCTACGACCCGGAACTCCCAGACGGTGGCCACGCATCCATGCCTACGCTAAGCGCCGACTGCGACATTACCGTGGTGGACTTTTCGCTGGAGCGCATGGTCAAGCGACACTTCAACAACGACACCTTTGTCGCTTTTCTGGACCAGCAGCCCAAGGAGAGCTGGGCCAAGTGCAGGTGGATCAACGTCAACGGGCTGAGTTGGGATGTCATCCAAGCAGTCGGCACCAAAAAGGGTCTCCATAAACTGGCACTAGAGGATATAATGAACATTCGAAATCGAACAAAGGCGGACTGGTAAGTCAAGCAGCCCATGTTGTGGCTCCCGATTCCCTCCCCCCTCCCCTCTCCTTCAGTCCTCCCTGTCCTCGCGTGCCCAGCCAGACCTTTCTAACCTGGTGACAACAATCGTGGCTTGGCCTGGGCTCCATTCGACAGGTATCCCAATCATGCTTTCATCATCATGACTCTGCAGAAGCTGGTGCATCTGGCGGACGATGACGATAGCTCTGCCGGTTCAGTCAGCATGCGGTCGAAATCAAAGATGAAGAGCTTTTTCAAGGGATTCGGATGCAAGGATCAAAAGCAGAGCGATATGGACCCCGAGCAACACATCCGAGACGCCAATGGAGGGCCAATCCTGTCTGATGGCTCGACGCTCGAGCAAACCGCCATGCTCCGATCTTTGCAGCGCTACCATGCATCCGGGAACGAGGCGCGGACCGACTTCATGGAGCGGAATTCCTCTCTGGCACAGTACAAAATGGCTGTGTCAGCAGAGCAAGTCTCCATCTTCCTCACAAACGACAACACTGTGATTTCATTCTTCGAAATCTCCGCTGCCGATGTGGAACGACCCATCGTCACACGTCTCAGCACGCCGGGCACGATACTCCGGGAATCATGCGACGCCTCGCTCCTCGTCCAGGCCATCATCGATGCCGTGATTGACCTTGCCCTTCCCCTGACAGCCGTCTATACCGACCTCCTGGGCGACTTGGAGCTTGATGTGCTCACCGCCCCAAGCATGAAACAATGCCGCCAGCTGTACATATGCATCAGCGAGATCAACAAGATGCTGCGATTCTTGAACCCCATCGACAATCTCGTCAACGTCCTGCGCGACCACCGTACGAGCCTCCCCCAAGATCTTGCCACCAAGGAGCTCGAAAACCCAGCCAGCGGCGTCATCGTTACGCCCCAAACACACACCTATCTCGGCGACGTCCTGGACCACTGCATCATCACCACGGAAGCATTGCAGCAGCTGAAACAGTCCTCGGAGAATCTGATCAATCTCATCTTCAACACCATTTCGGCCCACCAGTCCCAGTCAATGAAGCAATTGACCATGGTGACCATCATCTTCCTACCGCTGACATTCATCACCGGCTTCTTCGGGCAGAATTTCGACGAGTCTGGATTTCCCGAGATTCATCACGGGATATGGTATTTGTGAGTGTCACCCCCCTTCCCTCCCTCCTTTTCCCCATTCGACTCTATGATGGATGGCACGGTCTGGAAATACATTGTACAATGTCACTAACAAGGATGGGCTCTCGATCAGCTGGGCCTGTGCGGTGCCGACAGCGATAGCGACGATCCTGATCCTGATGCGAGACATGATTTATTCGTGGTTTGTGCGGGTTGCGCAGCGACAGAAGATTTTGTCGATCCGGAAGAAAGGAAAGAGGCGGCCGAGGAGGAATTAACTCAGCTTTATGGCGGGAGGGGAGGGTTGTATATAATGTGTTCTTGTCAAGGTGGTCAATGTTTCACCTGGTCAGGTATAGCCAGCAATTCTTGTGTAGAAGAAACAAACCTAGAAACCTTCCCCCCCCTGAAAAAAAAAAGTTATGTTGTTACACGAAAAAAAAGAGGCGCAGCCGACTGGCCACTTATTTGTGCGTACATGTACATTAACCCTTGTATGCCTTGCACGTGTGTGTTGTGTCATGTCGTTTATATTTGTGGGTTGAACTGAACATGACCGCTGTATCAATCCTGACCCGGCGCCATGGTTTCACAGACTACGTAATAAGGATGCGGCCGTGGCTGACAATGGACAAATTAGAATGCTGCTGTGATTTCAATTTATATGTATGTTTATATTGTGTGTTCCATGGACACTTGGCGCCCAAGAGGCGTGGGCCCTTGAACCCCCTGGGCCAATCAGCAGCTCTTCTTTGGCTTGTTCCTCAAAACATCGTAGACCAAGTTCTATTCACGATGCTGCCTACATGAAAACAGCTTCTAGCCGTGTTCGTTTCTTCCTTCCTTCTTCTTCTTGGACTTGTGTGCAGCCGTCGATGCAGAATAACTACCGCCATGCGTCTCATGATGCAAGCAAGTTGTGCATCACACGCGATTTGAAGATTTGAATGACGGCTCGTTAGACTCCTCCCCCGTTCTTACGCGCCATCGAGATCGAGAGAACCCCGCCACAATGAGCACCCGTGCAAGGGCGAAATCTCCCGACGCGGATGCCCAGCGTGAGGAAGAGATGCAGTATGCAACCACTGGGCCGGCTAAAGAAGAGCTTGAGCAAAAGTTGGACTGCCTCTCCCATTGACACGATTTCAACAGGTGCATGTAATTTTTCGAACATGGAACTAACGCACCCTGGCCCCCCTGCAGATACCCTAACCGGCCAAGAAATCACTCCAAGACTTTGGCCTTTTCAGATCTCTTCTTGCAGCTCTTCAACCCGCTCAACGAGAACAAGAAGCAGCCGTCCGGCGGCGGCCAGGGACGCAAGAAGGGTCCGCATGGCGCTACATCACTCTCGCCGCAAGAACAGCGGCGGCACATCATCGAGAGATTCGTCAATCGATGGCGTAAAGAGGTCGGCAACGACTTCTACCCCGCGCTGCGCCTGATCTTGCCTGACAAGGACCGTGACCGCGGCGTGTACGGCCTCAAAGAGAATGCCATAGGGAAGCTTCTCGTGAAACTGATCAAGATTGACAAGAATTCCGAAGATGGATACAACCTCCTACATTGGAAGCTCCCGGGGCAAACCATGGGTGCCCGGATGGCGGGTGATTTTGCCGGGAGATGCTACGAGGTCATTTCCAAGAGACCCATGAGAACAGAGGTTGGGGACATGACCATTGCCGAGGTGAATGAGCAGTTGGACAAGCTGGCTGCATCGACTGGCGAGGCAGAGAACTTGCGCGTCTTGGAGACCTTTTACAATCGCATGAACGCCGAGGAAATGCTATGGCTGATTCGCATCATTCTCAAGCAGATGAAGGTTGGTGCGACGGAAAAGACGATTCTGTCCCTGTGGCACCCGGATGGCGAGACTCTGTTTAGCGTGTCCTCCAGTCTGAGACGCGTCTGTTGGGAGCTGTATGACCCGGAAGTCAGGTTGGAGCAGGAGGATGCGGGAATCTCCTTGATGCAGTGTTTTCAACCTCAGCTTGCCCAGTTTCAAATACCAGCCTCTTTCCAGAGAATGACTGATCTCCTGCGGCCGACCGACGCGGACGCGGAGTTCTGGATCGAGGAGAAGCTGGATGGCGAACGCATGCAAATGCACATGGTGGCAGATGCTCAACATCCCGGCGGCAAGAGGTTCTGCTTCTGGTCACGGAAAGCCAAAGAGTACACATATCTGTATGGGAATGGGCTCTTGGACAGCAATTCGAGCCTGACTCGCCATCTGAAGAATGCGTTTGCGCCGGGGGTCCGGAACCTGATACTCGACGGCGAGATGATTACGTGGGATATGAGCGTGGACAAAATCGTTCCCTTTGGGACGCTCAAGACGGCAGCCCTCGCGGAGCAGCAGAACAAGTCTGGGTCAGATGCATCTGGTCATCGACCCGTGTTTCGAGTTTTCGACATTGTCTACCTCAATGACAAGTCACTTACCCAGTACACACTCCGCGACCGGCGCAAGGCACTCGAAAAGGCCGTCAAGTCGGTCCATCGACGGCTCGAGATCCACACATATGTCGCCGCAACGACAGCGGATGCCATTGAGCCCATGCTCCGGGAAGTTGTGGCAACAGCATCCGAGGGACTCGTCCTCAAGAACCCGCGATCCATGTATCGTCTGAACAGCCGAAACGACGACTGGCTCAAAGTGAAGCCTGAATACATGTCCGAGTTTGGTGAGTCCCTCGACTGTGTCATCATTGGCGGCTACTACGGCTCGGGGCGACGAGGCGGCACACTGTCCAGTTTTCTCTGTGGGCTTCGCGCGTCCCAAAACCACATTCAGGCTGGCGAGGATCCCGAGAAATGCTTCTCCTTTTTCAAAGTCGGAGGAGGCTTCCGCGGGGAGGACTACGCAGAAATTCGACACCACACCGAGGGCAAATGGATGGAATGGGACCGCAAACGCCCACCTACCAAGTACATCGAGCTGGGCGGCGGCGAGAGCAGACAGCTAGAACGACCAGACATGTGGATCCGGCCCAAGGACTCGATCGTCATATCAGCAAAAGCGGCCAGCGCAGGGCCCTCGGATAGTTTCGCCCGCGGGTACACGCTGCGATTTCCACGGTTTCGAAGGCTCCGACTCGATCGCAGCTGGGACTCGGCCCTGTCCGTCGATGAGTTTGAAGAGCTCCGGAGGCGGGTGGATGAGGAGGCCAAAGAGAAAGCCATGACGCTGGAGGACCGAAAACGCAGGAACCCCAAACGCGTCAAGCGCGAGTTGGTCATTGCAGGACAGGGGGGCACCGCTCCACCACCTGAGTTCGAGGGCAACAAGTCCAACATCTTTGAGGGACTGGAATTTTGTGTGCTTTCCGAATCCTTGAAGCCGTATCAAAAGACCAAGGCGCAATTGGAAACCATGATAAAGGAGAACGGCGGAGCAGTGTCGCAAAGGGCGCTGCCGGGATCTCACATGGTTCTCGTGGCAGATAAAAAGGTGGTCAAAGTGGCAAGTCTGATAAAGGGAGGCGGGGCCAACATAATCAGACCCAAATGGATCAAGGACTGTGTTGAGCAACAGGGCTCGTTCCTGTTACCGTATGAAGCGGGCCACCTGCTCCATGCAACGGAGGAGTTGGCAGCGATCGCGGCGGAAAACACCGACATGTACGGCGACAGCTTCGCACGCGATGTTTCCGTGGAGGAACTGAGGCACATCCTGGCTGACATGCCGAAATTAGAAACCGACGGGCCGTTTGACGAGGACCACTTCCTCGGCGAGCTGGAAGAGCGCGGCAAGGGCCTCTCACATCTACGAGGGTTCATGTTCCGGCGGTGCGTGGTACACGTGCGTGTCGTGGGTGGTGTGGATTCAAACCTGGTGAACAAGCTGGTTCACTATGTAAAGTATGCGGGTGGGAAGGTGGAAGAGCGACTAGGGGACAAGGTGACGCACGTGGTACTGGTTGGTGAGGACGCGATGGAGGTTGGGGCTGTGGCCGATGAGGTCAGGAACGAGATTTTCTCTCGGGAGAAGATGCCCAGGGTGGTTGGGGAGAGGTGGATTCTGGAGTCTTGGAAAGAGAAGACGGTGTTGGACGAGGAGCCATTCGCGATCCCGTGAAGATTGATTAAGAACAGGAGGTTGGTGGACAAGGCCGTCCGTCCCATCCTAATGCATTGCATACATATACTCGGTACAATCCATGCCAGAGTGCTATGTACACGCCAGAACACGCCAGGAATGAAATGAATCACTTGCCCATCGTCAAGAACAACCTATCGCCGACATCCCCCATCCCAGGCTGCAGCATTCCCTCCCCAGTCAAGCCGGTATCTATGCCCGCGATCCACAGCTCCGTCCCCTCAGGCCACTCCCCCGCGGCCCTCCTGACGCCCTCCTCGGCGCCGAGAATCGACAAGACGAGAACCTTCCTGGCGCCCCACTCGCGAAGCGTCTGGACCGCCGCGGCGCACGTGCCGCCCGTGGCGATGACGGGGTCAACGACGATAGCAAGACTGCTGGAGTTGGCATCGGCTCCTCCCGAGCCAGAGACGCGTTGCGGGAGGTTATTGTAGTATTCCACGGGGTCGAGCGTCGACGGCTCGCGGTACATGCCGAGGTGGTGCACCGGCACGGGGACAGGCAGAATCGTCTGCACGCCTAGATAATTTTTGGTATTTTCATCGGGGCGGATATTAATGGCTTTCCCCAGGGGAGGAGATCAAAGTAAGTTTAGGGGGGAATGCAAAGTACCTTGTACCATGCCGAGACCAGATCGGAGGATAGGCACAATACACATGGTTTGCGGACGGACAGCAGTGCTGACGTACTCGAATCCGAGGGGTGTTTGATCCTTGGGTTTTTATTTCCCAGAGTCAGTGAGTTATGAGTATTTGGTAAAAGAGGGTTGGGATGGGATTGGGGGTTGGATGAATACTTTTGGGCCGTCGACGGGCGAGATGTTGGTGGCGAGTGCCTCGACGGCGAGGATGAGCGAAATGTCGTGGACGAGGGCGGCGACGTCTTTGGAGGTGGTTGATTGGGAGCGCAGCTGGCTGAGCTTGGCGCGTAGACTGGGATGGTGCGATACGTGGACGTTGGGGAGGGACGACATGGTGATTTTTATTTATTTATTTTTTTCTAGGAAAAGAATTAATTTTCGGAGTGGAAGCTGGTGTGCTGGTGGAGGATGGGCGAGAAGCCGAGGAGATGGAGGAATAAAGTGAAGCACTCACTCCGCGGAGTATTATTAATGTGGGCTATGATCGTGGATGGGACGGGTTTGGCGGCATGGCAGCCGACGGCCGTGGATGGGGAGGGGAATTGGCCGGGAATTGGAGGGGTTGAAGACGCTATTGCCATTGTTACAATTGTGATGTGTGATCGCTTATATTGCATGTAAAGTACAAGTTACATAGGTATAGGTTATAGGCAGTACTTGCCCTAATGTACACTCTACCACGCAATCCAGCTAAAGTGGACCTAATTAGCTATAAAATCTAATACCTCTCCTTAAGTAAGAGCTATAAAATGCTAATTCTAGTAGATTAATTTCTTATTCTATTATCCTTATTAAAACCTAGTAGGAAAAAGAGTAGTAACCTTATTATAATTCTTAATATAGTGCCTATAATATCCTTATTCTATTCCTTTCTTCCTATAAAGCCTAACTACCTTTATCTACTTCTTTAGTTTAGGCCTTACTAATACCTTTATTCCTAAGTTTACTAGATTCTCTGTTTAAGAGATTTAGTCTACCTTAACTATCTCTTCCTAAATTAACTTATAGATCTTATAATACTAAATTTAAATATATTTTGTTTATTTATAGAATTTTGCGTTATTTAAGATTATTTAGGCGCTAGTATTATCTATATATAGCTATAAAGGTGCTTATTATTTATAAATTTCCCCTATTAACCCTTCTAGATATATAGCTTCTAGGCCTATACTAAAAAGTCTAATATATTCTACTTTAGTACTTAAGGTTATAACTATACTCTATTTCTTACTTTTCTAACTAATTATAGCTCTAGCTAGTAAGAAGATATAGTAGTTAATAGATTTAGAGTTACTCTTATTACATACCTATTTAGTGTCTAAGAAGCCTATAATCTTATTATTTTATATACTATTAAAGGTTAGGACTAGATTAATTATAAACTTAATATATTATAGCACTTATTTTACTACTAAGAGATACCTTACTACTAGGTTAGTTATAAATCTGCTTAGCTTTACTACTAGATATAGAAGGTTAATTTAAGTGCTAATTATTATAAATATTAGCATTCTAAGAATATATTAAAAAAGTAGTTAATTATCTTTATAGCACTCCTTACCCTCTATATAGGGCTCTAGCATTTCTAATATATCTATAGGAGTGTTTTAGGTCTTAGAGTTTTCTATGTTTAGTTACCTTAGTAACCTTTCTAGGTATAGCTTCTATAAGAGAGTAATAGTCCTTTTCTCTTAATCTTTAGTAATTACTATACCTAGGAAGTATTACGCTAGACTAAGGTTAGTTATCTTAAATTTCTTAGCTAATCTTACTTTAACTTTTCTAATTTCTTTAATATTAGGTCTAAAGAATAGCATATTATTTATATAGATAGTAATAATTATATTATCCTTATAAAAGATTACCTTATTAAACTTTAACTAGGTAAATCCTATAGTAATAAGCTTAGTAAATAGCGTTTTAAACTATACTTATAGGGCTTGCTTTAGACTATATAATGCCTTTAAGAGCCTATATATTTTACCCTTTTATTTAAAGCCTTTAAGGAGCTCTATATAAATAGTTTCCTTTACTATTCTATATAGGAAGGCTATCTTTATATCTATCTATTTAATTTCCTAGCTAAGTAATATAGCTAGTGTAAATAGTAGTTAGTATATCTTTTATCTAACTATAGACATAAAAGTCTTATTATAGTTAATCCTATGTTCTTATTTAAAGCCTTATATAACCTAGTAAGCCTTGTATTACTCTATATTACCTAATAGACTAAGTTTAGCCTTAAAGACCTATTTACTAGATAGGATATGTTAGGTATTATTAATATCTATAACTTTAAAGGTATTATTCTTAATTAGTGCTTTATATTTCTCTTTAGTAGCTTTCTTCTATTTTAACTAATTTCCTAATTACTATGCCTCTTTATAAGACTTAGGTTTATCTTTCTTAAGAGATTTATTTAGCGTAGTTAGGTATACTATAAGTAGAGATATAATATTTGTCGGAATTGTTACGGTGCAGCCCCACAGGGGCCATCGCGGGTGTCTGCGCGCACGTACGGGTGGTGTGCCCGATCCAATTGCGCCATAGCAAGCAAAAGGATACGTATTGAACAAGTCAACATTCACTTGTTCAATTGACACCTATATTGCTAGGTCTAGGCAAAGCCTAGATCATCACAGGAATAGTCAAAATCCAGCCGCGCACGGAAAGTGGAGCACAACGCGAGTGCTGCGTTATGATTAGGTGCATCGCGCAAGTGGGTCAATCCCGTGACCTATGATGCCCTTAACACCTTTGGCCACGTAGCCTATTAGCTAGATTAATCCAAATATTATTATTAACTATTATCACTACTTTAACCCTAATTATACTAGTGCTTAGACCCTTACCTCTATAAGATCTCCTAATACTAATTAGTGATTAAAAAACCATAGATAAGCTAGGGAACTACTAAGAAGAGATAATTCTATTAGGTTTAGCTTAGGTTCTAACTATAAAAGTATGCTAAAGGAAGATTATTAATAGCTCTAGTTATTAGGCTTCTAAGGGATTAACCCCTTCTATCTTAGAGTTATTAAGGACCTCTATATAAAAGAATTAATCTTATTATCTATTATAAGAAAACTAATTAACTAACTAAGAATTATAGCTTAAGAAGCATCCTTCCTAAACCAGAGATTAAATTAGCCCCTTACTAGCTAATAAAAAATATAATATAAGAAAATATAATACCTATAATATCTAGACCTAAAAGACCTAAAAAGTCTAGCCTACTACTATAACTTTAGAAATACTTCTAGATTATTATAACTAACTAGGGAAGCTCTAAAGAGCTAGACCCTTAGATTACTAAGGATTAGTAACTTAATAACTAACTTACTTAGCTAATTAATATCTATAATAGCGGATAATATAGAGATCTTAAGCTCTAGGAAAACTTCTAAAATAATCTCTAAGATTAGACTCTTAAGACCTTTAAATACACTTCTAGACACTTAGTATATAATCTATAAGATATTCTTTATAAATATAGCGTTTATATTATATAAGATAAATCTAGTAAAGTTACTAACTTACTAGTATATATTCTTAATAAAGAAATAAAAGCACTATAGCCTAAAGAAAAAGTTAAAAAGTAATTATTATTAAATAAAATTTTCTTTACCCTTAATCCTATACTTAATTTCTTTTTTACTAAAATCCCTTATAATTTACCTTTAAGGTAATCACTATTAGAAGTTAATACTCCTTTATAACCTTAAGAAATACCACTATTCACACTACTATTAGCTTTATAATAAGCGAATTAGATTATTAGGAAGATTACTAAGCTTATAAAGACCTATAAAGATAATAATTATTATAGTGGAAAGATAAATAACTTTCTTATACTAAAGATTAATCTCTTTTAGAATAAATATAATAGGCTTAATCTTCTATAGGAATACCTCTATAAAGCCCTTCTAATTATGCTTATAGATAATGCTAAGTAATACTTTCTTAATTATCTAATAAATAGGAACCTCTCCTATAAGTAAATAATTAATAATATCTATTAATGCTTTAAAACAGAAAGTAACTAGTAATTCTACTACTATAAATAGAATAATATAACGCTAAAGGTAATTATTACCTAGAACCCTAATAAAACTAAGCTAGATGTAAGGGCTTAGGCTTTGCCCAAGCCTTAGTGATGGCATACGAGTGGGGTGTGGGGAAGGGGGCTGACATAAGCCGATCAGGGGATATAAGGGACTCGTACAGGGCCCATAACATCCTCCTTTTCCTTCCTTCCTTCAAGTTTCTTAATATTATCATAATAGCCTATAGCTTTATCTTAGGGCTAGTCTATAACATTTAAGAAACTTCCTTTAGCCTTAAAGAAGGCTACTAAAAACGTAATAAGCATAGCAAACGTAATAGATGCAATAGACACAATAGACGCAATGGATTTATTACATCCTAAAGACTAATACTCTTAGGGAAGCATAACACCACTAACAGACACCACTCTGCCTATAGAGGCCCTCTCTGCTTAACTTAAATCACTTTAACTCGTAATTAAACAATAATAGGGGGAAATTGCGACTCTACACTAATAGGTTAAAACAAAGTAGCTGTAAGGGATTTAACCTAAACAGATCCCTTTACTAATTCTACCTATCACGCCACTGGTTATACCCTAGATTAGACGGAAACCAATCCTAATAGGCAACCCTTATAATAGCAATAAGGCCACGTTTAGTTCCTAGAAGATCCTTATAGAATATAAGCTAGTAGTAGATAGGGACTTTATTAGTGCTAATAAGGACTAGTAGATATTTATATTCTAGAACTTAGGATCTAAGGTCTAATCCCACATTGTAGTATATTTTAAACTAGGCTATAAACACAATTATAACCCTATTTGCTTCCTAGAATACTTAGAATCTATATTCGCTAACCCCTATTAATAAGAAATAGCCCTTACTAAACTTAATTATATTAAATAAGGGCTAGGGGAGGTATTCTCTTTATTCTTTATCCGCTTTAAATAGAAACTTTCCCTAGTAGGAGGTAGCATATAGATAGATAAGGTAAAACTAGCAAAACTTTAATACATACTTAATAAGCATATAAGGGAGTGTAGTATTAGCAAAGGGGTTACCTGTAAGGATTACTTATTAGCGGTTAGCTAATTCCGTAGTATTATAGTTAATATTAAGGCTAATGCCTTAGAGGAGAAGCACTAAGCCTACCGCATGCCTATTCCGGTTAAGGCCCTAGCTCCTTAAGTTAATTAGGATAGTAATATACTAATAATAGGTATCCACGCGGCATTAACTTAGGTAGGTAAACATAAGAAGCTAGAGAGGAAAAGAAGTAGACTAAAGAAGATAACTAAACTATAATATACTAAGTGGGTTATAGTAAAGGAAATAACTAAATATTATAAGGATAAGTGTTATTTACGCTATAGCTTAAAGGATCACTAGATATAAGAGTGTCCTTTACTCCTACCTTACTAACTAAAAGTTCGTATTAATACCTATAGGGTAAAGACAAAGAGTAAGGATAAGGGGGTTAAGACTTACTTATTAGAAAATAAGTAACCCCTAAGCAGAGGCTTGCATAGGGGCAGGAAGGCTAGCTAGCTAGGATAGATAATCTTAACTATAGTTAGTGTATAGTTTTAGAAGAGAGAGTTAAATAGTATATAGATTAACCACTATTCTTAGTCCCTATACTCTTTAATACACATAAGTATCTCTATGTTTAAATTAACTATAGTTACGATTATTATAGCGCTATTAGCGAATTGGCAGTGCGGTAGCTAAGACTAGAGCTTATTTAATTACTAAAATAAAGACAAGTTTAAACCATAGTAGAAATAGAAAGAAAAGGAAAACAGGTAAGGGAGGAAACCTTATTAATTACTCATATAGTACGCACCTAGATTAATATAAACAGCTAGGAATCTTTAGTATACCTCTATGTTATTCTAGGTCTAACCTATAAAGTAATTTTTAGGATGCTATAGTTAGAACACCACGATATAGTAATCCACGCAGCGAAATAATAGCTAGTTATTAGAGCGGCTAAGGGCCTATGCGTTTCTAAATCCTTAGAGCATACTATAAAGATACTAACATAAGGGATAATTAGTTCCTTATTTGCCGCAGAGGCACGCTATGTATAATAATAGAAGGATATAACTATAAGGTTTATTACCATAAGCTTAAAAGAAATTACAACAGTACTATAACTTTTAGCCCTAAGACTAAGGCTAGGATAATATAATACCTTAACGCTACCTAGGGAGCTTATAGACTTTATAGATCTATTTAATAAGTTAAAGGCAGACAGCCTACCCCTATATAGGGGCTTGCTAGACCACTATATCCATCTTTAAAAGAACGCAAATAGATTATAACTAACGCTTCTATAGGGACCCTTATATAATATACCCTAGGACTAGCTATTAGAGATTAAGCATTAAGTTACTAACCTTATAGATAAGGGATAGATCTATACTAGCTCCTCTTTAGCAGCGGTACCTATTCTCCTAGTTAAAAAGGCAAACAGTGGTTAGAGGTTTTGTGTTAACTACTGTGCACTTAATAAGATAATAGCATAAGACCGCTACCCCTTTCTATTAATTAAGGAAACACTCTATTCCTTATCCTAAGCATATTAGTTTATAAAAGTAAATATATATATAGCATTTTATAAGCTATAGGTAGTAGAAGGATAGGAGTATCTTATAGCGTTTTACATAAGGATTAGACTGTTTAAATAGCTAGTTTGCCTATTTAGCCTAGTAGATGCACTAGTAACGTTCTAATATTATATAAACAAATCCTTAGGGGATGCGTTAGGGGATTTTATTATAGCCTATTTAGATAATATTCTAATCTATTTAGGGGGGTTAAAGAAAGATTATATAGCTAAGGTATGGCTAATACTAGGTAGATTAAGAGCGGTAGGCCTATATCTAGATCTAGACAAATCTGCATTTGCTGTAAAGGAGGTCTAATACCTTGGCTATATTATTATAGCAGGACACTTGGTTTGCCCTAACCCTATAAAGGTAGCGGCGATTAGGGAATAATTAGCCCTTATAAAGCTATAGGGAGTCTAAAGCTTCCTTAGATTTATAAACTTTTATTATAACTTTATTAGGGACTTCTCTAAAATAGTAGCTTCCCTAATCTAGCTTACTAGAAAGAACGTCCCTTTTTAGTAAGGCTTAGAGGAAAATAACGCTTTTAAATAATTAAAGGAGTTATTTATTAAATACCTAGTCCTTACCTAATAGGACCCTAATTAGGACACTATTATAAAAGCTAATTATTCTAGCATGGCTTTAGGGGGCTGCCTATTATAGGAAGGTCCTAATAGCGTGTTATATCTAGTTGCTTACCACTCCGTAAGCTTAATAGCCCCCTAGAGGAATTATACTATTTATAATAAGGAGCTACTAGCTATTATATCTTGCCTTAAGGCGTGGTTAGTAGAATTATAGGGCGTCTTATGCCTATTCATAATATATATGGATTACAAGAACCTAGAGTACTTTACTACTCTATGCCTTATAATAGAACGCTAAGCATAGTGGGCAGATATCCTCTCCCTATTTAACTTCTATTTACGTTATAGACCTAGTGCTTAAGCATAATAACTAAATGCCCTCTCCTAAAGGGAGTAGGATAGGGCAGGCAGGCCCTTAAGAATAGGACATATCCTATAACCTATTACTATTATAGCGCTCTTATAACCACTTATTAGTACCTAAATAGACTCTAGTTCGGGTCTGTCCCTACCCTAGGTAGCGCTACTACTAATAGGGGAACGCCTTTTTATAATAAAATATCTTTAGACTCTTTAGGACTAAGCAGTTTTATTAGATCTAACTTATCTTATCTATTTACAGGCTATATAGGAAAGGGTATAGAAGTTTCCCCTAGAGGTAATAATAAGGGAATAGGTAGCAGATTATATAATTAGCGCTTATAGGGCGCTCTAGTTTAGGGGCCGAACCTAGGTCCTAGCCTAGGAGCCTTTAATAATAACCCTTATCCAGTAATCCTATGACTTGCTAGTAATAGGGCACCTAGGGCGTAACACCATGTTTTAGATTTTATAATGTTAATTTCACTAGGATAGGATAGCTTAGGACATAGGTAGGTTTATCTATAATTGTTTTTGCTAGGGAAGTCATAAGAGTTAGCAACGCCGCCAGGGCTTGCTAAAGCTACTGCTAATACCTAATAGATACTAGTTGTAAATCTCTATTAATTTCATAACGAACTTACCAATGTCTTCCCTAGAGAGACCATAGTTCCTTATAGTAATCACAGACAGGCTATCCAAGTTCGTATAGCTAGAGGCAATAACTTCTATCGTGGCTAAGTTATGTGTAGAACGTTTTAAAATAGCTTAGTAGTGGTTCTAGGGATTTCCCTAATTAATTATTATAGATAGGGGTTCTGACTAGCTAGGGAACTTTTAGATAATGTTATATTTAAGTATTAGTATAGACTAGCTTCTTTCCACCTCTTACTACCTATAGACTAATAGCGGTATAGAGAGGATAAACCAAGAGGTATAGGCTATACTATATATATATATTTCCTTTTTATAGTATAACTAGCCTAAACACCTCATGGCTTATTAGCTAGCGATTAACAATAGGAACTCTTTGGTTATAGGGGTAAGCCTAAATAAACTCCTATATAGTTATAACTTATAACCTATTTAAATACAGTTAGACATGGCCTTATTAATAACTACATTAAAAGGGAGAGCTATCTGTTTCCTAGAATACCTCTAGGAGGGTATATCTCTTACGCAGGCCGCTATTATATATACGTAGTAATAATAGCAAGATGCCTCTGTAGCCTTACGGCGTCTAGCGGAATAATTCTATATAGGGGATAAAGTATAGTTATTACTTAGGAACATTAAAACCAATCAGCCCTTACGCAAACTTAACTAGGTAATGGCTAAGTACACTATAGTTAAAGTACTAACTTTGCTTACTATTTAACTTAATATCCTAAAGGGTATATATCCGGTTTTCCACGTGGATCTTATTAAATAAGCAGCGATAGACCCTCTCCTAAGCTAATAGTTATAGGACTCCTAGCTAGGCCTAGAATAGGTCCTAGCAGAGGATAACCCTAAACTTATAGAGGAATACTATATAGAAAGAATTCTAGCGGCTTAAAACACACTAGGTAGGGGAGGATACTAGAACGCTCTTATTAAGTAAGCAGGATATATATAACTAATATAGGAACCGGTAGAAAATATAAGAAATATACAAGCACTAGATAAGTTCAAAAAGGAATAAGGGGATATACGCTATAATAATAGACTGGTTTAATTTAATAAAACTTATCCTTAAAAGGAGACTATATATAGGACCTAGGTTGCACCCTTTTTGCCTTCCACTCCTACTTATATATTAGAATATAAGGATATATCCTTATACTTATCTTTACCCTCCTCCCTGCTACTATAGTCTATAGTAAGGTCCTACACCTCGCTACTAGGAGGAATACCACGTAAGGTTCGCGGCCAGTAGGACCTAGTTAGGGTCTAATAGGGGTTCTAGAGAGGTAACTCACAGGCCTAACTAGTATAATAGGAGGGGGAATCTTAAGAGTTATAAGGTATATAGCGCGCGTAATAGGATTTATTATAATTACTACTAGTGTTCTAGGCGCGGCGCTCACGCTATTAGCGAGAAGGAGATATATTGCTAGCTTTAATAACGTAGGATATACTAAACAAACCCTAAGGGGTTCTGCTAGGAGTGCTATTCCCACGAAGTTCCTAGCAAATAGCGGCTAGGCCGCTTATAATCTAGTGGTTCTATTAGAATAGAACGCCTATAACTTATTATATTTAATTCCCTATACTATAACTAGTTAAGGGACTGCTATAGCTATAAGGGATTACTTTATTCCTAGTTATGTTTAGGGTAGCAGAGGTTAAGGCTAAAAGGGGTCTAAGGAAGGACTAGACAGGGGCTAGGTTAAATTAGGCTTCTTAGAGAAGAGTAGTCTAATAGGTAATAAGAGTATAATAGCGCTAGGAAAGAACTAGTATCTTTTATTTCTAGGTTAGGGTCTAAGGGACCCTAGGGCGGACAATATATATCCCTATAGTAATCTCTTTTTTAAGATCTTTTAATACGCGTTAGAGGTAGGGATTAGCAGACAGGAACCTAGTTAACTAAACGCAGGTAATATAATTTCCCTAATAAAAGGGATAAGACTTACTAGACTTAGGGGAGCGATATTCTAGTATGCCTATAGTAAGGGCCTGTTTAATACACAGCCTATAAGGATAAAAAACCGCCTTAGGGGCAGTAAACTACTTATTATTAGAGTCTCCCTCTAGGAGAAACTCCCTAAGGGCCTAAGCTAGACGTAGGGTAAAGGGGGTCTAGGGGGGTTCTAGACTAGTGCTAGTTAGGGGAAGAGCTAGGTAATAAGAGTAAGGCATATTATTATTAGGTATAAGATAGATAAGGGTAGCTTAAGAATAGAATAATAATAGAATAAGATAGGAGAAGGAATAGGTAGTAAGATAGGTTTATAATAGGAGGGGGATAGTGGTTATTAGGGGAAGGTTTAGATCTAATAGGATTCTTAGTAGGATATTTATATATATAATAGCAAGGTAGGGTAGGACACGAATAGGTAGGGGGGGGAAAGACTATAATAATAATAAAGGAGGGGTATGCGTTATAGTAAGGTATAACACTTAAGACAAACGCATATAAGCTAACCATAAGGAGGGGTTATACTAATGCCCTACCCACATATAACTTAAACACGCCATGTTAACAAGGTAATAGTTAAAATAGCTATTTATAGTAAATACAAGGGTAGGAGTAAGGGGAGATATAAAGGCTACTAGGATAATATAAGGGGAGGTATAGCGCTATTTTAGACGTAACGTAAAAATAGGCAGGCATAGATAATCATCTAGAGAGGGGCAATCTATAATAACATTAATACGAACAGGCAAGGAAGGGGTAAGTAAGGGTATATATAAGGGCTTAGGCTTTGCCTAAGCCTTAGTAATAGCATATAAGTGGGGTGTAGGGAAGGGGGCTGACATAAGCCGATTAGGGGATATAAGGGACTTATACGGGGCCTATAACATCCTCCTTTTCCTTCCTTCCTTCAAGTTTCTCAATATTATCACGATAGCCTATAGCTTTGTCTTAGGGCTAGTCCATAACACTAGAATACCTTAAGATCCTATTAACTATACTTAAAAGAGTTTATAAAGGGTTATTTCTACCCTTAATAGTTAATATAGAGCTTTATTATTAAACCTTAAGTATAATCTCTAGTGTACTAAAGTATAGGTAAGCTAAATATAATTATTTACCTAGTTTTAAAGGGCTTATAAGGGATCTTTATAAGTTAATCTTAATTACTAAAGCTAATAAATTAGCGGTTTAATTCTATTAGTAAAACAAAGAGCATGAAGATTATAAAATAATATTTATAAACCACTACTATAATTAACTATATAATTAAAAAGGTTATAGTAAAAGCTATAGCTATTATTATTAATACTATAATAGTAAAAGATACTATATCTATAATAAAAATAGCTACTAGTTAATAAATTACTTAGAAAGAGAGCGCTAATAGGCAAAAGAATATTAGTAGAAGAGTAAGAAGCATTAAATACCTCTAATAGAAGAAAAATTCTAAGTATACCTTATAGTATATAAAGCTTAAGAAGGTTAAGGAATTAAAGAGAATAATAAGTATAATAATAAGGCCTAGAAAACAGTAGAAATCTATATTAAGGCTAATAAAGAAGAAGATAGTAATAATGCTAATAAACTAATAGTATTAATGTTAAAGTTTAATTAACTTAGCATTATATAATTCTTTACTATAGGGCCTTAACTAAGTAATAATAAGGTAATTATAACCTTATAAGATTAAGCCTTTAAATATGCCTATCTAAAGCATAATCTATATAAGAATTAAAGCATAACCTTTATTTTAGAGGAATATTACTCTAATAAGGTCTTTAGCGGTATCTTACTAGATATAGGAGCTTTAGGATTATTAATAGTTAGACTTAAATAATTATAGGTATTAATAAAGCTAATGCTATTGCTAAAGATTAAGCTAAGCACTAAAGTAAAGATTAAATTTAGTGCTAGATTAGCTAAAATATAAGGCATAATAAACATACCTACTAAATTAGGTATAATACCCTTCTATATAGTTAAGACTATAATACCTTTCTTTTCTTAATTACTAATATAGATAGAATAGGCGTTAAGTTAGATAACTTAAGAAATCTACTAATTTAAGGCAAGAAAACTATACTAATTATAAGAAGATAGGGATATTCTTAGTGGATTCTAGAAGCTAAAGAAATAATTACATTCTATCTATTAGAGATAGAAATTTGTTAATTATATTATTAATTTAGTTATCTATTAGTTAAATAACTTATAAGACTGCTTTAAAGAGCTAGTTATAAGATTAAAAGAAAAGCTATTAAGAAGTTAACTAAGATTTACTACTACTATTAATTAAATAGAAAAGCTCTAGGCAGATTTAGGTTTACTATTAAAGATAACTATAAATTTAACTATAAGATTATTATTAATATCGTTTAAATTAACAATTAACCAGTGCTTTATGTAGTTAATTTAGTAACTTTGTTCTAAGCTATATAATTCCTTAATCCTAATAAGCAAAAGGCTTATAATATTTAGAATGCTCTGTGTGAATGTTAGATTAATACATACCTTAGTCCTCTAGATTAGATTATTTATAATACTAGAAAGAACTTTACTTTATTAGAATTTAAACACTATATATAATTAATATTAATTAAGATTAATAAAGTGCTAGTAAAAGCTTATAATAGTATTAGTAAAGTTAAATGCTATTATAGATTATTATAAAGAGTGTATAATATTATTATAGACTTAATAGGTTAAGAGCTTATATAAGAGCAATACCTTTAAATAGCTATTAAAGCTATAAATAATTCAGTAGGACTAAATAGCCTTATTCCTATGCTTCTTATCTTTAGAGCATACCTATAGATAACTAATAAGTCTTTACTAAGTATATCTATTATTTAATAGGCTAAGTTAATCTAAAAAGCTACTAATAAAGTCTAATAATTCCTAGTAAAACAGTAAGTTTATAATGCTCTAAATACCTATAATAGCCTAGATATATTGCTAACGCACTAACTTCCGCTTTAATTAGATATACGCGTTTAGAGAGAGAAAGATAGCTAGTATAGCCCTTATAAGCTTCTTAGAATTAACTATAAAGCCTATATCCTCTAAATACTATGTAAACTAACTAGATTCTAAATAATGGTAATTAAACTATACTATTATAATAATGCTAATCCCTAAGAACTAGCTAAAGAGCGTAAAAAAGAGCCTAAAGAAGAGGAAAAGGAAGTTATATAAGCTATTAAAAAGATTACTAAAGAAAAAGAGGCTCTATAAGCTAAGAGAAAGTAAGAGAGACTAAGAAAGAAGTTAATAGTTTAATTCTTACTTTCTAACTATAAAGAAATTTACACTACTAGTTATAAATCTAATATAAATAATCTAGCATTATTTACTATAAATAAAGATTAAGAAAATGCCTTAATTAAGAAGCTTATAACCCCGTGGCGTGGTGGTTACACGCTGTGGAGACCTATTCCAGGTCGCAGGTTATGGGTTCGAATCCCGCACGGGGCACAGTTTTTAGAGGTCTTGGTCACACCTCTAAAAATTAAACCAATCGCAGTACAAGGAAAAAGTGGGTCCGCGGCCCCCACTTTTCCTTGTATTGCAAGCGAATTAAACAAGCTACTTCGCTATATAAATTAGCTAGGATACCCAGAGCTCTAGGGTCTAATTTTGAGCTAGGGTTTGCAACTATATTGCATAAGGGATTTGGGAACCAGATTGAAGAAGACGGGGATAGTTGGAGGGGAAAAAATCGTTATAAAGGGTATTATAGGAATCAAACACCTACGAGTTGGAACCATGTAAGTAGCGTAATAAATCGTTGTAGGTTTTTCACCCAACTAGGCAACTAACTAGTTATCTATCTAGATAACTAGTAACCTAGTACGGTTTTCCTATAACAAAGCGTTTATCACCGCAGAGGTACTAGTAAAGAGCATAAATTGCCATCTAGCGTAAATAATATAAATATATAAGAAGCTTATAGCTATAGGAATACTCTAAGAAGCGTTTCTTACTATAAAAAAGAAGCTAACTAGAATCTAGCCCTTTAGTTATATTAAGAAGAGAAGATAATAACCCCTAGTAAGCCCTTTAAGTAGTCTAATTAAGCTAAAATTAATGCCTTATAAGCATGTAATATTTTTAAATTTATAATATTTAATCCTATAAAGCATAGCACTAAAAGACTCTTTAAATCTTATATAGTAAGAGAAATTAAAGGCAAAGGGATAGTAGTGCCCTATAAGAAATTATAGCTTATTATCTAAGGGTATAATAATAAGGGTAAAGAGCTAATCTTAACTTAATCCCTAATAATATAAAGAGTAAGCTAACGATTAATTATAGCGTTAGCACTATTATTAAGATCTAGAGGAATTTTCCTATAGATATAAGATATTACGTAAGTATATGTTTAATTAAACATATTACTTAGTAAACTTATTATCGCTACTCTACCTAAATAAATAGCTTATTTATTCCCTAATAGCATAATAATAAAAGTTATTAAGCTATTATATAGAATTATAAAAGTAAGAACCTATTAGTAAGCAACCTACTTCTATTATTATAAAGAGAAGCTTTAGATAATAACCTTAACGTATAACCTATGCTTACTAATAACTAACGTAAGTAATAATAACCTCTTTAGAGTGGTTAGAATGTAAATAGATAATACTCTAGGCCTTAGTGATTAAGATTTCTTCTAATAAGAAGAAAGAGAGCTTTAGAAAGCGGAATTCATAGTAAAGCTAAAGCAAATTCTTTTAGCTAAGAATCCTATTATCTTTAATAGCTATATCCTTTCTTTAAATACTAATAATACTATAGATTTATGTTAAAAAGGGTAAAGCAAAAAGATTAAGAGTATTAACCTTAAATTACTAACTATAAAGCAGGATTATATTAAACAAAGAGCTTATAGAAGCTATATTATAACTATCTATTAACTAGAAGCTTTGTATAACCTTTTAATTATAGTATAATACTAAGACCCTATAAATAATAATATAAACTGATTAAATAAAAGACTTAAATAGTAAATCTAATAATAATAATAAGGGATCTATTACATCCCTCTAGTCCTTAAGAAAGCAAAGTTATTTGTGTTTATAGATAGATCTCTTACTAATAATAAAGATCTAAGTTCCTAGATTAGATTCATTATTATTATTAGTAATAAGAAAGAAAAAGAGAATGTTTTTATAATATAAGGTAATATTATTACATATAGCTTAATAAAGAGCAAGCGTGTAACTTATAACGCTCTTACTTCTAAATTATATGCAATAGTTTAAGGTGCTAATATAGCCTATATAATTACTATAACCCTTAATATAATTATAGATTAGTTAAGAATTAATTAGATCCTAATAATTATCTATATAGATTCTTTTTTGTTATATAAATGCCTTATAAAGCTAGGCATAATAAAGGAAAAACGACTAATAATTAACATTATAGCCCTCTAATAATCATACAAGCATCGCAAGATCTACAAAGTCTAATAGATTAATAGTAATAATAACCCCGCTAATATAATAACAAAGGTATTACTAAACAAAGCTCTTAAGACCTTTATTAATTAAAATAAAGCTATAATCTAGGTTAAAGGCTAGGTAAAGAGGCCTAAGACCTAATAAGCTAGACAAAAAGTCTAGGGTCTAGGAGAACTTATAGCTAGACTAATAAGAGACTTAGATTTAATTAATAGGATCCACTTATATTATTTTTGCTTAACTTAATTTTATTATATTTTTAAAGCTTTTAGAGCTTTTAATCTCTCTTATATCTTTTTCCTTTAATCCTCTTCTAACTCTCTCTTTAAATTATAACTAACTAATAAGAGTTATAGATCTCTTTTTTTAGGCTTACTTTATAAATTTTTATTACCCCTTTTTTATCCTTACTTTTATATCTACTCTCTTTTTACTTTTTCCTACTTTCCTTTAAAAAAGAAAACTACTAATATTAAAATAGTTAAAATCTAGCTATATATAGAAAGTAAAGCATAACGTAAGTACTATATTATAATTAGGTGCATCGCGTAAGTGAGTTAATCCCATGACTCACAATGCCCTTAACACCTTTAGCCACGTAGCCCGTTAGCTAAATTAATCCAAATATCATCATTAACTATTATCACCACTTTGACCCTGATTGCACTAGTGCTCAGACCCTTGCCTCTGTGAGACCTCCCAACAATATTGTTTAGTGCTATTAGTATACCCTAAAATTTATCTAGAAAGGCTAGTTCCTATAGTCTAAGTTTAGGATAATTTACTTTAAGCTTAGGGTGCTTTTACTTCCTAATCTTAAGGGTTATTAAGTAGTATATTAAAGGATTATTTAGTAAATAATTAATTATCTTAGTCCTCTCCTAGAACCTTACCTACTACTTTACTACTTTATTAGGTTACTAAATAGGTTATTTTTAACTCTATTTCCCCTCCTTAACCTAATTAGTAAGCTTTTCTACTATTAATTACTCTTATAGATTAAGCTATAGGAAGCGTTTAAGTTAATTAAGTAATAATATCTCTTCTATATATAGAGGTACTAGTAAGTTAGCGCTATGCTAAGGGAGCTTAAATTCTACCTTTAGGTTAATTTAAGTTTATTTATTAAAGATAATCTCTTTTACTTATTTAACTAGTCTTATAATTAGGTTCTAGAGTTAGTAAATATTATTAGCTTTATAACCTATAAGAAAGTAAAGATATATTCTATTATTAAGTTTCTTTAGATATTTTACTTTAGGTACTAGCTTATATACTTAGTAGCTAAGTTATTTAAGGTGTTTTATATAGGGCTTAATTCCTAACCATGCTTTATATAAGGTTATTCTATTAAGTGCACTATAAGGAGAGCGCTCCTATATATAGATAACTACCTATAGAATCTCTCCCTAGAGTTCTTTTAGGAGCTTACTATTATAGAAAATAGCTCTAACTCTATTCTAGATAGTAAGATATACACACTCTATTAGATTCTGGTTTAGTTAATATATTACTATTTATTTAGGTATAATCCCTTTCTATTTAAAGAAGTTTAGAAGGACTATATTCTTAAACTCTTCTTTATTATCTAGTCTATACTACTAAATATAACTAGAGGTTTAAGCTTTTACTATAGTAATATTTACCTAAATATAAGCTACTGCCTATAATTTCTCCCTTAATAGGTATACTTAGGGCTTCTTTATTAGGTTATTAATAATTAATAGGTAGTACTTCTCTCTAACTAGAGTTTAAGGCTTAATTAGGCTACCTAGGTTAGCTATCTATCTTTAACTATAATTAAGTACCCTATATACTATTACTTAGGTATTTTATACCTTTCCCTTTCCTATAGTATATACTTTATAGGGGCTAGCTTACTTATTTATAATTTAAATACCTAGGTTATTTACTAGCTTAATATAGTTAGTATAATTTAGATAACCTATTCTAAGATAGAAAACCTATAATAGCATAGTCTTTATTATATAGGATACTAGAAAGGTAGCTAGATTATTAATAACTTTAGGTGTATCCTAGTAATATATAGTCTTTGCATAAGAGTAGTCTAGGTATCTAAATCTACTATAAGTTATCCTATAGATTACTAGGCTATTATTATATCTAACCTCTATATTATTATATATTTAAAGGTATAAGAAGCTAGATTACTTAGTAAATACGCTAATAGATAAGAGATTTATAGGCAGTATTAGTATAAAGAGAGCTTACTATAGGTAAATTAGCTTTAAATTCTAAATATGTTATACTACTAAGGGCACTTTTCCACTGCTAAGTGCATAGGCACCTTTACTAATGCTATTTATTAGTATTAGGGTAGTAAATTCCTTATAGTTACTAAATATATACTAATTATAGCAGATATAGTATTTAGTGGTATTATTAAAGATCTAATCTAGGCTCCTAGTGTTAGTGTTTTAACTATTAATTTTTATATTAGAGATTATAAGGGCATAAACATCCACTATAAAGAATTTACTAAGGTTTTATAGCTATGCTAGGAAGGCATCTGCCTTATA